>CM019064.1:139675364-140875364 GCA_009667805.1 Leptobrachium leishanense | reverse complement strand
CAGATTACCACAATTCCCAAATATTGTGTAGAAATGAGACCCCCAAAATACTTGCTGGCAGTGAGAACACAGAGATTAGAACAACTCCCAGATATTTTGTAGAAATGAGACCCCCCAAATACTTGGTGGCAGTGAGAACACACAGATTACCACAATTCCCAGATATTGTGTAGAAATGAGACCCCCATAATACTTGGTGGCAGTGAAAACACACAGATTGGAACAATTCTCAGATATTTTGTAGAAATGAGACCCCCCAATAGCTGGTGGCAGACTGGCAGTGAGAACACACACTAACAGAACAATCTCCTCTCATAAAACACGTGCTGAAGCACTGTGTGAAGCCTTATATTGTGTGCTGCGGACTTAGCTCTGTGAGCCTGTGATTGGGCAAAGTTTGCCCAATCAGGACTCTGAGCCGTGATTGGCATAGTCTTGAAGCTGTCTTGCACCTGACCTGTGGTCAGGTGCAAGGCTGTAGCCAATTACAAGCTTTAGGCCAGTGGAAAAGTGTATTGTGGTCCATTGTTGTGCATTGTGGGCGAACATGCGGCGAACACGCGGAAATGTTCGTAGTTCGCGAACATGCGAACAGGCAATGTTCAAATCGAACTCCGAACCGATCGAACAAACAGCTCATCCCTACTCACCACAAGGGAACTGAAATTGCTCAGAAACGAAGGGGTTGACATCTACATATCTAACCTCTTAATTTGACTTGACAAAGCTATTTCCTTTATATACTCAAAATGTATACAGCTCTACAGTGTGTATACTCTATGTCCAAGCCTCTATGTCCAATCCTGTGTGTCACTAAAAGTATTGTAACTGTTGCTAGAATTTTCTCTTAATAAATAAGAGATTTTGCTTTTGTTCAAAAGTACATTTTTATTGACATAAATGACCCAATAGGTTGTGAGATCGCCTAAAAAGTCTAGGAATAGCCTAGTTTCTGAAATTGCCAAAACAACTGCCCTACATGTGTGCATGTGTATAGCTATGAATGTATTTGTGTCTCCACCTAATATTATTATATGGCTATGTGTAGAAGTCTGGACCTGTGTTGTGTTATTACAGTTGGTGCTGGATTCTCAGTGACAGTCGGAGCATGTGCCAGGATGCAGACTGTGTAACTGTCAGGATCCCCATTGATGACTGTACCGTGCCTGCATTATTTACCCAGACAGCACATGAAAGGTGCTGCCCATGCTCAACACCAGTATCCATACTGGTAACAGTTAATCACAGCAAACACACCACACCCCTGTCTGAAAAAAAGGTCCACACCCCCATCTCTACCTTGGCTCAGCATTAAGAGTCTACCCTGCTATAGTTCAGACCTATTTGTATTTACTCCTGATATACAGTATACCAGACCCCTTGCTTGCCTACCGATTGCTGCCCTGTACGAACCCTTGACCTACGGACTGTCCTGTGACCATTCTCTTGATTACCCTCTTGTACCTTGCCTGTGTCTATTCACCCTCCTCCACCCTATATCTGTGCGTTTCTGCATATTGGGCTCAGACACCAACTATACCTGTGGTGCCATCCCGGTGCCATTCCTGACAGAATGCTGAGCCCTACAACTGAGCCTGCGGGGATACTACAAGCCCTGGATGATATGGCACATCAGCTGTGTGTGGTGCTGAAGGAGTTATGGAAGCTGATGGACTCTCTAAAGAACTCCTCGTTAAAGGTGTGTGTGTTCCCGCTGTGGGAAAAGTTAAAGGCCCACTGTCTCTTGAGCAGCGTGCCCGAAGGAGAGTATGTACTTGTTGGAGATACAACAGCATATATTATACTATGGACTGCAGGTGGCGCTGTTAGTACAGGTTAAATGTGTTCTAAACTCGTTGGTATATGTTCACAGGAAATAAGTCTCTATTGTCTCTGCTTTACTTCCTTCTTCCTTTCTAGCTGTGTGATGATGAAGCATCCTGATATATATCCAGTGACTAATCTGTTATAAGTTGTTTTATTGCTATATGCACAAAGTAAAGTTCTCTACTGCAGATTCACAAGACTCCAGTGCCTCTTTCATACATAACCAACAGGTTATGGGCCCAGACACTGAAAACGAAACTACAAATCAGTAAGTGCTGCAGCTATCATCCAAATACCTGCTGTGTGTGAGGAAAGGAGCTGCATCCAATATACTGAAAGATGGCAAGTGGCTCAGATGTGAAATATGCAATAGCAAAGCTAAACAATACCAATTATCAGCTGTGGAAGTTTAAGCTGGAAATGCTGTTATCCAAAGATGATCTGTGGCAGGTGCTGGATACAATCAGACCCACTGACAACCCAGAAGAATGGGACAAAAGAAACAGGCAAGCAAAAGCAGTTATAAGCCTGTTAGTGGAGGATGATCAACTAATCCATATAAGAAAAGAAAAACACAGCTAAAGGTATGTGGACTGCGCTACAGAAACTGCACGAGCGTTCAAACTTAAACAGTAAACTATATCTGCTACGTAAACTGTATAAGATGAGGCTGGAAAAAGGCCAGGAAATGTGTGAACATGTGAACGCTATGCTGGAAATTGTGGAGCAATTACGTGCAATTGAGAAGAAATAAAAGACAATCATGTAGTGGCATTACTATTATGCAGCCTTCCAGAATCATATAGTGCCCTGATAAACGCTCTAGAAACCAGACCAGAGGAAGAACTAACACTGGAATATGCTAAAGGGAAATTAATTGATGAATACAACAGAAAGAAGGAAAATATACGTGGTGAAGAGAATGACAAAACAGAAGTAGCTCTAAAGGTGAATGAAAACACAAAAAAACAAAAGAGACCAGAGTGTGTTTTCGCTGCAAAAGGACAGGTCATTTGAAATATAATTGTTCAATCTGGAAAGCAGAACAGCGAAGGAGAGAGACATTCACAAAAGAAAGAGCTAAAGCAGCCACACAGGAAGCAAAGACACAGCGTGGAGTGCAAGTTTTAAAGTAACTCAGAATACTACCCCGCATGGATGGTACATTGACTCAGGAGCAACAAGTCACATGACCAGTGATGAGACCTTCTTCACAGAAATTAATTTTAATACAAAAGACAAAGTCTTCCTAGCAAATGGAAAAGTATTACATCAGAAGGTAAAGGTCAAGGATTTCTGAACTGCATCACACCATCAGGAGGTAACCGAAGCATCCTTGTAAAGAACGTTCTGTATGTTCCAAGTCTAGAAGGAAGCCTCCTATCAGTAAAAAACCTTGCTAACAATGGACTTACAGTACAATTCCGAGGTAATGAATGCACAATTCGAAACAGAAAAGAAATCGTTGCAAAAGGAAGGTTGAATGAACACCTATACAAAATCGTCACTGAACGTGTTTAAGTCAAAACAGTCACTCATAATCCACATGACAAGTGCATCCATCTATGGCACAGACGATTGGGGCATCGAAACTCAGAAGCTATAAAGGAACTTTCTAAGAGAGAATTATCAGAAGACATGATAATGATACCTTGTCCAAAGTTGATGAAGTGCACGTGTTGCATCAAAGCAAAGGCCACACGTACACCACTTCCACAAGCCAGTCAAAGAAAAACCACTAAAACCATGGAACTTATACACAGTGACGTGTGTGGACCAATGAAAACCCCGACACCCAGCGGCAACAAATATTTAATAACCTTCATTGATGACTATTCCAGGTACACAACGACATATCTGATGAAACACAAAAGTGAGACAACTGATAAACTTCAAGAATTTGTAGCGATGACTAGCAACAAATTTCAAAGGAACCCGGAATAATACGCACGGACAATGGAGGGGAATATATGGGTAAAGAAGTGGAATCATATCTAAAGAAACATGGTATCATACACCAGACAACCGTACCGTACACTCCAGAACAAAACGGTGTAGCTGAAAGAAAAAATCGCACTCTTGTAGAAATGGCCAGATGCATGCTTTCAGATGCCAACCTACACAACAAGTACTGGGGAGAAGCAATAATGACTGCAACATATCTACAGAACAGACTACCATCTAAAGCTATTGAAAGTACCCCTTATGAAATGTGGAACAGATCAAAACCTAGTATAGGTCATATTAGAGTGTTTGGTTGCAAAGCATACGTTTACATTCCAAGTGAAAAACGCTCCAAGTGGGAGACAGAGCCATAGAAGGCATTCTAATAGGCTACAGTGAACAAAGTAAGGGATACAGAATCCTTAATCCAAAGACCAACAAGGTCACAGTAAGCCGCAGTTTTATTTGATGAAAGCCAAACATCAGAAATAGACTCCCGAAAAACACGAAGAAAAGGTGCCGATTGAAATAGCAAGAGATGCTGACCAAAAGGAAACTGTGCAGGAGTCAGACCAAGAAGTGGAACTCACAATTGATGACTTAACTGTTCACAATCCAGTAGAACCGACAGAAACCAGAAATCAGAAGATCTACTCGGACAACAAAAGGGATCCCACCGCGCAAGCTGTCATACACTGTTAAGACACATGAGACATTTGAACCAACATCTTGGGAGACATAGATAAACTACCAAAAAGGGAAGCCAATCAGTGGAGAAAGGCGGCTGAAGAAGAACTAAAATCACTTCAGAAAAATGAAACCTGGACTCTCACAGAGCTCCCTCCCGGTCACAAAACTATAGGAAGTAAATGGATTTTTAAAGTGAAGTACGACGCAGAAGGAAACATTCACAGATACAAGGCAAGAGTAGTCGCCAAGGGATATTCCCAGAAATATGGAGAAGATTATGATGAAACATTTGCTCCAGTGGTAAAGCACACAACCATTAGAACATTCCTCAGCATTGCAGCTGAAAAACAAATGCAAGTGAAGCACCTGGATGTCAAAACAGCTTTTCTATATGGAGATATCAAAGAGGAACTCTACATGGAGCAGCCACCAGGGTTTAATACAGGACAGAACCTTGTGTGTAAACTGCAAAAGAGCATCTATGGTCTCAAACAAGCAGCAAGAATGTGGAATGAAAAAGTGAACGAAGTACTCACAACAGAAGGATTTTCAAGAAGTAACGCTGATCCATGCCTGTATTCAAAGAATCAAGACAACAAATGGATCTACCTACTAATTTATGTTGATGACATCATAATTTGTTTTGAACAAGAAGGGGATTATGATCAAATAACTAGCACATTGAAACAAAACTTTGAGATTAAAGAGCTTGGGAACATTGCTCACTATTTAGGAATCCAAATCGAGAAAGAAGAAGACGGAAGTTATCTTCTTCACCAAAGTCAGAAAATTACAGATATTCTAGCAGAGTTTCACATGCAAGATGCAAAAGAGGTGAAAACGCCTATGGAACCAGCTTATCAGAAAGACAATGGAATGGAAAACTTGTTACCTAACAATGAGAAGTACCGCAAAGCAATTGGAAAATTGTTATACATTGCAACTGTGACAAGACCAGACATTGCCGCAGCATTGAGTATACTCTGTAGAAAAGTTTCAACACCCTGTCAACGTGATTGGAATGCCGTAAAAAGGGTGATACAGTATCTAAAAGGAACAATTCATATGAAACTGCGACTGCCAGCAACACCCAATGCAAACTTAATTGGATATGTAGATGCTGACTGGCCGGAGATATCACAGACCGCAAATCTACTACTGGTTACATCTTCCAGTACGGAGAAGGAACCATCAGCTGGTCTAGTCGAAAACAAGCGACTGTTGCACTCTCTTCAACTGAAGCAGAATACATAGCAGCAGCACATGCATGTCAAGAAGCAATTTGGATTCGTCAACTTCTATTAGACATGGGACTGGATATGTCTAAACCGATACCCATCTTTGAAGACAACCAGGGATGTAAAAGTTGACACAATCAGAAAGGATCAACCCTAGAACCAAGCACATAGTCGTAAAATATCATCTGCTCAGGGACACACAAGAGCAAGGACTTATCGATATTCAGTATTGCCCATCAGAAGAGATGACTGCAGATGCACTCACCAAACCGTTGCCAAAGGAACGTTATTGTTTTCTTCAAAAGAAGCTGAATGTTGTATGATTATGCACATGCTGTTGAGAGGGGTGTTGGAGATACAACAGCATATATTATACTATGGACTGCAGGTGGCGCTGTTAGTACAGGTTAAATGTGTTCTAAACTCGTTGGTATATGTTCCCAGGAAATAAGTCTCTATTGTCTCTGCTTTACTTCCTTCTTCTTTTCTAGCTGTGTGATGATGAAGCATCCTGATATATATCCAGTGACTAATCTGTTATAAGTTGTTTTATTGCTATATGCACAAAGTAAAGTTCTCTACTGCAGATTCACAAGACTCCAGTGCCTCTTTCATACATAACCAACAGTACTGTGGGTGCTCCAATCATTTAGAGAACAACCACGTAGCGCTGGCAAGCTGGAAGTCCACTGGAAAGCGATTATGCGTGTAATACATGTCCATAGCTAAAATAGTTCTTAATCTTCAGGGATTTCCCTCTTCTGGGGAGGTGCATAGGCAGACTGCAAGAGGAGGAGAAGAACCGAAAATTTTGCAGTATATAGCACCAATTGGGTAGAATAAACAACAGGTATTCAACTCACGTGATCATGAGCCAAACACCTGGATCTATTCCCTGATAAGTCTCTATTTTCAACTCGACCTGGTAATCAAAAAGGCATGACGGCTCAGAGACATTGGTGTTTTTGCTTTTTTAAAATTACATGACACTGTGAAAAAAAATCAGCTTCATAAGTCCATTAATTATTTCTGATGGTACAATCCACTGACTGCTCTTTCTGTGTGCAAATCAACACTGGGAAAGAATAGTTCCCAACATCTTTCCATGACTCCAGTGAGATTCCACTTGTATGTGACTGCGCAGTTTGCACTTCTCTCTTTTGAGTACTATCTACTCTGGGACCATGCCGTATTGACTATCAGTGTCCTAACATTACAATTCAAGCTACTAATACAACAGTTTGGTTATAATAGAGCTGGTAACAGGGAGTTTGTAATAGCTATAAATCCGTGCTTATATTTTCCATTTGCTGTTCCCTGTTACTGACAAGATCAGAATAGGGGCCCTGTTTTTTTCTAGGGACAAAATAAATTCCAGTGTGAATCGTGATACTATTTAGTTCTACTGTTTATTTATTTCCACATTTGCTAAAAAAAATCTAAAACATCAACTGTATAATATATTTAAAATATAGAACAGCTCATCTCCACTATATTATGAAGACTTTGATGATCACTATTCAGCTCTCATAACGCTGGCTGTCCACTGGCATTGTATTTGTGCGATGGTGCGATCGTGCGATATCGTCTGAAGTCGTCCAATTGATCCTACAACATGCAGGTGAATCAGTCCTCTTCCGCTGCATCTGACCACCATTGGATGATTTCAGATGATTTTTTGAGACTACAACAGACTAGCAATCTCTGCAATTTCAAAGGGATTTATTGGATGATGCCTGGACAATCTGTTACAAGTTACATGAAAAAGTTGAATTGTATAGTTAAACCGCCGTGCTTCGGCAGGGAAATTGCCCATAGTAAAGTAATTCAGTGCAAAGCCAAAAGGATTCAATGTAAAAAATATTTTATTTTTTATTTATTCAACCATTTATTTTTTAATCCACAGCAAAAAATACATTTTATTCATTGATTTTTTTTCAGAATATTTTAGGTATTTTTCTGGATGTTTTAGGAGAAATTTTGGTTCTAATTTTACTTCAGAAGACAAGAGAAAGAAGGGTTAATCCCTCCCCCTGCACCTGTCGGCGAGAATTTTTTTTCACCTCCTTCAGCTGCGCTGGACGGGGCCGTCCTTGGTGCTGAAACTCAGCTTCAGCTCCAAAGACATTTTTATTTCTCCCCGGAGCAGGTTTTTTCTACTCCGCTGCAGGTTTTTTTGTTTTTCTTTCATTCTGTGGCCTGTCCATTGGCCGACCTGGGTCATCCACAGACACTTACAATGGACGACCCTGATCGATGGCAATGTCTGTAGTTCAGGGGTGTCAAACTCAAATGTCATCAGGGCCGCATCAGCAGTTTGGTCACCCTCAAAGGGCCAGTTGTATCTGTAGGACTATGTGTCCACTCTTTATTATCATAAATTATTGTCACTGCATTCAATTATTACTGTTTTTTGTTCACACATGGATTTGCCCCAGCTCACACATGGATTTGCCCCCAGCTCATGGATTTGCCCCAGCTCATGGATTTGCCCCAGCTCACACATGGATTTGCCCCAGCTCATGGATTTGCCCCAGCTCATGGATTTGCCCCCAGCTCATGGATTTGCCCCAGCTCATGGATTTGCCCCCAGCTCATGGATTTGCCCCAGCTTACACATGGATTTGCCCCAGCTCTCACCTGGATATGCCCCAGAGGCAGCCAGCTCTCACATGGATACTTGCCCCAGCTCCGGCAGGGGTTGAGGGGACCCAGATGCCGGGCAGCGGGAGTGCCTGCCCGGTCCTGAACAGTCCGTCCTGTTGAAGGGGATGCGGCTGCGTGCGTGCGCAGGTCACGCGGTCCGGCCAGTCAGGTGGTACAGAGACTCAGTACCACCTGATTAGCCGGACCACGTGACCGGCTGCGCCTGCACGCAGTCGCCTCCCCTTTAACAGGATGGACTGTTCAGGACCGTGCCTCAACCCCCGGGCCAGTTTTAGGGGCGCGAATGCTGCGCAGGCTGGCGGCTGCGCAGGCCACATGACGAGGTCTGGCGGGCCGGATTTGGCCCGCGGGCCTTGTGTTTGACACCCGTGCTGTAGTTGGTGCCAGTGTGCAGTCTAATGCATGGCTGATGCAGGAGTCGCAGGTTGACTTAGCTGGTACACAAAGTAAATGTTTTGAGGTCAGGAGGGTGAAGCCTGTGGACACTTTTCTAAACAGGAATAACATTTTAAAAGTGTGAAATAAATAATGTAAACAAATTAGAAATGTATTTGTTTTAAAATGCAGATTCGATTTAAGGTATATTTAGATAAAAAAAATCACTTGGATGTCCATTTATTATTTATGTTTGTAAGAGTTACAAATGTCAATGATGTCTGTATAAAAGCGTACATATGTTTTTGATATTTATTTATAAGTTGTAAAATAATGTACATATCTGTGACTGTCATTTCTTTACCAAGCTAGATATCATATCTTCTATCAACGAACAGACAAGACATGGAGGCTCGTCTTCTTCTAAAAACCCTTGGATTCTGCCTTTTGCTCATTATAGGTATTCCTGGAAATATGTTCATCCTCTTAAAGTTTGCCTATATCAAGATCATAGAAAGGAAACTCTTACCAGCCAATATCATCCTAACTGCTCTGGCATTATCAAATTTTCTTGTGATTCTCTCTCGTGTCATCCCACAAATTCTTAATGCAATTGGAGTTCCACATTTGCTTGATGACACAGAGTGTAAACTTATTTCATTTACTTTCAGAGTAAGTAGAGGTATGGCCATATGTCTCACAAGTTTCCTTAGTTGTCACCAGTGTGCTCTTGTTGCTCCTATTACTAAATTTTGGAATTACTTAAAGGAAAATCTACAAAAAAGGCTGCATCTTATTCTACTGCTACTGTTGGTCATAAACATAACTCTTTATCCTTCCACCGTTTTGTATGGACGTGCTAAGGGAAATTATACAACTTCACCATATACATTACACTTGGTTTACTGTACCACCGATTTCCTCAGCTATGCCGCGTTCATGTCAAATGGAATGGTTTCTGTAATCCGTGAGTTTTTATTTGTGGGGCTAATGATCCTTTCAAGCATTTACATGGTGACAATCCTATATCGGCATGGAAACGCCATGAGAGGAATGCGCAGCTCAGACAAAGGAAATAGTAAAAGTATGGAGTACAAAGCTTCCAGAGCAGTCATTTTGCTTGTTGCAGTTTATGTGGTCTTGTATGGAATGGATAACTCTATGTGGATCTATACTTTGTCGCTTTCCAATGTTAGCCCTGAAACAAATGATATCCGTATATTACTTGCTGCCGCTTACTCCGCCATTAGTCCTTTTGTTATCATTGCCACTAATCCAAAATTGCAACGGAGAATACAGATTTCATGGAAAAAGAACGTGTCTGAGATGGAAAAACAAGATGTACAGAATCTAAACTATGTGAAATCCATTAGCTAGGGATTGGATTTTGCAAAAGCTAAATACACATAAATCTCTGATATATATCATGATGGTTTGCCACTTCAATTAAAATGTATGACATTTCAGGGATTTGCTATACCTAAGATCAAGTCAACATCTGCCAGTTTATGAATGCAAGTTGCTATGATGCTCGTATATTAACATATAACAATACAAAGTGAGATGATGAGTGAATTAAGCAATGAAGAATAGTCATTCTGAGTTAAATCCAGGAAATCTGTCATACATTTTGGCCCCAATGTAATCTTTCTTATTTTGTAAACATCTAATCTAGTGCAACATGTTTTAATTGCTGCACCCCCCACTATTGGGATTTTTCTACACACCTTTTTCATATCTTTCTTATTTTGTAAACATCTAGGGCTATATTACAAAGTTGGTGCTAACTTAACTAGAGCTGTTGTTAGCTTAAAACCTCCATAGGCTATAATGGCTCTGGTAAGTTTACAACAGCTCTGGTTAAGTTAGTACCAACTATGTAATACTGCACATAATCTAGTGCTACATGTTTTAATTTATGCACCCCCCACTATTGGGATTTTTCTACACACCTTTTTCATATCTGTATTTATCCTCCATATTTACTTGATGGTATGCTGTTTAAAGCATACCTGCCATAACTGCCTGTTGAGAGGCTCATATTGCTGATATCATTGCCAATGTGTTGACATTGCAATCTGCTGTGCAACCAATTGCCAGTGTTTGCCTCTCAGGGGAGATCAGAGGAATCAGCCTATTGGAGACAACCAATGGCGGCACACAGCAGGTGAGAATGACAGGTGCACTTTAACCTTTTTCAATTATATGGAGAGATTGACTAATTTTCATGTATTTGTATATAGGTGCTGATTTTACTTTATTCTTTCACAGTCTACTTTTTTTTTTAATCTTTCTTTTCCTCAACTTAACTCAACTCAATCACACTCTGATACAATGTAATGCAACACTGACACATACAGACTAGGGATGAGCTGTTCGGTTCGATCGGTTCGGAGTTCGATTCGAACTTTGGCCGTTCGCAACTTCGCAAGTTCGCGAACTTCGAACTTTTTGGCGTGTTCGGTTCGAGTTCGAAAAAAAATGTAAAAAATGCTTAAAAATCCTAAAAAATCTAAAAATAAAGAGATTCTTTACTGCAGAATATTATAAGCAATGGTTTATTAGATATTGAATTAAAAAACAGGAATATTTTTAACATTGAAGCCTATGGGATAAAACATTCTTGTTGCTAAAACATCAGGCAGACGAGGCCCTCTAAATCAGGCACTGTAGAGGGCAGCCCGCCGGAGCCTCCCTCCCAAGGACCCCTTGACTTGAGGAGCATGCGGTCGCAAGATTACAGAGCTGTGACTGTGCGGGCTGGCCAGCCGGGTGCATGTGGCAGAGAGGTGGCACAGGGACTCCAGGGAGGGAGCCACGGCAGACCCCCCTTCCGCCCAACCAGGATCCAGGTTGCAGGGTGCATGTGGCAGAGAGGTGGCGCAGGGACTCCAGAGAGGGAGTCACGGCAGACCCCCCTTCACCCAACCAGGATCCAGGTTGCAGGGTGCATGTGGCAGAGAGGTGGCGCAGGGACTCCAGGGAGGGAGCCACGGCAGACCCCCCTTCCGCCCAACCAGGATCCAGGGAGCCCTCCACTGACCACCAGGGTAAGGTAAGGTGACACATTTTTTTAAATAAATAAAATCCGAGGACATTTTTAAATGTCCCCAGCAACATAAAATAAAACCTTTTTTTTTTCTTTCTAATACTCACCTGATTCCTGGATCCACAAACTGTAATGGTGCTGCCCGGTAGTTCGCGGAATCATATGCTGCATTAATTATACTGTAAGGCTGGGTTCACACCTGTGTTTTTTTTACGCGTGCAATACGTGCGTTTTTTAACGTGCGTATCGCGCAAACGTAAAAAACATTTGAACGCGCATTGCAGCGCGTTCACTGCTATAGACTGCAGAGTGAACGCGCTGCAATACGCCCCAAAGAAGCTCCTGTACTTCTTTGGGCGTAGGACGTTTTACAGCGCGTTCCTGCGCTGTAAAACACCCAGGTATGAACGGGTCCCATAGCAAATAATGGGATTTCCCTGTTTATGCATTTTACAGTGTGCAGGAATGCGCTGTAAAATGCTTAGGTGTGAACCGGGCCTTATGGTGCTGCCCGGCAGTGTGAGGATTCATATGCTGCATTAATTCTTCTTCTTACAAATTTGGTTACTTAACCCGTTTGCGTTTGGATTGTAATATTGTGACATCCAGGGCCCCGGGTGGCGATCGGGGGGACCCCTGGACACATGGTGCCGCCAGCTGGCCGAATGCCAGCAGCTCCGGCGGCACCCGGCGCAGCTGTGAGTGATCAGTGGGCAGGGCGCGGTGTGATGACGCAGAGCCGCTGGGACTGGTGTGCGCCAATTCTCACCATATACAGTAGCGCAGTACTAGTGCCTAATCGTTGTTGAGCTGGTTTTGTTATAACAACTACTCTCGCTCTGTGCCCCTGTCTGGTATATTCCGCTGCTTGTTACTGCTGGTGTGCTTCCATCCTGCCATACACTATAGCGCAGTAATATTTGGGTGCACTGCCACTGACGCTGTCATGCCCCTCTCTCGGCCCCGGCCGCCATGTTGGGACACCTGCAGTACTCACCTGAAGTCCCTCATGGCGCGTCACTCCACGCTCTCTGCCCGCAAGCAGGAGAGAGCTCGAGGTCCACCCCACGCCGCCGCCAGGATCCGAATGCCGGAAGCGCGCACGCGCGATCGCATGCCTTCCTAGAAAACGAACTTGGTACTGTGCTGGTAGCTTTCGGGTACTACATGACACCTGCACTGGAGATCCTCGAATGCCACCAATTAACCTATCAATTACTCAGGTATCCCAGCTCCACCTACGAGTCCCAGGTAAACGGTGTTCTTATGATCCTCTGAACCCTATTTAAACTTGCCGCCTTTCTCAGTTCATTAACCAGGTTATACTGTGGTTCACCGCTTCAGTTATCCAGTGTTCCCTCTTCGTTCCTGTTCCAAGTGAATCCTGAGTTCCATATCCTCTACCCCAGATTGCTTCCACATCCACGGTACTGGATACATTGAGATGGGAATGATACAAAATTTTATTACAGAATCAGCGATATAAATATGATGTCCGAAATTACTGAAATGGAACCGAAATCACGGATGGAACGAAAATGAATTTCGATTTTACACATTTCTAGTCTAAACGTTTTCGTTTCAGCACGAAAATTTGTTCAGATCTGCCGTTTTCGGAAAATCTGCCGATTTTCCGAAAATCGTCCGAATCCGAATGCACGAATCGGGAAATTTTGTGAAAATTCCGAAATCCGAAACGCACATCCCTAGTATCAGCAGTACGTATTGTGGACTTTTTTTGTGGATACCTCTCCTATACTTGTGCACTTTATTTTAATCCAATCCTGCTCTTATAGAATTTTTTTAATGTCATGCCAACAACAAGTATCAAACTCCCTCCAAGGGACAACCCTAGAGGTTATCAACTAACCTCTGAATTGGCCAAAAATTGTACCAGACAGTGAAATTTCAGCCCAATTCATCTATTCGCTAAGTTGTCAATTCGCCAAATACTGGCAAATTGACAGCAAAATATGGTGCAATTTGCCACAATTCAGGGGTACCAAAGTTGCCCCATAGAAGACTATTGTGTCTTCTATTCACAGATCGTCAAACTGCATTGAATTTCCGGTGAATTGCCCTGATTTTCAGTGTTTCATTTATACAGATTTAAACAGATAAATCCCATAGGATTCAATGTATAGACGTAAAATGTTAAATTTATATTATAAATGCCCTTTATTCTTTTCATTTTCATCAAAAAACTTTTTAATTTTTTTGTTGCTTAGAACATCTTTTTGTAATTTTTGTATATTTTAAACAACCGTTTTGTTTCTCAATTTTTTTAAAAGGCATTTCCATTTTATTCTGTGTAGCGGGGGCTTCTTGGACTGTGTGTGGACTACTGTATTTCTCACTGCAGCCCAGGCTTGGACAGAGACATGCAGCCTGTCACCGCTGTGGGGGAATTTCCCCTCCCTTTTTTCCCAGCCTTTGCATTGGAGAAGGAAGTTGTTTAATGCAGGAAGACTGAAAGGATTGCAAAGGATTCTGGAACATGTAGTTTCAAGTACAGAGAGCATAATGCAATGATACAGAAAGAAAACTATACCTCCCAAGAGTGCAAAAAGGAGCCCACAGTTTCCAGGGAAGGAAGAACACGTGCAGGGCAGAGAGAAGTCAGAGAGGGCGAGACTGACAATGTGGACGGTCCTGTGTTGTGGATCGTCCATTCAGTGGTCCTCGTGTGCTCAGCAGAGGAGAGACCCGGCTGCCCTCATGTGCTACCTGTGTCAGAGAGAGAGAGTGACCGGGTGTATCCAGCGGAAGACGAAATCCGACTGCCCTCACGGAGAAAAGATCCGGAGGTCTTTATGTGTTTCCAGCACTAGAGATAGCGATCGAGCTACGATCCAGCGTGGAAGGAGTGAGTGTATTTAACGGAGAGAGGTATTCGGCTGCCCTGCGTGAGTTGAGATTGCTAACTTTATTGTCTGGCCTAGTTCTACTGCCCTCGCAGCTCCATCTTAAAGGAGGATTGCTGCAGTTACAAATCTTGCTACCCTGTGACACTTTGTGAACATTTCTTTCTCACATTGTGGAGTACAATTGAAATATGGTTTCACATTAAAGGTACCCAATGACAGAATCCAAAGGGCCCCAACGCTAGCAGACTGGAGAGTTTGTGTAGTTCCCACTGGTCAGTGGTTAGGTAGAAGTTATAAAGGTTAGATAGGTTACTGATATCGGTTACATCAGTTATAGTCTATAATTGATCCGCACTGATATATTGTAAAGCTTACTGTCTCATTCATTCATCATTGTGCTGAATAGTGATGGGAAATTAATCCTTTCGATATTGTTATACTGTTGATCACGTTGTCCTACAGAGGGGCTGTTCTCTAGTTCTAATAAACCCCTTTTTATTATAGTACAATTTTGCCTTGGTGTTACTTAGCGCCGGAGGTGGAGGTGGGTAATCACTGGAGTGAGACAGAAAGCCCGTCAAATATAGCGGCTCTCGCAGGAGTAACACTACATCTGTAACAGATCATTATTACGTTTTAAAGAACCTTATTTATTATTAGACACATTTTAATATTTTTTTTTGGTTTAAACACCTATTAGGAGAATAGGAAACTTAGGGCAGTATTACAATGTTGGTGCTAACTTAACAAGAGCAGTTATAAACTTAAAACCTCCATAGGCTATAATGGCTCTGGGAAGTTTACAACAGCTCTGGTTAAGGCTAGGGTCAAACGAAAGCATTTTTACACGCGAACGTAAAAAAGTGCGTCCGAACGCATTGACGTATTTTTTCATGGAATTCGCGAAAACGGTCATACGATGCGCATTTTCGTGCGTGATTTTTTACGGATCCAAACCAGGAAACTTTGGGTGTCTGGACGTTATGTTGGTCGGACACGAGCAGGGTCTGACGTCTCCAAATCACAAACACACACCGCTATGTGGACACAGCGCACTCTGTACGTCAGTACTAGCGGTTCTGCGTTCTCGAAAAAATGCGTTCATTTTCCACTTGCGTTGCGCGGCCGGACTTTCGTGCGACCGTACTTCATATATTGGCCGTCATTGCCCGTCATTTGCTGCTAGTGCGGCCGTAATTAAGTGCGCCAGAACGCACGTTAAAAGTGCGCTGGTCTGACCCCAGCCTAAGTTAGCACCAACTATGTAATATGGCCCTTAGCCGTTGGGTGGAATTTGCAAATGCAAATTCGGCGCAATTCGGTGCTTGGAACAATACATTTTTTTACTATGGAATTCAAAAAGAATATTAATTTAAAGTGCAAAAAACAAACATCCTTTCTATGAGGGTGTATAGTAACAACTAAAAAGTGGTAAGTGTAAAGTGTTGTGTGGGATAGTTTTCTAAATGAAAGAAGAAAAATTGTCCACCGATGAATTTTTTTGGAGGTGAATGTCAAAAGAAGGCAATGCTAGGTCTTCATTGAGAATTAATGTGCGGATTCATATGCTGCATTAATTATACTGCAGAGAGGCGCTGCACGGCAGTGTGTGGATTCATATGCTGCAGTGAAACCTATGGGTTAAAAAGTCTTGTTTCTTTAAAAAAGGTTAGGAAACCTAAAATTTCATCCAAAAATTGCCTAAAAAATTCTTAAAGAATAATTAACCCCCTCACTGCTGAGGCATTTCACCGCTGTGCGGATTTGAAACCACATTTTATTATATGACCCAGACATATTATATTTCGTTCTTTCCGGCAGACTCAGCAGATTCATAATATATCATTTTTATATGTATAAGTCATGTCCTGTCTGTATATTATAAAAAAATGCAACAAAATTAAAATTTTCAATCATCTACAGCGTGTAAAGTGTTTTTTTCCCCCATTTTTTCACATGAGCGTTTGCGGTTATATTTTCTATGGGGTGCGCTTGTAGAAAAATTTGAAATGGGGACTCGTTACTTTTTGGGGGGGAATTACATGATTTTTAGCACACGCACCCCATCGAAAAAAATCATTAGTACAGCATCATTGTTCACATTATAATTGAAATGAGAACAATATTGCTGCATTAATAAAAACAACACACAAAAAAAACATTTTTTTTTATTATTATTATTTTTTTTATTTCTTATATTTTTTAATATTTTTTTTATTTTTTCTTACTTTGAACCTAGTCATGTTTGGAATCATTCGAAAGCCATGCTCAGACCTTCCACTGTTCTGGAGATATTGGGGTTCAAAGGAACCCCGTATCTCAACCAGGGGATTTCCATGGGAAATCCCCAGGCAGCTAGGGGTTCCCCGGCTATCTGATGTCATCGCGCTATGCACGATACGTCAGGAGGCGAGGGGGAACCCTTAGGTGGAGCCACCATCCAAGATCTGCGCCGAACGGCACTGGATTGCGATCTGGTACGTAAGGGCTTTAAAAAAAAGGCACCGCTTTAAAGGGCAGACACTGCCCTTCAAGGCGGTGCCTTTTTTTTACTTTAAACTTTCCCGATCGGGAGGGAGAAGGATCCAAAGGGATCCCCCCTCCCTGTCAGGCGATTTCTCCCGGCATTGCCGGGGGGTCGCCTGGAAATGACGTCTTCACGCATGGCGCGATGACGTCAGACGTCGGGGGCTGGCCTATATTCAGCGTATGGCTTCCCTGAATCCAGAACACTGTGGGACCCTGGAAAGATAGGTGAGTATCTCCGCCGGGGCTCCCGCTTGCGGATGACGTGTGGGGAACATCCTCTGCATATAGCGGGAGTCAATGATCACATTCCCCACACGTCATCCGCAGCGTAAGGGTTAAGTAAAGAAACTTTCATTCTATTGGTAGTAATCTACTTCCCATTCTTAAATAAGCAATAAAAAACAAAATAAGTCATAAAAAAGCGAAAACCCAACTGATTCGAATCACCCGAAAAGAGCCAAAACGTCGAAATGAGCCGGATCGCCGAAATGATCTGAATCGCCGAAATGATCCTAATCATCGAATGATCAGAATCATCAAATCGTATCGATCCGAAATTTCAGGTGGTCGATATTTCGTTTTCGGAAATGCTCCAGAACCACGAAAATGGTGAATTTCGTCCGAATTTCAATTCGGAACGAAACTAATTGCATATCCCTAATTTCTACTGACACTTTGAAGCACCTTTGCATTGTACATGAGTTTCTTCATCCCCTTACTGCTCCTAAAGAATAAATGTAATTTCTAAGGATATAAAGAAATTCAATTACAGCCTATAAAAACAATTGTTTAACCTAAATCACTTGTGAAAACAAGGAAGTTCTCTCAGTCTCTAGCCCTTATAAACATGGGTCTTATAGTTACAAATGCTGATCATGTATAGTGACAGCTGGGCAAATGCATGCCGTTTCTCTTTCATCAATGAAACTGAGAAGGCCCCATACTGGAATGCTGATGATGGAGTTAATCCGGAATGCTGTGATAAAATAAATGAAGATATAAATAAAAAAATTATTGGAATAAAATTACATATAAAAGCCCAACACGTTTTGTCTACTGATGCAGACTTCCTCAAGAACGCTAGAAAGCATGAAATAAAAATATGATAATGAATAAAGGTACAAATTCCCATAATTTCTTTAGCCAAATCACTTCTGCTTCAGCCCACTCAATCCAGGATACCAGCATTTTTTTTCCAGGAACATTTAATAGTCACCTAATCCTTATCTACTAATATGCACATCGGGTTCCTGGGGTATCTCATCGCTTGCCAGAAATACTTCCCTACACAACGGATCTCTGATGCAAAGTTCTAAAATGAGTCCATCTGCAACTAGCCATGGAAAGTGCAAATATAAGATTCTTATCTGGAATCAATAATGCTCATAATAATATCAAGAAGAATAGGAGATTAAAGTGACACCACAACATATATATATATATCTAGAATACTTGTGCATTACAAATAAAATGACCTTATAAAACACATGCTACTGAATTTTGTTTGTTGAAAGTAATTGCATGTAAAAACGAAAAATAAAAGGTTATTTTTTTAAAATTTTCTGTTTTGATTTTGCAGATTTTTCCCATGATGCAACATTTACCAATACAGTATCTACGCAAAGGTTTTACATTGTGGCTTTGATTTGTCTTTTACAGTATCTAATATTTAATGAGATGGAGTAGGAAATGTTTAGATAATGCCTCAGGAGGTCTATTCTCCAGTGTTGTTGGCTTCCCGAGATAAGAGATGACAGTTGAAAGAGATAAAACAGGGAGCTTAAAATACTTTTTTAATCTACCCCCTGGTGATGTCCCTTGAATACATCCCACATAATACAAAGATGCAGGGCCGGACTGGGGATAAAAAGCAGCCCGGAAATCATTTATTACCAGCCTCATAGCATTATTATACCAGCCCACTGTACAACAAAAAACAGTAATATGCGGTGTGTTTTAGTTTATCACAGAACTCTACAGCAATAAACCTCACAGTAATGTGTGGTGTGTATGAGGGTATCACAGAGCTCCACAGCAATAAAACTCACAGTAAAGTGCAGTGTGTATGAGTGTATCACAGAAATCCACAGCAATAAAACTCACAGTAATGTGCAGTGTGTATGACCGTATCACAGAGCTCCACAGCAATAAAACTCACAGTAATGTGCAGTGTGTATGACCGTATCACAGAGCTCCACAGCAATAAAACTTGCAGTAATGTGCAGTGTGTATGACCGTATCACAGGACTGCACAGCCTTCTTACACCCCCAGGTGCCTCTCAATCGTTTAACTCCCCCAGTCAGCAGACCCCTCACATTCTTCTCCCCCTCAGAGTCAGCATATCCCATTCCCTACTAGCCCCCAGCAGGTCCCTCACTTTCTTCTACCCCCCTCTCATTCACCTGATGATGCAAGCCTTTGGGGGGTACTCTGATATATGAACCACTCAATCACTGTGCGTAATATAAGGCTACAATAGAAAGAGAAATCTATTTGTAGACCTCCACAATTTTAAGCACTGTCAGGTTACTTTTATGATGTAGAACGTTTATTCAGCGTGTATATATCAAGAGATATACTCAGGGGCGGACTGACAACTTGTGGGGCCCCCGGGCAATAGAGAATCATGGGGCCCCCTTGTACCGTGCCTGAAAAATAATTAGTTTTTAATTTCCTGTATGAATATATATAAATATACTGTGATTCAAATACATATCTTAGGCAATATACCCCCTTTCAATACTACCTTGCACATATTTTCTAACTACACATTTCCTCTCGAAGCTAGACAAAGAATTTTAATTAGAACCAGTCGCATCCTGTAGCAGGAGGACCACCACACCCTTGTTGCATGGCAGATATAGTGAAAAAACGTCTTTATGATATCAATATGAACCATATATGGTACTAAGAAGTGCTTGTGGGGTTGACCGTGTTACTCAACTCTGACGTTTTAATATATCTGGCTGGACAAAGACAACTCAGATATATTTGAAGCATCAAATCCTTGTGATTGTTTTCTTCAATTATCTCCACTATAGCGTAGCACACCTGCTTGCGTCTTTTCTTGGTTATATGAAAAGAAGTGAAAGAGTTTTTTTGGGATTCACGCTGTGGTAATTATGAATAGGAAACCTGATTTGTTTGATTTATTTTTTAACAGTGCCCACTGAAGGTCATGTCCACATAAACCCTGTCCACATAATGCAACACAGATGTGCACATTATTTCTTAAAAGTATTTTCCAAGTTTTTCCAAGACACTTTTTTCCCAAGACAAAATCCCCTCAGACCCACATGCTAATAAGCTATCTTGCCCCCTTCAGATCAGGGACTTGCGGTGAGGCACTGGCTAGTATCAGAGCCAGATATACACAGGTTACATAGGTTCAGTGCTTACCAGGATCTGGCTGCTCTCAGTGCTCCCCAGGATCTAGCTGCTCTCAGTGCTCCCCAGGATCTGGCTGCTCTCAGCTCCCCGGATCTGGCTGCTCTCAGTGCTCCCCAGGGACTGGCTGCTCTCAATGCTCCCCAGGATCTGGCTGCTTTCAGTACTCCCCAGGAACTGGCTGCTCTCAGCTCCCCTGAATCTGGCAGCTCTCAGCTCCCCAGGATCTTGCTATAGGCAAGCAGGAGATGGTGATGTAACTAGAGACGAAAAAAAACCATTTCATAACCTAATGTAAATAATAGCTGCCACTGCTGTGAACTGAAAAAAAATAATGTGCATGGTGGCAGAGACAGACAGTGGGGGAGCACGGAGCAGGTGAGTTTGCTAACATTTTTATTATATTATATTCATTCAGTACTAGTGAGTAATTTAACTCCTTCACTGCTGAAGACATGTGGGGAACATCCTAGGATCCTCCCGCTGTATGCGGAGGACGTTCGCCACACGTCTTCCTCTTGGTGGGAGCTCCCAGCAATACTCACCTCTCTCCGCCAGGGTCCTGCGGCGTTCTGACTTCCTGAAAGTCAGACACTGCTTTTGGGACCCCTCCTGGCATGATAACATCATTGCATCTGACACAATGATGTAATTTTAAGGCGGCTACCCGGCAAAGCCGGGAGATTGCCTTAAAGGAGGGGCGGTCCCTTCAGAGCCCTCTCCCTCCTGATCGGGAGGAGGTGATGGGTAAAGCTAAGCACCGCTAAAAAGGGGAGAGTCTCCACTTTCATGCGATGCCTGACCTTAACCCCTGAGGCGCCGGTCCACTATCCAGCACCATTCAATACAACAGTGCAAGAATGCTGCTGCACTAACGAATTTTATGTTTTTAGATTTTAGATAAAAATCATGTAATTTCCTAGAAAAAAAAGTAACGAGCTCCCATTTCTATTTTTTTTTTAACAAATATACCCCATAGAAAATATAACCACAAAGGCTCGGATGTTACAATGTGAAAAAAAATCACTTTACACGTTGTAGATAATTGAAAATTCTAATTTGATGGCATTTGTTTGTTATTATAGCCAGGCAGGACATGACGTATACATATAATAATGATATACTATTAATCTGCGGAGTCTGCTGAAAAAAAGGATATATAAGATGTCTGGGTCATATAATAAAATGTGACTTCAAATCGCTTTTAAACATGATGAGCAAAAGCGGTAAAAATTAGCTCAGCACACAGAGGTGAAATTAGCTCAGCAGTGAAGGGGTTAATGGCAGGTGAGCCCACTTAATGGCTGCTGCCCCTGACAGCACATCTCTGCTTCAGATGAATACCACTCTGTGTAAGTATATGACAAAGCTCCACAGCAATAAAACTCACAGCAATGTGCGGTGTGTATGAGCGTATCACAGAGCTCCATAGCAAAAAACTCACAGTAATGTGCGGTGTGTATGAGCGTATCACAGAGCTCCAGAGCAATTAAACTCGCAGTAATGTGCGGGGTGTATGAGCGTATCACAGAGCTCCACAGCAATAAAGCTCACAGCAATGTGCGGTGTGTATGAGTGTATCACAGAGCTCCACAGCAATAAAACTCATTGTAATGTGCGGTGTGTATGAGCGTATCACAGAGCTCCACAGCAATAAAACTCACAGTAATGTGCGATGTGTAAGAGTGTATCACAGAGCTCCACAGCAATAAAACTCATAGTAATGTGCAGTGTGTATAAGCGTAACAGACATGGGCAGACAGTTTATTAATCCCCCTCCCAGCATTTCGTCAATGGGCCATGGCAGACAATTTATTAACCCCCCCTGCATATCAATTGTCAATGACAGACAGGAGTTTATTAACTTAATAAACTCCTGGCTGTCATTGATAATTGATATGCTGGGAGGGGGGGTTAATAAATTGTCTGCCATGGCCCATTGACGATATGCTGGGAGCAAGAGTTTAATAAATTGTCTGCCATGGCCCATTGACGATATGCTGGGAGAGGGACTTTTATATAGGCAAAACTTGTGCAATAACCAGTTAGCCATGTGACCACGTTAAAAAACACACCCCTAAAAGGTGTGGAAATGAACAATCAACAATCAAAAAATGAGCATGGTGACAAAAAACAAGAATACAATACTGCTCTTAATTGCGACACTGGAGTGATATGGTCATCATGGGCAATCTTCTGTACTAGAAATTAGAGGATAAAGCACTGGCATAGCGTAAAACCATAAAACTATTTAATAGAAACATAGAAACATAGAAAAATGTCGGCAGATAAGAACCTTTCGGCCCATCTAGTCTGCCCAATTACATGGATACTTTACCTGGATTTATCTTTTGTTTAGGATAGCCTTATGCCTATCCCATGCTTGCTTAAATTCAATTACTGTTTTGGCCTCTACCACTTCAACTGGAAGACTGTTCCATGTTTCCACCACCCTCTCACTAAAATAATGCTTTCTGATGTTACTTTTAAACCTTTGCCCCTCTAATCTAAGACTATGTCCTCTTGTTTTGCTACTTTGTTTCCTTTTAAATATACTCCCTTCCTCTACCTTGTGGATTCCCTTTACGTATTTAAATGTTTCTATCATATCTCCTCTGTCTCGTCTTTTTTCCAAGCTGTACATGTTAAGATCATTAAGCCTTTCCTGGTAACTTTTCTCCTTCAAGAAGGTACAACCATTTTAGTAGCCCTTCTCTGAACTCTCTCTAAGATGTCTATAGCCTTCTGGAGATACGGTCTCCAGTACTGCACACAGTACTCCAAGTGAGGTCTCACCAGTGCTCTGTACAGTGGCATGAGCACTTCCCTTTTCCTACTGCTAATACCTCTCCCTCCACAACCAAGCATTCTGCTAGCATTTCCTGCTGCTCTATTACATTGACTACTTACCTTTAGATCCTCTGAAATAATAACCCCTAAATCCCTTTCCTCAGATGTTGAGGTTAGGACTGTATCAAATATTCTATATTCAGCCCTTGGGTTTTTACGTCCCAGGTGCATTATCTTGCACTTATCCACGTTAAAACTCAATTGCCACAGCTCCGACCATTTTTCTAGTTTACCTAAATCATTTGTCATTTGGCTGATCCCTCCAGGAACGTCAACCCTGTTGCAAATCTTTGTGTCATCAGCAAAAAGACATACTTTTCCATTAATACCTTCTGCAATATCACTAATAAAAATATTAAATAGAATGGGTCCAAGTACAAACAAACAAATAAAATTGTCCCACTCACAAAAAAAGTGGCACACAATAAGATAAAAAGTGTGCAAACATGCGTATTTAACACATAGGCTTTCAGGAGCAGGTACTGTCCACTATTAAGATGCATTCCAGGAAATGTCTCAGCTTGGAATCATCTCAGCTTAGAATCCGGAATCCCCCATAGAAGGTCCTGCATCCACAGCATACACAGCGATACCCGTCCAGGAAGGCTGTAGATCAGATACGCTCGACACGTTTCGTCTAACAAATAAAAGCGACTTCCTCAAGAGCTGTATCTTTTTCAAGTGAGCTCCTATCTTAAATAGTTCCATGTTGGAAAATAAATTGGCCAAAATCGAATCAGCTGTACGATGGCAATCAAGCAGATCATCGTTCAGCCGGTAACCCGGAAGTGACGCTGCGCAGGCTCCACAACTGGCCGCAGCCGCTGGATGGGGAGAGGTGCCACGTGGCCTCCACATCCGGTCACATCATTCAACGGCGTCACTTCCAGGTTACCGGCTGAATGTTGATTCGCTTGATTGCCATCGTACAGCTGATTCGATTTGGGCCAATTTATTTTACAACATGGAACTATTTAAGATGGGAGTTCATTTGAAAAAGATACAGCTCTTGAGAAAGTCGCTTTTATTTGTTAGACGAAACGCGTCGAACGTATCTGATCTACAGCCTTTCTGGACGGATATTGCTGTGTATGCTGTGGATGCAGGACCTTCTTCAGGGATTCCGGATTCTAAGCTGAGACGATTCCAAGCTGAGGCGTTTCCTGCAATCCATCTTAATAGAGGATGGTATCTGCTCCTGAAAGCCTATGTGTTAAAAATGCGTGTTTGCACACTTTTTATCTTATTGTGTGCCACTTTTTTTGTGAGTGGGACAATTTTATTTGTTTGCACAACATTAAATTGTTTTATGGTTTTACGCTGTGCCAGGGTTTTATCCTCTAATTTCTAGTACAGAAGATTGCCCGTGATGACCATATCACTCCAGTGTCGCAATTAGGGGCAGAATTGTATTTTTGTTTTTTGTCACCGTGCTAATTTTTTTTTGTTGGATGCTGGGAGAAGGGTTAATAACCCCCACCTCCCAACATATCGTCAATGGGCCATGGCAAAGCGTTTATATCAACCTCCAGGGCCCCAGGTCACTCACCACGGGCATACACTAAAAAAAATCTTCTTTAGGCAGCCTCAGGCGCCCCTGGCTGAACTTTGCTCATTCACCCGAACTCTTCTGCCACCGCGTGCCCTGCACACATCACGTGAGAGGGCAGAGTCAAAACAGCGTTAGTGCCATTCCCAGCCTTGTGTTCGCTGGAAGGCACGTACGCGCTGCAGCAACAGTGTCAGTCCGGTCCCTCCTCACTCATTCACTAAAACACACACAGAGGGGCCGGCGGCAGCTGCAGCGGGCAGCCTCCCTGCAGCGTGTGAGTGTCAGAGGGCAAAATATCAGCACTGCTCCAAGAATACCAACAGCAACAACATAAGACAGACGGCCGCCCGCGGCGGCCAGGCAGTGAGTAACCCGCGTGCCGGCCCCACTACTGCTGCCGCTACCAGCCAGCGGTTTCATAAAGTGATGATGCTGCATCTATGTAAAATTAAAAGCCGCCCAAAAATTGCAGCAGCCTACCGGGATTCCTCCCGGTATACCAGTAAGCCAGTGGGTCGCAATCAGGGGCGGACTGGGTCATGGGGCAAGTGCCCCCAGAAAGAGGGGTGAGGGAAAAGGAGATTGAAGGGGGAGAGAAAAGGAGAATGGAAGAGGAAAGAGTTGCAAGCTGGGATCTCTGATCCCAGCTTGCACCGGCTGCCTCAGCTTGATAGGAACAGACTGGACATTGAACATGACGTAAGAGTTGCTTTGTCTACCATCACCCCAGACTTTGAGACACTCATTAAGAGCAAGAAGCATCCCCAGTTTTCCATAAGTTCTAATTAATATCATATGTTTCAATTACAGTTTATATTATTGGGTTTTTGCCTCAACGGCACTTTTGTTTTCACTAGTGCTGTGATTACTGCACTATCCATTTTGGAAAGAAGCCCTGTTTTGTTTCCAAAATTGTTTAAAAAGTGCATACATTGTAGAATATTGCACACGTGGTTTTGTAGAATACATTATAATGTTTCAGAAAGTCAATTAATTTTTGGGTCTTGACTTAATGACAAAGGACAATAGTGGGTCCTGAGGGTCCACAGGTTGAGAACCACTGCAATAGAGACAATGTTTCAGTGGGCTCTTTTTGGTAACCGTGAAGTCCTATGGCCTTCAGAAGACGATAAAGGTGGTAACGTGATGCACTCTTACCTGTAGTTTTTAGTGGCTCCAGCTTAGCCAGTAATAAGGAGCTACTAAGGATTAACAGCTCCCAATTAGTTTTCCCATTAGTGGCTTGCTATTAGCATAGAATGCTGTTTATTTGTAAGATTATTAGGGTTATTCTGCGAAAGGTGAAAACCAGGAGAACTGGCAGGAGAAGAGAACAATCTAGATCAAATACCCGATTTGGAAAGTGAGATAAATGGGAGAATTTTTTTGGTTTGGCTATTTTGACCTACAGGGTTATTCAGAGAGTGGTGAAAAGTAGGAGAATGACTGGAGAATGGAAAATTTTAGGTCAAAATAGCCGATTTGGAAAGTGAGATAAATGGGAGAATTTTTCTGGTTTGGCTATTTTGACCTAGAATTTTCCTTTCTCCAGTCATCGTCCTGCTTTTCACCGCTCTCTGAATAACACTGTAGCAGGGGGGCTAGGAATTACTGTGTTCACTTTGCATCTAGTGTATTGTGACTGCGACTTTGGAAATTATAACTCATATATACTTAATGGGGCGTTTCCTGTGGTCAGAGATGTTGTAGTGGTGGGATTGATGGTGCTTGCAAGTCTGTACATTGTATATATTTTACTTCAACACCAAAAAAAAATGAATGGCCATGAGAAGTTCGGACAAAGACAATGTGAAGTCAGTTGAGTACAGAGCATCCAGAGCAGTCACCTTGCTAGTGGCCTTGTATGTGGCTTTATTTGGAATGGATAAATCAGTTCGGATATACACCCTTTCGCTTCATAAGGTAGGTGCTTATGTCAATGATGCTAAACCCTAAACTCCATATA
Source organism: Leptobrachium leishanense (assembly GCA_009667805.1). NCBI lineage: Eukaryota > Metazoa > Chordata > Amphibia > Anura > Megophryidae > Leptobrachium > Leptobrachium leishanense. The sequence continues at coordinate 140,848,422 of CM019064.1, read as the reverse complement.
GAACTATCAGGGTAATTCAAAGAGATTTGAAAAGTCACCGCACGTTCGGTGACTTTTCGTTCTCTTCAATTCGGTTTGTTTTGCCGATCCCATTTCGGTGACCCTGCGGTGTATTCAGCAAGCACCACAGGGTCCCCGAATTGCAGGGAAAAGCTACCGCAAACCTGACGAAAACGAACCGCAAAACCCGCCGAATGCACGCCGAAAACCCGCAAAAACATCTGGATTAACCTGCCGAAAACCACGGAAAAACCCGAGCAGGAGCCGATCACACGCAGCAAAGCCGCCGGAAAAAGCCGACACCGCAGACAGAGTGAAGTGAATAAATTAGGAAAACAGTTTGCATGAGTGTTTGAAAAGTGAAACGCTTTTTGCAAAGAAACTACTGAGCGAAAATGTCTGAAATTTACATATGAGGTCCAATGAATGATAATAAAAAGGGCTGTTACAGAAAAAAGAAGTAAACTTAAAAAAAAAAAATCGGACTTTTAAAAAAAAAAAAAATTCTGAAAAATGCTTAAAATATCCGAATAAATCTATAAATAAAGAGACTCTTTACTGCAGAGTTTTATAATGAACGGTTTATTAGATATTGAATTAAAACCGGAATATTTTTAACATTGAAGCCTATGCGATTCTCCTGAATAAACTTGCCGAATTAAACCACCGAATGGCAGGGCATTTCGGGAACCTTTTACTGCTGGTTTGTCTTCGCTGAATAGCCGAAGCAGTGCTTTTTCATGGGGTTTTCACTGCCCTCGAACAGGCACCGAACAGGCAGCACCGTATGTTCAGGCAATTCGCTATCTCTGGATAGCCGAATGGCCAAGAAAGGTAACCGAACGCTGATTTTCAGCGTTCGGTTACCTTTATCAAGCAATTTGGATCTCTTTGAATTACCCTGTTAGGCTGGGGTCAGACTGAGGCAGTGCGAACGCGCGTGCAGGCGCACATAATTACAGCCGCACTAGCAGCAGATGACGGGCAATGACGGCCAATATACGAAGTACGGTCGCACGAAAGTCCGGCCGCGCAACGCAAGTGGAAAATGAACGCATTTTTTCGAGAACGTTAAACTGCTAGTACTGACGTACAGAGTGCGCTGCGTCCGCTAGAGGCGTGTGTGCATGATTAGGAGATGTCAGACGCTGCTAATGTCCGGCCAACATAACGTTCAGATGCACAAAGTGTTTTATTGATGATCCGTACAAAATCACGGACGAAAAATGCGCATCGTATGACCGCTCTCGCGTACTCCGTGAAAAAATGCGTCCATTCGTTCGAACGCACTTTTTCACAGACAACGTGAAAATGCGTTCATCTGACCCTAGCCTAAATGTGTGCTTCAAATCTACTGGTACAGCAAAGCTAGACAGTTCAAGTAAATAATGCAAACTGGACTTCATCAAACAATATTTGTAACAAATAATTCATGTTTGTGTCTACAGTTTAAGAGATTGAATAAAACTTAAATATAACCAAATAATTCTTTAGCAAAATATTTATTCAGAAAATATTCTTTGGGATGATAATCCTTTCCTTGTTTTCTGTAGAAGCTAATGGTAATGAAAGTATTGTGCCAGCAGACGTAGTGCACTCAATGGTAAAATCAAGTCAACTGGCAACTTGGAATAATTGACACAGTTGCTAGCTATTAAAACTGATTGCTCTAAATCAGTGGTTCCCAACCGCGGTCCTCAAGTACCCCCAACAGGTCAGGTTTTCCAGATTGCTGAAGCACAGCACAGGTGGTATGATTTGTTGTTCAGTGATTGCAGGATTCAGTCGGCATTTCCCCAGAGAAATCCTTAAGGCTGGGGTCAGACGAGCGTGATTTCTACGGACTGTACGTCCGTGCAGTACGGACATCGTCAGTACGGATGACGCAGTAGTGGTCACACAGTCCGTTTTTTCACTGAAGTTATTTTTGACGGATGTAGGAGGGAAAAATAAATTACAATGAAAAAACATTCTGTCCGTCAAAAATGCTGGACGTATAAATGCAGTCCGTCTGACCACGCTCCATCACTCACACACAAAGCTATGCAGACGTTGTGGACGTGGCGCACTCCGCACGTCCGTTCTAGCAGTATTACGTTCTTGCCAAACCTGCGTCCGTTTGCCGCGGCCGTTGTGCGTCCGCAGTTCAGTGCGGACGTACTTCATGTGTCAGGCTCCAATGGACTTTCTTTCATGCTATCACGGACGTACTTTTAGGCGCAATCACGGACGTGAACACTACGCTCGTCTGACACCAGCCTAAAACCTGGCCTGGTAGGGGTACTTGAGGACCGCAGTTGGGAACCACTGCTCTAAACGAAGACCAGTTGTCTGAAACCACTGAAAGAACAGACAGTGAATACAAATTTTTAGAATGTCAAATGATTCAAGTTAGTGCGTAGTAAATCTTACAGAAAGATCTGTTGTACATATGAAGCCAATGTTAGTATTTGTGTATGATAATTCAAATTGTTGAAATAAATACTTTCACAATGAATTTTGGATCGTTGCCTCAAGAAATTCAGTAAAAACCTAGATCAGGTTACATACCTAAACACATGACTGAAATATTTTGTCCCATAGTGACACCAAACATAACCATGTAAAATGTTAAAAAAAAAAAAGTTAAATTAAAACTTTTTTTCTTTTTCTGTTCTAAAGCAACGGCAGTGTCCACGCTTCACGTATAAAGTGACCATTGCTATACATCGCGAATATGTCGCCTCAAGAAAATTGCTAAGAAAATTCAACAAATGAAAAGCCTGCCCATTGTTGCCACAATATATCAAACTTCATATGTATAGGAACTCAGACATGTGGACTGGGCCAGAAGAAACTGGCACCTACTTAATAAATCCCAAAGAACTGCAAATAAACATATTTTGATGATGGAAAGCATGAGGTAAAACAGCTCTCCACAAGGTTGTAGGTAGCATATGGCTAAATACCAAACTTCAAAATATTTTTATTAGCTTATTGCCTGAAACTTCTTACCATCCAAGAAAAAGGCATTTGTTTTAAAGGTCCCGCTAGATGGGGTTATTCAATAAGCAACGAACTTGCCACCGAATTGCACCGAACGGTGAATTACGCCGTACAGTGCAATTACGTGGCTATTCACCTGTCCACTAAGCTGCCAATTCGACAAATACTGGCAAATTTACAGCAAAATGCGGTGCAATTCGCTGCAAGTTGCTGCAGATCACGACCTTCAGCGAAATTGTCCCATAGTAGAGAAGTAATGGGCAATCTATTCAGAGAACGCGGAACTGCGCCGAAGCGTCAGTAATATGCCCTGATTTTCGGTGATTTAGTTTGACAGGTTTATCCCATAGAGTTCAATGTTAAAAAATAATAACGTTTCTATTTAATTTTTTATTGAACCGTTTACTCTTTTCATTTTCTGCAAAATGTCATTGTATTTATTTACTTTGAACACCTTTATGTATTTTTTTATCACATTTTTTATTCCCAGTTTTTTTAAACAGCGCTTTTTAAAAATTCTGTAACAGACCTTTTTATTATTTTTTACAGGACCTTTTTTATTATTTAAATACATTTTTATTGGTTTAACCTAGTAAACCTTAAGGCTAGGGTCAGACTGAGGCAGTGCGAACGCGCGTTCTGGCGCACATAATCACGGCCGCACTAGCAGCAGATGCCATGCAATGACGGCCAATATACGACGTACGGTCGCACAAAAGTCCGGCCGCGCAACGCAAGTGGAAAATGAACGCATTTTTTCGAGAACGTTAAACCGCTGGTACTGACGTACAGAGTGCGCTGCGGCCGCATAGCAGCGTGTGTGCGTGATTAGGAGATGTCAGACGCTGCTAGTGTGCGGCCAACATAACGTTCAAACAGCCGGATTTCCCTAGACTTCTTTTCACCCCATCGTCATGAAATACGTCCAGAATTGCGCATCGTCTGACCACTTAAGCGTATTCCGTGAAAAAATGCGTGCGCACGCATCGACGTACATTTTGACGGTGGCCGCAGAAAATGCGCTCATCTGTCCCTAGCCTTAAACCTAGTAGACAAATAGCAGAGTTCAGGTTTTTTTTTTTCTGCAGTTTGGCGACATTTGTTTTTTTTTCGGTGGTCAGTTCAGCGGTCTTCAGTGGCTCCATGTTTAACACACTTCAGGGACCCTGCAGTGAATAGTGTATTCACCGTAGGGTCGACGATATGGAATTGCCGAAGTGCGCCGAACCAGAAAGCACCATTCTGAATAACCCCCTTTAGTATAATATTTGTATTCTATATGAATTTGAGTTCAACACACATCAATCAAAGCATTTTAATTGATATAATAATATAAACAGCATACAGTACTGTCTGAGCATACCCGCTGTCTTATTGTATTCTTTAAATTTTCATATTGGTCAAACTGAATATTTTCAGGTCTTCAAGCAAAACAAAATATAAGACAAATAGAACCTGAGTGGAAAAACATAAAAATTTTAAATGGTAACTTTATTACATTGTAATGATGTTTTGGTGATTTTACGTTTTGGAAATGAGCTAGTGAAAGGGCCTCTGTTGTGCTACATATATTTTAATAACTTTTCTTTTTCTCGATTCTCGTCTGTAAGCTACAATAATATTTTTTTCCCCCTAACATTCTTCTCAACATTTTTATTTCACACAGTTTCTCAATCTCTAAATCACTTTTTACCGTCCGTAACATTTCAAGCAAGAATAAATAAATATGTTTATAAATCAACAGAGCATGAGAGTCAGTCAGATAAAAGGAATAACATATTCATTAAGAATGGTAAAAAATAGTATTAACAGTAAAATATATAATCAATAAATACAGATCAAACAACACAATAAGGAATATACAATATTTCCCTGGAGCCAACCTTCTTTTCATGAGTAGAAATACAGATAAATTAAATTGTGTTCAAGTAGCAAACACCTAACATACATGTCTCAGAGGACAGCGAACAGTTCAGAGTTCATAGTGTTAAATGCATCTTTTTAAGTACCAACAGGTCTCTCTTTTGCTCTATGAATAGAAGTAATTAATATGTCTAATTATTCCTATGTGGTTTGGCCTTTGAGCCATAAATGACTATATATATATAGAGGTGGATTCAATTACACTTGTTTAACTGCAAATGAAAAACGTGACTAAAGAGGTGAGCTTACACTAGATAACAAAATTGTACTGAAAATTATATAGACAAATTAATGTTTTTCAAGACAAATTTATAAATCATGCATACCAGGATTAGGAATAAGTTATTGTCTTTTTTGTGGATAAATTAATACTTTTAAACCCTTCACTACCAAGCAATTTTTGCTGAAAAATAAATGTTATCATAACATTTATTTGAAACATGGGATGTGAAGTTAACAACTAACTATAGGAAGAAATAGAAGTTTTGCACAGAAATTGTTATATTAACCCTTTCGCTGCTGAGGCATTTCCCGCCTCTGTGCTGAGGTCATTTTTACAGATTTTGCTCATCAAGTTTAAACGTGTTTTTGAAGGCTTATTTTAGTATATGACCCAGACATATTATATATCGTTCTTTCCGTCAGACTCGGCAGATTCATAATATGTCATTATTATATGTATACGTCATGACCTGTCTGTATATTATAACAAAAAATGCAATAAAATATGAATTTTCAATAATTTGCAACGTGTAAAGTGTTTTTTTCACATTTTAACATTCAAGCAATTGCGGTTATATTTTGTATGGGGTGCGCTCGTTAAAAAAATTAGAGATGGGGTCTCGTTACATTTTTTTTTGGGGAAAATTACGCGATTTTTAACAAATGCACCGCATACAAAAATCGTTAGTGCAGCATTATTGTTCACATTATAATTGAAATGGGAACAATATTGCTGCATTAACAAACCAAAAAAAGAAAAAAAACTTGATTTTTTTTTTCTATTTTTTTTTTTTTTTTTAACTTTTTTCATACTCATGTTTGGTATTGTTGGAACGGCCATGCTCTGGCCGATCCAACAATACCAAACATTAACCCCTAACTACCACGGATCGGGAGATGGGGGGTTCATTGGAACCCCCTATCTCCACCATTGGTGGCAGTTAGGGGTTAACTCCAGGACTGGCGTCATCGTGCTATGCACGATGACGCCAGGCCTCAGGGGGCATTCCCGGAAGCTTGGCCGACATCCAAGATGTTGGCCAGCTCCGGGAAAGGATCACGAACTGGCGCTTTTCGGCGCTGATTCGTGATCCGGCCCCCATGGGGTTAATGCCAGGTACCATTTGGAAGGGCAGGCTGTGCCCTTCCAAACGGTGCCTGGGTTAACTCCCTGCATGCCGCCGATCGGGAGGGAGAGAGGTCCGAAGGACCTCCCCCCCTCCCTTTCAGGCACCTCCTCCGCACATGCGGGGGGGCGCCTGAATTAGGTGTCATCGCGCCCCCGCGATGACACCTAATTACTCCAGCGGCGGTTCCAGGTGCTGGGCTGACATCGAGGATGTCAGCCCGCACCGGGGGGGCCAGCGATTGGCCGGAACCCGGCCGAACGCTGGCCCCAAAGGGAGGACGCTGAGCGCGTCCTCCGCAGTGAAGTGGTTAAGATAGTTAAACAATTAAAAAAACGTTAATTTGCTCATTTTCAATTTTTCATGAATTAGTTTATCCTTTACCAAAATATTGTTGAAATGTAAGATTCTGAGCTCTAGATGGTGTCCTTTATCTTAGACAATTTCAAACCAGGTCTGCATTATTATCATACAGGTAGAAAAGACCTTTGTGTTAGATACAGTATCTGTGATATATAAAACTAATGAAAATGTTCAGATCTCCTGCTTATGAGGGTGTCACATTCCATGCTGGCAAACCTGTCTTCCTGCCCTCTGTATTTGTATATTGTGTTTTTTCCCTTGTGTTTCTGTTGCTGCCAATTCCTGGGTGGCCTCCCAGGGGTTAATTGATGTTCTGTGCGCTGCTCACCTGTTGACCCTTGCTTTTATTCCCCTGTCTATATTAGAGCAATGTACCTATAGTACATTGCTGGGTCATTTTACTTTGCCTGATCTCCTTGCGACTTGTGTCCTGAGAGCTCCTTGCTGTGTTCCTGTTATCCTTCGTTTGAATATCCTTGTTTAGTTTTTGCCTCTGTTATTTCTGTTCCAGTTTATATCAGTTCCTTCTGTGTATTTAGTTCTCTCTATTGCTGTATTTTGGTTTGCTGTTTATGTTCCATTCTGATTCCCCGGTTACCGATTTTTGGCTTGGCTGACTACCCTTCTGGTTCCTATTCCTATATCCTGTATGACGTACTCTCTCTGGTTATGACCTTTGGCTTTCCTCTATAGTATATTCCTTGTCTGTACCATTTCCAGGAAACCCTGTCATCTGTATACAATAAAAGACTCTGTACGCTTCAAGGTAATACTTTCCTTTAGATTAGATCCGGCTATCCTAAAGACCGACCTTTCAGTGCAGGGAATCTTTGGTATTGCCGTACAGAGGTCTTTTGTTAACCCTGTGTTGCTTTCATCTGTCCTTGCAGTTTACAGTGCATCTCTGCCCATAGGGGCTTCTCTCAGGAACCTTGACCTCACCTTGCTGCGAGTTATATTCTTAGGGATATATATACAGACCGACCACTTCCAAGGATAGGAGGGCAAGGATAGGGTGGTGCGTGCCTGGTGGTACTGCCACCGTAACAGAGGGTTTCTAGTGATCATAATTAGGGATAAGCTGTTCGGTTCGATATGTTCGGAGTTCGCATCGAACATCGGCCGTTCGACAGTTCGCGAACTTCGAACATTTCCGCGTGTTCGAATTATTTTTTTTTGAAAAAAGTATAAAAAATGCTTTAAAAATACTAAAAAAATCTAGAAATAAAGAGACTCTTTACTGCAGAATATTATAAGCAACGGTTTATAAGATATTGAATTAAAACGGGAATATTTTTAACATTGGAGCCTATGGGATAAAACATTCTTGTTACTAAAACATCAGGCAGACATGGCCCTCTAATCAGGCACTGTAGAGGGCAGCCTGCAGGGGCCTCCCAAGGATCCCCTTGAGGAGCACTGAGGAGCATGAGGCCGCCGGATGACATAGCTACGACTGTGTGGGCTAGCCGCCCGGGTGCATGTGGCAGAGACAGGCAGCGCAGGGAGGGAGCCACTGCACCTGCGGCCATGGCAGACCCCCCCCCCAACCCCCACAACCAGAATCCAGGGAGCCCCCACTGACCACCAGGCTAAGGTAAGGTGACACATTTCTAAAAAAAATAAAATCTGAGGACATTTTATAATGTCCCCGGGAACATAAAATAAAACCTTTTTTTTCTTTCTCTATCTGGCTGAATGTATTTAATTATATATATATATATTAGATACATTCAGCCAGGTAGAGGGGGTGGCATGTGGGCTGTGCGGGGTCTCAGGCAGGTTTTTTTTTTTTTGTGGGTATATTTTTAGCAAATTTATAGGGGAAGGTAAGGGCAGGTATGACATATATATCTTATCTATATATATATATATATATATATATATATATATATATAATCTATATTCTTATAAATATATATATCCAGACTTGTATTACACACATTTAGTGTAGGGCGCATTTAGTTGAGATTGTCCACATGCCACCCCCCCATGTGCGTATGTGTATATATGGTCTTAGGTCTGTGGGTGGGTGTATATATATATCTGCGTGTTGATATATACGTATATATAGGTCTGCGTGTTGATATATACGTATATATATATGTGTGGTATGGTATCAACGCATCCCTACTCTGTACACAGCGCTCCATGTCCCTATAATATATATGATCAGGGGTTACCTTTTTTTATATTTTTATACTATTCCTATTAAATTAACAGTAATTTTTGATGTATTTTATTCAGTAGAAACTTTTTTTGCCTATATAACATGTGCTTTGTGAAAATAAAACGGTTTTGTGTGTACATTTTAATTTCGTTAGTGGATTCCTGTCCAGTGCGGTGAGAAGCAAACGTAATGCAGTGTAGACACGCTGCGAGGTGGAGCGGAGTGAAGTCAAGCCTGCAAAATGTTTGCTTCTCTTCGCTTCGCTACGCTGTGCGTCGCTACACACTCAGTGTGTCTCAGCCTTTATTCCCGCATCGCTAGCTTACCGAATCAGTTTGTATACTTGTTACTGACCTGGCTTGTTCTGAGGACCCGCTCTGTTGCCGACTTTGTCTGCCATTTGACTATTCTCTCTGTGTATTCCCTGCCTGTTCTGTTGGCTTCCTGTTGCTATCGGTGTGCGCCGATTCTCACCATATACAGTAGCGCAGTACAAGTGCCTAAACATTGCTGACCCGGTTTTGTTACAGCTGCTGATGTAACTGAATAGATCGGGGATCTTTTCTGCATTACCAAAACCTTCACCACTGCACTCTTCCACAATACCCCAGAGGGGTTACGGTGTGAAGGCACTTGCTGCCACCAAAGGCAAAATATTTGGGTGCACTGACGCCTAAACCAGATTCATATCTTTTTAATATTTGACCGCAAGGTCCAACCCTGCACTCTTCCACAATACCACAGAGGGGTTACGGTGTGACGGCACTGTTGTCGACACTTAAGACCCAATTTTAAAGAACCTATTGTTACTTTCATCCAAAGCCTGCATAAGTTTCACCATAATTTAGCCAAACAAAATCACTAAACTTGTTCCACGTGTCCTAAAACGTCTCTTTTCATACAGGCTGCCGCCCCAAGCAGTTGTTTATGAATAGATTAAAGGAAAACCATTTACGGTCATTTGAAACGTAATTTTTTTTTAAATGTTTCTATACATCCTACAAATCCGCCACTTCATGGGCAGGTTATGGGGACCTCCTAGGCACGATATTTGAAGGATTTTTTTTTTTTTATTCTTAACCCTTATTTCATGGAAAACTCACTGTTCCTTTAAAAACTTTTTTTTAAAACTTTTTGTCCTCTTTTCCTGTCCCCCAGGGCACTACCCGGACCCCATACAGCTTTTATGGCAAATATCTTGCATATATGCCCTCTTGGAGGGCACTCTAAAAATCGAACTTTTGAGTCCCATTGACTTGCATTGAGTTTGGTTCATGTTCGCGTTCGAACTCGAACTTTTGAAATTGTTCGAGTTCGAATGCGAACCGAACACGGGGGTGTTCAGCTCATCACTAATCATAATGAGATTATTAGCAATGCAGCTTCCAAAATTACCAACAGAATATAAAAATATCTGTATGTGACATGATGACTGCATTTGTAGATTACAGTAACACTTTATATCTGTGCTGTACAGGGATGTTCACTCATCATAACCCCCTGATTCTTATCCCTGTACAGCAGTGAGGGACCCCAGAGCTCTCCCTGTATTCTCACCTCTCTCTGGCTGCTGTAAGGCAGCAGTAATCTGTTTGAGCTATATGCTGCAGTGAGGACTGTGGCTCTGTTTGCAGATGGTATTAACCCCTTCATTACTAATATCGAGATGTCTCGGGTTTCAAAGACACCATCTGATGCTCCGATATCGAGATATCTTGGTATGCTGATCTGCAGCCCAAAAGCAAATTAAATTTTGTTTCTTGCAAACTAATTTTGTATGCTTTGGGCTGAAGGAGGTACCCCCAAAGTTTTAACCCTGTGGACATAATGCTCAAAGAGCTAAAACTGTAAAATCAGCCAGGGACGTACCTGCGGGGGGCACCAAAAAAAATAATATATATATTAAAGTATTTTACCAGGAAGGATACATTGAGATTTCACTAATTTTCATGTATGTCCTGAGTAGGCAAGGCCTAGGCTTGCACTCTCCAGGGGGCAGCAAAAAACCTCACCACTAAATGGGTTACTCACAGAGCACCGAAATGACGCCAACATTTTGGTGTTCTGTTGTTCCCTGCACTTCGGGGAATCAAATTCCCCCACCCTGCAGTGAATTCACCATTCACCGCAGGGTCCCCAAAGTGCAGGGAGTCGGCTGCTGAATGCTGCCACCGCAAACCCGTGGCCTGCTGTTTTCAAAAAAACTACTAAATGAAAATGTCTGGAATTTACATATAAGATCCTATGATTAATAATGAAAAGTTCTGTTATAGAAAAAAGAAAAAACGCTATTAATAAAAAGGGGGAAACATTTTGCCGAAAAAAACCCAGAAAAATGACTAAAAGGTACTAAAAAAAAATAAATCAAAGACTTTTTACTGCAGATTAAAATAATAAATGGTTTATTAGATATTGCAAAAAACGGGAATATTTTTAACATTGAAACCTATGGGGTTCACCTGAATAAACCTGCTGATTGAAACCACCGAACATCAGGGCATTTCACTGCCATTTCTCTGCTGTTTGGTGTTCTCTGAATAGATTAACCATTACTTCTCTATGGGGATTTGCACTGCCTTCGAACAGCACCGTACTTGCTGGCAGTTCGCCAAACTTGTGTGTGAGCATACCACAGAGCAGTGGAGTACTTAGGGGAGTGGCGGGGAGCGGGTTGCCCCAGGTACCAGTGATTATTGGGGTGTCATTAGGGGGTACTAGGAGGTGCCACTAGGAGGTGCCACTGTCACTGTGTGTCAGCTTTGAGCTGTGTTCTCAAACAACGAGCAGCGGAGCAGGGCGTTTGCATAAGGAATAGAATAGACTAAAAATCCCCCTCTCCTCCCTCCATAGCTCCTCCCCTGGCCCGCAGCAGCTCTAGGAGAGGGGAGGGGGATGTGATTTGTGTGCAGAGAGAGAAGATGACAGTAAACGGCAGGTAAGGGGAGGGTATTAGCAGCATATGAAGCCCTCTCTGCTTACTGCTGTTTAAAGTGAACCTTTCCTTAACCAGCATTGCAGTGATCAGAAATTTGTCATTGAGCTGCCTGGCTCTTGGTGAGGTCCTGCACAGAGAGGGCCAGGCTGCATTCACTGCATCACCAGTGAATAGGCAGCCCAGGGTAAACAGGGAAGAGGGAGTCTTAATAAACTGGAAAAGTGAAGAAAAAATACCATAGCAGCATCTTATACCTGCTCAGCAACACCAATCCACAAAACCAGCCACCCAGCACATACACACAACTCCCATCACACAAAACCAGCCACACACAACACCAGCCACCCACACACACACACAACTCCCATCAACAATTACATTTTAAGGTTGGGGTGCCAAATATAGGATCCGCCCCGGGTGCCAAATGTTCTAGGTACGCCCCTGAAATCAGCTGCTCAAAGCTCTGAAATATCAGACTTTCAGCAGCCGATGCAGAAGAAATAGAAGAAAATAGACCAGCCGCTAAAACCTCTAACTCAAGATGGCGTCATCCACTGGCCAAAAATAGGTTATTTACAGTACGACATACAATGGGTATAAACTCACATATTTTTTACTTGAAAAATTAATTAAACATGATTTTACAAAAAGACACTGGTTTCTGACAATGACCTTGATTGAAGGTTAGTGTAGAGTATGAGGACTGGAAGCCACTGGTACGTCTCTAGATACACAGGACCAAGATGACTAACAGGTACAGAGGACACAGCGTGGCTGGAGTTCGCTGGTAACTGCAGGCAATATGTAAGAGGGTGTTCCTATAGGGTAGGGATAAAAACATGGAAGGGAAACACCAGTCCTTGTATAGCTGGCAGTCAAAGACAGGAGAGGTAGGGAAAAAGGGAAACAGTACCAGGCCAAGCCTGGAAGTAAGAAGTCCTGCCCAGCAGGTAGAATAATCAATAGTCAATCTGAGTCTAAGGGTTAGAGAGGCACACGAGAATATCAGAAATAATCAATAGAAAGCTATAAGGAATAAACAGGTACTAAAGGGAGGTCAGAACAAACTGAAACCGAAAATACTAAAACAAAAAACCAAGACAAACAGGACTGAAAGAAATACACACAAACTACTATACAGGACCAAGAGAAGTAACTGACAACTATGACAAGAGGGAGGTCACAAAACCTCTGACAGGTAAGGGAAGGACACAGAACAGAATGAAAGAGCATGAAGGAAGGGAAGAGGCCACAATAAATTGCTGGAAATCCAGGTGAGAAATCAGAAGCCAGCCAGCCAAGGGGAAAACCAGAAATGGCAGGAGCCAAAAGATGGAGTGGGAGATGAAGGGGGAAAAGGCGGAATGGAATAAATCCAAAAAGTGGAACTGGACAAATGGGAGACAGAACAAACAGGACAAACAGAAGGAAAGGGGTGTAAGTCTCACAGAAGGCCCATTTTCCTTCTATACCTCCTAGATACTATCTGTCTACTTAGACAAACCTACCCCATTAGGTATTCACGAAGCTTGGTAGGATATACACAAAGCATCTTTGTATATATATGTTTGTCACGTCTGTGTTACCACCACTAGTGTGTTTTTTTTACTCTTGATACTTAGTAAAAGTTACATTTTAACTTCTCACAAATTTCCAGAGAGCCCAGTGTCCTATAACCTTTTGCCCCAATGCAGTATTACCTATAGTTTCATCGGAAACCTATGCTGCGGCACTAAAGCTAGGGTTGCTGGGGGTTCTTTGAAACCCTATCAGGGTTATTCAAAGAGAATTGAAAAGTCACTGCACATTCGGTGACTTTTCGTTCTTTTAAATTGGGTGCGATTCAGTGAACCTATTTCTGCTACCCTGCGGTGTATTCAGCAAGCACCATAGGGCCGTCATAGTGCAGGGAAAAGTCACCGCAAACCCGACGAACACTCACCGCAAAACCCGGCGAACGCTCAACAAAACCTGCAAAAACATCTAGATTAACCCCGCCGAACACGCTGGAGAAACCCGACTATCCACCGATTACAGCGCAGAGCAGCCGCCGGAAAAAGCCGACATTCAGACGAATGAGGCTGGGGTCAGACGAGCGCAGTTATCACGTCCGTGTTGCCGCACATTTGTACGTCCGTGGCAGCATAGCATTCTGACAAATGGAGCCCCACACACGAAGTATGTCCGCACAGAAGTGCGGATGCATGGCGGACGCGGCAAACAGACGCAGGTTAGGCAAGAACGTAATACCGCTAGGACGGACGTGCGGAGTGAGCCACGTCTGCAACGTCCGTGTAGCTTTGTGTGTGAGTGATGAAACAAGGTCAGATGGACTGCATTTATACGTCCAGCATTTTTGACGGACAGAATGTTTTTTCATTGTAATTTATTGTCCCTGCTACATAAGTCAAAAAATCCGTCAGTGAAAAAACCGGACTGTGTGGCCACTACCTTGTTGTCAGTCAGTAAGTACGTCCGTACTGCACAGACGCACAGTCCGTACAAAATGCGCTCATCTGACCCTAGCCTGAGGTGACTTAAAAAAAAAACAGTACACTTGAATGTTGGAAAATTGAAACGCTGTTTGCAAACAAACTACTGAGCGAAAATGTCTGGAATTTACATATAAGATCCAATGTATGATAATAAAAAGGGCAGTTACAGTAAAAAGAAAAGACAATTTAAAAAAAAAGGGAAATATTTTTTCCAAACAAATCCCAAAAAATGCCTAACAGATCCTAAAAAATCTATAAATAAAGAGACTTTTTCCTGCAGAATAAAATATTAAACGGTTTATTAGATATTGGATTAAAACGGGAATATTTTTAACATTGAAACCTAGGGGAATCGCCTGAATAAATCTGTTGAATGAAACCACTGAATAGCAGGGCATTTCGGCAACTTTTCCCTGCTGTTTTGTGTTCTCTGAATAGACAAAGCATTGCTTCTCTATGGGGATTTCACTGCCCTCGAACAGGCACCGAACAGGCACAGTATGTGCAGGTAATTCGCCAAGATTTGGCGAACTGCCTGCTCTCTGAATAGCCGAATGGCCAGGAAAGGTAACTGTACGCTGAATTTCACTGTTCGGTTACTTTTCGGCCACAATTCGGATCTCTTTGAATAACCCTGCATGTCTCTGATTTTTATACCACTAAGGCTAGGGTCAGACTAACGCATTTTTATGTTGTCTGTGAAAAAGTGCGTTCGAACGAATGGACGCATTTTTTCACGGAATACGTGATAGTGGTCATACGACGCGCATTTTCGTCCGTGATTTTGTACGGATCATCAATAAAACTCTTTTTGTGTCTGGACGTTATGTTGGCCGGACATTAGCAGCGTCTGACGTCTCCTAATCACACACACACGCCTCTAGCCGACGCAGCGCACTCTGTACGTCTGTAGCAGCGGTTTCACGTTCTCGAAAAAATGCGTTCATTTTCCACTTGCGTTGCGCAGCCGGACTTTTGTGCGACCGTACTTCGTATATTGGCCGTCATTGCCCGGCATCTGCTGCTAGTGCGGCCGTGATTAAGTGCGCCTGCACGCGCGTTCGCACTGCCTCAGTCTGACCCTAGCCTTAGGGTCATGTGAGGTGTCCTTGGGAAGGCCTGGCCTTTTGAATGACCTAACGAACAATCATGTATAATGTACAAAAAACAAAATAAAAGAAACAAAACAAGAGAAAAACTATGGGGTTTTTTGTAAAAATGTTAGCTAAAATTTGTATATTTCCTTAGAAAAATGCAGTAACGGGTTCTAGATTTCTGATATTTTTCAAAAGACTTCCCTGTAGAATGTATAACAATAATGATTTGCAGGATAAAATGTGGTTAAAATAATTGTACTTGGTGTATATGATTGCCATCTGAATAGAAAATTTATTTTTTTTGTCATATTTTGATATGGCATTCTGGCACGGCATGGCATGACATATACACGTTGTAATAACATATTTTAAATCTTCTGAGTCCGCTGAAAAAAATGTTATGCACGTTGCCTGGGTCTTACTATAAGACATAACTTCATTTATTATTTAAAGGTAATGAGAAAAACATGGTCAAAACTAGCTCACCACATGGGAACTGAAATTGCTCTGAAGCGAAGGGGTTAACGTCTACATATCTAACCTCTTAGGCTAGGGTCAGACGAGAGTGATTTCTACGGACTGTACGTCCATGCACACGGACGTACGTCAGTACGGAAGACACAGTAGTGGCCACACAGTCCGTTTATTTACTGATGTATATTTTGACGGATGTAGGAGGGAAAATAAATTAAAAAGCAAAACCATTTTGTCCGTGAAAAATGCTGGACGTATAAATGCAGTCCGTCTGACCACGGTCCATCACTCACACACAAAGCTATGCGGACGTTGCGGACGCAGCGCACTTTGTACTTTGTGTGTGGGGCTCCAATGGGCTTTCTGTCATGCTATCACGGACGTACTTTTAGGCGCAATCACGGACGTGAACACTACGCTCGTCTGACCCCAGCCTCAAGTTGACTTGACAAAGCTATTTCCTTTATATACTCAAAATGTATACAGCTCTATAGTGTGTATACTCTATGTCCAAGCCTCTATGTCCACGCCTGTATGTCACTAGAAGTATTGTAACTGTTGCTAGAATTTGCTTTTAATAAATAAGATTTTGCTTTTGTTCAAAAGTACATTTTTATTGACATAAATAACCCAATAGGTTGTGAGATCGCCTAAAAAGTTTAGGAATAGCCTAGTTTCTGAAATTGCCAGAGTAACTGTCCTACAGGTGTGCATGTGTATAGCTATGAATGTATTTGTGTCTCCACCTAATATTATTATATAAAAACATGAGAATAAGGACAGCGCTCCCAAGAAAAAGGAAATCTTTTTAGCGAAAAGCAGAGAAAGAAAATAAAAAATTTCCTGCTTATAGTCCTCCTTGGGATCTCAAGAAAGAAAGTCACCAATAGAAGGAGATATTCAAACAGATATATAAATGGAACCTTTTCATACTGTGTCGATTCCGAGAATAACCTTTTCTTTTCAGCAGAGGGAACAAATGTGATCATCCTCCCAATGCGTTTCTATCACCCCAGGGAGCTTCAACGCGGAGATCCCGACTCTTCCGAAGGTGTATAGTAGTCGCTTGTGGATATATGGACGAAATTAGCCGCTTCCTTGTTATAAAGTTCTCCTCACGATGTCCTCCAAAAGAGCAAAAAAGAAATAGCATAGCCAGTTTTTTTTAAAAGCAAATGCAGGAACTTTGAGTGGTAATGAACTTACCCTGGCTCGAGGAACACTCGCGCTGGGTTGTAGGGAGTGGTACAGCCCTTCGAAAAATATCTCAGTTCAGGACATCAGTATAGTCAACAAATGAGGATGATAAAACATTTATTCAAATGATACAAAGTATCAATAATAAAAGAACAAAAAAACAGACGCGTTTCGCGCTTAACAGCGCTTCATCAGTGGTAAGACAGGCAAACAGGAGTATACATTTAAAGCAATGCATTATATACTCAAACAGATTTAAGTGGTAAGCCGGCTAAACCAGACAACCCGCCCACTTCCGGGTTGGATTTCCTAAGATCAACAACGTTTAAACAGTAGTTAAAAACAAATATAACATTGCATATCTAGAGCAAATAACCTCTCTAAGTCCCAACGCTAGTTGCGCTTTTGGATTTGAAATAATCAATTTAGCTGGTCGGCTCTATCATAAAATAATATCCATCGCGGTAAAAATGTCACAGAAAAAATAAAAAGGATTCAGACGCAATAAACCGCAAGATCCACAGCCACCAGTCAAAATAAAACTGAGACATATGCATATATAAAAACAACAAAAAGTAATAGCCTTAGCCACAAACTTCTTTATAAAAGTGAATCAAAACTCTTCAAAAGTCACACCGCTAACCCAATAGGGGGGGTAGGACAAAAAGAAGTAGCGGAATCGCAAAAAAGTGGTGTTTTAGAAGGAAAACTACACTGGCAAAAAATTGAAAGTGGGTCAAAATACCCATATTCAGCAACAAAGAAATGCTGAGAAAAATCCCTTTGGGGATCCGGCGGCGTAGCCTCGCACAGAGACTGGCCCTATGTATCACGGGCCAGCTTACCTGTATCTTAGATCAAAAAAACCTAATATTAACCCAAGAAAACCTACCATATACCTAAAATGAAGCTGCTGAATAATCTAAAAACCAGGACGTAGTTGGAACAAAGACGTCACTACCTAATACACGGACAGGAGATAAAAAAAATAAAAAAATAATAATAAAATATATAAAAATAAAAAGGGGCTATAAAATCTGGATAAAATATCTATCTGCTATGGATAGCAGAAATGGCTATGGAGATGTGGAAACAACCTTAAAATGGTGAGGATAGACTAAAATGGTATGAAAGGAAAAAAAATGAACAAACGATTTACCTCTACAAAATAATGCAGCATATGAATCCGCACACTGCCGGGCAGCACCTCTACAGTATAATAATGCAGCATATGAATCCGCACACTGCCGGGCAGCATCTCTACAATATAATAATGCAGCATATGAATCCGCACACTGCCGGGCAGCACCTCTACAGTATAATAATGCAGCATATGAATCCGCACACTGCCAGGCAGCACATCTACAGTATTATAATGCAGCATATGAATCCTCACGCTGCCGGGCAGCACCTCTACAGTATAATAATGCAGCATATAAATCCACACACTGCCGGGCAGCACCTCTACAGTATAATAATGCAGCTTATGAATCCGCACACTGCCGGGCAGCACCTCTACAGTATAATAATGCAGCATATGAATCCGCCCACTGCCGGGCAGCACCTCTACAGTATAATAATGCAGCATATAAATCCACACACTGCCGGGCAGCACCTCTACAGTATAATAATGCAGCTTATGAATCCGCACACTGCCGGGCAGCACCTCTACAGTATAATAATGCAGCATATGAATCCGCCCACTGCCGGGCAGCACCTCTACAGTATAATTAATGCAGCATATGATTCCGCACACTGCCGGGCAGCACCTCTACAGTATAATTATTGCAGCATATGAATCCTCACACTGCTGGGCATCACCTCTTCAGTATAATAATGCAGCATATGCATATGCACACTGCTGTGCAGCACCTCTACAGTATAATTACTGCAGCATATGATTCCGCACACTGCCGGGCAGCACCTGTAAAGTATCATAATGCAGCATATGAATCCGCACACTGCCGGGCAGCACCTTTACAGTATAATAATGAAACAAAATGATATATAACAAATTATTTTGTTTTACACTGTGTCATCATCATAAAAGAAAAATGTAAGTAATTGAGATCAACTATCAAATTTGAAATGAACTATCAAATGGATATCGAATTTGATCGAAACAATACGAAATTACAGAATCAAAAATACGATGTCCGAAATGATCCGAAACGGACCCGAAATCGTGAATAGAACGAAAAGGACTTGCGATTTTCCAAATTTCATGTTCATACGAAATAACGAAATTATTTTGTTTCGGATCAGAGATTATTTCTGAAGGTCTGTATTTCGTTGCTGATCCGATTCGGAACATCGGACGTTTCGTGAGAAAAAAAACGAATCGGTACGAAACGAAATGCACATCCCTAGCACATACAACTTCTCCATTTTATTGGTTTGGAATGAGTAGAATGTGTAACTATACTTAGCTGCATTTTTTTTTGGGCTGGTGTATTTGGGTTCGGCCAGGTCTTCAGATTTGCCATTAACACCAGCTTTTAGGAGTTGCTAAAATTATGTGCGCAAACTCTATGCGTTAAATCCTGCGCATAGATTGTAGTACCATCCGCATACCAGCGTTCATTTGCGTTTGCGCTCACAATGTTAAGTGTGTTAAGGACGTGCACAGTACAGTACACTCGCAAAGGGTTTGCTCAGGCTCACGGTAGACGATTACACGCGTTTGTTGCGCGGACTATGTAATACGGCATTCAGCGCAAAGGGTTTTACCCCTCGCGTTATTTTTTTTGCTCCGGCGCAAACGTTTGCGTGAAGATTGTAATATGGCCCTAGGTGTGCAGAGTTTGAATATCCAGAGAGTCGGAAGATTCCTAAGGAGAAGAAGACCACAGTGCCCATGGAATATGATCTTGAAACCCTATGGAAATTGCTGCACTCTTGCCCTCGGGTCTGGTACCCACCTCCTCCAGACAAAACAGTATGTCCTGTGCCAATTCCACCCCGGATCATGAATATGGAGTAAAGACTGCTGTTCTAACCACCAGTGCTCCAGATCCTGTATCACCAGAGTGTGTGTATGTCTCAAGTGGAACTGTAGTGTGTATAGAAGAACTGGAGAGATTTGAAGACGCATTGAAACTCAGGAAAGCTGCAAGACAGCCTGTGGAGTCCATTCATGCTCTGACTGCTACTCCCATCACTCCAATAGGTCACAGCTTATCCTCTTCTGCTCCAGTCCACGTACATCCTGCAAAGAAGGAACCAACTGTACCCACTGCCACCAATGTGTACAGGATGTCCTGGCAAGATCTACCACCACCTTAACCATGCCCATCCATGCATGACCCCGGATCTAACAAAGAATGGGAATCCCCTGATTAAGACAGTGAAATAGAGGCAGCCCAAGACCATCTGTGCCATCCTAGACCTCAGCAGCAGACAGCAAAGTGCTCCCAAGGGCCCCCAGGTGTTTCTGCCAGATATATTGGCACCCCGTGCATACCTCTGGCTCCAGTCCTGCGGTGACTCAAGGTACTAAGGTCCCCCAATATAATCCAGTGAAGGACTTCATACCTATCAGCGATTCCTCCGTTGATAAAGAGTATGATCCAGAGTGGGAGTCGGATAATGAAGACCTAGATAATCTGCCCACTCTGAATAATTTATTATTGGCATACGAGCAGGAAAAAAGAAATGGCTACCTTTTCACCACCATCACCGCTCACACAGGCTATGCTGGACAGTAAAGGAACTCTGCTGACCCCTTATCAAAAGATAAGGATTTCTATTGTGTGTAGGGATTCTTTTTGTACATGGCCATTTATCCTACTCCTGAAATCCCAGCCTATAAGCAAGCTTTGGCCGTCTGGAGTTCGACCTAGAGGCGGGATATGTCAGATCCCCTTTGCTGAGTGCACCGTGCCTGCATTATGTACCCAGAGAGCACATGAAAGGTGCTGCCCATGCTCAACACCAGTATCCAGACTGGTAACAGTTAATCACAGCATACACATCACAGCCCTGTTTGAAATTACAAGTCCACACCCCCTCCCATCTCTACCTTGGTTCAGCATTAAGCATTAAGAGTCTACCCTGCTATAGTGCAGACCTATTCCTGTTTACTTCGGATATACCATGTACCAGACCCCTTGATTGCTGCCCTGTACCAACCCTTGACCTATGGACCATCCTGTGACCATTCTCTGGATTACCCTCTTGTACCCCACCTGGATCTCCCCTGTGTCTATTTACCCTCCTCCACGCAATATCTGTGTGTTTCTGCATTTCGGGCTCAGACACCCCTATACCTGCGGCATCACCCCGATGCTATTCCTTTCAGTAACATTGCTGTGTGCGGTCTTGCAATGTTCTGGTCAGAGTAAGCAAGACAAGTACAGCCTGCAATTCAGTGCCTTCTTTACCTATCACTGTTCTTGCATACCGAACACCAGTTCTTAGCCAAACTTGGGGGAGTGCCCCTCTCGAAACTTGTTTCTGGATCTGCCTCTGCTTTACACATATATTCCAATACATGTTCTGGGCATCCATAGACTACAACTCTGCTGCTTAAATGCATATACTGGACACCCACAGACTATAACTCTGCTGTTTGATGGAATGGGGGCCCTGGCCATCATGAAAAAATGGAAAGTTGACTTTATGCCAATCAGAAACCATGGCACATTTCTATCTCCATAACTCCAATACCATGGGTTTCGTAGAAGCTATATCACCAGCATATCTGCAAGTGATTAGATGGGATGTCACATCGGACAAGGTGATATGTGCATTGACTGCTCCATTGGCACACTGCTGTCCTTTTCCCTGCAGGGCCTAAACGGCATAGCCTTCCCATGTCAACTGGCATAGATGCTGTGCTATTATTCAGTATAACTGATAGGGTATTTCGTGCTCAATTCCTGCTCATAAAGGTCTGTGCATAAGATAGTGGCTTCAGGAGCCCACAGGATGCCATTCATTCCAGGAAGTAGTGGCAGCTGTTTTGGAGTTCATAAAATCTGAAATGAACAGTGATCTTATTTTGCCAATGGCGCTTCTGCAATTCACAAGCATCAGAAGACAAAATATGATAAAAGGCTTGAGCCGCAAGCTTGTCCATGGACTCTTCAGATAGTAGACAGCCCTCTGTAAAGGTGAAAGGGTACGTGTAGCGCTGTCAATGAATAGAAGGAGGCCAGGATTAAGTGTGACCCTTCAGCTATTCCATTCTCTGAGTAATTGCAAATTCTTGCAGACTATTTCAACCCAGAGATTAACAACTGAGGAGATCATACTTAACGGCTCCAGTCGTTAACTTAATGGTTTAAGATGCAGGTTTTGCTTGCGGCTCGGCTTTAGCGCCTTCTTACTGTAAGTCAGTGAGTTCTATAACATGAATAACAGCCTTAAATTTGTGACTAGGGATCATTGTGTGAATAATGGTCTATTCCCTGGTAAGTCTCTATTTTCAGCTCGACCTGGTAATCAAAAAGGCATGACAGCTCAGAGATGCTGGTGTGAAGTGGTTTTGCTTTTTTAAAATTACATGACACTGTAAAAAAAAAAAATCAGCTTCATAAGTCCATTAATTATTGTACTGATGTACTGATGGTACAATCCACTGACTGCTCTTGCTGTGTGCAAATCAACACTGGGAAAGAATAGTTCCCAACGTCTTTCCATGACTCCAATGAGAATCCACTTGTATGTGATGGCGCAGTTGGCACTTCTCTCTATGGAGTACTATCTACTCTGGGACCATGCCGTATTGACTATTAGTGTCATAACATTACAATTCAAGCTACAAATACAACAGTTTGGTTATAATAGAGCTGGTAACAGGGAGTTTGTAATAGCTATAAATCCATGCTTATATTTTCCGTTTGCGGTTCCCTGTTACCGACAAGATCAGAATAGGGGCCCTGTTTTTTTCTAGGGCACAAAATAAATTCCAGTGTGAATTGTGATACTATTCAGTTCTATTGTTTATTTATTTCCACATTTGCTAAAAAAAAATCTAAAACATCAACTGTATAATATATTTAAAATATAGAAAGGGTCATCTCCACTATATTATGAAGGCTTTGATGATCACTATGCGGCTCTCATAACACTGGCTGTCCACTGGCATTGTATTTGTGCGATGGTGCGATCGTCCGATATCGTCTGAAGTTGTCCAATCGATCCTACAACATGCAGGTGAATCAGTCCTCTTCAACTGCATCCGACCACCATTGGATGATTTCAGATGATTTTTTGCGACTACAACAGACTAGCATTCTCTCCAATTTCAAAGGAATTTATTGGACGATTCTGGGACGATCTGTTACAAATTACATGAAAAAGATGAATTGTATAGCTAAACTGCCGTGCCGCGTAAGGGAAATTTCTCATAGTGAAGTAATTCAGTGCAAAGCCCATAGGTTTCAATGTAAAAAATATTTTTGTTTTTATTTGTTTTTTTTATTCAACCATTTATTTTTTAACCGCTTCGTTGCGGAGGACGCGCTCAGTGCGTCCATCCGCAGGTAGCGTTGGCTGATGAGGATACGCTGAGCGCTGAGTAGGGATGACCTGAACACCCCCCGTATTCGGTTCGCATTCGAACTCGAACAATTTCGAATGTTCGAGTTCGAACTCGAACACGAACCGGACTCAATGCAAGTCAATGGGAGTCAAAAGTTCGGTTTTTAGAGTGCCCTCCAAGAGGGCATATATGCAAGATATTTGCCATTAAAGGTGTATGGGGGTTCGGGAAGTGACTGGGGAACAGGAAACAAGGACAAAAAGTTTAAAAAAAAAAACATTTTTAAAGGGACAGTGAGTTTTCAATGAAATAAGGGTTAAAAATAAAAACGAAAAATTCCTTCAAATATCGTGCCTAGGAGGTCCCCATAACCTGCCCATGAAGTGACGGATTTGTAGGATGTATAGGAACATTTAAAAACAAAAAAATGACATTTCAAATGATGGTGAATGGTTTTCCTTTAATCTATTTATAAACAACTGCTTGGGGCGGTAGTCTGTATTAAAAGAGAAGACCTTTTAGGACGCGCAGAACAAGTTTAGTGATTTTTTTGGGCTAAATTATGGTGAAACTTATGCAGGCTTTGGATGAAAGTAACAATAGGTGCTTTAAAATTGGGCCTTTAGTGTCGGCAACAGTGCCGTCACACCGTAACCCCTCTGTGGTATTGTGGAAGAGTGCAGGGTTGGACCAAGCAGTCATATATTAAAAATATACGAATCTGGTAAAGGCGTCAGTGCACCCAGATATTGTGCCTTTGGTGCCAGGCCAGCAAGTGCCATCATACAGTAACCCCTCTGTGGTATTGTGGAAGAGTGCAGGGGTGGAACATGTGGTCCTATATTAAAAAGATATGAATCTGGTAAAGGCGTCAGTGCACCCTGATATTGTGCCTTTGGTGCCAGGCCAGCAAGTGCCATCATACAGTAACCCCTCTGTGGTATTGTGGAAGAGTGCAGGGGTGGACCATGTGGTCCTATATTAAAACGATATGAATCTGGTAAAGGCATCAGTGCACCCAGATATTGTGCCTTTGGTGCCAGGCCAGCAAGTGCCATCATATGGTAACCCCTCTGTGGTATTGTGGAAGAGTGCAGGGGTGGATAATGCGGTCCTATATTAAAAAGATATGAATATGGTAAAGGCGTCCGTGCACCCAAATATTTTGCCTTTGGTGCCAGGCCAGCAAGTGCCATCATACAGTAACCCCTCTGTGGTATTGTGGAAGAGTGCAGGGGTGGACCCTGCATTTCAAAAAATTAACATGATATAAATCTGGTAATGGCGTTAGTGTACCCAAATAATGTGCTTTTCATGGCAGCAAGTGCCTTCACACTGTAACCCTTTTGTGGTATTGTGGAAGAGTGCAGGGTTGGACCCTGTGGTTCAAAAAATTCAAAATATGTAAATCTGGTAATGGCGTCAGTGCACCCAAATATTTTGCCTTTGGTGGCAGCAAGTGCCTTCACATCGTAACCCCTTTGTGGTATTGTGTAGGAGTTCAGTGGTGGAGGTTTTGTGAATGCAGAAGAAATCCCCGGTCTATTCCATTACGTCAGCAACAGGGGATTGATAGCTGCTGATCCAGGACTGATTCATTTTTATAAATATCAGCCGGTCTACAGAGTCGGTGGATAGACGCACTCATTTGTCTGTGACAAAACCTCCAGCGGCACTGAACGTACTTTCAGAAAGCACGCTGGATGAAGGGCAACCTTGTAGCTGCATAGCATATTGGCTAAATTCTGGCTAGTGATGCAATCTCAACACCCAGTAAGCCAGTGGATCATCTGCTGGAAAGTTATCCAGGTCTCCCCTTGCCCCTAGGTAGTCCTGCACTATATGGTGAAGACGCTGGCAATGGGTGCCTACATTTGACGTCCCTGGGCGTCGTGGACTAAAAAAATTTAAAAAGGCATCAGTCAAGCGGCCCCGGCCTTCACCACTATTCCTCTGATCATCAGCAGCCTCAGAAGCACCTGTGTAATCACTTGGTAACCTACCAGTGCCTGGAAAGGTGTTACACAAGTGTCGCTTTAGAGCGTCCAAGTTTTTTCTTCCTGTGCTCCCTCTGTGTGGGCAGGATGAGCTCTGCAACTTTCCCCTTGTATCGTGGATCAAGAAGGGTTGCCAACCAGTAATGATCCCTCTCCTTGATCGCACGAATCCTGGGGTCCTTTAGCAGGCTTTGCATCATTAGGGTGCCCATGCAGCGTAGGTTGGAGGTGGCATTAGCTTCCGAGTCTTCCTGGTCAATGAGGAGGATGACCCCATCGTGCACTTCTTCCTCCCAGCCACGTACCAGTCCTTGTATTTCTGGGCACACAAAACCCTCCCTTGAGGAATCCCCACTTTCAATGCCCCCACTACTTAAATATTCCTCCTCCTCATCCTCCTCCTGTCTGATCTGAGGAGCACCCGCTGGAATGCTGTCTGCGGAAAGACTGGGGCCTTCAGAGCTAGGGAAGGCCTCCTCTTCCTTCCGCTGCTCTGCCTCTAGAGCCACTTCTATAATTCCCCACAGAGTGTGCTCCAGCAGGAACGCTAAAGGAATTGTGTCACTGATGCATGCACTGTCCCTGCTCACCATCCTCGTTGCCTCCTCAAAAGGTGACAGTAAAGTGCATGCATCCTTGATCATCAGCCACTGCAGGGGGAAAAAACAAGTTGACCTGAACCTGTCCTTGTGCCATACTCACACAGGTACTCGTTGATGGCCCTCTGCTGCTTGTGCAGACGATACAGCATTGCTAATGTCGAGTTCCACCTGGTGGACATGTCACAGATCAGACTGTCTGTGGGAAGGTGGAATTCTCTTTGAATTTCTGCCAGGCGAACACTTGCTGGGAATGACCGTCTGAAGTGGCTGCAGACTTTTCTGGCCTGGCTGAGAAGCTCTGCCAGCCCTGGGTACCTGATTAGGAAATGCTGTACCACCAGATTTAGGACGTGTGCTAGGCATGGTACATGCATCAACTTACCCAAGCATAGGGCGGAGAGAAGGTTGCTGCCATTA
This sequence comes from Leptobrachium leishanense, assembly GCA_009667805.1. Taxonomy (NCBI): domain Eukaryota; kingdom Metazoa; phylum Chordata; class Amphibia; order Anura; family Megophryidae; genus Leptobrachium; species Leptobrachium leishanense. Next base: position 140,821,931 of record CM019064.1, on the reverse strand, counting down.
TCACAGACGACCATTCATTGCGTAGCCCCTGCCACTTAAACTCGGTTTAACTGCCACTTCGCCAGAGACGAAGGAGGAGGAGGAAGAGGGAGAGGTGGTGGTGGAGCAGACAGACCTCATACAAGCAAATTTCTGGAGGCATGGTGGATGAACAAGCTCCAGCACAGAGCCCCGTCTTGGATCCCTCCCAGCTGCAAACAGAGTTACCCAGTGTGCCGTGAAGGAAATGTAACGACCCTGTCCATGCTTGCTGGACCACGTGTCTAAAGTCACATGCACCTTGCTGCTGACTGCCTTTCCCAATGACTCGATAACATTGTATTCCACATGCTGGTATAGTGCTGGAATGACCTTCCGTATAAAGTAATGGCGTTTTGGAACATGCCACTGTGGTACAGCACATTCAGCAAATTCACGAAGGGAGCAGAGTCCACCAGATGGAAAGGCAGCAGCTGCAATGCGAGTAATTTTGTTAAGCTGGCATTTAGACGCTGTGCTTGGGGATGGTTGGGACTATATTTTTTCTAACACTGCAGCAGCTGGGGCAACATAATCTGACTGCGTAAATCTTCAGCGGATGGGATGCTGTCACATTGTGAGGAAGGACCTGGTAAATCCATTACTGTAGCATCATCCCTGTCAGTGGAGGTTGGAGTCAATGACATGGCAGGACATATAGTGGGGGCAGAGACAGATGAGGAGGACCTATGCAAAGTTTTGTGCCAACGGGATGCGTGGCAGGTGGTCACATGTCGCCTCAAGCACGTGGTACCCAAGTGTCCGGTGTCTTTCCCACGCTTGAGCCTCATCTGACATAGATTACAAATAGCAACAGTGGGGTCTGCTGAACATTTCTTAAAGAACTCCTGGACAGCAGAGTTCCTGGATGTGTGCTTTGAGACAACAGCGCTCTGCACCTGAGCAGCTATGACATCTGATGCCTTAGACTGGCTAGTGCTACGGTTGGTCATAGAGGACGTTGTGCCTTGTGTTTGTTGTGCCTCCTCCTCACTTGATTCCTCTGTTCGATCAGGCACCCAGGTGGAGTCAGTGACCTCATCATCATTGTCATTAACCCCTATCTCCTCATCACTGGAGCCAACTTGGCAGTATGCTGCAGCTGCTGGGGCAACATGAGTGCCAGTTATTTGTGTGTCATCACTGGCACCCCCTTCATCTAGGTTGATTATATTCCCTTCCTCAACCTCAGAGATTGAATCAGAGCACTGTACTTGCTGCGCATCCTCAAGCAGCATGTCACTGTCATTGTAGTCAAACAATTCAGCTGACTCCTCCGTGTGTGATAGTGAGGCTATGGAAGAAGTAGTTGTGGACATGGAAGCTGCATTAGATGCTTTGGCAGCTGAGGTGGACTGTAAACCACTACCAGTCTGGCTGGCAGAGGACTCGGAGGATGAGGATGTCCTGGTTAGCCAATCCACCAAATCCTCTGTATGTTGCTGCTGCTTAAAACGGCCAGCACCAGTTAGAAATGACAAACGTGCCCCTGAAGAGGATGCACCACGTCCACGACGACCAGAGGCACAGCCTCCCGACACAGAGGCTGCTTGCCCTCTTATCTGTGCCTGGGAGCGTCTGCCTGTCCTTTTTGGTCTTTCTGACATGGTGAGTGATATATAGATTAAATATATACAGAACTCTGATTCAACTCTGGTATAAAGATTAAAGATTTCCAGAACTCTGGTATAACGCAGTGAGACACCCTGATAGCTGGCAGCCAGTGACAAGACACAGATTACAATTCGCAGAAATCTGCTAGAAGTATGTGGGACCCCCTAATAGCTGGCAGTGACAAGACACAGATTACCTCACTTCCCAAATATTTTGTAGAAATTACTGACCCCCCAAAATACTTGGTGGCAGCCAGTGAGAACACATGGATTATAACAATTCCAAAATATTTTGTAGAATTTACTGACCCCCCAAAATACTGGGTGGCAGTGAGAACACACGGATTATAACAATTCCCAAATATTTTGTTGAAATTACTGACCCCCAAAATACTGGGTGGCAGTGAGAACACACAGAATATAACAATTCCCAAATATTTTGTAGAAATTACTGACCCCCAAAATACTTGGTGACAGTGAGAACACACAGATTACCTCAATTCCCAAAAATTTTGTAGAATTTACTGACCCCCCAAAATACTGGGTGGCAGCCAGTGAGAACACACGGATTATAACAATTCCCAAATATTTTGTAGAAATTACTGACCCCCAAAATACTAGGGTGGCAGTGACAAGACACAGATTAGAACAATTCCCAGATATTTTGTAGAAATGAGCCCCCCGCCAGTAGCTGGTGGCAGACTGGCAGTGAGAACACACACTAATGCAAGAACAATCTCCTCTCAAATCTCCTCTCAAACACTTGCTGAAGCGCTGTGTGAAGCCTTATATAGTGTGCTGCGGGACTTAGCTCTGTGAGCCCATGATTGGGGAAATTTTGCCCAATCAGAACTCTGAGCCGTGATTGGCATAGTCTTGAACCTGTCTTGCACCTGAACTGTGGTCAGGTGAAAGGCTGTAGCCAATTACAAGCTTCAGGCCAGTGGAAAAGTGCATTGTGGTCCATTGTGGTGCACTGTGGGCGAACATGCGGCGAACATGCGGAAATGTTCGTAGTTCGCGAACAGGCGATGTTCGAATCGAACTCCGAACCGATCCAACCGAACAGCTCATCCCTAACGCTGAGCACGTCCTCCCTTTGCAGCCAGCGATCGGCCGAATTCTGGCTGATCGCTGTGCCCCCCAGTGCAGCCTGACATTCATGATGTCAGCCCAGCATCCGGGACCGTCGCAGGCACCAATCGATGGCATCGCGGCAGCGCAATGACATCTATTGCAGGCGCCCCCCCATCACGAGTGCGGAGGGGGTGAGGTCCTTTGGACCTCTCTCCCTCCCCTTCAGTTCGGGCCTGCAAACAGCCTGCCCTTCCAAACGGTGCCTAGCTTTAACCCCTTGGGTACCGGATCGCTATTCAGCACCAAAATGTGCCAGATAGCGATCCTTTCCCGGAGCTGGCCGACATCTTGTATGTCGGCCAAGCTTCCGGGATCTCCCCCTGATGACTGGCATCATCGTGTATAGCGTGATGACGTCAGTTTTGGAGTTAACCCCTAGCTGCCACCAATGGTGGAGATAGGGGGTTCCATTGAACCACCTATATCCCGATCCGTAGCAGCTAGGGGTTAATGTTTGATATCATAGGATCGGCGAGAGCATGGCCTTTCACACGATACCAAACATGACCATGTAGAAAGTTAAGAACAAAATAAAATAAATAAAAATGTAACTAAAATTTTTTTACAAAATAAATAAATAAAAATAAAAATAAACAGGTTTTTTTGTTTGTTTTGTTTTTGTTAATTGAAATGGGAACAATATTGCTGCATTATGATGTGAACAATGATGCTGCACTAACGATTAACGATGCTGCACTAACGATCACGTGATTTTCCCCCAAAAAAATGTAACGATTCCCCGTTTCAAATTTTTTTAACAAGCGCAACCCATATAAAATATAACCGCAAACGCTCGAATGTTAAAATGTGAAAAAAACACTTAACATGTTGTAAATTATAGATTTTTTTTTTCATTTTTTGTTATAATATACAGACAGGACATGACGTATACATATAATAATGATATATTATGAATCTGCCAAAAAGAATGATATATAATATGTCTGGGTCATATAATAAAATATGGCTTCAAAACGCATTTAAACATGATGAGCGAAACAGGTAAAAATTACCTCAGCACAGAGGCGTGAAATGGCTCAGCAGCGAAAGGGTTAATCCACAACAAAAGGCCATATATTTATTTATTTATTTTAGAATATTTTAGATATTTTTCTGGATTTTTTAGGAGAAATTTTGGTTCAGATTTTTCTTCAGAAGACAAGGCTTTTTTTTCTTTTACAAGCGCTTTTTTTTTTTCTTTCTTTTTGTGCTGACTGCATTCAGCATTGCTGTCCCTGGTGCTGAAACCTATTTCAGCATCAGGGAAAGAAGGGTTAATCCTTCCCCCTGCAGCCTTCGGCGAGGATTTATTTTCCCCTCCTTCAGCTGTGCTGGACGGGGGTGTCCTTGGTGCTGAAACTCAATTTCAGCACCAAAGACATTTTATTTCTCCCCGGAGCAGGTTTTTTCTTCACCGCTGCAGGGTTTTTCGTTCTTCTTTCATTGTGTGGCCTATCCATTGGCTGACCTGGGTCGTCCGCAGACGCTCCCAATGTGCGACCCTGACCGATGGCTTTGTCTGTAGTTGGTACCATTGTGCAGTGTAATGCATGGCTGATGCAGGAGTCACAGGTTGACTTAGCTTGTACGCAATGTAAATGTTTTCAAGTCAGGAGGGTAAAGCCTGTGGACACTTTTCTAAACAGGAATAACATTTAAAAAGTGTGAAATAAATAATGTAAACAAATTAGAAATGTATTTATTTTAAAATACAGAATTGATTTAAGGTATATTTAGATAAAAAAAATCACTTAGATGTCCATTTACTATTTATGATTATAAGAGTTACAAATGTCAATGATGTCAGTACAGAAGCCTACATATGTATTTAATATGTACATTATTTTACAACCTATAAATAAATATCTGTCACTGTCATTTCTTTACCAAGCTACATATCATATCTTTTATCAACGAACAAACAAGACATGGAGGCTCGTCTTCTTCTAAAAACCCTTGGATTCTGCCTTTTGCTCGTTATAGGTATTCCTGGAAATATGTTCATCCTCTTAAAGTTTGCCTATATCAAGATCATAGAAAGGAAACTCTTACCAGCCAATATCATCCTAACTGCTCTGGCATTATCAAATTTTCTTGTGATTCTCTCTCGTGTCATCCCACAAATTCTTAATGCAATTGGAGTTCCACATTTGCTTGATGACACAGAGTGTAAACTTATTTCATTTACTTTCAGAGTAAGTAGAGGTATGGCCATATGTCTCACAAGTTTTCTTAGTTGTCACCAGTGTGCTCTTGTTGCTCCTATTACTAAATTTTGGAATTACTTAAAGGAAAATCTAACAAAAAGACTTTATCTTATTCTAATGCTACTGTTAGTCATAAACATAGCTCTTCATCCTTCCACCGTTTTGTATGGACGTGCTAAGGCAAATTATACAACTTCGCCTTATACATTACACTTGGTTTATTGTACCACCGATTTCCTCAGCTATGCCTCGTTCATGTCAAATGGAATGTTTTCTGTAATCCGTGAGTTTTTATTTGTGGGGCTAATGATCCTTTCAAGCATTTACATGGTGACAATCCTATATCGGCATGGAAACGCCATGAGAGGAATGCGCAGCTCAGACAAAGGAAATAGTAAAAGTATGGAGTACAAAGCTTCCAGAGCAGTCATTTTGCTTGTTGCAGTTTATGTGGTCTTGTATGGAATGGATAACTCTATGTGGATCTATACTTTGTCGCTTTCCAATGTTAGCCCTGAAACAAATGATATCCGTATATTACTTGCTGCCGCTTACTCCGCCCTTAGTCCTTTTGTTATCATTGCCACTAATCCAAAATTGCAACGGAGAATACAGAGTTCATGGAAAAAGAACGTGTCTGAGATGGAAAAACAAAGTGTACAGAATATAAGCTATGTGAAATCCATTAGCTAGGGATTGGATTTTGCAAAAGCTAATTACACATAAATCTGTGATATATATCATGATGGTTTGCCACTTCAATTAAAATGTATGACATTTCAGGGATTTTCTATACCTAAGGTCAAGTCAACATCTGCCAATTTATGAATGCAAGTTGCTGTGATGCTCGTATATTAACATATAACAATACCAAGTGAGATGATGAGCGAATTAATTTCCAGTGTAAAACTGCTTAAGTAGACATTAAACAATGCAGAATAGTCTTTTAGAGTTAAATCCAGGAAATCTGTTGTATATTTTGGCCCCAATGTAATATTTCTTATTTTGTAAAAATCTAATCTACTGCTACATGTTTTAATTGATGCACCCCCCACTATTGGGATTTTTCTACACACCTTTTTCATATCTGTATTTATCCTCCTTATTTCCTTGCGGTTATTCTGTTTAAAGCACATCTGCCATAACTGCCTGCTGAGAGACTCATATTGCTGTTATCATTGGCAATGTGTTGGCATTGCAATCCGCTGTCCGACCAATTGCCATTGTTTGCCTCTAAGTGGAGATCAGAGGAATCAGCCTATTGGAGACAACCAATGGCAGCACAGAGCAGGTGAGAATAACAGGTGCACTTTAACCTTTTTAATTATATGGAGAGATTGACTCATTTGTATGTAGGTGCTTATTTTTCTTCATTCTTTCACAGTCTACTTTTTTATTAATCTTTCTTTTCCTCAACTTTGTGAACTCAATCACACTCTGATAAAATGAAATGCAACACTGACACATACAGACAGGAAAATGTTACCTTAAACCATACAGACATGCACACACTGACATGATATCCCGCATACTGATGCCACAATATTGTTTAGAAAAAAGAAAAAACAAACATAAACCATAACAGGCATATACTGATAAATTCACTTCCTAACATTCTCATCACATACTATGTCGCAGAACAATACAATAGTAAATATACATAAAGCAGTAAAAAGTAAACAATTACTAACATTTCAGCATAAATACCAATAGTCAATGTGTCAAACAGAATAATAAATAAAATGAGCATCTCATATATGCCAAATTTATCAAAGAATGCTTATCTAATTATATTTGAGTGGAAGAAAAAGGGGCGGGAATAAATTAATTGTTTTTTTCTAATTTCTTCCAACTATGCCTTCGACATGTAGTATTCTGATTCTTGCCCTAGTTTTATTACTTCTTTCAACATTATTTCCATTTTCCAACAACTTCACTTGATTACCTGATTACCTGATCATCATTTACCATCAGCTACCCAAACTTGTCAACTCATTCATTTTTTTAACACAGCCTCAGCTTTACCTTCATTTCTACAAACATATTTTAATTTTAATCTAGTTACATTGACAAAAAGACAACTACCAGTGCTGCTGCAGAAAATGTAAACTAGTGTGAGCTATAGTTTACTGGAGAGACAAAATGTTATGAACATTTTGGGGTAGAGCCCCTTCCTCAGTGCAGTAAAGCTTTTGTGCATTGAGGAAGGGGATCTACCCTGAAATGTTTGAGTCATGTTGTGTCTCCAGTAAACTAGAGGTCACATTAATGTATCTTTTCCAAAGAAGTGCTGCTGGTTGTCTTTTCTTCTATGTGACTGTGCTGTTTACCCGCACACTGATTGAGATGCACAGTAGGGGTTGTGGGGGCTTACATTCCACAGGGGTCCTTCCACCATATGCAGCAGCTTTCTGCATTAAGTCTAATTGCTTTTGAGTGCCACAGACACTCAACTATGGGGTTATTTTTCTGTAAAAGTGTTCTTTTATTTTAACCTAGAACAAAAGAACAGTTTGGAGAAGATGGAAAGGATGCTAATATGTGCAGTATGTACTTTCCCAATATATACCATAAGGTTTGCCTCCTCTGATCTGTTCTCTGTTTTAATCATGCTTTCCACACTCACCACAGTGAGAACATGGTAGGATGGCTGCATTGTGGTATCTGCAGTACGTATTGTGGACTATTTTTGTGGATACCTCTCCTATACTTGTGCACTTTGTTTTAATCCAATCCTGCTCTTACAGAATTTTTTTTATGTCATTTCAACTACAAGTATCAAACTCTCTCCATGGGACAACCCTAGAGGTTATCAACTAACCTCTGAATTGGCCAAAAATTGCACCAGACGGTGATATTTCAGCCCAATTCATCTATTCGTTTCTAGCCCGTATAAAAACGGGTCTTATAGTTACCAATGCTGATCCTGTGTAGTGACTGCTGGGCAAATGCATGCTGTTCCTCTTTCATCAATGAAACTGAGAAGGCCCAAACCTGGAATGCTGAAGATGGAGTTAATCTGGAATGATGTGATAAAATAAATGAATGAAGATATAAATAAAAATTTATTGGAATAAAATTACATATAAAAGCCCAACACGTTTAGTCTACTGCTGCAGACTTCCTCAAGAGCACTTGTAAGCATGAAATAAAAATATAAATATGGGAATTTGTACCTTTTATTCATAATTTCTTTAACCAAATCACTACCTGCTTCAACCCACTCAATCCAGGAAACCAGCAATTTTTTTCCAGGAACATTTAATAGTCACCCAATGCTTATCTGCTAATTTGCACACCGTGTTCCTGGTGTATCTCAACGAATGCCAGAAATACTTCCCTACAAAACGAATCTCTGATACAAAGTTCTAAAATAAGCCCATCTGGAACTAGCCCTGAAAAGTGCAAATGTAAGATCCTTATCTTGAATCAATAATGCTCATAATAATATCAAGAAGAAATAGGGATTAAAGTGACACCACTTTAGTGACACCACAGATTACTTCTACATTACAAATAAAATGACCTTATAAAACACATGCTGCTGAGTTTTGTTTGTTGAAAGTAATTGCATGTAAAACGGAAAAATAAAAGGTTATTTTTTTTTAACTTTCTGTTTTGATTTTGTGGATTTTTCCCATGATGCAACATTTACCAATATCTACGCAAAGGTTTTACATTGTGGCTTTGATTTGTCTTTTACAGTATCTAATATTTAATGTAGGGACCTGCGAAGCTTCGAAATTCGATTCGAAATCAAATCGCTGGTCGAATTCGACTCGAATTCGAATATGCCGCTCAATTCGAATTTTTTTCGAATCGGTAAGATCGCAGTGTGCCTCCCAGACGTAACGTCCTGCACTCGTTTTTTTCTTTTGCTCTGCGGAGATCCCGCACATTATTCAGCGGGGCACAGCCAGTCTTTGCACGGGCGCTATGATAGGGGGTGCACTGCGCGTCCAGAGAGAGGAACCCCTGGGATCCCCGGCTGCCCCTGTGAGGAGGATGTGTGTACAGCGAGCGAGGGAGGGAGGGAGGGAGCGAGTCCACACGAGAGCTGCGGGGGGAGGGGACTGGGAATGGCAGGGGGATTCCAAGGTACGTCTGCTCTCCCAGCCTCCCTGCAATGACAGCTCCCAGCTTTGTGCCCTGTGTGCAGAGCAGCTACCCCTGTATAAACACCTCCAAAGCTCTGTGTGTACACTGTATGGAGAGCTATCTCTGTATAACCAGCTCCCAGCACTGTATGGAGAGCTACCTCTGTATAACCAGCTCACTAGCACTGTATGGAGAGCTACCTCTGTAGAACCAGCTCCCAGCACTGTATGGAGAGCTACCTCTGTATAACCAGCTCACTAGCACTGTATGGAAAGCTACCTCTGTAGAACCAGATCACTAGCACTGTATGGAGAGCTACCTCTGTATAACCAGCTCCCAGCACTGTATAGAGAGCTACCTCTTTATAACCAGCTCACTAGCACTGTATGGAGAGCTACCTCTGTATAACCAGCTCACTAGCACTGTATGGAGAGCTACCTCTGTATAACCAGCTCCCAGCACTGTATGGAGAGCTACCTCTGTATAACCAGCTCACTAGCACTGTATGGGGAGCTACCTCTGTAGAACCAGCTCACTAGCACTGTGTGGAGAGCTACCTCTGTATAACCAGCTCACTAGCACTGCATGGGGTAACTCTGCTCTGTGTGGGAGATTATTATTATATATGGGGGTCACTCTGCTCTGTGTGGGAGATTATAGGGGTGACTCTGTCTGCTCTGTGTGGGAGATAATTATTTATAATTTTTAAATATATAATCATATACAAGTTTTTTTTACGTTTGATGTGTAGTTTGCTATAGACTAGTATATTAAGCCCATCACTGTTAGATTGCAGCTGTAATAACGTCAGCTGAAACTGAGGCTGTATACACAAACAAAGCATACCTATCCAGGCTGTGTATTGTACAAGAAAGCGTCACTTTTCAGAAGTATTCGATTCGATTCGATATCGATTTGAGTTCGAACCTTTACAGCCGATTCGATTCGGGATTCGATTCAAGCGAAAATTTATGATTCGCAGGGTCCTAATTTAATGAGGTGGTGTAGGAAATGTTTAGATAACGCCTCAGGAGGTCTATTCTCCATTGTTGTTGGCTTCCCGAGATAATAGATGACAGTTGAATGAGATAAGACAGGGAGTTTAAAATACTTTTTTAACCACTTGGCTGCTATGGACGTGCTCAGCGCGTCCAGCCAAGTGGTTCTCCTGTGCTACGGACGCACTCAGCGCTCAGGATTCCGGCAGATTGCTGCGCCCCCCCGTGCGGGCTGACATCTTGGATGTCAGCCCAGCACTCGGGAGCCCGGCGGGGACATTAGGTGTCATCGTGGCGACGTGATGACACCTAATTCAGGCGCCCCCCCGCATGTGCGGAGGAGGCGCCTGAAAGGGAGGGGGGGAGGTCCTTCGGACCTCTCTCCCTCCCGATCGGCGGCGTTGCGGGGGTTAACCCAGGCACCATTTGGAAGGGCACAGCCTGCCCTTCCAAATGGTACCTGGCATTAACCCCTGGGGTGCCGGATCACGAATCGGCGCTGAAAAGCGCCGGTTCGTGATCCTTTCCCGGAGCTGGTCGACATCTTGGATGTCAGCCAAGCCTCCGGGAACTCCCCCTGAGGACTGGCGTCATCGTGCATAGCACGATGATGCCAGTCCTGGAGTTAACCCCTAGCTGCCACCAACGGTGGAGATAGGGGGTTCCAATGAACTCCCTATCTCCCGATCTGTGGCAGCTAGGGGTTAAAGTTTGGTACTGTTGGATCGGCCAGAGCATGGCCGTTCCAACGATACCAAACACGACTGTGAAAGTTTTTGTAAAAAAAAAAATGAAAAATAAAAATAAAACAAAATTCAAAAAAAATTATAAAAAAAAAAATATTTTTTTTTTCTTTTTTTTGGTTGGTTAGTGTAGCAATATTGTTCCCATTTCAATTATAATGTGAACAATGATGCTGCACTAACGATTTTTGTATGCGGTGCGTTTGTTAAAAATCGTGTAATTTTCCCCAAAAAAAATGTAACGAGACCCCACCTCTAATTTTTTTAACAAGCGCACCCCATACAAAATATAACCGCAATTGCTCGCATGTTAAAATGTGAAAAAAAAACACTTTACACATTGTAAATTATTGAAAATACATATTTTATTGCATTTTTTGTTATAATATACAGACAGGTCATGATGTATACATATAATAATGACATATTATGAATCTACCGAGTCTGACGGAAAGAACGATATATAATATGTCTGGGTCATATACTAAAATAAGCTTTCAAAACACGTTTAAACATGATGAGCAAAACCGGTAAAAATGACCTCAGCACAGAGGCGGGAAATGCCTCAGCAGCGAAAGGGTTAATCCACTCCCTGGTGATGTCCCTTGAATACATCCCACATAATACAATGATGCAGGGTCGGACAGGGGATAAAAACCAGCCCTGGAAATAATTTCTTACCAGCCTCATAACATTATTATACCAGCCCACTGTACAACAATAAAACAGTAATGTGCGGTGTGTTTTAGTGTATCACAGAACTCCACAGCTATAAACCTCAATGTAATGTGCAGTGTGTATGAGTGTAATACAGAGATCCACAACAATAAAGCTCAAATTAATGTGCAGTGTGTATGACCGTATAACAGAGCTCCACAGCAATAAAACTCACAGTAATGTGCAGTGTGTATGACTGTATCAAAGGGCTGCACAACCTTCTTACACTCCCAGGTGCCTCCCAATCTTTTGACCCCCCCAGCCAACAGGCCCCTCAAATTCTTTTGACCCCCCCAGCAGGCCCCTCACATTCTTCTCCCCCCAGAGTCAGCATATTCCATTCCTTACTAGCTCCCAGCAGGTCCCTCACTTTCTTCTACCCCCCTCTCATTCATCTAATGATGCGAGCCTTGGAGGGTACTCTGATATACGAACCACACAATCACTGCGCATAATATAAGGCTACAATAGAAAGAGAAATCTATTTGTGGACCTCCACAATTTTAAGCACTGTTAGGTTACTTTTATGATATAGAAGGTTTATTCAGAGTGTATATATCGAGAGATATATTCAGGTGTGGACTGACAACTTGTGGAGCCCCCGGGCAATAGAGAATCATGGGGCCCCCTTGTACCGTGCCTGAAAATAATTAATTTTTAATTTCCTTTATGAATATATATATAAATATACTGTGATTCAAATACATATCTTTGGCAATATACCCTCTTTCAATACTACCTTGCACATATTTTTTAACTACACTTTCCTCTCAAAGCTAGCCAAAGAATTTTAATTAGAACCAGCCGCATCTTGTAGCAGGAGGACCACCACAACCTTGTTGCGGTGCAGATATAGTGAAAAAACATCTTTATACTATCATACGAACCATATATGGTAATAAGAAGTGCTTGTGGGGTTGACGTGTTGCTCAACTCTGACGTTAGAATATACAGTGGCAAGAAAAAGTATGTGAACCCTTTGGGATTACATGGAGTTTTGCATGAATTGGTTATAAAATGTGCTCTGATCTTCATCTAAGTCACAACAATTTGAAAACCACAGTCTGCTTAAAATAATACAACACAAACTTTATATGTTTTCATGTTTTTATTGAACAGAACATGTGCAGGGTGGAAAGAGTATGTGAACCTTTGGACTTAATAACTGGTTGACCCTCCTTTGGCAGCAATAACCTCAACCAAACATTTCCTGTAGTTGCAGATCAGACCTGCACAACGATCTGGAGTAATTTTGGACCACTCCTCTTCACAAAACTGTTTCAGTGTAGCAATATTCTTGGGATGTCTGGTGTGAATCGCTCTCTTAAGGTCATGCCACAGCATTTGAATCGGGTTGAGGTCAGGACTCTGACTGGGCCACTCCAGAAGGCGTATTTTGTTTTGTTGAAGCCATTCTTTTGTTGAATTAATTGTATGCTTTGGGTCATTGTCCTGTTGCATCACCCATCCTCTGCGGAGCTTCAGTTGGCAGACAGATGGTCTTACAATTTCCTGCAAAATGTCTTGATAAACTCTGGAATTCATTTTTCCATCAATGACAACAGTCCTTCCAGGCCCTGAGGCAGCAAAGCAGCCCCAAACCATGATGCTCCCTTCGCCATGTTTTACAGTGGGGATGATGTTTTGATGTTGGTGTGCTGTGCCTTTTTTCTTCACACATAGTGTTGTGTGTTTTTTCCAAACAACTCAATTTTGGTTTCATCTGTCCACAGAATATTTTGCCAGTAGTGCTGTGGAACATCCAGGTGCTCTTTTGCAAACTTCAAACGTGCTGCAATATTCTTTTTGGACAGCAATGGCTTCCTCCGTGGTGTCCTCCCATGTACTCCATTCTTGTTTAATGTTTTCCTTATTGTAGATGTGTCAACAAAAATGTTAGCATGTGCCAGAGATTTCTGTAAGTCTTTAGCTGACACTCTAGGATTCTTCTTTACCTCATTAAGCATTCTGCGCTGTGCTCATGCAGTCATCTTTACAGGACAACCACGCCTAGGGAGAGTAGCAACAGTGCTGAACTTTCTCCATTTATAGACAGTCTGTCTTACTGTGGACACATGAACATCAAGGCTTTTGGATATACTTTTGTAACCCTTTCCAGCTTCATGCAAGTCAACAATTCTTTATCGTAGGTCTTCTGAGAGCTCTTTTATGCGAGGCATGGTTCTCATCAGGCAGTGCTTCTTGAAACCAGTAAACCCAAAACTGGTGTGTGTTTTTAAAGGGCAGGACAGCTTTCAGCAACACATCCAATAATATCACACTGATTGGGCTCAAGGTTGGCTCACTCCTGGCTCCAATTAGCTCTTGGAGAAGTCATTAGGCTAGGGGTTCACATACTTTTTCCACCCTGCACTGTGAATGTTTACATGTTATGTTCAATAAACACATGAAAACATATAATGTTTGTGTTGTATTATTTTAAGCAGACTGTGGTTTTCAAATTGTTGTGACTTAGATGAAGATAAGAGCACATTTTATGACCAATTCATGCAAAACTCCACGTAATCCCAAAGGGTTCACATACTTTTTCTTGCCACTGTATCTGTATACTGTTTGGCTGTTATATCACATTCTTGTTTTGGGGGCAGAAATGAACTATGTCTGTTGGAGCGCTCTCATATAAATTTGTTTGAGTTTTAATAAAAGACCTGGCTGGACAAAGACAAGTCAGATATATTTGAAGCATCAAATCCTTGTGGTTGTTTTCTTCAATTATTTTCGCTATAATATAGCGCTCCTGCTTGCGTCTTTTCTTGGATATATGAAAAGAAATGACAGAGTTTTTTTGAGATTCACGCTGTGGTAATTATGAATAGGAAACCTGATTTGTTTGATTTGTTTTTTAACAGTGCCCACTAAAAGTCACATCCACATAAACCCCGCCCACATAATGCAACACAGATGTATACACAATTTCTTCAAACTATTTTCCAAGTTTTTTCCAAGACAAAATCCCCTCAGACCCACATGCTAATAAGCTATCTTGCCCCCTTCAGATCAGAGACGTGCGGCGAGTAGGGGTGAGCTGTTCAGTTCGGAGTTCGGACCGAACTTAGCCTGTTTGGTCTGCTCGCGAACTCCGATCATTTCTGGGTGTTCGGAGCAAGTTCGACCACAATGCACCACAATGGCCCACAATGCACTTTAACACTGGCCTGAAGCTCGTAATTACCTACAGCCTTGCACCTGACCACAGGTCTGGTGCAATACAGGTTCAACAGTATGCCAATCACGACTCAGAGTCCTGATTGGGCAAATTTTGCCCAATCATGGGCTCACAGAGCTAAGTCCCGCAGCACACTATATAAGGTTTCCACGCACCGCTTCAGCATGCATTTGAGAGGAGATTTCATAGGAGATTGTTATTGTGTGTTCTTACTGCTGGTCTGCCACGCTACTAGGGGGGTCTGGGGGGTCTCATTTCTACCAAATATCTGGGAATTGAGGTGATGTGTGTCTTGTCACTGCCAGCAAGTATTTTGGGGGTCACAAATTTCCACAAAACATTTGGGAATTGAGGTGATCTGTGTCTTGTCACTGGCTGCCATCAAGTATTTTGGGGGTCACAAATTTCTACAAAACATTTGGGAATTGAGGTGATCTTCTGTGTCTTGTCACTGCCAGCAAGTATTTTGGGGGTCACAAATTTCCACAAAACATTTGGGAAATGAGGTGATCTGTGTCTTGTCACTGGCTGCCAGCAAGTATTTTTGGGGGTCACAAATTTCTGCAAAACATTTGGGAATTGAGGTGATCTGTGTCTTGTCACTGGCTGCCAGCAAGTATTTTGGGGGTCACAAATTTCTACAAAAGATTTGGGAATTGAGGTGATCTTCTGTGTCTTGTCACTGCCAGCAAGTATTTTGGGGGTCACAAATTTCTACAAAACATTTGGGAATTGAGGTGATCTGTGTCTTGTCACACAGCCAGTAACACGCAGTATTTTGGGGGCACTAATTTTCACAAAATATTTGGGAATTGTTATAATCCGTGTGTTCTCACTGGCTGCCACCAATCAGGAGGTCTCACTGATTTATAGGAGGTTTCTGAGACTTGTAATCTGTGGCTTCTCACTGCCACCCATCAGGGGGTCACACTGATTTATAGGAGGTTTCTGAGACTTGTAATCTGTGGCTTCTCACTGCCACCCATCAAGGGGTCTCACTGATTTATAAGAGGTTTCTGAGATTTGTAATCTGTGGCTTCTCACTGCCACCCATCAAGGGGTCTCACTGATTTATAGGAGGTTTCTGAGATTTGTAATCTGTGGCTTCTCACTGCCACCCATCAGGGGGCCCCACATACTTTTAGCAGATTTATGCGAATTGTAATTTGTGTCTCCTCACTGCCAGCTATCAGTGGGTCACACTGATTTATATGAGGTTTCTGAGATTTGTAACCTGTGGCTTCTCACTGCCAACCATCAGGGGGTCCCACATACTTCTAGCAGATTTATGCGAATTGTAATCTGTGGCTTCTCACTGCCACCCATCAGGGGGTCACAATGATTTATAGGAGGGAATTGTAATCTGTGTCTTGTCACTGGCTGCCAGCTATCAGGGTGTCTCACTGAGTTATACCAGAGTTCTGTAAATCTTTAATCTTAATACCAGAGTTGAATCAGAGTTCTGTATATATTTAATCTATATATCGCTCACCATGTCTGAAAGAACAAGAAGGACAGGCAGACGCTCCCAGACACAGATAAGAGGGCAAGCAGCCCCTGTGTCGGGAGGCTGTGCCTCTGGTCGTGATGGACGTGGTGCATCCTCTGCAGGGGCACACTTGTCGTTTCTAACTGGTGCTTGCCGTCTTAAGCAGCAGCAACATACAGAGGATTTGGTGGATTGGCTAACCAGGCCATCCTCATCCTCCGAGTGCTCTGCCAGCCAGGCTTGTAGTGGTTTACAGTCCACCTCAGCTGCAAAAACATCTAATGCAGCCTCCATGTCCACAGCTACTCCTGCCGTAGCATCACTATCACACACGGAGGAGTCAGCTGAATTGTTTGACTACAATGAGAGTGACATGCTTCTTGAGGATGCGCAGCAAGTACAGTGCTCTGATTCAATCTCTGAGGTTCAGGAAGGGAGTATAATCAACCTAGAGGAAGGGGGTGCCAGTGATGACGCACAAATAACTGGCACTCATGTTGCCCCAGCAGCTGCAGCATACTGCCAAGTTGGCTCCAGTGACGAGGAGATAGGGGGTGAAGATGACATTGATGATGAGGTCACTGACTCCACCTGGGTGCCAGATCGAACAGAGAAATCAAGGGAGGAGGAGGAGGAGGAGGCGGCACAGCAAACACGAGGCACAACATCCTCAATGACCAACCATAGCACTAGCCAGTCCAAGGCATCAGATGTCAGAGCTGCTCCAGTGCAGAGCGCTGTTGTCTCAAAGCACACATGCAGGAACTCTGCTGTCTGGGAGTTCTTTAAGAAATGTGCAGCAGAGCGCACCGTTGCTATTTGTAATCTATGTCAGATGAGGCTGAAGCGTGGGAAAGACACCGGACACTTGGGTACCACGTGCTTGAGGCGACATTTGAACACCTGCCACACATCCCGTTGGTGTAAAACTTTGCGTAGGTCCTCCTCCTCCTCCTCATCTGTCTCTACCCCCACTGTATGTCCTGCCATGTCATTGCCTACAACCTCCACTAACAGGGATAATGCTACAGTAATGGATGTACCAGGTCCTTCCTCACAATGTGACATCATCCCATCAGCTGAAGATTTACGCAGTCAGATTACGTTGCCGCAGCTGCTGCAGCGTAAGAAAAAATATAGTCCCAACCATCCCCAAGCACAGCGTCTAAATACCAGCTTAGCAAAATTACTCGCATTGCAGCTGCTGCCTTTCCAGCTGGTGGACTCTGCTCCCTTCCGTGAATTTGCTGAATGTGCTGTCCCACAGTGGCAGGTTCCAAAATGCCATTACTTTTCACGCAAGGCCATTCCAGCACTATACCAGCAGCACGTGGAAGACAATGTTATCCAGTCATTGGGAAAGGCAGTCAGCAACAAGGTGCATGTGACTTTAGACACGTTGTCCAGCAAGCATGGAAAGAGTCGTTACATTTCCTTCACGGCACACTGGGTAACTCTGATTGCAGCTGGGAGCGATCTAAGATGGGGCTCTGTGCTGGAGCTTGTTCATCCACCACACCTCAGATAGCTGCTTGTATGAGGTCTGTCTGCTCCACCACCACCTCTTCCTCCTCCTCCTTCTCTGTCTCTGGCAAAGTGGCAATTAAACCAACGCGTGGCAGGGGCTACGCATTGGCGCAAGCAAAAAGATGCCATACTGTGCTTGAGCTGGTTTGTTTAAGGGACAGGAGCCACACCGGGCCAGAAATTATGTCAGCTCTGCAGGGCCAGGTGCAGAGATGGTTAACACTACGCCAGCTTCAGCTGGGATTGATCGTCTGTGATAATGGCAGCAACCTTCTCTCCGCCCTACGCAAGGGTAAATTGACGCATGTACCATGCCTAGCACACGTCCTAAATCTAGTGGTACAGCGTTTCCTAACCAAGTACCCAGGGCTGGCAGAGCTTCTCAGCCAGGCCAGTAAAGTCTGCAGCCACTTCAGACGGTCATTCCCAGCAAGTGTTCGCCTGGCAGAAATTCAAAGAGAATTCCACCTTCCCACAAACCGTCTGATCTGTGACATGCCCACCAGGTGGAACTCGACATTAGCAATGCTACAGCGTCTTCACAAGCAGCAGAGGGCCATCAACGAGTACATGTGTGAGTATGGCACAAGGACAGGTTCAGGTCAACTTGTTTCCCCCCTGCAGTGGCTGATGATCAAGGATGCATGCACTGTACTGTCACCATTTGAGGAGGCAACGAGGATAGTGAGCAGGGACAGTGCATACATCAGTGACACAATTCCTTTAGTGTTCCTGCTGGAGCACACTCTGCGGGGAATTATAGATGTGGAAATAAGGAATGGTGCAGCGCCACACAATATGTATCCACCACCTTGGCACCCCAGACAGCCGATCACAGGATATAGTGGTTTCCCCTACACCAATACGTACAATTATAGATGTGGCTCTAGAGGCAGAGCAGCAGGATGAAGAGGAGGCCTTCCCTAGCTCTGAAGGGGGAGGAGGAGGAAGAGGAGGCCTTTCCTAGCTCCAAAGAGGGGGAGGAGGAGGAGGCCTTCCCTAGCTCTGGAGGAGGAGGAGGAAGAGGAGATCTTTCCTAGCTCTGAAGGAGGAGGAGGAAGAGGAGGCCTTCTCTAGCTCTGAAGGGGGAGGAGGAGGAGGCCTTCCCTAGCTCTGAAGGGGGAGGAGGAGGAGGAGGAAGAGGAGTCCTTCCCTAGCTCTGAAGGGGGAGGAGGAGGAAGAGGAGGCATTCCCTAGCTCTGAAGGGGGAGGAGGAGGAATAGGAGGCCTTCCCTAGCTTTGAAGGGGGAGGAAGAGGAGGAGGAATAGGAGGCCTTCCCTAGCTCTGAAGGGGAGGAGGAGGAGTCCTTCCCTAGCTCTGAAGGGGGAGGAGGAGGAAGAGGAGGCCTTCCCTAGCTTTGAAGGGGGAGGAAGAGGAGGAGGAATAGGAGGCCTTCCCTAACTCTGAAGGGGGAGGAAGAGGAGGAGGAATACGAGGCCTTCCCTAACTCTGAAGGGGGAGGAGGAGGAAGAGGAGGCCTTCCCTAGCTCTGAAGGGGGAGAAAGAGGAGGCCTTCCCTAGCTCTGAAAGAGGAAGAGGAGGAAGAGGAGGCCTTCCCTAGCTATGAAGGAGGAGGAGGAGTAAGAGGAGGCCTTCCCTAGCTCTGAAGGGGGAGGAGGGAGAGGAAGAGGAGGCCTTCCGTAGCTCTGAAGGGGGAGGAGGAAGAGGAAGAGGAGGCCTTCCCTAGCTCTGAAGGGGGAGGAGGAAGAGGATGCCTTCCCTAGCTCTGAAGGGGAGGAGGAAGAGGAAGAGGAAGAGGAGGCCTTCCCTAGCTCTGAAGGGGGAGGAGGAAGAGGAAGAGGAGGCCTTCCCTTGTTCTGAAGGGGGAGGAGGAAGAGGGGGTGGCCTTCCCTAGCTCTGAAAGGGAAGGCCTCCTCCTCTTCCTCCTCCCCCTTTCAGAGCTAGGGAAGGCCACCCCCTCTTCCTCCTCCCCCTTCAGAGCTAGGGAAGGCCTCCTCTTCCTCTTCCTCCTCCCCCTTCAGAGCTAGGGAAGGCCTCCTCTTCCTCCAGAGCTAGGGAAGGCCTCCTCTTCCTCCCCCTTCAGAGATAGGGAAGGCCTCCTCCTCTTCCTCCTCCCCCTATCTCTGAAGGGGGAGGAAGAGGAGGCCTTCCCTAGCTCTGGAGGAAGAGGAGGCCTTCTAGCTCTGAAGGGGGAGGAGGAAGAGGAAGAGGAGGCCTTCCCTAGCTCTGAAGGGGGAGGAGGAAGAGGAAGAGGAGGCCTTCCCTAGCTCTGGAGAAGAGGAGGCCTTCCTAGCTCTGAAGGGGAGGAGGAAGAGAAGAGGAGGCCTTCCCTAGCTCTGAAGGGGGAGAGGAAGAGGAGGCCTTCCCTTGCTCTGAAGGGGGAGGAGAAAGAGGAGGTGGCCTTCCCTAGCTCTGGAGGAGGAGGAGGCCTTCCCTAGCTCTGAAGGAGGAGGAGGAGGAGGAGGAAGAGGAAGAGAAAGAGGAAGAGGAGGCTTTCCCTAGCTCTGAAGGGGGAGGAGGAAGAGGAAAGAGGAGGCCTTCCCTAGCTCTGAAGGGGGAGGAGGAAGAGGAGGAGGAGGAAGAGGAAGAGGAAAGTGGAAGAGGAGGCTTTCCCTAGCTCTGAAGGGGGAGGAGGAAGAAGGAAAGAGGAAAGAGGAAGAAGCAGAAGGAGGATTTAAGTACTGGGGCATTGAAGGTGGGGATTCCTCAAGGGAGGGTTTTGTGTGCCCAGAAACACAAGAGCTAGTGCGTGGCTGGGAGGAGGAAGTGCACGATACGGTCATCCTCATTGACCAGGAAGACTCGGAAGCTAATGCCACCTCCAACCTACGCTGCATGGGCTCCCTTATAATGCAAAGCCTGCTAAAGGACCCCAGGATTCGTGCTATCAAGGAGAGGGATCATTACTGGTTGGCAACCCTTCTTGATCCACGATACAAGGGTAAAGTTGCAGAGCTCATCCTGCCGCACAGAAGGAGCACAGGATGAAAAAACTTGAGGACGCTCTAAAGCGACACTTGTGTAACACCTTTCCAGGCACTGGTAGGTTACAAAGTGATGACACAGGTGCTTCTGAGGCTGTGGATAATCAGAGGAATGGTGGTGAAGGCCAGGGCCGCTTGACTGATGCATTTTTTAATTTTTTTAGTCCACGACGCCCAGGGACGTCAAATATAGGCACCCATTGCCAGCGTCTTCACCATATGGTGCAGGACTACCTAGGGGCAAGGGCAGACCTGGATACCTTTCAAGCAGATGATCCACTGGCTTACTGGGTGTTGAGATTGGATCACTGGCCAGAATTTAGCCAATATGCTATGCAGCTACTAGGTTGCCCTTCATCTAGCATGATTTCTGAAAGGACGTTCAGTGCCGCTGGAGGTTTTGTCACAGACAAAAAGAGTGCGTCTGTCCACCGACTCTGTAGACCGGCTGACATTTATAAAAATGAATCAGTCCTTGATCAGCAGTTATCAATCCCCTGATGCAGATGTAACGGAATAGATCGGGGATGTCTTCTGCATTCACAAAACCTCCAGCACTGAACTCTTCCACAATACCACAAAAGGGTTACTGTGTGAATGCACTTGCTGCCATGAAAGGTACAATATTTGGCTGCACTGATGCCTGTGCCACATCTATATCATTTTAATTTTTTGAACCGCAGGGTCCAACCCTGCACTCTTCCACAATACTACAGATGGGTTACTGTATGATAGTACATGCTGGCCTGGCAGTCTGGCACCAAAAGCACAATATCTGGGTGCACTGATGCCCATTACCAGATTCATATCTTTTTAATATAGGACCACATGGTCCACCCCTGCATTCTTCCACAATACCACAGAGGGGTTACTGTATGAATGCACTTGCTGGCCTTGCACCAAAAGCACAATATCTGGGTGCACTGACGCCTTTACCAGATGCATATCTTTTTAATATAGGACCATATGGTCCACCCCTGCATTCTTCCACAATACTACAGAGGGGTTACTGTATGATTGTACTTGCTGGCCTGACAGTCTGGCACCAAAGGCACAATATCTGGGTGCACTGACGCCTTGACCAGAATCATATCTTTTTAATATAGGACCACATGGTCCACCCCTGCATTCTTCCACAATACCACAGAGGGGTTACTGAATGAATGCACTTGCTGGCCTGGCGACAATAGCATAATATCTGGGTGCACTGACTCCTTTACCAGATTCATATCTTTTTAATATAGGACCGCATGGTCCACCCCTGCATTCTTCCACAATACTACAGAGGGGATACTGTATGATAGTACTTGCAGGCCTGGCACCAAAAGCACAATATTTGGGTGCACTGCCACTGACGCCTGTATCAGATTCATATCCTCAGAGGGGTTACAGTGTGACGGCAATGTTGCCGACGCTAAAGGCCCAATTTTAAAGCACCTATTGTTACTTTCATCCAAAGCCTGCATAAGTTTCACAATAATTTAGCCAAAAAAATCACTAAACTTTTTCTGCGTGTATGAAAATGTCTCCTCTTTTCATAATGACTGCCGCCCCAAGCAGTTGTTTATGGATAGATTAAAGGAAAAGCATTTACTGTCTTTTGAAACGTAATTTTTTTGTTTTTAAGTGTTTCTATACATCCTAGAAATCCGCCACTTCATGGGCAGGTTATGGGGACCTCCTAGGCATGATATTTGAAGGAATTTTTCGTTTTTATTTTTAACCCTTATTTCACGGAAAACTCGCTGTCCCTTTAAAAACTTTTTTTTTTAAAACTTTTTGTCCTGGTTTCCTTTCCCCCAGGGCACTACCCAGACCCCCATACACCTTTTATGGCAAATATCTAGCATATATGCCCTCTTGGAGGGCACTCTAAAAACCGAATTTTCAGCCCCATTGACTTGTATTGAGTTCGAGTTAGGGTTCGGGTTCGGATTCGAACATTTGGAAAGTTCGAGTTCGAATGCGAACCGAACTCGGGCGTGTTCGGCTCATCCCTAGCGGTGTGGTCCTGGCTAGTATCAGAGCCAGATAGGCACAGGTTACATACAGGGTAATTCAAAGAGATTCGAAAAGTCACCGCATGTTCGGTGACTTTTCGTTCTCTTCAATTCGGTTCCTTTTGCAGATCCCATTTCAGTGACCCTGCGGTGTATTCAGCAAGCACCACAGGGTCCCCGAATTGCAGGGAAAAACTACCGCGAAACCCGAAGAAAACTGACCGCAAAACCCGGCGAATGCAAGCCGAAAACCCGCAAAAACATCTGGATTAACCTGCCGAAAACCACGGAAAAACCTGAGCAGGAGCCGATCACACGCAGCAAAGCAGCCGGAAAAAGCCGACACCGCAGACGAGTGAAGTGAATAAATTAGAAAGAGAGTTTGCGAGAATGTTTGAAAAGTGAAACACTGTTTGCAAAGAAACTACTCAGCGAAAATGTCTGAAATTTACATACGAGGTCCAGGGAGTGACAATAAAAAGGGCTGTTACAGAAAAAATAAAAAAAATATGAAAAATGCTTAAAATATCCTAAGAAAATCTATAATTAAAGAGACTCTTTACTGCAGAATTTTATAATGAACGGTTTATTATATATTGAATTAGAACGGGAATATTTTTAACATTGAAGCCTATGGGACTCTCCTGAATAAATTTGCCGAATTAAACCACCGAATGGCAGGGCATTTCGGGAACCTTTCACTGCTGGTTTGTGTTCTCTGATTTGCCGAAGCAGTGCTTTTTTATGGGGATTTCACTGCCCTCGAACAGGCACCATATGTGCAGGCAGTTCGCCAGGAATTGGCGAATTGCCTGCTCTCTGAATAGCCGAATGGCCAAGAAAGGTAACCGAATGCTGATTTTCAGCGTTCGGTTACCTTTCTCAAGCAATTCGGATCTCTTTGAATTACCATGATAGTTTCAGTGCTTACCAGGATCTGGCTGCTCTCAGTGCTCCCCAGGATATGGATGCTCTCATGGCTCTCCAGGAACTGGCTGCTCTCACCTCCCCAGAATCTGGCTGCTCTCAGTGCTCCCAAGGATCTGGCCGCTTTCAGTGCTCCCCAAGAACTGGCTGCTCTCAGCTCCCCAGGATCTTGCTATAGGCAAGCAGGAGATGGTGATGTAACTAGAGATGAAAATAAAAATATATCATAACCTAACGTAAATAATAGCTGCCGCTGCTGTGAACTGAAAAATTATTATGTGCGGGGTGGCATATAGGGATGAGCCGAACACTCCCCGAGTTCGGTTCGAGCCCGAACCCGAACTTCCCATTTGTTTGGGACCGAACCCGAACTCGAACCCCATGCAAGTCAAGGGGGCTGAAAATTCGGGTTTTTAGAGTGCCCTCCAAGAGGGCATATATGCTACATATTTGCCATAAAAGGTGTATGGGGGTCCAGGTAGTGCCCTGGGGGACAGGAAACAAGGACAAAAAGTTTTTTTAAAAAAAAACGTTTTTAAAGGGACAGTGAGTTTTCCATGAAATAAGGGTTAAAAATAAAAACGAAAAATTCCTTCAAATATCGTGCCTAGGAGGTCTCCATAACCTGCCCGTGAAGTGGCGGATTTCTAGGATGTATAGAAACACTTAAAAACCAAAAAATTACGTTTCATATGACGGTAAATGCTTTTCCTTTAATCTATCCATAAACAACTGCTTGGGGCGGCAGCCTGTATGAAAAGACATTTTAGGACGCGCAGAAAAAGTTTTGTGATATTTTTGGGCTAAATTATTGTGAAATTTATGCACAATATTATGCTTTAAAATTGGGCTTTTAGCGTCGGCAACAGTGCCGTCACACTGTAACCCCTCTGAGGATATGAATCTGATACAGGCGTCAGTGGCATTGCACCCAGATATTGTGCCTTTAGTGCAAGGCCTGCAAGTACTATCATACAGTAACCCCTCTTTTGTATTGTGGAAGAATGCAGGGGTGGACCATGCGGTCCTATATTAAAAAGATATGAATCTGGGAATGGGCGTCAGTTCACCCAGATATTCTGCCTTTGGTGCAAGACTGCCAGGCCAGCAGGTATCATCATACAGTAACCCCTCTGTGGTATTGTGGAAGAGTGCAGGGGTGAACCTTGCGTTCCTAATATTGAAAAGTTTTTATCTGGTAATGGGCATCAGTGCACCCAGATATTGTGCCTTTAATGCCAGGCCAGCAAGTATCATCATACAGTAACCCCTCTGTGTTATGCTGGAAGAGTGCAGGGGTGGACCTTGCGGTCCTATATTAAAAAGATATGCATCTGGTTAAGGCGTCAATGCACCCAGATATTGTGCCTTTGGTGCAAGACTGCCAGGCCAGCAAGTATCATCATACAGTAAGGCTGGGGTCAGACGAACGCAGTGTTAACGTCCGTGTTGCCCGCACATAAGTAAGTCCGTGATAGCATACAATTGTGTTAAATGGAGCCCCACACACGAAGTACGTCCGCACAGAAGTGCGGGGGCTGACGGACGCTGCAAACGGACGCAGGTTAGGCAAGAACGTAATACTGCTAGAACGGACGTGCAGAGTGCGCCACGTCCACAACGTCCGCATAGCTTTGTGTGTGAGTGATGCAGCAAGGTCAGACGGACTGCATTTATACGTCCAGCATTTTTGTCGGACAGAATGTTCTTTCATTGTAATTTATTTTCCCTGCTACATCAGTCAAAAAATACGTCAGTGAAAAAAACCGACTGTGTGGCCACTACCTTGTCGTCAGTCAGTAAGTACTTCAGTACTGCACGGACGCACAGTCCGTACAAAATGCGCTCATCTGACCCTAGCCTAACCCCTCTGTGGTATTGTGGAAGAGTGCAGGGGTGGACCATGTGGTCTTATATTGAAAAGTGTTTTGTTTATCTGGTAATGGGCGTCAGTGCACCCAGATATTGTGCATTTAATGCCAGGCCAGCAAGTATCATCATACAGTAACCCCTCTGTGGTATTGTGGAAGAGTGCAGGGTTGGACCCTGCGGTTCAAAAAAATAAAATGATATAAATCTGGCAAAGGCGTCAGTGCAGCCAAATATTGTGCCTTTCATGGCAGCAAGTGCCTTCACACCATAAACCTTTTGTGGTATTGTGGAAGAGTTCAGTGTTGGAGGTTTTGTGAATGCAGAAGAGGACATCCCCGATCTATTCCATTACTTCAGCATCAGGGGATTGATAGCTGCTGATCCAGGACTGATTCATTTTTATAAATGTCAGCCGGTCTACAGAGTCGGTGGACAGACGCACTCTTTTGTCTGTGACAAAACCTCCAGCGGCACTGAACGTCCTTTCGGAAAGCACGCTAGATGAAGGGCTACCTAGTAGCTGCATAGCATATTGGCTAAATTCTGGCCAGTGATCCAATCTCAACACCCAGTAAGCCAGTAGATCATCTGCTTGAAAGGTATCCAGGTCTGCCCTTGCCCCTAGGTAGTCCTGCACCATATGGTGAAGACACTGGCAATGGGTGCCTACATTTGACGTCCTTGGGCGTCATGGACAAAAAAAATTTAAAAAAGCATCAGTCAAGCGGCCCTGGCCTTCAACGCTATTCCTCTGATCACCTGCAGCCTCAGAAGCACGTGTGTCAGCACTTGGTAATCTACCAGTGCCTGGAAAGGTGTTACACAAGTGTCGCTTTAGAGCGTCCTCAAGTTTTTTCATCCTCTGCTCCCTCTGTGTGGGCAGGATGAGCTCTGCAATTTTCCCCTTCTATCGTGGATCAAGAAGGGTTGCCAACCAGTAATGATCCCTCTCCTTGATAGCACGAATCCTGGGGTCCTTTAGCAGGCTTTGCATCATTAGGGAGCCCATGCAGTGTAGGTTGGAGGTGGCATTAGCTTCCGAGTCTTCCTGGTCAATGAGGATGACCATATCGTGCACTTCCTCCTCCCAGCCACGCACTAGCCCTTCTGTTTCTGGGCACAGACAGATGAGGAGGAGGAGGACCTACGCAAAGTTTTGTGCCAACGGGATGTGTGGCACTTGTTCATATGTCGCCTCAAGCATGTGGTACCCAAGTGTCCGGTGTTTATCCCACGCTTCAGCCTCATCTGACATAGATTACAAATAGCAACGGTGGGGTCTGCAGCACATTTCTTAAAGAACCCCCAGACAGCAGAGTTCCTGCATGTGTTCTTTGAGACAACAGTGCTCGGCACCGGAGCAGCTCTGACATCTGATGCCTTGGACTGGCTAGTGCTACGGCTGGTCACAGAGGATGTTGTGCCCTGTGTTTGCTGTGCCTCCTCCTCCTCACTTGATTCCTCAGTTCGATCTGGCACCCAGGTGGAGTCAGTGACCTCATCATCAATGTCATCTTCACCCCCTATCTCCTCATCACTGGAGCCAACTTGGCAGTATGCTGCAGCTGCTGGGGCAACATGAGTGCCAGTTATTTGTGTGTCATCACTGGCACCCCCTTCCTCTAGGTTGAATATACTCCCTTGCTCTACCTCAGAGATTGAATCAGAGCACTGTACTTGCTGCGCATCCTCAAGCAGCATGTCACTCTCGTTGTAGTCGAACAATTCAGCTGACTCCTCCGTGTGTGATAGCGAGGCTACGGCAGGAGTAGCTGTGGACATGGAGGCTGCGTTAGATGCTTTGGCAGCTGAGGTGGACTGTAAAGCACTAGAAGCCTGGCTGGCAGAGGACTCGGAGGACTCGGATGGCCTGGTTAGCCAATCCACCAAGTCCTCTGTATGTTGCTGCTGCTTAAGACGGCCAGCACCAGTTAGAAAGGACAAGCGTGCCCCTGCAGAGGATGCACCATGTCCACCACGACCAGAGACACAGCCTCCCGACCCAGGGGCTGCTTGCCCTCTTATGTCATGAATTAAGCCTATGCCCGCACCTAACCGTGGCAAACCCTTATTCACCTGTCTAGGTTTGTATGCAGGTTCGATTCCCCTATCTGGCTGTTAAGCTTCTGTTGTGATACCTACAGGTGGTATACTACTTCACCTAAATGAAGCCTGCTTAAAGAGGGATCCACCCTTCCATCAGGGCTTCAACATAAACGTCCCTGGAAGTGCAGACAACCAGACCTGTCCCTGAAGCTCCTACCGTGTTACCTTGAATCCCTCCAGTGATACTCCCAAGTGGAACCCTGCTACCAAGGAGAATCTCCCCACCAAGGTACCCCGCTCTCAAGAACCCTCGTTCTTCGAGTGTACCCCGCTTTCAAGAATCCTCGTTTGTCAAGCATACCCTGCTTTCGAGAATCCCTGTTGTCAAGCTGAATCCATTGTACAGTCTGTTGCCTGCCTGCTAGTGCTGGCTATTATTTTACTATTTGTTTTGTTTATTATTTAATAAACCGCTGCAATACCCAGCAACCTGTGTGACTCCTATGATCACTGCATCCTGGGCTCACTTCACCCACCGCCGCACTCCCGTACCTGACATCTTATCTGTGTCTGGGAGCGTCTGCCTGTCCTTTTTGTTCTTTCAGACTTGGTGAGTGATTTATAGATTAATATATACAGAACTCTGATTCAACTCTGGTATAAAGATTTAAAGAACTGTGGTATAACTCACTGGTAGTGAGACACACTGATAGCTGGCAGCCAGTGACGAGACACAGATCACCTCAATTCACAAATGTTTTAAAGAAATTAGTGAGCCCCAAAATACAGTGTGGTACTGGTTGTGTGACGAGACACAGATCACCTTAATTCACAAGTGTTTTAAAGGAATTAGCGAGCCCCAAAATACAGCGTGGTACTGGATGTGTGACAAGACACAGATCACCTTAATTCACAAATGTTTTAAAGAAATTAGTGAGCCCCAAAAAAACGTGCTGGCTGTGTGACGAGACACAGAAGATCACCTCAATTCACAAATGTTTTAAATAAATTAGTGAGCCCCATAAATACAGCGTGGTACTGGTTGTGTGATGAGACACAGATCAACTTAATTCACAAGTGTTTTAAAGAATTGAGTGAGCCCCAAAATACTGCGTGGTACTGGTTGTGTGACAAGACACAGATCACCTTAATTCATAAATGTTTTAAAGAAATTAGTGAGCCCCAAAAAGATTTGCTGGCACAGTCACAAGTCCCAGAAGATCACCTCAATTCACAAATGTTTTAAAGAAAGTTGTAAACCCCAAAAGAACTTGCTGGCACAGTGACAAGGCACACATCACCTAAATTCCCTGATATTTGGTAGAAATGAGACCCCCCCAGACCCCCCTAGTAGCGTGGCAGACCGGCAGTTACAAGACACAACTATCTCCTTTAAAATCTCCTCTGAAATTCGTGCAGAAGCGCTGCGTGGAAACATTATATAGTGTGCTGCGGGACTTAGCTCTGTGAGCCCATGATTGGCCAAAATTTGCCAAATCAGGACTCTGAGCGATGATTGGCATAGTGTTGAACCAGTCTTGC
Source organism: Leptobrachium leishanense (assembly GCA_009667805.1). NCBI lineage: Eukaryota > Metazoa > Chordata > Amphibia > Anura > Megophryidae > Leptobrachium > Leptobrachium leishanense. Next base: position 140,792,864 of record CM019064.1, on the reverse strand, counting down.
ACCAGACCTGTGGTCAGGTGCAAGGCTGTAGCCAATTACGAGCTTCAGGCCATTGGGAAAATGCATTGTGGTCCATTGTGGTCGAACATGCGGCGAACACCCGGAAATGTTCGGTGTTCGCGATCTACTCGAACAGGCTAAGTTCGGGTCGAACCCCGAACTGTCCGAACCCGAACAGCTCATCCCTAGTGGCAGAGAGACAGTGGGGGAGTGCAGAGCAAGTGAGTTTGTTAACTTTTTTATTATATTTTATTATATTCATTCAGTACTAGTGAGTGATTTAACTCCTTCCCTGCTAAATGTATGTGGGAAACATCCTAGGAGCCTCCCACTGTAAGCGGAGGACGTTCACCACACGTCTTCTGCTTGGTGGGAGCTCCTGGCAATATTCACCTCTCTCCGCCAGGGTCCTGCGGCATTTTGACTTCCTGGAAGTCAGACACTGCTTTTGGGACCCCTCTTGGCGTGATAACATCATTGCATCTGACGCAATGACGTCATTTTAAGTAGGGATGTGCGTTTCAATTCGGACCGATTTTTTTTTTTTTTTTTTTTTTTCACAAAACCGGCCTATTTGGTGCTTCCGATGTTCCGAATTAGATCGGCACCGAAATACACAGCATCTGAAATAATATCTTATACGAAACAAAATAATTTCGTTATTCGTATGGACGTGAAATTTATAAAATCACAAGTCATTTTCGTTCCATTCGTGATTTCAGTTTAATTTCGGTCATTTCGGACATCGTTGTGACAGAGCACGCTGTCACTGTGCGACTTGGAGGGGGATGTGCGCTAGCCTCCTGCCCAGAGACTATGGCCCATGAAAGAGATTATTGGGGAACTGGTGGACCTTTTTAAATATATTTTGGTTTTCACTGTTTTATAGATATGCCAATTAACTAAAGATTTCTGATGTCTGTGTGTTATTCCCTGTATAGTGTAGATCTCTGTATTAGTACCTTCTATTGTGTAAATTCTCTCAGTAAGAAATTCCTTTTGTTTACGTGCTTTCTCCTTCCCCCATTCTCCATTGTTTGAAGGCCCTGGGTAGTTATCTGATCTGTGATGTTGTCTGTTTGATTGTATGCAAATGTACTGGTCCTTGACTCTATTTGTCCCCTCTGTGAATAAACAGTCAGTTCTATTCTGACCAAGCTTGAAGTCACGACTCATGTTTTGGAGTACCAGGAATCTTCTGCCTGCTGTTCCAAGGAAAGGCTCCAGGTCTACAGCTTCGGCTTATTCCTGGGGGTGCTAGCCAGGCTCTCTACATACACCGGGCGTTGAGCTGTGGCTAAGGTACAAGAGAAAGGTGTGAGAGTCACGAGGAGAAACTGGGTGTCTAGCGAGGAAGCAGCATTTGGCAGATGTGACCTTGTCCGGGCACAGAGATCTGTTACAATCGTATTTTTCGGTTCCATTGCTGATTCCGTTATTTCGTATAGTTTCGAGTCCGTTTCGGTTCCGTTGCTGATTTCGTATTGTCAGTCACTTTTCACATGTTCCAGTGCTTTCTTTCGTTTCTACATCAATAATATATTATTTAAAATATTTAATTAGCTGTCAGGAATGGAGTGCGACGGTTGGTGATTGTGAGCCCATGATGCAGTGATTGGAGGAGTCACGTAGGTTACAGGGCAGAGAAGGTTTATTAAAGCATAAACACAGCAGGAAACAAACAGATCAGAGTCAATATTAAGCAAGCAACAGACTATATGCTGGTTCCAGGGTTTGCTGGAAAGCAGGGTTCAACTTGCCAGCGGGGAGACTTGAGAGTGGAGTACACTTGCCAGCGAGGATGGTTGAAAGCGGGGGTGCACTTGCCAGTGAGGATGCTTGAATGCGGGGGTGTACTTGCCAGTGAGGATGCTTGAAAGCAGGGGTGCACTTGCCAGCGAGGATGCTTGAAAGCAGGGGTGCATTTGCCAGCGAGGATGCTTGAAAACGGGGGTGCACTTGCCGGGATCACAGGGGGGGTTCAGGTTCAAATAGCAGAGAGCTTCAGGAAAAGGACTGGTTGATGTTTGCACTTCCAGAACATTAATGTTGAAGCCCTGATGGAAGGGTGGATCCCTCTTTTAAGCAGGCTTCATTAGGAGTCATAGCATACACCTGAAGGCACCACAACAGGAGATGAACAGCCAGCTAGGGGATCCTGTAACCTGTATACAAACATAAGCAAGTGAATAACAAGCAAATGCAGGTAAATAAAGGTTTGCCAGGGATTAGGTGTGGGCACAGGTTTTGTCTGAGACTGATTCCTGACATTTCCCCACCTCAAGGAGCGCCTTCCGGGCGCGGACAATTGAATTTACAGCAAGGGGACCACTTATTTCTTCTTGCGCCGCCAGTGAGGGCCATGACACTTCACATCCTCCAAGGACGAACTCTGGGCGGACAAGGCTGTGGTACCATTATCAAATGTAGCATTGAGTGTAACAGGATGTCCATCAATCATAACGGCCGCAGGGATGTTCATAGGGACTTGAAGGGAAAGTTCAGGCGCGTTTTCCAGTTCTGAAGGTCTATGAACTTTTGGGGGTGTAATTTTAAGGAGTTTATTGTGGATAGGAGTAATAGGATCATCTACCTTAGTTACTCCTGAGAGTCTTCTGTAAACTATGGTTGTACTTGAACAGGTAGTCAGATTCTGCTTAGGGACAATAGAGATGGTGGTATCAATAGGATCTAGGAGTGGGGGGAACGGATAATCATGTACTCGCTCCTGTAAGGATGAAAGGATGAGTTGTTGTCCTTTAACAGTCTGAGTGATTGAATAAACTTGAGTTGCAAGCGTGGTGATGGAGGATGCCATAATACCATAATTTTGTGGAGTAATAGGTATGGTGATGGTCTCACTGGGTTCTGTCACCGGTATTGTCTCAGCAACAGTCTTTATGGCATGTGGTAAGTTGTCAGCAAATACTTCGGGAACAGAGGATTCAATAAGGTCACGGACCTCGGTAGCGGTATCCTCGGGATGAACTGGGATTTCGGCAGAAGGTAACTTGGCGTGGACCGGGATTTCACCAGAAGGTACCTCGGCGTGGACCGAGATTTCACCAGAAGGTACCTCGGCGTGGACCGGGATTTCACCAGAAGGTGCCTCGTCGTAGACCGGGATTTCAGCAGAAGGTACCTCGTCGTAGACCGGGATTTCAGCAGAAGGTACCTCGTCGTAGACCAGGATTTCAGCAGAAGGTACCTCGGCGTAGACCGGTATTTCAGCAGAATCAGGAACCGGAGGTACCATGGAAGCAAGGATACGTCGTACACCGGTGACCTGGAGAGAGAGAGAAAGTCTGTGGACTCTACCACATCTGAGTCCATAGCCCTGTCCCGTCATGGCCCATCATGGGAAAGCTTAGGTGCCACGGGATCTCTTTGCTCAACCTCCTTATAGTCATCGGAGGGAGCTGGGTCAGCAGGCTTGGCAGCTTTGGCACGCTGACACAGAGGACCTTGTAGAGGCTGGGTCACTTTTATTACCCCAGCGGTACTGCAGATGTCAGTAACAGGAACCGGATACTCTGTAGTGGGCATCTCTGCGGTGGGTACCTTGGAGCAAGCAGGAGCCAGAGTCTCAGCAGCGGGTATCTTTAGGATATGTACTTTGGCGTAGTTTGGGTTACCAGAAACACAGCAGTGTAACGAAGCTTGGTTGGACTGAGGATATGCTTTGGTGAATGTAGCACCACAGTACACTGGATAAGGAGTTTTTGATGCACCAGTTTGTGGCTTTACAGCTGAAGAGTAGATATATTTAGGATGGTAGGAGCCTTGAACCGTAGAAGGTATAGGAGTAGCAGTCTTTTCACAAAGCTCCTCGTCACAACAGTCAGACACACACTGGTCATATGGTAGACCTTTCCTCCAAAATTTTTTGTAAGGAGTACCCATAGTACAATTAATACATTCTATATGTTGACCTGGGCCACCATGGGGATGTTTGGCATACTGTAATGGTATCTCACCATGGGAGTCAGCGGCACTCCCATCATTAGATCCATGGTCACAAGAAAGATGGCAAGGTAAGGATGATGATTGATCTTGCTGGCTGAGAGTAATGGGAGTTGCAGTTGTTGCTGTAATGAACTCAGACCGTTGTGCATCTTTTCTGATTGCTAAAGCCTCTTCATAGCTTTGCAGGTCTTTCTTGCGGATTACAGCTCCATTGGATGTATAGGCGCAGTCTGGTGATATTGATCTCATAGGCTGCTGGCTGGTAGTGATGGGAATTGTAGTCCCGGTAGGTAGAGCAGACCCAATCTGCATAGGTTCAGCATAATCATAGTCCTGAGACACAGAGGGTCCATATTCCATGCTTGTAGAGTGTTCAAGCTCTTCGGGCATAACAGGTACAGAATTTATAGGATCAAGAAGTTCTGCCCGTGAGGGTGCAGGGTATTCATCACTATCATACTCATTGTCAATAATCACCTTCTTCTTAGGCTTAGTACGAGCAGATTTACTGGTTGTAGGAGTCTGCTTAGACATGGGAGGTTTCTTGGGAGCTTGCTTTGATACTGGAGTTGATTTAGGAACCGCAGCTGGCTTGGACACTGGAGCTGGTTTTTTGGAGGGTCTTTTTGGGCAATCACATAATAAATGAGACTGATCCCCGCAGTACCAGCATAAAGTAAACTCCTCTCTACGTTTACGCTCTTCAGGAGATAATTTCTTTGTTTCAGGTTTACTCACTTTAGAAGAGCCCCATATAGTTTGTAGCAATTCCTTCATGAGATTAGCCAGGTGTGAGAATAGTTCGGTGAAAGTTTTTCTGACCAGCTCCACCATGAATTGTATCACCACTGGCCCAGCGTTTGGCTTCAACATTCTGTCAGGAATGGAGTGCGACGGTTGGTGAAGTGAGCCCATGATGCAGTGATTGGAGGAGTCATGTAGGTTACAGGGCACATAAGGTTTATTAAAGCATAAACACAGCAGGAAACAAACAGATCAGAGTCAATATTAAGCAAGCAACAGACTATATGCTGGTTCCAGGGTTTGCTGGAAAGCAGGGTTCAACTTGCCAGTGGGGAGACTTGAGAGTGGAGTACACTTGCCAGCGAGGATGGTTGAAAGCGGGGGTGCACTTGCCAGCGAGGATGGTTGAAAGCAGGGGTGCACTTGCCAGCGAGGATGCTTGAATGCGGGGGTGTACTTGCCAGCGAGGATGCTTGAAAGTGGGGGTGCACTTGCCAGGATCACAGGAGGGGTTCAGGTTCAAATAGCAGAGAGCTTCAGGAACAGGACTGGTTGTTTGCACTTCCAGAACGTTAATGTTGAAGCCCTGATGGAAGGGTGGATCCCTCTTTTAAGCAGGCTTCATTAGGAGTCATAGCATACACCTGAAGGCACCACAACAGGAGATGAACAGCCAGATAGAGGATCCTGTAACCTGTATACAAACATAAGCAAGTGAACAACAAGCAAATACAGGTAAATAAAGGTTTGCCAGGGATTCGGTGCGGGCACAGGCTTTGTCTGAGACTGATTCCTGACATTAGCTTTTTTCTAAATCCCCAGTCTAACAGTACAAGATATTGATACTATACTACCAATAAAATAAAATAAACAAAAAATCGCGAGACACGCGATTTTTTGTTTATTTTACGTCCTCTCCGCATTACACTGGCGGAATATTGTAAAGTACAGCGCATTCCAAGGGGGTTACGTATAAAACTACTCCCTACACTTTTTGCTAACAATAAGGAATTCTGTATTCGTTTCAAACAGATCCTTAATAAGTGTTCTTTCGATATTATACTGTTGACGGTTGAGAAATTACAGAGGGAGATTAAGGATCTTGATAAGATAATTTCATAATTGGAATCGCAAATTAAAGAACTTTTGACACTGGAGAAATTGGAGGAATTTAACACCAAACTTAATAAACAAATGAAAGAATTAAAATTGCAACTTGAGAATAACAAAAGACGTAAATTTACACGAGACTTAGAAGATTATGAAAGGGGACAAGTGTATAGATGGGATACATCTGAGGAGAAATGTGGTCGTTATAGGAATCGAGCACCATTTTTTGGCAGACAAGGATCGGCCAAGGCTAGAGTCAGACGAACGCAGTGCGAACGCGCGGGCAGACGCACTTTATCATGGCCGTAGTAGCAGCAAATGATGGCCAATGACGGAAAATGTACGAAGTACGACCGCACAAAAGTGTGGCCGTGCAACGCAAGTGGCAAACAAACGCATTTTTTTCGACAATGTGATACCGCTAGTACTGATGTACAGAGTGCGCTGCGTCCACTAGCGGCATGTGTGCGTGATTAGGAGACGTCAGACGCTGCTAATGTCCAGCCAACATAATGTCCAGACACAAAAAGGGTTTTATTGATGATCCGTACAAAATCACGACGCAAATGCGCATCGTATGACCGCTATTGCGTATTCCGTGAAAAAATATGTCCATTCGTTCGAACGCACTTTTTCACGGACAACGCGAAAAATGCGTTAGTCTGACCCTAGCCTTAAAGATATGACAATGAAACTCTCTCAGAAAGTACAATCACAGATACCTCAGACGATCAATTGTTTACACATACTCCCTTTTCGGCCTCTTTTTTAGCCAGGGATCAGAACCCTGAAGACAGTGGGGGTCAAAACGAATGAGGAGATTGAGGAAGAAGAAACTCCAATACTCAGAAGGAACGTCGGAATCCAGTAAGAGAAAAGAGAGTGTACCATCCTCGTCTCTACAATCTATCCAAGTGTCACGTTCCATGCTGGCAAACCTGTCTTCCTGCCCTCTGTATTTGTATATTGTGTTTTTTCCCTTGTGTTTCTGTTGCTGCCAATTCCTGGGTGGCCTCCCAGGGGTTAATTGGTGTTCTGTGTGCTGCTCACCTGTTGATCCTTGCCTTGATTCCCCTGTCTATATTAGAGCAATGTACCTATAGTACATTGCTGGGTCATTTTACTTTGCCTGGTCTCCTTGCGACTTGTGTCCTGAGAGCTCCTTGCTGTGTTCCTGTTATCCTCCGTTTGTTCATCCTTGTTTAGTTTTTGCCTCTGTTATTTCTGTTCCAGTTTATGTCAGTTCCTTTAGTTCTGTCTATTGCTGTATTTTGGTTTGCTGTTTATGTTCCATTCTGATTCCCCGGTTACCGATTTTGGCTTGGCTGGCTTCCCTTTTGGTTCCTATTCCTATATCCTGTATGACGTACTCTCTCTGGTTATGACCTTTTGGCTTTCCTCTATATGACTACTCTATAGTATTTTCCTTGTCTGTACCATTTCCAGGTAACCCTGTCATCTGTATACAACAAAAGACTCTGTACGGCTTCAAGGTAATACTTTCCTTTAGATTAGATCCGGCTATCCTAAAGTCCGGCCTTTCAGTGCAGGGTATCTTTGGTATTGCCGTACAGAGGTCTTTTGTTAACCCTGTGTTGCTTTCATCTGTCCTTGCAGTTTACACTGCATCTCTGCATATAGGGGCTTCTCTCAGGAACCGGGCCTCACCTTGCTGCGAGTTATATTCATAGGGGTATATATACAGACCGACCACTTCCAAGGATTGGAGGGCAAGGATAGGGTGGTGCGTGCCTGGTGGTACTGCCACCGTGACACCAAGAGGACGTAATTGAACAGAATATCGTGAGTGGAAGAGGAGCTGAGGCTTTTCACTCAGTCCAAGAAAGTCTCAATGTAATAAACATTTCTACAGGAGAACTTACAGAAACTGAAATGAGTGTGTTACAGAAGGGTTTGACCTTTTGTCCAACCACAAATATGGATACGTTTAAATTACGAATAGATCTTGAGAAATTGTTTAGGAATGTTAAACTGAAAGTTTATTTTGACAACCAAGTACGTGAACAACGAATAGTTGTAGGTGAGAGCGAGATGTTTTCAGCAAAGGGACTTGATTTAAGAATTAAGAGCACTTTTTCTCCTCTCTCTACACCTGTGATAGACGCCTTCATAGAATTTGTGAAAAAAGATATTGATCGCTTTTTATTGAATTTCCATGACCATGGGCGAACTAACCTGACGCGCAAAGAAAGAGAGTCTTTGAAAAGTTTACAAGAGGATAAAAACTTAATTTTAAAAAGTGCGGATAAAGGGAGTTCCCTCCTAGTGATGGATAAGAAAAAATATATTGCTGAGATCAAAAGGCAGTTAGCTGATGAAAATACGTATTGAGTGTGCGAATTTAGCTCCATATATAATCTAGAAAAGGAGATTAATAGTTTTTTGAAAGATGCTGTGAGTAAAAACATTATAGACGAGACTTTGAAGAAATTCTTGAAAAAAGAGAATCCTATTATACCTTTTTTTATGCCCTTCCTAAAGTTCATAAAAATTTATTTAATCCACCGGGCAGACCCATAGTGGTCAGTGTGGATTCCATTTTACAGCCAATTTCTATTTTCTTGGATTGTATTATTTGCGAAAGTGTGTAAATCGTTTATTTTGGATACCTCAGCTGTTTTGAGGAGACTGGGGGAGCTACAACTTTCGAGTTCCTAGGTGCTGTTTACATGTGATTAGCCTCTACACCTCTATACCGAATGATGGAGGTGTAGAGGCAATAAAGGAGATACTTGGAGGAAGTTCTTCTCCCATGAACAAGTAACATTTATTCTTAAAAAAAGAAGAAAGATATATACTGTATATATATATCTCATACAGCAGGCCTCAAAATTTCCACTCGCCTGCTCGCATTTGGCGAGTGGAAATTACATGAGGGCGAGTGGGAATGCAGAGGCATGGCTGGATAGGGGTTAGGTGGGGCAACTAGTGGCGAGTAACTCTTAAGGCCTGGCTAGTAGCTTGGGACTTGAAATTCTGAGGCCTGTCATACAGCGTAGGCGCCTATTTATAAACCAGATTACTATAGTGTTATGAAGTAGTTAAATTATAACTAATAAGTAGTGAGATGCTGCCCAAAGGGGTAAGCGCAATATACAGAAAAAACAACCAAAATCTGCATTAACCAAAAATTTAATTATAGATAGAACCTTTGTAGCGCATCAAAAATAGATTTAAAGATAGACTTCAACAAAGAGATATATCAAACATAAAGTGCTTCAGTCTTAAAGTGCTTCAATCTTAAGGTGACAAATATTCAATCAATGTACACATATAAAAGTACAATGTGCCATAGAACACAGTAAAGTGCAACAATATATAAAATTCCAGCAGTGCGATGGGTATAAGAGAGTCTATGAAGTGCAACAGTGTCCGAATGTGCAAAATGTGCAAATTCAATGATATCCAATACAACAGTATGAATACCAGTGGGAAAAATTCCTTAAAGTTTACTTAATTCTCTTTATGTTCAAGAGATGCACAAATACAGTCCTCCTTTCTTGGTCTGTGTATCTCTTGCCGTCTCTCAGTAATGGAGAGGATAGCCAGAAAGGAGAAAAAAGTGAGAGAAAGAGAAAAAAAAAAGGATTCGAGGGGGGAGAAAAAATGAAGAAATAATCGTGCAGAAAATCCCAATTAAATATGGCAAATTAATCACTCGTAGGAATATGGAAACTCACATTTATAAGTGCCCAAAAAATCCCTGGCTCTAGGTTTAGGAGCTTCCAGCCATATAGAGGGTGGCGTATCCCTTCTTAAATCTTCAACTCGGTCGGTAACGCATCTGTCCATTTTTTAATATACAATTAATTTTTTAATACACAATAAATTTTATATGTTTATATTCCATTGACTACTCTCCTTGGATATATACTTGCCACCGCTTGGAAGCTCCTGATATCTGGCCCTCAGACGGTTGGGAAGAGGTTCTGGGTATCCACCATAGTGTACCTGACGCTGTATTGAGTGAGCCTGTGTGGAAGAGGCTCCATATCTGGTTCAATACATTATCACCTCTTCTTATCATAATACGGTAATATACTATGGGAGCGCTGTCTATTATTTTATTGTAGCCATCGCAACCAGAGTTGAAGATTTAAGAAGGGATACGCCACCCTCTATATGGCTGGAAGCTCCTAAACCTAGAGCCAGGGATTTTTGGGGCTCTTATAAATGTGAGTTTCCATATTCCTACGAGTGATTTATTTGCCATATTTAATTGGGATTTTCTGCACGATTATTTCTTCATTTTTTCTCCACCCTCGAATCTTTTTTTTTTCTCTTTCTCTCACTTTTTTCTCCTTTCTGGCTATCCTCTCCATTACTGAGAGACGGCAAGAGATACACAGACCAAGAAAGGAGGACTGTATTTGTGCATCGCTTGAACATAAAGAGAATTAAGTAAACTTTAAGGAATTTTTCCCACTGCTATTCATACTGTTGTATTGGATATCATTGAATTTGCACATTTTGCACATTCGGACACTGTTGCACTTTATAGACTCTCTTATACCCATCACACTGCTGGAATTTTATATATTGTTGCGCTTTACTGTGTTCTATGGCACATTGCACTTTTATATGTGTACATTGATTGAATATTTGTCACCTTAAGATTGAAGCACTTTAAGACTGAAGCACTTTATGTTTGATATACCTCTTTGTTGAAGTCTATTTTTGATGTGCTACAAAGGTTCTATCTATAATTTCAACATTTATTCTTCAACTGTTGGAATTGATATTAAAGCAAAATTTCTTTCTTTTTGGTGATGACCTTTATCAACAACAGAGCGGGATGACCATGGGATCCAATATGGTCCCCCCATATGCCAATCTTTTTATGGATTGTTTTGAAAGACACACAATATATATATAGACACACAAACTTTTTAAGAAACACGCCAAGGTTTGGTGGCGTTTTATTGATGATGTTTTTGGCATATGGGGGGGCCCAATTAAGGCTCTCGTGCGTCTGTTTGAGGAAATCAATGGGGTCTCTTCGGATATACAGTTTACAATGGAGTCCAGTACTAGCGAGATATGTTTTTTGGATCTTAAAATCAAAATTGATGGTAATAAAATCAGTAGTGATTTATATGTTAAATCTACTGATAGAAACAGCTTACTACACTTTTCTAGTTTCCATCCAGACCATGTTTTGAAATCACTCCCTAGGAGCCAGTTTATGCGAGTGGCATGAAATGTTTCTAATCCAGAACTGAGAAACATGAGGTTAGATGAGATGCAGGAGAAATTCAGCATTCGATCTTATCCTACGGAATTACTAGAGACAGAAAAAGTGAGAGTGATGCATATGGATCGTAGAGACCTTTTAATATCATGGAGAAAGGATGAGAAGAAGTTAAAAAAATATTTTCTACTAACTTCACAAGAGCTAGTAGAGGTATTAACACAATTATAAAGAATAATTGGAAAATCTTAAATAGGGGTTTCCCAGAAATAGAGGAGTTTAAGTCTGCCCCATTGATGGCTTATCAGAGAAATAAAAACCTCAATGATAAATTGGTAAAGACAGATTTAGGTCCATTTGTGAACAGGACTCAAAAGTTCTTGGGAATACAGAAGTTTGGTACTCTCCCTTGTCTTGCATGCAGTTGTTGTAACGCAGAAATTAAAGGTGATGGGTTTTCACACCCTCATACAGGGGAACAAATTCGGATTAGAGATTTTTTTTACATGCAATAGTTCTTATGTGGTCTGCGTTATAAAATGTCCGTGTGGTCTTGCATATGTTGGCGAGACCACAAGGAAAATCAAGGAGAGGATTACCCAACATAAGTCCACTATACAGACGGGCGAAACTGATTTACCAATACCCGAGCATTTTTGTAAAGAAAATCATACCGTTTCTCAATTGCGATTTCAAGTGATAGATCAAATTCCAGCACTAAAACGGGGAGGAGCCAGGTCTTTGCTTTTGGAAAGGAAGGAGAAGGAATGGATTTTTAGGTTGGATACTCTTTGGCCGCAAGGATTAAATAAGGAGGTTAACCTAGATATATTTACTTAAAGGTATTTCTAGAAGGGTTTTGTTTAATGACCATTTTGGGGACCATTCTTGTATTGTAGAATATATCTTTATCTCCCCTTCTTTTTCTCCTTACTAGGAAGCCTGTAGATGTGGTTTTATTGTTTATATATTTTTTCATTCATTGTTGTTTATTCTTGATTCTTAGTTTTCTCTTTTTAATTTTTTTTTATTAATTTTGTTTTTCCTTCCTTAAACACATATGTTATATGTTGTTGTGAGAATTCTTCTATTTAGAAGGGGTTAAAGAGAGAATGAGTGATACTTAACATTAGACCTGCCTTTATGGGATGATATTGTAATTGGTTTTAGGATTTAAAGCATGATGGGTAAAAGTAATGTTATGCATGATTAAGGCTCATTAGCCGAAACATTGCCTCTTTCCCTGAACTTGCGATGTTATGAAATAAAAGCTATTCAAGCGACAGCAACCGGTGTGGCCTATCTTTTCTTTGAATTACCAATAAAATAAAAGTCTCCTTACTTATTTACATTTTTTACAATATTTTGGGCATTTTTTTTGGAATTTTTGGGTTAATCTTTAGGGTTTCTAACTAATTTTAAACAAAACAAGGCTTTATTCCTCCATACTTTTCAATGTAAAAAATTATTTGCGTTTTTAACTTTTTATTAAATATCTCTTAAAATTTTTTAGTCTATTTTCTACACATCAGGGCCTTGGATGGTAACAAGTTGCTACTATCCATGGTCCTGATGTGTAGAAAATAGACTGCTGATGTGGATAAAGGCAGACTTACGCTATCCAAGGTCCTGATGTGAAAATAAATAAATAGATGAAGTGTTTCACCATCAACTACTGTCCAGGGTGCTGAACCTTGGATCATCACCGATAGTGAAACATTTCATCATACTATTTCAGCAAAGAAAAACAAGAGGCCTTGTTATTACATTTAAAAATAGTAAGGAAACCTAAAGATTAACCCAAAAATTCCTGAAAATGCCCAAAAAAATCCTAAAAAATTAATTTCAAAAAATGGCATATTGCTGCAGACGAAATTAAAAATGTTTTAAGAGATATTTAATAAAAAGTTAAAAACGCAAATAATTTTTTACATTGAAAAGTATGGAGGAATAAAGCCTAGTTTTGTTTAAAATTAGTTAGAAACCCTAAAGTTTAACCAAAAATTACCGAAAAATTACCAAAAACCCCCTAAAAAATTATTTTTTAAAAATGGCATATTGCTGCAGATGACACTAAAAAATGGTTTAAGAGATATGTAATAAAAAGTTAAAAATGCAAATAATTTTTTGTCTGAGGGACAGGGAGGAAGACACAGCACTGTGATCAGGCCATTCATTAACCCTTTGTGTCCTGAGCCCTGTGAGGCGACAGATCCGCCTGGTGAATCCAGAGAGGAGATCCAGGCTGAGGGTCCTGGTAGTGAGCGGCTTCTTTACCATTATTGGCGACACTGAAGAAGTGGATCGAAGGGTTTATGGGCACCTGGTATAAGTCTCTGCTCGCTTTACCCCTGAGAGCCAGTTGTAGGCTCCCCAGAATGTGAGTTGAACACGAATGAAACTCAATTCCATCGAGTGTTGATGTACTGCGCAATTTTTGTTCTTTTTTTCTGTTTTTTCCTGCAGTGCACGTTTTACTATCTACACTATAAAGAAGATTACCGCTTGAAGATAAGAACTACTGTCTATGGACATATAGTTTGTCTTTCCCACTTCCTTATGGACCTTGGTCTTTTGAGCGCTATGTTGTAATCCTTTTGTCTAGTTGTTATTCAGGTGTTTAGAGAAACCTCCATACACAACATTTAGCGAGTGGGTTAGACACTCGTATCCGGTGGGTGCTTCACCCTTTTTCTCTGCTTTCCATTTGTAGACAGTCTGTCTTACCGTGGACACACGAACATCAAGGCTTTTGGAGATACTTTTGTAACCCTTTCCAGCTTCATGCAAGGCAACAATTCTTGATCGTAGGTCTTCTGAGAGCTCTTTTCTGCGAAGCATGGTTCACATCAGGCAGTGGTTCTTGAAACCAGTAAACCCTAAACTGGTGTGTGTTTTTAAAGGGCAGGACAGCTTTCAGCAACACATCCAATAATATCACACTGATTGGACTCAAGGTTGGCTCACTCCTGGCTCCAATTAGCTCTTGGAGAAGTCATTAGGCTAGGGGTTCACATACTTTTTCCACCCTGCACTGTGAATGTTTACATGTTATGTTCAATAAACACATGAAAACATATAATGTTTGTGTTGTATTATTTTAAGCAGACTGTGGTTTTCAAATTGTTGTGACTTAGATGAAGATCAGAGCACATTTTATGACCAATTCATGCAAAACTCCACGTAATCCCAAAGGGTTCACATACTTTTTCTTGCCACTGTATATATAAAAATGGGCTACCAATGAGTGGATCACATGGATACTGGCATTCTTGAGAACATGTAAAATAAATCACAGAGAAACACACAATGGCTAGAGTTAGACTAGAGTTATAATAAAAATTTGTGACAATTGTCCACTCACATGGGTCAGAGCCAATATAAGTAAGTCAAGGCTCTATATGTCGGCAGTGGGTCCCTTCAGGGATGACCCTGTCCCATATCCATGCACTCTCTCAGGACGTCACATGTGGATAAAGCATAAACACTGGCAGACCATAGCGCAATACAATAAAACCTGGTTCAGAGCTAGTAATCACTCGATAGAGTAAAACTCACGTGGTTCAGAGCTTGTGGGGTATACACTGGCTCCATAAAAGCGCTCCTGGTGAAAATGGGGTACACCAATCCCCCTTTCTTTTCATATAATGAATAGAATATTTTTCTCTCCAGTGGATGATAAAAAGTATTTAATTAATAAAATTTAAAAACAAAATTAAGCCAAAACGCGTTTTGCTGCAACAGCAAGTATAGTTGGTCTATACAATACTCTGATAGGTGTCCCACATATATAGTGTCCATACCCCCGGTATCAGGTGCCATCGATATACTAATCACCATACCCACTTCCTTCCGTCACTTCTCATTTGACGTCAACAGGTCACATCTTCACAAGCCGGGCACTTGCGCACATGTACATCATTCCTTCGCTCGGGCTCCTCCTCCCTCTACTCGTCGCCGTGCGGAGCTCTTCCTTCTCCTATGTCCAGGGCGCCATCTTTAAAGTTCCTCCGCCCTCAAGTTGCCTCTGATGATGTCCTTTAAATGCAGCCACAATATTGATGTTCAAGGACGGGAGAATATTATCTACAACGGGATGGAGGATATATACGCATACAGTAAAAAATATATATATCCCCATATCGGACCATATGTTAGCAACTTCACAGAACATAATACAATAATGAATACATGAAACAATAAAACTCTAAACCCAATATGAGATAGCGTATATAAAAAAAGGGAAATAGTAAAAAGAGAAATATATATAAAAATACTGTCAGGGTTATTCAGAGAGCGTGAAAAGCAGGAGAATGACTGGAGAATAACTGGAGAATGAAAAATTGTAGGTCAAAATAGCCGATTTGGAAAGTCAGATGAAAGGGAGAATTTTTCTGGTTTGGCTATTTTGACCTAGAATTTTTCATTCTCCAGTTATTCTCCAGTCATTCTCCTGCTTTTCACGCTCTCTGAATAACCCTGTGTATATATACATAAAAAAAATATAGGTATGGGGTCTACAAAAAAATGACGTACCTCAAAGTTGCTATTAGGACCATGAGAAGCTAGGGTACCATATTCATAAATACACCTCACCTCCTCCTTGGCCAATATGAGGTCTATATCCCCCCCCCAAATGTTCTTAACCTTTTTAAGGACACAGAACTCTAGACTGGTCGGATTTTGTGCATACTGTTCCTTAAAATGTGCAGCTCATACCCCTTCCTATTATTACGAATGTGCTCCCCCAATAATGTCGCTAGTGGTCTAGACGTCCTCCCAATGTAATGTAATCCACACGGACATGTCAAGCAATAAACAACATACAGTATTTAGATGCACAGTTATACACCCCCCTAATCGCAATCGTCTTATTTCTTATGACCACCTCATGGATTTTTCTCCGTCCATAATTATTCTTATAACCTAAGCACCTTCCACATTTATAAAAACCTTCTTGAACTCCCAATAAATGGGCTTTCTTTCTCCCCTTATTTCTAAAGGCACTATTAACAAGTTGATCTTTTAGATTGCTAGCTCCTCGGCATACAAACCATGGTTTATTGGGAATAACCTCCCGCAATATGGGATCCTGCCGACATATAGAGCCTTGACTTATGTAGGCTCTGACCTATGTGAGTGGACAATTGTCACTAATTTTTATTATAACCCTAGTCTGTATGTACTATGCCATTGTGTTTCTCTGTGATTTATTTTACATGTTCTCAAGAATGCCAGTATCCATGTGATTCACTCATTGGTAAACCATTTTTATATATATATACACTGTTTGAGGTGTCACTCCTCACCATTATGAGTGATCTGTGGATCTCACACTTTTCCTTCACAACTATATGATATGTATAGGCGCTTTCGTATTTCTCTGTGTACAAATTTTCTTGTTTTGGGGTTTATGTAGGGAAAGCCTCAATTGGAATTAGCTGCCATATTTGATTATATATTGTGAGGACGTCTTTACTATCTCGGCGCCCCTTATTGTTTTGTTTTGCTATAAGATTATTCTTTTCAGTTTCAGCAAAATGTCATATGTATTTTTTTTTATAATATATATGTTTATTGCAGCAAAATCAGAACAGTGAAACAGCACATGTTCATATAAAAGAAGTAGTCAAAAATCGTGAAAGACAGAAAACTCGCTTTGTCGACGCACACAGGCCAGTATCCCGAACACATATGGAAAGTAGACATTTTTAGAAATATAAAAATATCCAATAAAGCATGGCATTTCAATAAACGATAATAAAACCAAAACAATAACAATAAAAACAATGAATCCGGCAAGCGAGAAATGGAGGACATTAGAGGGCAGTAAAAAGAGGTAATACAAAAGGCTTGGAAGACCTCAGAAGTAGTTGGGCCATAATAGGACTAAGCAACCAGGTCCAGGGAGTGGTCACGCCTCAGGACTGACAGGAGACAGAGAAGGGCTAGTGGTGTCAAGAGCACAAGGGTCCAGAGGCAGGGTGGAGATACCAGGCGAGGATCACCAAGCACCATGTGGGCGGATTTTACAGACAAATTCGGGCCACCAGTACCAAGTTTTAAAGTAGGTATCATATTTATTCTCAAGCGAATAGTGCAACGCTTCCATTTCACTTACTCTGTTAACTTGGTCTATCCACCCAAACACCGTAGGGGGTGATGTTCGTTTCCAGTATTTTGGGATCAGTGCCTTACTGGCATTAAATAAATGCAGGGCCAGGGACTTTATGTAGCAGGTCGGGGCCTCCGGCACTATATGCAACAGGGCTAATTGGGGGGCTGGGAGAATTCCAAAGAAGTGACGTCTTTAATATGCGACAATACGACTTCCCAATAAGAATGTATCACTGGACACTCCCACCATATGTGAATCAAGGTACCCGGAGCCCGGTCACAATGCCAGCAAGTGGATGACACTGTCGGATACATAGCATGTAATCTATGGGTGTAAGATACCATCTGAACATGAGTTTGAAATTCATCTCCTGAACCCTCAAATCACTAGAGGAGTGAAAGTTATGTAGAAGGCGTCGGCCCAGTCATTGTCAGTAATATTAACTGGGAGGTCAGTTGCCCATTTGGAGGTATAAGATGGCAGTGTCGAGTATTCAGCCTCCAGTAACAACGAATAAAGTTGCGAAAGTAAGTGAGATGGGGCGGATCTTGTAGGCACAGAGTCTCGAAGGGCGTAAGGTCATTGCGCAGTGGGTTACGGGTGGTAAGACAGTTAAATAAAATGCATCAGCTGCCGATATGTAAATTTTGTCAGGGGGAGCAGTCTTGATCTGGAAGTAGCACTGCTAGGGGAGACAAGAAGCCGTCAGTTGTGCACTCTCGGATCGGCAAGTAAGGACCATCAAAGTCTAATCCCAGAAATTAAGAGCGTCGCCCATGAGGAAAGTCAGGGTTCCCTGTCACCGATGTAAGCGGGGAGGGTAGAGGAGAAAAGCCCAGCCGGGTGTGATACCGTCTCCAAAGTCGTAGTGTAGGTGAGATCATGGGGTGAGGTGAGGGACACAGTTCTGTGTATTGGGCCGTTTGCCATGGTGCAGTGGTAATTGGAACAGTCAAGGACCTCTGTTCTAACTACACCCATAGTTTGTGGGGTGGAGACATAGACCAGTCAATAAGCCTCAGAAACAGGGCAGTGGTATAATAAAACTCCAAATGAGGGAGACCCACCCCCCCCCTCTCTAAGCTGGGGTCTAGTGAGAAGCCAATTTCGGTCTTTTGTGTGCCCAAACATAATTCCCAAACAGGAGGGTATGAAAAAAAATACAGAAATTTTGGCAAGATGGACATTTTCATAACGTTCACCCGCCAAACCAGGTAAACTGTGGATTGTCCCAATCCCGCATAAGCTGTGTAACCTGAAACAGAAGAGGTTCATAGTTACGTGTATATATCGTTGATAGATCAGAAGGGAGTAGGATCCCTAGCTAAGGTAGAGCTGCAGTCTCCCAGGTAAATCGGGCAACACAGTGGAGGTCTTTCTGCAAACCTGGGTCAAGTCCTATCCCTAGAGCTATGCATTTGGAAAGATTCATCTTAAAGTTAGAGACAGAGGAGTATAATTCCACTTCCTCCAGAAATGCCGGCAAGGATAGAGTGGGATCACGGAGAGTCAACAAAATATCATCCGCCGAGATCTTGTAGTGGTGGAACAGAACATCGTTCCCATGATACAGTCATTATCCCGAATACGCTGAAGAAAAGGCTCCAACATGAGAATGAACAGCAATAGGGATAAGGGACACCCCTGCCGGGTACCATTGCGTATGCTTATAGAAGAGGTATATGTCTTTTTTGTATTATTTTTTTAATGAATTTTTTGATTCCCAATTTTTTTAAACAGCGTTTTTTAAAATCTGTAACGGTCCTTTTTATTATTTTTCTGGGACCTTTTTATTATTTAAATGCATTTTTATTGGTTTTAAAAACCTAGTAGACGAATAGCAGAGTTCCGTTTTTTTTCTACAATTCAGCGGCATTCGGCGGTCTTCAGTCGCTCCATGTTTGAAGCACTACGGGGAACCTGCGGTTAATAGTGTATTCACTGCAGGGTTGGCGATATGGAATTGCCGAAGTGCGGCGAACCAGAAAGCACCTTTCTGAATATCCCCCTTTAGTATAAAATCTGTAGTTTGATGTGTGTTGAACGCAACCTCATATAATCAAAGCAATTTAATTGATAATATATAATAATATAAACAGTATACAGTACTGTCAGAGAATATCCGCTGTCTTATTGGATTTTTTAAATTTTCATATTGGTCAAACTGAATATTTTCAGGTCTTCAAGCAAAACAAACTATAAGAAAAATAGAACCTGAGTGGATTTTTTTTTTTTTAAATGGTAACTTTATTAAGTTATAATGATGGTTAGGTGATTTTACGTTTTGGAAATGAGCTAGTGAAAGGGCCTCTGTTGTGCTACATATTTTAAAAACTTTTCTTTTTCTCAATTATCATCTGTAAGCTACAATAATAGTTTTTTCCCTGCTTTTCAACATTTTTATTTCACGAAGTCTCTCAAACTCTGAATCACTTTTCCCTTAACATTTCAATCACCGCAAGAATAAATAAATATGTTTATAAATCAACAAAGCATGAGTCAGTCAGATAAAGGAATAAAAAATTCATTAAGAACGATAAAAAAATAAAAGTATTGATAATAAAATATATAAACAATAAATACAGATCAAGCAACAAAATAAGGAATTTCCAATATTTCCCTGGAGTCGACCTTCTTTTCATGAGTAGAAATACAGATAAATTAATTGGTGTTCAAGTAGCAAACACCTAACATACATGTCTCAGAGGACAGCGAACAGTTCAGAGATCATAGTGTTAAATGCATCTTTTTAAGTACCAAGAGGTCTCGCTTTTGCGCTACTAATAGAAGTAATTAATTTGTCTAATTAATCCTATGTGGTTTGACCATTGAGCCAAAAATGACTATATATATATATAGAGGTGGATTGCCCTCAATTACACTTGTTTAACTGCAAATGAAAAACGTGACTAAAGAGGTGAGCTTGAAAAAAATTTAAAGTAACGTTAATTTGCTCATTTTCAATTTTTCATGAATTAGTTTATCCTTTACAGAAATATTGTTGAAATGTAAGATTCTGAGCATGGTTTCCTTTATCTTAGACAATTTCAAACAGGGTCTGCATTATTATCATACAGGCAGAAAAGACCTTTGTGTTAGATACACTATCTGTGACAAATAAAAATTATAATGTGAGATCTCCTGCTTATGAGGTTTTGTAGTGATAATGATGAGATTATTAGCAATGCAGCTTCCAAAATGACCAACAGAATATAAAAATGATATCTGTATGTGACCTGATGACTGTATTTGTAGATTACAGTAACACTTTATATCTGTACTGTACAGGGATTTTCACTCATTATAACCCCCTGAAACCTATCCCTGTACAGCAGTGAGGGACCCCAGAGCTCTTCCCGTATTCTGCCCTCTCCCTAGCTGCTGTAATGCAGCAGTAATCTATATGAACTATATATTACAGTGAGGACTGGGGCTCTATTTGCAGACAGTTTAAACCCCTTCTGTACCGATATTGAGATATCTCGGGCTTCCAATCCACCATCTGGTGCCCCGATATCAAGTTATCTCAGTATGCTGATCTGCAGCCCAAAACAAACGAAAATCGTTTGCTGCAAACAAATTTCATTAACTTTTGGGCTGCAGAAGTTGCCCCCAAAGTTTTAACCCTGTAGGCATAATGCCCAAAGAGCTAAAACTGTAAAATCAGCTGCTCAAAGCTCAGAACTATCAGGCTTTCAGCAGCTGATGCAGGGAGAAATAGAAGAAAATAGACCAGCCCTAAAAACCTCTAACTCAAGATGGTGCCATCCAATGGCCAAAAATAGGTTATTTACAGTAAGACATACATTGGGTATAACCTCAAATATTGTTTATTTTAAAATTAATTAGAAAATGATTTTACAAAAAAAACACTGGTTTCTGACAATTTTTTTTTGAAAAATCACTTGGTAGTGAAGGGGTTAAGTCTCGTCCAGGCTGCTTGGAGAGCCATAAAACTATCAGGGTAATTAAAAGTGATCCGAATTGCTTGAGAAAGGTAACCGAATGCTGAAAATCAGCGTTCGGTTACCTTTCTTGGCCATTCGGCTATCCAGAGAGCAGGCAATTCGCCAAATCCTGGCGAATTGCCTGAAAATACGGTGCCTGTTCGGTGCCTGTTCGAGGGCAGTGAAAACCCCATGAAAAAGCACTGCTTCGGCTATTCAGAGAACACAAACCAGCAGTGAAAGGTTCCCGAAATGCCCTGCCATTCGGTGGTTTAATTCGGCAAGTTTATTCAGGAGAGTCCCATAGGCTTCAATGTTAAAAATATTCCCGTTTTAATTCAATATCTAATAAACCATTCATTATAAAATTCTGCAGTAAAGAGTCTCTTTATTTATAGATTTTTTAGGATATTTTAAGCATTTTTTTTATTATTATTTTTTAAAAGTCCGATTTTTTTTTTTTTTAAGTTTACTTATTTTTTCTGTAACAGCCCTTTTTATTATCATTCCCTGGACCTCATATGCAAATTTCAGACATTTTCGCTGAGTAGTTTCTTTGCAAACAGCGTTTCACTTTTCAATCATTCATGCAAACTGTTTTGCTAATTTATACACTTCACTCTGTCTGCGGTGTCGGCTTTTTCCGGAGGCTGCGTTGTGTGTGATCGGCTCCTGCTTGGGTTTTTCCGTGGTTTTCGACAGGTTAATCCAGATGTTTTTGAGGGTTTTCGGTGTGCATTCGCCGGGTTTTGCGGTTCGTTTTCGTCGGGTTTGCAGTAGCTTTTCCCTGCAATTCGGGGACCCTGTGGTGTTTGCTGAATACACCGCAGGGTCACCGAAATGGGATCGGCAAAACGAACCGAATTGAAGAGAACGAAAAGTCACCGAACGTGCGTTGACTTTTCGAATCTCTTTGAATTACCCTGTCTGGATTTCATTTCTCCTCAGGGGACACAATAATCCTGATTTAAAAATGTGTGAAATTGGCTTTTGGTATGCTAATGAGTGCTTTTCAATGCATTGCAATGCAAAATCGAGATAACCCCTTCACAGTATGATAACAACCCCATAAGTATGAATATTCTATACATCATAAAGTATTTTTCCATTCAGTAATTCGTAATTTATTGGATGAAAAGAATGAAACCTTGGTACTAAGTGGAATATACGTTTAAGTGACTAACATTCTGTAAAGTAGTTTTAAAAACAAATATATAACAATAGAGGGTCCTATTCCAAGGTTGGTGTTATCTTAACCACAGCTGTTGTAAACATACCAGAGCCATTATAGTCTATGGAGTTGCTAAATTTGCAACAACTCTGGTTAAGTTTTCACCAACCTTGGAATAGACCCCAGGGTGTCAAAATTATTATAGAAACAGAGTGCTTTTCAAATTCAGTATTTAAGGAGATTTTAGTTACATTAAAGGCTCCATTTTCAAATTAATATGTGGAATTTATATTGTACATATCATTGTTGTTATTATTATTATTATTTATATTATTTTTTCGTGTCCATTAACATGGAATCAAGTATACTCAACAAGCACTAGAGCTGATATTGAAATTGTCTCATGTCAATTTATTCTCCAGCACAGTTAATTCTACAACATTTCTTAGCTTAGTGAACAAACCCCTTGAGACTTCATGATGGGTTAAAATACATTCAAATTTAACATGTGAATATTCTTTATTCTAGGTCATAGATGCATATGTTTTACATAGAATAAAAACTAAACGAACCAAATAACATTCCTAGCGGTATAACGGGGGCGTTAGGGAGGAGAAACTGCGCCCGCAGTTTTTCCCCTAGTGTGCCTGTTTTACCGCTAGATTACAATGCAGTCGCTAAAAAAGCTGCCTGCATTGTTACCGTGCGCAAAGCCCCGGGATGCGCAAGGCAGCACTGAGTGCCGCTGCACGCCGCCGCCCGCATCCTCTCAATGGAGTCCATAAGACTCCATTGAGCCAGACGCTGGCGGTCACATGACCTGCCGGATCTCACCTCACGAGATATGGTCGGTCAGCGTAGATATTAGTGATGGGCCGAACACCCCCGTGTTCGGTTCGCATTCGAACGCGAACATTTGAAAAAGTTCGGATTTGAACACGATTCGAACTCAATGCAAGTCGATGGTACTCTAACGTTCGATTTTTAGAGTGCCCTCAAAGAGGGCATATATGCAAGATATTGGCCAAAAAAAGTGTATGGGTGTCTGGGTAGTGCCCTGGGGGACAGGGAACAAGGAAAAATGTTTTAAAAAAAACATTTTTAAAGGAACAGTGATTTTTCCATGAAATAAAGGTTAAGAATAAAAATGAAAAATTCCTTAAAATATCGTGCCTAGGAGGTCCTCATAACCTGCCCGTGAAGTAGCGGATTTGTAGGATGTATAGAAACATTTTTTTAAAAATAAATGACATTTCAAATGACGGTAAATGTTTTTCCTTTAATCTATTAATAAACAACTGCTTGGGGCGGCAGCCTGTATGAAAAGAGGAGACTTTTAGGACATGCAGAACAAGTTTAGTGAATTTTAGGGTAAATTATGGTGAAACTTATGCAGGCTTTGGATGAAAGTAACAACAGGTGCATTAAAATTGGATCATTGGTGTCAGTTAGTGCCTTCACACCATAACCCCTCTTAGGTATAGTGGAAGAGTGCAGGGGTGGACTCTGCATTCAAATATTAAAATGATTGGAATCTGGTACACGCGTCAGTGGC
This sequence comes from Leptobrachium leishanense, assembly GCA_009667805.1. Lineage (NCBI taxonomy): Eukaryota > Metazoa > Chordata > Amphibia > Anura > Megophryidae > Leptobrachium > Leptobrachium leishanense. Next base: position 140,769,041 of record CM019064.1, on the reverse strand, counting down.
AATGCACCCAAATATTGGGCCTTTGGTGCCAGCTAGTGCCTTCACACCATAACCCCTCTGAGGTATTGTGGAAGAGTGCAGGGGTGGATGCTGCATTCAAATATTAAAATGATTATAATCTGGTACACGCATCAGTGCACCCAAATATTGAGCCTTATGTGCCAGCTAGTGCCTTCACACCGTAACCCCTCTGAGGTATTGTGGAAGAGTGCAGGGGTGGACTCTGCATTCAAATATTAAAATGATATGAATCTGGTACACGTGTCAGTGGCAGTGCACCCAAATATTGGGCCTTTTGGTGCCAGCTAGTGCCTTCACAACGTAACCTCTCTGAGGTATTGTGGAAGAGTGCAGTGGTGGAGGTTTTGGGAATGCAGAAGAGATCCCCGATCTATTCAGTTACGTCAGCATTAGGGGATTTATGATCCAGGACTGATTCATTTTTATAAATGTCAGGCGGTCTACAGAGTTGGTGGACAGATGCACTCTTTTGTCTGTGACATAAACCTCTAGCGGCACTGAACGTCCTTTCAGAAAGCACGCTGGATGAATGGCAACCTAGTAGCTGCATAGCATATTGGCTAAGTTCTGGCCAGTGATCCAATCTCAACACCCAGTAAGCCAGTGACTCATCTGCTGTAAAGGTATCCAGGTCTGCCCTTGCCTCTAGGTAGTCCTGCACCATATGGTGAAGACGCTGGCAATAGGTGCCTACATTTGATGTCCCTGGGCATCGTGGACTAAAAAAATTGCAAAAGGCATCAGTCAAGCGACCCCCTTCACCACTCTTCCACACAGATTCAAATTCCCAGAACACTGGTATAAGTCAGTGATACACCCTGATAGCCTGGCAGCAGCTGGCAGTGCCAACACACAGATTCAAATTCCCAGAACTCTGGTATAAGTCAGTGATACACTCTGATAGCCTTTGCACTGCCAACACACAGATTAAAATTCCCAGAACTCTGGTATTAGTCAGTGATACACCCTGATAGCCTATGCAGTGCCAACATGCAGTTTCAAATTCCCAGAACTCTGGTATAAGTCAGTGATACATCCTGATAGCCTGGCAGCAGCTGGCAGTGCCAACACACAGATTAAAATTCCCAGAACTCTGGTATAAATCAGTGATACAGCCTGTCCCTGATAGTTGTCAGTGCCAACACGCAGATTCCATTTCCATAAATCAGGTATAACTCAGTGATACAGCCTGTCCCTGATAGTTGTCAGTGCCAACACGCAGATTCCAATTTCCAGAAATCAGATATAACTCAGTGATACAGCCTGTCCCTGATAGCTGTCAGTGCCAACATACAGATTCCAATTTCCAAAATCAGATATAACTCAGTGATACAGCCTGTCCCTGTTAGCTGTCAGTGCCAACACACAGATTCCAATTTCCAGAAATCAGATATAACTCAGTAATACAGCCTGTCCCTGATAGCTGTCAGTGCCAACACACAGATTCCAATTTCCAGAAATCAGATATAACTCAGTGATACAGCCTGTCCCTGATAGCTGTCAGTGCCAACACACAGATTCCAATTTCCAGAACTCTGGTATAAATCAATGATACAGCCTGATATACAACAATCTCCTCTCCTCTCTGATTCACTCCTGCAACAAACACACGCTGGGGCTGCGGGGAAGCCTTATATACTGTGCTGCGGGACTTAGCTCTGTGAGCCCATGATTGGGCAAAATTTGCCCAATCAGGACTCTGAGCCCTGATTGGCATAGTCTTGCACCTGTCTTGCACCTGACCTGTGGTCAGGTGCAAGGCTGTAGCCAATTACAAGCTTCAGGCCAGTGGAAAAGTGCATTGTGGTCCATTGTGGTGCATTGTGGGCGAACACGAACCGAACACGTGGAAATGTTCACTGTTCGCCGAACGGCCAATGTTCGAATCAAACTCATGTTCGAATCGAACCGCCAGCCCATCCCTAGTAATGATACGCAGAGGGAGACTGGAGGGTGGAGGGACTTTCTCCCCCAGTCTTTCCCTGCTCCCGCCAGACTGAGGGGGCGTACAGAGCCGCTGTCCTCGTCGCGGGACAGCAGGTGAGTATATGATTCATTTTACTATTTTATTGGCTGGTGTTACCTGATTCTGCAGAAGCGGAATACGTTAACACCAAGTCCTGGCTCTGGTTAACTTTTTGTTAACCGCGGCCGGACGTAATCAGCGCTAGGACTTTGTAATCCTAACACTGATTAACACTTTGCGCTCTCCACGTTAAGTATAGGGAGTGCAAAGTACAGTAACCTTGCGCAGAGAAGCGCAAGGTACCAAACGCAAACGGGTTACTTAACCCGTTAGCGTTTGGATTGCAATATGTGGAAAATACTTGGGCTAACGTTAACGCTCACGCAGGTGAGCGCTAACGTTAGCACCAAGTATGTAATTTGGCCCAACGTGTTTTATTTCCATATTTTTGCTTTTTGTTATGAGTGTAGTTTTTTTCTTTCAAGTTTTCTCCACCTTTGTTGTTGCAATGTGGCATTAAAAATAGCTATTTAGGGATTCAGGTCATTTTGTATTTATAGCATGTCTCAGATTTTAAAGGGGTAGAACTATTTTGAGATTTTTTTTTAAAAAGTACTTAATAGTTTCATAATTATTATTTATTTAAATATGTTACTAAGAGAACTTAATTAAGAATTTTGTAAAATCTGCTGCAATCCTGTACCTTCAGAAAAAGCATGGATAGTTGAAAGGAAATACTCCCAGAAAAGGATAAGTCAACCTACAGTGAGGTTAAATATTATCCATATTATATATGCACTCATAAAGCTTTATGCTGTCAAATCCACTTTTTACCATAAATCAATGCCTACTGTATGATTAGGCAGCCATGTAGAGGTTTCCTGCCACATTTCTCATAATAACAAATGAGCCATGCTTTCATTATAGCTTAAATTTAAACTGGTTTAAATTTAGCTGGAAATATATTGGCCCGATGTAGATGCAATCCATAACTGCTAATTCTCACAGCATTGTCAGCTACATATGTGTGTCAGCGTGTGTGTTTTATATATATATATATATATATATATATATATTTATAAAAAGCAATCCACAGGGTGGGTTGCACTCAACCTAAACTTGCAACACGAGCGGGTGCATCCAAGACCAAAAATACAAAACACGAAAAAGGAGCACTCCATATCAATGACCACCTTCATCCACCATTTTGTGCAAGAAAAAAACACATTTCAAAAAACCTACTGAGGTAAAATGATGGGGATTCAGTTAACAAAGTATGATCATAGTTTGCGTAAGCCTGTCACAGTCGCCAATGTACCCCATCGTTGACAGGTCCTATCTAACTTGACTGTATCTGCATTTACAGAATTAACTCACCTTAGAGCTTCCCAGCAGGCACTAGCCTTTATAGGTTGTCACTGTGGGACACACCTGTGAACAGGGAGGGGTGCATACCCAGGAAAGTAGTCAGCTCTCCATATATAAAAAGCAAACCACAGGGTGGGTTGCTCTCAACCTAAACTTGCAACACGAGCGGGTGCATCCAAGACCAAAAATACAAAACACGAAAAAGGAGCACTCCATATCAATGACCACCTTCATCCACCATTTTGTGCAAGAAAAAAACACATTTCAAAAAATAATATATATAAATCACGAGTATAGCAGTCTGTAGTGATAGCTTTTTTATTGTACTAACATTACATTTAAAGTACAAGCTTTCGAGAGTGATCCTCCCTTCGTCAGGTATAGAAGCTTACTGATCAGAATAGTAGAATTCATAGGCGTGCGCACGGGGTGTGCCGGGTGTGCCTAGGCACACCCTAATCCCACCCGCGGCACACTCTGGGTCCCGGCTGACCGCATCCCACGGATAGCCGCCGGGACCCTTTGCCTCTGCAAGGCAGGCAAGCCTATACTTTCCTGGTGGTCCGGTAGCTGTGGGCTCTGCAATGCGATCTGTGCTTCATGCACAGAACGCAGAGCACGTTCCACACTGGCCTTGAGCACGGCGATACTTGTCCTAGACTTAGACGAGCCTGGAGGGAACAGCGCATGTGAAGGGGGAGAAGCATGTGATGGCATGTGATGGACCGTAGAGGGAGGCAGCATGCAGAGACAGAGCCTGCAGGTAATATAAGGGGATCTGTGTCTGTTTATCTACCTCTCTCTGTATATTCATCTCTCTCTCTCTCCATCCATTCCTCTCACCCCCATCACCACCTCTCTCTCCCCAATCCCCATCCTGTGCTACATTACCAGTGTGCCCCAACACCAGTGTGCCCCAACACCAGTCTCCCCTAACACCAGTCTGCCATAAACACCAGTGTGCCATACCAGTCTGCCATATTACCAGTGTGCCAGAACACCATTCTGCCACACCATGTGCCATATAACCAATGTACTGTAATACCAGCCTGCCATGCATAACAGTGTGCCATATTACCAGTGTACTGTAATACCAGTCTGATATGCATACCAGTGTGCCGTAATATCAGTCTGAGTCTGATATGTAATACCAGCCTGCCATACATTTCACTGCCAATTTTCCTTGGCACTATGACACGTAAAAAAACTGCTGCACAACACGAGCGTCCTCAGGTTATGCTTGAAGAAAAGGCTGGCAACCCTACCCCAATGAGACCATGAGGAGCTGGGGCTGCACTGACTCCGGGGTCTGGCACCTGCGCTTGGAATCACTGAAGAGCGATGAAATGCAGGGAAACCCAAAGCACAGAACTTGCACAGAATATAAAGTAATATAAAATATAGTTTCATTTCATTAACCACTTGGCTGCTATGGACGCGCTCAGCGCGTCCAGCCAAGTGGTTCTCCTGTGCTACGGACGCGCTCAGCGCGTCCGAGCACAGGAGGCAGCTCATTGCTGCGCCCCCCCGGTGCGGGCTGACATCTTGGATGTCAGCCCAGCACTCGGGAGCCCGGCGGGGACATTAGATGTCATCGCGGCGACGCGATGACATCTAATTCAGGTGCCCCCACCCCGCATGTGCGGAGGAGGCGCCTGAAAGAGGGGGGCACCTGAATTAGATGTCATCGCGTCGCCTTCGGACCTCTCTCCCTCCTGATCGCCGGGGAGCAGGGGGTTAATACAGGCACCGCTTGGAAGGGCACAGCCTGCCCTTCCAAACGGTGGCTGTCATTAAGCCCTGGGGAGCCGGATCACGAATCGGCGCTGAAAAGCACCGGTTCGTGATCCTTTCCCGGAGCTGGCCGACATCTTGGATGTCGGCCAAGCCTTCTGGAACTCCCCCTGAGGACTGGCGTCATCGTGCATAGCACGATGATGCCAGTCCTGGAGTTAACCCCTAGCTGCCACCAACGATGGAGATAGGGGGTTCCAATGAACCCCCTATCTCCCGATCCGTGGCAGCTAGGGGTTAAAGTTAGGGCCAGAGCATGGCCGTTCCAACGATACCAAACACGACTGTGAAAAACGTTTTTTAAAAAAAAATAAAAAAAATATATATATATATATTTTTAAAAAAAAATTATAAAAAAAAAAATAAACAATTTTTTTTTTTTTTTGGTTTGTTAATTCAGCAATATTGTTCCCATTTCAATTATAATGTGAATAATGATGCTGCACTAACGATTTTTGTATGCGGTGCGTTTGTTAAAAATCGCGTAATTTTCCCCAAAAAAAAATGTAACAAGACCCCATTTCTAATTTTTTTTAACAAGCGCACCCCATACAAAATATAACCGCAATTGCTCGCATGTTAAAATGTGAAAAAAATACACTTTACACGTTGTAAATTACTGAAAATTCATATTTTATTGCATTTTTTGTTATAATATACAGACAGGTCATGACGTATACATATAATAATGACATATTATGAATCTGCCGAGTCTGACGGAAAGAACGATATATAATATGTCTGGGTCATATACTAAAATAAGCCTTCAAAACACGTTTAAACATGATGAGCAAAACTGGTAAAAATGACCTCAGCACAGAGGCGTGAAACGCCTCAGCAGCGAAAGGGTTAAATGCCTCAAAATACAAACAAATCCTTAGCTCCGCCCATAGAGATTTTATTCCGGTCATGCGTGTTTGCATAATTGAAGTGGGCCACTCTCATGGATAAAGTCCAGGGCCAATTTTTTTGTCCCAGTCCAGCCATGATCAGAGATCGCTTGCGCACGAGTCCAGTGTGGGACTTTCTATGCGTTCTGTGCATGAAGCACAGATTGCATTCCAGAGCCCACAGCCACCGGACCACCAGGGAAGTACAGGCTGGACTTGAGATGAAGCAGTCCAGTTACACAGAACCAGACCGGATCATCAGCTCCTCTGCCAATGGACATGTTCAACCCCCTCCCTGCAAGAAAACGAGGTAAGCAGGAGAGGAGGCAACTTTTATATATTTTTAAGTATTAAAATGTTATTTTATGGCAGTGGATTCTGTGATACACTTATACGCACCGCACATAGAAACATAGAAAATGTGGGCAGATAAGAACCTTTTGGCCCATCTAGTCTGCCCAATTACATGGATACTTTACCTGGATTTATCTTTTGTTTAGGATGGCCTTATGCCTATCCCATGCCTGCTTAAATTCAATTACATTGCAGAGAGTTTCATGTCAGTGGATTCTGTGATACACTTATATGCAACGCACATTACAGAAAGTTTCATGGCAGTGGATTCTGTGATATGCTTATATGCACCGCACATTGCATAGAGTTTTATTGCAGTGGATTCTGTGATACGCTTATATGCACCGCAGAGAGTGTAGAGAGTGTACTGCGGTGTATTCAGCAAGCACCACAGGGTCCCCGAATTGCAGGGAAAAGCTGCCGCAAACCCGACGAAAACGAACCGCAAAACCCGGCGAATGCACGCCGAAAACCCTCAAAAACATCTGGATTAACCTGCCGAAAACCACGGGAAATCCCGAGCAGGAGCCGATCACCCGCAGCGAAGCCGCCGGAAAAAGCCGAAACCGCAGACAGAGCGAAGTGAATAAATTAGGAAAACAGTTTGTATGAATGTTTGAAAAGTGAAACGCTGTTTACAAAGGAAAACAGTTTGTATGAATGTTTGAAAAGTGAAACGCTGTTTGCAAAGAAACTACTCAGCGAAAATGTCTGAAATTTACATATGGGGTCCAGGGATTGATAATAAAGAGGGCTGTTACAGAAAAAATAAGTAAACTTAAAATAAAATCGGACTTTTAACCCCTTAACGCCGCAGGACGTACATTTAGGCCCTGCATTAGGCGGGCTTTGGAGCCGCAGGACGTAAATGTACGTCCTCGGCGTTTTCAGCCCCCCCGGGAGATACTCACCTCCTCCGGCGGCTCCCTCGCTGATTTGACTCCCACGGAGTCAGATCGGCAGGGTTTCCTCCTCCGGCGCACTGACGTCATCGCGCCGGGAGTGCGACGACGTCAGTTTCAGGCGTCCCCCCCCGCCGGAGCAGGGGAAGCGCCTGGAGGGGAGGGGAGGGATCCTTCGGATCCCTCTATCTCCCCATCGCCGGGGCTACAAGGCTGTGGCCAGCATCGCTGTTAAGGGTCACAGCCTGACCTTTCCAGCGATGTATTGGTTAACCATGAGTTGCCAGGTCGCGACCGGTCACAAATTTGTGCCCGATCGCGCCTATTTCCGGTGGGGACCGCCATCTTGGATGGCGCCCCCACCTCTAGGTCCCCCCCCGCGTCAATTGACTCATCGCGCCATGCGCGATGATGTCAGTTAACTGGGGAAGCCCCTAGCTGCAAAGGGATTTCCTATGGAAATCCCTTGCAGGAGATAAAGGGGTTCAAAGAACCCCCCATATCTCCTGATCGATGGCAGCTAGGGGGTGGGTCATGCCGGATATCGATGGAAAGGTCTGAGCATGGCCTTCCAACGATATCAACATGACAATGAAAAAAGTTAAATAAAAAAGTGTATAAAAATAAAAAACAATTAATTAATTAAAAAATAAAAAAAGTACTTTTTTTTTTGATGCAGCATTATTGTTCACATTTCAATTATAATGTGAACAATGATGCTTCACCAATGATTTTTTTGGGGGGGTTTAGCTAAAATCACGTAATCTTCCCCCACAAAAAAAAAAAAAAAAAAAAGGTTCCCAAGTCTACCCCATAGGATATTTAACCGCAAAGGATCGGATAATGAAATGTGAGGAAAAAAAACACTTTATACACTGTGGATGATTGAAATTTTATTGAAAATTCACATTATTTACATATTTTGTTATATATAAAAGTCATGTCCTGCCAGAATGCTATAATTATGATATATTATTAATCTTCCGAGTCTACCGGAAAGAACGATATATAATTTGTCTGGGTGGTATAATAATATGTGACTTAAAACCGCGTTTAACCCTTTCGCTGCTGAGGCTTTTCCCGCCCCTGTGCTGAGGTCATTTTTACCTGTTTTGCGCATCATGTTTAAACGTGTTTTGAAGGGCTTATTTTAGTATATGACCAGACATATTATATATCGTTCTTTCCGTCAGACTCAGTAGATTCATAATATGTCATTATTATATGTATACGTTATGTCATGTCTGTAATATAAACAAAAAATGCAATAAAATATGTATTTTCAATAATTTACAACGTTAAAGTGTTTTTTCACATTTTAACATGCGAGCAATTGCGGTTATATTTTGTATGGGGTGCGCTTGTTAAAAAAATTAGAGATGGGGTCTCGTTACATTTTTTTTGGGGGAAAATGACACTATTTTTAACAAACGCACCGCATACAAAAATCGTTAGTGCAGCATCATGTTCACATTATAATTGAAATGGGAACAATATTGCTGCATTAACAAACCCAAAAAATAAAAAAAAAGTGTTTATTTTTTTTTTTTTTTTTTTTTTAATTTTTATTTTTCATTTTTTTTTTTTTTTTTTACAAAATTTTACACTTTCATGTTTGGTATCGTTGGAACGGCCATGCTCTGGCCGATCCAACCATACCAAAATTTAACCCCTAACTGCCACGGATCGGGAGATAGGAGTTCTTTGGAACTCCCTATCTCCACAGTTGGTGGCAGTTAGGGGTTAACTCTAGGACTGGCGTCATCGTGCTACGCACGATGACGCCAGTCTTCTGGGGGAGTTCCCGGAGGCTTGGCCGACATCCAAGATGTCGGCCAGCTCCGGAAAGGATCGCGAACCGGCGCTTTTCAGCGCCGATTCGCGATCCAGCTCCCCAGGGGTTAATGCCAGGCATCATTTGGAAGGGCAGGCTGTGCCCTTCCAAATTATGCCTGGGTTAAGCCCCGCAGAGCCACCGATCGGGAGGGAGAGAGGTCGAAGGACCTCCCCCCCCTCCCTTTCAGCGCCTCTCCTCCGCACATGCGGGGGGGCGCCTGAATTAGGTGTCATCGCGCCCCGCGATGACACCTAATTCTGGCGGCTGGTGGTCCGGATGCCGGGCTGACATCCAGGATGTCAGCCCGCACCGGAGGGGCCAGCGATCGGCCGGAACCCGGCCCGACTCCGAACGCTGACCCCAATGTGAGGACGCGCTCAGCGCGTTCTCAGCACACCAGCGGGAATGCTGAGGACGCGCTTGAGCGCGTCCTTAGCATTCAAGTGGTTAAACATGATGAGCAAAAACTTTCAGCAAACTTCACTTCCGAAGAGCGCCAAAGTTGTAAAATTACTCCTGTCCTTAAAGGGTTAAAGAAAGAAAAAAAAAATTCTGAAAAATGCTTAAAATATCCTAAAACATCTATAAATAAAGAGACTCTTTACTGCATAATTTTATAATGAACGGTTTATTAGATATTGAATTAAAATGGGAATATTTTTAACATTGAAGCCTATGGGATTCTCCTGAATAAATTTGCCGAATTAAACCACCGAATGGCAGGGCATTTCGGGAACCTTTCACTGCTGGTTTGTGTTCTCTGAATAGCCGAAACAGTGCTTTTTCATGGGGTTTTCATTGCCCTCCAACAGGCACCGAACAGGCACCGTGTGTTCAGGCAATTCGCCAACATTTGGCGAATTGCCTGCTCTCTGGATAGCCGAATGGCCAAGAAAGGTAACCGAATGCTGATTTTCAATAAGTTTTTAGCGCCCCCCCCTTTTTTGAAAAAAGCCCACAGAGCCTATATGAAAGGAGACTGACTGTTTCATTGGTCTCCCTCCCCTTCTAACCCTAAGCTTGTCACACTCTTTCTTACATAACACTATCAGTGCGTACTAAGTAGCACCATCTCCGGAATTATTCTTGAGATGGCACTTAGATCTGTAAAATTGTTCTAAATGGTTTAATGACATAGACATAGGGTACGGGGATATGAGGGCGACAAAACGATGCCCTTTATCAAAAACTTGGGGTGATGACATTCGAGTCCCCCTTTTTTTATTTTTTATTTTTTTCTGGTTACAGACTCAGAATAAGAAGCACAATAAAGATACTATTTGATTAATGATGCGAAACTAATTATAACCGCCTTTTTCTTTTATTTTAAATGATGTTAACCAATGATTATTTGTATTTAGGGACTTATGTTATCACCATTTCAGAAATATTAGAAAAGTAATGTCCTTTATATGAATCTCCGATAACACCTGTATGCCAGAAGTCATATATTGGCACCCACAATCATGGCAACAAGGACGGCTGCTCAGAATCCGGAAAATATCAACACCAGCCCCTTTGCTATATCGAACGCGGAAGTAACCATGGTGGAACGCGGAAGCAACCACAGTGGAACGCACGCCAATCCAAATCGAGGCCAACTCATTTACAATTGCTGTATATTAAAAGAAAATGTTATGTACACGTTTACTAACTGATGAAGCCGAGCTATTTGGCGAAACGCGTTTTAGTAGCACATATTAGTGCTTTTATTCCAATTTTAACCTTTATTTTTGAAATTATAAAAATACAAATTTTTGTTTCGAACCCGTCAGAAGGTGTATTTTCTATTTTCCTTTTTTTGCACCAATGAGCTGATTGGGATGGCAGAGGATTTACAAGAGGGCAAAGGGTTGCCACAAAAAACACCCTGCAAGCGAATACCCCCTCAGAGCCAGGACACGGGCTCTAAATCCTGTAAGTACCCCCTAGGGGACAAATAGGGGCGGCCAGTAATATATGCTGCACAATGGTCCTTTCCTCTTTGTGTATCCCATAGAGTATCCGAAAGCCTCGCTGAGCCAGCCAAAGAAGAGGACTCTATTAAAATTTGGGGGACCCCAAAGAAGGACTTAAGAACAATTGATTGACTATGCCCTGATTAATAAGTAAAAGAAAATATCAATCTTCTATTGCAGGGATTTTTCAGCCAACATATTTGTGTTTACCATTTGGTTATAAATATCAGCAAACTAGCTGATTCACATACTCCATGCGCCTAAAGGCTATCCCTTTTTTACTATTACTTTTGTGTTTTCAGTGTCGAACACACGCCTCGGGCAGCACGGAGGAATAGCTAACACAGGTCCAAAGCGCCCATTGTCCCTACAATTCTGTCATCAAATCACTACAGACTGATATACTCGTGATTTTGGCATCTGGACTAACACGGCCTACCTAATCTATATATATATATATATATGCATATATAGGTGCATAGCTACATAGAGACACAAATACTCAAATGCATGCATACACACCCATACACATGTATATGCCTTAACCCCTTGGCTGCGGTTGATGTTTGGGGGACGTCCTAGTGTCCCACCACAAGATGTCCCTGACACATCATTACTTACCAGCAGTGCAAGGGGAGATCCCTGCTACTCTGAGGGGGAATCTTGTGGTGGGCTGACTTCCTGGAAGTCAGACCACGCCTTGGGACCTCCTCTCTTCCACTTATGTCATGGCATGTGTTCCCTATGGAAGAGATAAAGCTAGAAGGTCAAGTGTGGTATCAATGGAGAACACCAGTACATAGCCTTTCTTATGATACCAAACATGACCAGGTTTTCAGTAAAAATAAATAAATAAAATATTTCATTTTTTTAATATAATGCAGCACTATTGTTCATTTTTCAATTATAAAGTGAACAATGATGCTGCACTAATTCCCCTTCTCATTTCCCACGATGCCAGCAAGCATGGACACTAAGGCACAATGCATTATTGCCTATGGTTTCATCGAAAACCTTAGCTGCCGGACTGCAGCGAGGAGCGCTGGGGGTTCTTTGGAACCCTTCAGCGGTTATTCAGAGAGAGACGATCTGGCCTCGATATGTCACCGAACAGGGAATTTCCCCATATGGTGACATTTCGGGGCCATTCGGCTATTCAGAGAGCAGGCAATTTGCCAAATTCTGGTGAACTTCTAGCAAGTACAGTGCCTTTTAGAGGGCAGTGAAATCCACCATAGAGAAGCAATGGTTCATCTATTGAGAGAACACCGAACAGCAGCAAGAAGTTGCCAAAGTGCCCTGCTGTTCAGAGGTTTCATTCGGCAGGTTTGTTCGTGCAAATCCCAAAGGCTTCAATGTTAAAAATATTACCGTTTTTATTAAATATCTAATAATCCGTTAATTATTTTAATCTGTAGATTTTGTTAGGATCTTTTAGGCATTTTTCAGGATTTTTTCAGCAAAATTCTTTTCCTGTTTTTTTTTTAAAAGCGTTTTTTCTATTTTCTGGAACAGACCTTTTTATTATAATTCATAAGATCTTATGTTTCAATTTTGATACTTTCAATCGTATTATTATTATTTTTTTTTACACCGATCTTCAGCTTATCAGCTTTTTCCGACGGCTGGTCTGTGTTTTGATCCGCAGCTCATCGGCTTTTCCTGACATGTTCGGCATGTTTTTTGCATAGCTCCCTATTCACATATCTCAGTACAGAATTCACCTGTAAACATGTAACATAGTGAAAATATTTATTTTCTGTTAATCTCATCTGATCGCCTGCATACTTTTGCTGGTAAGACATTATCACCCATTATTCAGACACCCACATCTCATCTGATCATCTGATCGCCTGCATATTGGTATTTTCTATTTTTTCATTTATATTTATTTTTGTTTTTCTCCACCATGTGCTTTGCTAATTAGCATGTGAATCTCCTGCCCTATTGACACAGCCCATTCAGCTTCAGGTGTTGACCTTTCAGGTGTTGACGTTTTAACTGCCTGAATGCAATCAGCCCGCCCTATATAAACACTAACTCAGGCTCCATTGAGCCAGGCTCTAAGTGTCATTTGCAAGTGGCATTCTTAAGTGGACATCCAGAGTTGATTCCTGGAGTTGCGGGACTGGAGGAAGGAACTGCAAGGCCCACTTTCTAGTCTGGTAAACCCACGTCTATATCATGCTTTCTCTCACGCTTCTACTCTTTACTTCTACCTTTCTCCTTAAATGGAACTCCTGCCCCTCTACCACCGACCCCTACACTATCTGCATCTCTCCCTCCCTCCTCTCGTCCCACATGATGGCCTCGCATGAGCTCCTTTGTTTCCTCCGAACATGGTCTCCCTCTATCTCTTGTGCTGCCAATCACTCCCACTCCCACAAATCCCATTCCCACCTTCTCTTTCTCACCCTCCTGCTGTTACTCTATTCAGGTGACATATCCCCTAACCCTGGCCCCACAACACATCCAATACTTCCCTCTCATCCTATCTCCATCGCACATAAATCACCTCCCTGCAAGCCCAGCAACCTCATTCCCATAATCCCTCAGCGCCTGTCCTCTTTCTCCTGCGCCTCTGGAACGCTCGCTCTGTGTGCAACAAACTCACAGCAATCCATGACCTCTTCCTTTCAAACTCCTTCAACCTCCTAGCTTTAACTGAAACCTGGCTAACTCCCTCTGACACGGCCTCCGTTGCTGCTCTCTCACATGGCGGTCTACACTTGAGCCATACCCCCAGACCGGGTGAGAGAAATGGTGGCGGGGTCGGAATCCTGCTCTCTCCCACCTGCACCTACCAGCATCTCCCTCCACCCCCATCCCTCTCCTTCTCCTCCTTCGAGGCACACTGCATCCGCCTGTTCTCTCCTCTGGCCCTCAGGGTGGCAGTCATCTACCGCCCACCGGGACCAACCTCCCAGTTCTTTGACCACTTTGCTACCTGGCTTTCTCACTTTCTGTCTTCTAATCTTCCATGCCTAATTCTCGGGACTTCAACATTCCCATTGACGATCCTTCCGCCTTGCTGCCTCCAACTTCTTTCACTCACGTCCTCCCTTGGACTCTCACAATTCTCCCTCCTCCCTACCACCCGCGATGGTCACGCTATTGACCTTGTCTTTTCAAACCTCTGCTCCATTTCTGAGTTCAACTGTCGCCCTTTCCCCATCTCTGACCACCACCTTCTCTCTTTCAACCTATCTGGTCTGCCTAAACACCCTGCTCCCCCACCCCGCACACAAACTCGCAGAAATCTACAGGCTGTGGACCCCCATCAATTCTCCAACCTACTTCACCACCTCCCTCATACCTCATCCTTCACCTGCCCTGATGCTGCCACTAATCACTACAACACTACGCTTATCTCTGCTCTAGACACTCTTGCTCCTCTTCGACTCTGTAAGGCCCCACGCTGCCAGCTTCAGCCCTGGCACACCCTCCAGACTCGCTACCTGCAAAGATGCTCCCGCACCGCAGAGCGTGCCTGGAGGAAATCCCGCTCTGAAGCTGATTTTGTTCACTTCAAGTTTATTCTCCAGTCATACACCTCTGCCCTCCACTTGGCCAAACAATCCTTCTTCTCATCTCTTATATCTACACTGTCCTCCAACCCTAAATGGCTCTGGTCCACCTTCAACACCCTCCTTTACCCACCTGCACCTCCCCGCTCAGCTGCCTTCAGGGCTCAAGACCTGGCAGACTACTTCCTCAGTAAAACTTTAACTATCAGAAGCAACATCCCAACACAAGATAGTTATCTGCCACCTCCACTCCCACAGGTCCCATCTGCCACCCTCTGCCGCTTCCTCCCAGCCACTGAGGAGGAAGTCAATTCCTTATTGTCCTCCTCACATCTCACCACGTGCCCGCTCGTCCCCATTCCCTCACATCTAATTCCTCCCCTCTCCTCCTCCCTCACCCCTGCTCTCACACACATCTTCAACCTATCTCTCTCCACTGGCTCCTTTCCATCCGCCTTCAAACACGCGCTAGTTACCCCTTTACTAAAGAAACCATCCATAGATCCCAACTCTCCATCCAACTACCGTCCTGTATCCCTGCTTCCCTTTACCTCTAAGCTCTTAGAAAAACTAGTCTTCAACCGCCTCTCCCTCTTCCTGTCCTCCAATTCCCTACTTGACCCCCTGCAATCTGGCTTCCGTCCCCTACACTCAACTGAAACTGCCCTCACCAAAGTCACCAACGACCTCCTAACTGCTAAAAACCACGGCCACTATTCTATTCTCATCCTGCTTGACCTCTCGGCTGCTTTTGACACTGTTGACCACCCCCTCCTTCTACAGACCCTCAACTCTCTGGGTCTCGGGACACTGCACTTGCTTGGGTTGACTCCTATTTATCCAACAGGTCCTTCTGTGTGTCCTTTGCTGGTAACTCCTCCTCTTCATTGCCTCTATCTGTTGGTGTACCTCAAGGCTCTGTCCTTGGTCCGCTGCTCTTTTCCATCTACACCTCCTCCGGGCAAAATCATCAACAGCTTTGGCTTTAATTACCACCTCTACGCTGATGACACTCAGATCTACCTCTCTACCCCTGATCTCTCTCCCCCTGTCCTTTCAAAAGTCAGTGACTGTTTATCTGGCATCTCCTCCTGGATGGCCTCCCACCACCTAAAGATCAACATGTCAAAAACTGAGCTCCTACTTATTCCTCCCTCTAATGCCTCCCCACCTCCTGACTTCTCTATCACGGTGGAGGGTATCACCATCTCCCCATCAAACCAAGTTCGCTGTCTTGGAGTTACACTGACTCTGCTCTTTCCTTCATCCCCCACATCAAGTCTCTTTCCTCCTCCTGCCGATACCAACTGCGTAATATTTACAGAATTCGGCCATTTCTTACCGCTGTCGCCACAAAACAACTCATACACGCCCTGGTAATCTCCCGACTCGACTATTGCAATAATCTCTTATCTGGCCTCCCTCTGTCCCACCTCTCCCCCCTACAATCCATCCTGAACGCCTCCGCCAGGCTAATTCACCTCACCCGCCGCTCTGTCTCTGCCGCTTCCCTCTGCGAGTCCCTTCACTGGCTCCCCATCCACTGCAGAATTAAGTTCAAAATCCTTATCCTTACCTACAAAACCCTCACTAACTCAGCGCCCCACTACCTGTCCTCACTAATCACCAAATACACCCCAGCCCGCTCCCTAAGGTCAAACAGTGACCTGCGCCTAGCTTCTCCCCGCATCACCTCTTCCCATGATAGACTGCAGGATTTCTCACGCGCAGCCCCCACTCTCTGGAACGCTCTCCCTCGTACTGTCAGACTTTCCCCTAACTTCTCTTCCTTCAAACGCTCCCTTAAAACGTTCCTATTTAGGCAAGCCTACCACCCAACTCACTGACACAACCATCAATCACTCTCACCTTACAGTCCTCTCCTCCTGTTTCCAACCCCAACCCTCCTAGATTGTGAGTTCCTACGGGAATAGGGCCCTCATCTCCTCCTGTACTGTTTGTCAAATGTTGTTCAATATATTGTAACCCTGTCTATACTGTGCTTATTGTACAGCGCTGCGGAATATGCTGGCGCTTTATAAATAAATAATAATAATAATAATAATCTGTATATTTGTGCAATTTCTTTTTAATATTTTGCATTTTATTACTTTGTATTTCTGTAATACTGTAACAACTCAATGTTCTTGAACCCAGGACATACTTGAAAACGAGAGAAATCTCAATGTATCCTTCCTAGTAAAATCCTTTATAAATAAATAAATAAAATAAAAGCCTACATAACGTTTTTGATATTTATAGGTTGTAAAATAATGTATATCTGTGACTGTCATTTCTTTACCAAGCTAGATATCATATCTTCTATCAACTGAACAAACAAGACATGGAGGCTCGTCTTCTTCTAAAAACCCTTGGATTCTGCCTTTTGCTCATTATAGGTATTCCTGGAAATATGTTCATCCTCTTAAAGTTTGCCTATATCAAGATCATAGAAAGGAAACTCTTACCAGCCAATATCATCCTAACTGCTCTGGCATTATCACATTTTCTTGTGATTCTCTCTCGTGTCATCCCACAAATTCTTAATGCAATTGGAGTTCCACATTTGCTTGATGACACAGAGTGTAAACTTGTTCTATTTACTTTCAGAGTAAGTAGAGGTATGGCCATATGTCTCACAAGTTTCCTTAGTTGTCACCAGTGTGCTCTTGTTGCTCCTGTTACTAAATTTTGGAATTACTTAAAGGAAAATCTAACAAAAAGACTTTATCTTATTATGCTGCTACTGTTAGTCATAAACATAGCTCTTCATCCTTCCACCGTTTTGTATGGACGTGCTAAGGCAAATTATACAACTTCATCTTATACATTACACTTGGTTTACTGTACCACCGATTTCCTCAGCTATGCCTCGTTCATGTCAAATGGAATGTTTTCTGTAATCCGTGAGTTTTTATTTGTGGGGCTAATGATCCTTTCAAGCATTTACATGGTGACAATCCTATATCGGCATGGAAACGCCATGAGAGGAATGCGCAGCTCAGACAAAGGAAATAGTAAAAGTATGGAGTACAAAGCTTCCAGAGCAGTCATTTTGCTTGTTGCAGTTTATGTGGGCTTGTATGGAATGGATAACTCTATGTGGATCTATACTTTGTCGCTTTCCAATGTTAGCCCTGAAACAAATGATATCCGTATATTACTTGCTGCCTCTTACTCCGCCCTTAGTCCTTTTGTTATCATTGCCACTAATCCAAAATTGCAACGGAGAATACAGAGTTCATGGAAAAAGAACGTGTCTGAGATGGAAAAACAAAGTGTACAGAATATAAGCTATGTGAAATCCATTAGCTAGGGATTGGATTTTGCAAAAGCTAAATACACATAAATCTGTGATATATATCATGATGGTTTGCCACTTCAATTAAAATGTATGACATTTCAAGGATTTGCTATATACCTAAGGTCAAGTCAACATCTGCCAGTTTATGAATGCAAGTTGCTTTGATGCTCATATATTAACATATAACAATACCAAGAAGTGAGATGATGAGTGAATTCATGTCCAGTGTGAAACTGCTTAAGTAGACATTAAACAATGCAGAATAGTCTTTTCGAGTTAAATCCAGGAAATCTGTTATACATTTTGGCCCCAATGTAATCTTTCTTATTTGTAAACATCTAGGACCATATTACATAGTTGGTGCTAACTTAACCAGAGCTGTTGTTAACTTAACAGCTCCATTGGCTATAATGGCTCTGGTAAATTTACAACAGCTCTGGTTAAGTTAGCACCAACTAATTCTACCCCTAATCTAGTGCTACATGTTTTAATTTATGACCCCCCCCCCCACTATTTGGATTTTTCTACACACCTTTTTCATATCTGTATTTATCCTCTTTATTTCCTTCCGGTTATTCTGTTTAAAGCACACCTGCCATAACTGCCTGCTGAGAGGCTCATATTGCTGATATCATTGGTGTTGGCATTGCAATCTGCTGTCCAACCAGTTGCCAGTGTTTGCCTCTTAGGGAAGAGCAGAGGAATCAACGAGAAAGTTTGTTAGGACTCAATATCAAATTGGATCCAAAAAACAGAATCGGAGCTTATACACCAGCGTGAAAGGATTAAACCTTAATTAAACATTTAGATGAAAAGAAAAAAGGAAGAAGAAAGTGGTGGCTATTTTTTTATGCCTATTGGCTAATATACTGATGCCACTTGTTGCTGGTATAATAAATGGTTGTATAGATAATGAATAGAAATGTCAACTGTACGTAAGAACGAACAATAAACTTTATTATATATATACAAATAAAACTAAATGTGTGAAAACAGTGGTTCACAACTGTTTTGGAATAATACCGGTGGAAACATATGGCAGACTAGCCAATACTCCCATATGTCACGGGTAGTTAGAACTCTTAATTGTTCCTAAAGTGTCAAACCCTATATAGATGCGTTTGCAAGTTATTATGTATGTCATTAATCCTGGATCGCTATTTGCAATCGATTAAATAGTGCCCCCTCCACCTAGGTAGCTATTAGCAATAGAGATAACTCATTTAATTTGGTGTTCCATAGTTTGAAATCTCATCAGATGCAAATATGGCAAATTCGATCGCTCAACAATAAATAGACTCACAGCTGGTCACAATAACCATACCTCTTACGTAATTATAATAATGTCCCCTACAGTGGTAGCTAATATACTTTGTGTCAAGACATCAATGAATAATTGGCATATATAATTGATTAATCACACATGTAATATAGTAATGAGTGATTAAATATTCATACCAGATATTGGAACTATAGATAGAAAGAATCTCTTGTTTCAAGGATAAATTCAAGACAACATAATTAAATTATATCATTGATGAAGTCCGTCATAACATGTGTTATACTTGAATACTTAAAACTTTTCAGTCAATTCAAGAGTGCGGTTCTTAAACACGTCACCACTATTGGTCATAACAGTAGTAAAGGATATTGTGGCCAGAGTAATTGCTAAATTCTAGGCAAAGTCGCACCGAAAATTGTTTAGCAATCCAGAGAGCAAAATTAATTGTATATACTAGCATACCAAATTAGGCTAGCATCAATATTAGAGTATGTCCAACAGGTAATATGGTCTATATTAAGTCTTAATTAAGGTTCAATATATGACGTACGTCTATTAATATAGATTACTATGCTGTCCTTTAAGGGTGTACATATATGCTATTGGTGTTGTTGACGATTTTACAAAGTTTGGAGAATCTCCACAATGATGGTCTAAGAATTATAGATTAGATATTTGTAGGTATAACACCGAAATCGACCTCCACCGATATCGGGAGTATGGACAACAAAGCAAATAATTTTTGAATAAAGGATTGAATTGCTATGCTGTTTCTGAGGTTATATATATATATATATATATATATATATATATATATATACATACAATGAGTATTGGACCAACCAGTTCAACAGTGTTTAAAGGATCTCCACAATAAACAATCCAATGCTCTGAGATTCAGAAGATATTAAGTGAAACACCAATCTCATCTGCCACCAACGTCAGGGATTTGCCAACAGAACAAATAAATTAGCGATAGTAGTTTTAGCAGTATGATATATAGCATATCCCTAATACTCTAGTATTCCAAATTCTGTACTATCCCTAGATAGACACACAGTCATACGTAAGGCTAAGTCTGCCAAGATCCAAGTAACCGGATCAAAGACTCATATTGCTGTTATCATTGGCAATGTGTTGGCATTGCAATCCGCTGTCCGACCAATTGCCATTGTTTGCCTCTCAGGGGAGATCAGAGGAATCAGCCTATTGGAGACAACCAATGGCAGCACACAGCAGGTGAGAATGACAGGTGCACTTTAGGCTAAGGTCAGACGAGCGCAGTGCGAACGCGTGTGCAGGCGCACTTAATCACGGCCGTAGTAGCAGCAAGTGCCAGGCAATGACGGCCAATATACGAAGTACGGTCGCACAAAAGTCCGGCTGCGCAACGCAAGTAGAAAACGAACGCATTTTGTCGAGAACGTAAAACCTCTAGTACGGTTGTACAGAGTGCGCTGCGTCCGCTAGCGGCGTGTGTGTGTGAATTGGAGACGTCAGACACTGCTAATGTCCGGCCAACATAACGTCCAGATGCACAAAGTGTTTTATTGATGATCCGTACAAAATCACGGATGCAAATGCGCATCGTATGACCGCTATCGCGTACTCCGTGAAAAAATGCGTCCATTCGTTCGAACGCACTTTTTCACAGACAACGCGAAAATGCGTTCGTCTGACCCTAGCCTTAACCTCTTTCAATTATATGGAGAGATTGACTCCTTTTCATGCATTTGTATATAGGTGCTGATTTTACTTCATTCTTCATGGTCTACTTTTTTTAATCTTTCTTTTCCTCAACTTTGTGAACTCAATCACACTCTGATACAATGAAATGCATCACTGACACATACAGACAGGAAAATGTTACTTATAAAAATACAGACATGCACACACTGACATGATACACTGCGTACTGATGCCACAATATTGTTGAGAATAAACAAACATAAAACCATAACAGGCATAAACTGATAAATTCACTGCCTAACATTCTCATCACATACTATGTCACAGAAGATAGTAAATATACATAAAGCAATAAACAGTAATTGTAACACTTCAGAAAAAATACCAATATACACGTGTCACTCAGAATAATAAATTAACTGAGCATTTCATATATGCCAAATTTATAAAAGTTTGCTTATCTCATTGTATTTGAGTGCGAGAAAAAGGGGCGGGAATAAATGAATTGCTTTTTTTCTAATTTTTTCCAATTATGCCTTTGACATGTAGTATTCTGATTCTTGCCCTAGTTTTATCATTTCTTTTAACATTATTTCCAACAACTTCACTTGTTTTATCAAAAAGGAGAGAGTACAGAAGGTACACCAGAGGACCATAGAGTTACAGTTGATACGCGTATTGGCATGTAGTATATATATATATTATAAAACCTTTATAACAGCCAATAACCATATAGCATAACCGTGCAAATAGACACACAATAAATTAATTAAAACAATACCTCCCACAGACGCGATGAGACAAGACAGCTCAGGACTAAGCCCTTGCGGGCGAAATGCGTTGAGCTATGCTGCACTGTTTGTTTTAACAGTCTCTTATTTTTCGTCAGTTTCCCCTTATTGCGGCATCCTCTTATGTATTTTTTTCATTTTGGCTGTTGACTGCTTGCTTCTTTAAGATAGGGAGGTGTGTATTTATTATTATTATTTTTTATTTATAAAGTGCCAGCATATTCCGCAGCGCTGTACAATAGGCACAGTATAGACAGGGTTACAATACAATACATTGAACAACATTTGACAAACAGTACAGGAGGAAATGAGGGCCCTATTCCCGTAGGAACTCACAATCTAGGAGGGTTGGGGTTGGAAATGGGAGGAGAGGACTGCAAGGTGAGAGTGATTGATGGTTGCGTCAGTGAGTATGTAGCATGAACAGATGAGGTATTAGATAACCTTTTACCCCTCTTGATACTTTTGCCTCCCCTCTCCTACTAGACCAGTGTGCTCACACTCAGCGTATAATTAATTCATTTATGGGATAATTTTGCTGCATCTGGGGGAAGTATTGTTTTAATTCATGTATTGTGTGTCTTTTTGCACTGTTATGCTATATGGCTATTAGCTACAATAAAGGTTTTGTAATGTATATTTATATATATACTACATGCCAATACACATATCAACTGTAATTCTAAGGTCCTCTGTTTTACCCTGTGTACTCTCTCCTTTTTGATATATCTTTGTTGGGGTTAAGCCCCTTTCTAGAGGATCATTTTTTGTCCCTTTGTTTCGTATTCTCATTTGAATTTACCTGATCATCATTTCCCATCAACTACCAAAACTTAAAACTTGTCAGCTCATTCCTTTTTTTACCCAGCCTCAGCCTTACCTTCATATCTTCAAACATACCAGCTTTAGCTTTTAAACTACCTGCTAAATTGTTTTATGATGGTTATATTCTACTCTTTCCTCCATTCAACACTAAATTATTTTCTGTATCACTTTATTTGTGCGCAAAGTCCAGCCTTTTTCCTCATTTTTTTATTTTAATCTACAGTTACATAGACAAAAGACAACTACCAGTGCTGCTGCAGAAAATGTACACTAGTGTCAGCTATAGTTTACTGGAGAGACAAAATGTTATGAACATTTTGGGGTAGAACCCCTTCCTCAGTGCAGTAAAGCTTTTGTGCATTGAGGAAGGGGATCTACCCTGAAATGTTTGAGTCATGTTGTGTCTCCAGTAAACTAGAGGTCACATTAATGTATCTTTTCCAAAGAAGTGCTGCTGGTTGTCTTTTCTTCTATGTGACTGTGCTGTTTACCCGCACACTGATTGAGATGCACAGTAGGGGTTGTGGGGGCTTACATTCCACAGGGGTCCTTCCACCATATGCAGCAGCTTTCTGCATTAAGTCTAATTACTTTTGAGTGCCACAGACACTCAACTATGGGGTTATTTTTCTGTAAATGTGTTCTATTATTTTAACCTAGAACAAGAGAACAGTTTGAAGAAGATGCAATCGATGCTAATATGTGCAGTACGTACTTTCCCAATATATACCATAAGGTTTGCCTCCTCTGATCTGTTCTCTGTTTTAATCATGCTTTCCACACTCACAACTGTGAGAACATGGTAGGATGGCTGCATTGTGGTATCTGCAGTACGTATTATGGACTATTTTTGTGGATACCTCTCCTATACTTGTGCACTTTATTTTAATCCAATCCTGCTCTTATAGATTTTTTTTTATGTTATGCCAACTACAAGTATCAAACTCTCTCCATGGGACAACTCTAGAGGTTATTAACTAACCTCTGAATTGGCCAAAAATTGCACCCGACGTAGACATTTTGCCCCAATTCATCTATTAATTTGTCAATTCGCCAAACACTGGTGAATTAACAGCGAAATACGGTGCAATTTGCCACAATTCAGTGACACCAAAGTTGCCCCATAGGCGACTATTGTGTCTTCTTTTCACAGAACGTCACACTGCACTGAAATTATAGTGAAATGCCCTGAATTTCGGTGTTTCATTTCAACAGATTTAAACAGGCAAATCCCATATGATTCAATTTATAAATGTAAAATCTTAATTTTTTTATAAAGGCCCTTTATTCTTTTAATTTTCAGCAAAAATACTTTTGATTTTTTTATTGCTTAGAGCAGTGGTTCCCAACTGCGGTCTTCAAGTCCCCCCAATGGACAAGTTTTCCAGATATCTGAAGCACAGGTGATATAATTTGAGGCTCAGTGATTGCAGGATTCAGTCTGCTTTTCCCCAAGGTGATCTGCAAAACCTGGCCTGTTAGGGGGACTTGAGGACCGAGGTTGGGAACCATTGGCTTAGAACATCTTTTTGCATTTTTTGTATATTTTAGACAAAATTTTTGTTTCTCAATTTTTTTAAAAGGCATTTCTATTTTATTCTGTAACAGATTTTTATTATGTTTTAAAGGACCTTTTTTATTATTACACATATTTTAATACATTTTTATTAGTTTAAACACCTATTTGGACAGTGTTTCCCAAACCTGTCCTCAGGACTCGCTGAGACGCCACTTTTTCCAGGTATCTGAAGCACAGCACAGGTGATATAATTTGCTGCTCAGTGATTGCAGGATTCAGACTGCGTTTCCCCAAGGTGAAATGCAAAATCTGGCCTGGTTGAGCGTCACCGCACGTTCGGTGACTTTTTATTCTCTTCAATTCGGTTCGTTTTGCCGATCCCATTTCGGTGACCCTGTGGTGTATTCAGCAAGCACCACAGGGTCCCTGAATTGCAGGGAAAGGCCGCCGCAAACCCGACGAAAACTAACCGCAAAACCCGTCGAATGCACGCTGAAAACCCACAAAAACATCTGGATTAACCCACCAAAAACGCCGGAAAAACCCGAGCAGGAGCCGATCACACGCAGCGAAGCCACCGGAAAAAGCCGACACCGCAGACGAATGGAGTGAATAAATTAAAAAAAAAGTTTGCTTGAATGTTTGAAAAGTGAAACGCTGTTTGCAAAGAAACTACTCAGCGAAAATGTCTGAAATTTACATATGAGGTCCAGGGAATGATAATAAAAAGGGCTGTTACAGAAAAAATAAGTAAAGTAAAAAAAAAAAAAAATCGGAATTTTTTAAAAAAAGAAAACCCATAAAAATGCTTAAAATATCCAAAAAAAAACTATAGATAAAGAGACTCTTCACTGCAGAATTTTAGAATCAATGGTTTATTAGATATTGAATTAAAACAGGAATATTTTTAACATTGAAGCCTATGGGATTCGCCTGAATAAACCTGCCGAATTAAACCACTGAATGCCAGGGCATTTCGGGAACCTTTCACTGCTGGTTTTTGTTCTCTGAATAGCTGAAGCAGTGTTTTTTTATGGGGATTTCACTGCCCTCGAACAGGCAACGAACAGGCACCATATGTGCAGGCAATTCGTCATGATTTGGCGAATTGCCTGCTCTCTGGATAGCCGAATGACCAAGAAAGGTAACCGAACACAGATTTTCAGCGTTCGGTTACCTTTCCCCAGCCATTCGGATCTCTTTGAATTACCCTGACTGTATTAAGAGAATAGGAGATTTAGCAATTGGGTGGAATTCGTCAATTCAGTGCAATTCAGCCTTTGGAATAATACAATGTTTTACTGGGGAATTCAAAAGAAATATTGATTTAAATTGAAATAAACACACATCATTCTTTCTATGAGGATGTATAGTAACAACTAAAAGTGGTAAGTGTAAAGTGTTGTTTGGGATAGTTTGCTAAATATAAGAACAAAAATTGTCCACCGATTAATATTTTCGAGGTGAATGTCAAAAAAAGCCAATGCTAGGTCTTCATTGAGAGTTAAACATTTTTTCAAGGAATTATTATCTTTGGGAAATTTCACACATAAAAAACTAATTATGGAAAAAATATGTCTTGTCACGTGCCATATGTACTATGTTACAATAATAAAACAATTTTAAAAGTTGTTTCAAGGCCACTGTAATACCCATTGTTTTAATTTTGAACAATCCAGCTGTCTATTTATATTATATAATCTAAATCTGGGAAGAGTTTGGTTATTTTGGACACTTGAAACGTCTATCTGTTGAAACAGATCGCACAACTTTTGCAAGTCAATGTCACAGCTTCAAATTTATTCCTTTATTATGTATTGCAGCATACAGTTCAGTATACACATAATTATATAAAACATATAATGCAAAGCTCACAATCGTCTTTACAATAAAATATCCATTGTAGCACAACATTATTAATCAGCTAATACAATCAGTAATGAAATATCTCAAATTCCCCTGACCAATTAGTACTTAAAACAGTGAACGCAAACTCTGCCATCCCAAAGGTTTCTGAACTACAACTCCCATGATTCTCTGGCCATCTATTGTATTCAAAGAATTCTGGAAATTGTGGACCATCAAGATCTGGGGGCTGGAGGTTGAGATCCCTAGCTTAAAATATAACAATCATTCCTCATTACTCAACAAATTAAGTAAATCTAGAACCAAACCCTATCAGGGCTATTCAGAGAAAGGTGAAACGCTGGAGAACGTTTGGAGAAGTGAAAATTCTAGGTCAAAATAGCCAATTTGGAAAGTGAGATAAATGGAAAAAAAATTCTGGTTTGGCTATTTTGACATAGAGTTTTCACTTCTCCAAAGTTTCACCTTTCTCTGAATAATCCTTTTAGTGTACTTTAAGTAGACCATGGGCTAAATTACAATCCTCCCGTTAAAACAGGGGCGCAAGGGAGAAAAAATTATGTCTGAGTGATTCATGGAGAAATGGACTCCATACAGAACTACTATAGGAGACTACACACATGACATGATTCACATCTTCCTCTGTTTGGCAAACCTGGCAAATCAGTCAAAGTAATCTAGTTCCAAACACCAAAACGTGTTACCTCCCACACTTCAACCTACAGTGACCTCCCAATCACTGTTTTGCCGTTCTTAGTAAGGATGAGCTGTTTGGGTTCGGAAGGTTCGGGGTTCGACCCGAACTTAGCCTGTTCGGGCGGATCGCGAACCCCGAACATTTCTGGGTGTTCGCCGCATGTTCGACCACAATGGACCACAATGCATTTTCCCACTGCCTGAAGCTCGTAATTGGCTACAGCCTTGCACCTGACCATAGGTCTGGTGCAAGACAGGTTGAACACTATGCCAATCACCGCTCAGAGTCCTGATTGGGCAAATTTTGCCCAATCATGGGCTCACAGAGCTAAGTCCCGCAGCACACTATATAAGGTTTCAACGCGCCGATTCTGCACGCATTTCAGAGGAGATTTCAAAGCAGATAGTTGTGTGTGTAGTTACTGCCGGTCTTCCACGCTACTGGGGGGTCTGGGGGGGTCTCATTTCAACCAAATATCCGAGAATTTAGGTGATGTGTGTCTTGTTACTGTGCCAGTAAGTTTTTTGGGGGTTTACAACTTTATTTAAAACATTTGTGTATTGAGGTGATTTTCTGGGTCTTGTCACACTGTGCCAGCAAGTCTTTTTGGGTCTCATTTATACCAAATATAATTGAATTTAGGTGATGTGTGTCTTGTTACTGTGCCAGCAAGTTTTTTGGGGTTTACAACTTTATTTAAAACATTTGTGTATTGAGGTGATTTTCTGGGTCTTGTCACACTGTGCCAGCAAGTCTTTCTGGGTCTCATTTATACCAAATATAATTGAATTTAGGTGATGTGTAGCTTGTCACTGTGCCAGCAAGTTTTTTGGGGGTTTACAACTTTATTTAAAACATTTGTGAATTGAGGTGATTTTCTGGGTCTTGTCACTGTGCCAGCAAATCTTTTTGGGGCTCACTAATTTCTTTAAAACACTTGTGAATTAAGGTAATCTTCTGTGTCTCGTCACACAGCCAGCAATTTTTTTTGGGGCTCACTAATTTCTTTAAAACACTTGGGAATTAAGGTGATTCGTGGCTCATCATAAAACAGTACCACGCTGTATTTTGGGGCTCACTATTGTCTTTAAAACACTTGTGAATTAAGGTGATCTGTGTCTCGTCATACAAAAAGTACCACGCTGTATTTTGGGGCTCACTAATTTCTTTAAAACACTTGGGAATTAAGGTGATCTGTGTCTCGTCATACAAAAAGTACCACGCTGTATTTTAGGGCTCACTAATTTCTTTAAAACATTTGGGAATTAAGGTGATCTTCTGTGTCTCGTCACACAGCCAGCAATTTTTTTTGGGGCTCACTAATTTCTTTAAAACACTTGGGAATTAAGGTGATCCGTGGCTCATCATACATACAGTACCACGCTGTATTTTGGGGCTCACTAATTTCTTTAAAACACTTGGGAATTAAGGTGATCTGTGTCTCATCATACAAAAAGTACCACGCTGTATTTTGGGGCTCACTAATTTATTTAAAACATTTGTGAATTAAGGTGATCTGTCTCTTGGAATCAAGTGAGGAGGAGGGGGAGGAGGAGGAGGAGGAGGCACAGCAAACACGAGGCACAACATCCTCTGTGACCAACCGTAGTCCAAGGCATCATATGTCAGAGCTGCTCCGGTGCAGAGCGCTGTTGTCTCAAAGAACACATGCAGGAAATCTGCTGTCTGGGAGTTCTTTAAGAACTGTGCATCAGACCCCAGCATTGCTATTTGTAATCTATGTCAGAGGAGGCTGAAGCTTGGGATAAACACCGGACACTTGGGTACCACGTGCTTGAGGCAACATATGAACAAGTGCCACACATCCCGTTGGGGCAAAACTTTGCGTAGGTCCTCCTCCTCCTCATCTGTCTCTACCCACACTGTATGTCCTGCCATGCAATTGCCTACAACCTCCACCGACAGGGATGATGCTACAGTAATGGATGTACCAGCAGGTCCTTCCTCATAATGTGACATCATCCCAGTAGCTGAAGATTTACGCAGTCAGATTACGTTGCCGCAGCTGCTGCAGCGAAAGAAAAATATAGTCCCAACCATCCCCAAGCACAGCGTCTAAATGCCAGCTTATCAAAATTACTCGCCTTGCAGCTGCTGCCTTTCCAGCTGGTAGACTCTGCTCCCTTCCGTGAATTTGCTGAATGCGCTGTACCACTGTGGCAAGTTCCAAAACGCCATTACTTTTCACGCAAGGCCATTCCAGCACTATACAAGCACGTGGAAGACAATGTTATCCAGTCATTGGGAATGGCAGTCAGCAGCAAGGTGCGTGTCACTTTAGACACGTGGTCCAGCAAGCATGGACAGGGTCGTTACATTTCCTTCACGGCACACTGGGTAACTGATTGCAGCTGGGAGGGATCCAAGACGGGCCTCTGTGCTGGAGCTTGTTCATCCACCACACCTCCAGAAAGCTGCTTGTATGAGGTCTGTCTGCTCCACCACCGCCACCTCTTCCTCCTCCTCCTCCTCCTCCTCTGTCTCTGACGAAGTGGCAGTTAAACCCACGCCTGACAGGGTCTACGCAATGGCTCAAGCAAAAAGATGCCCTACTGTGCTTGAGCTGGTTTGTTTAGGGGACAGGAGCCACACCGGGTCAGAAATTTTGTCAGCTCTGCAGGGACAGGTGCAGAGATGGTTAACACCACGCCAGCTTGAGCTGGGAATGATCATCTGCGATAATGGCAGCAACCTTCTCTCCGACCTACGCAAGGATAAATTGGCACATGTACCATGCCTAGCACACGTCCTAAATCTGGTGGTACAGCGTTTCCTAACCAAGTACCCAGGGCTGCCAGAGCTTCTCATCCAGGCCTGAAAAGTCTGCAGCCACTTCAGACGGTCATTCTCATCAAGCGTTCTCCTGGCAGAAATTCAAAGAGAATTCCACCTTCCCACAAACCGTCTGACCTGTGACATGCCCACCTGGTGGAACTCGACATTACCAATGCTGCAGCGTCTGCACAAGCAGCAGAGGGCCATCAACGAGTACCTGTGTGAGTATGGCACAAGGACAGGTTCAAGTCAACTTGGGTTTTTCCCCCCCCGCAGTGGCTGATGATCAAGGATGCATACACTGTACTGTCACCATTTGAGGAGGCAAAGAGGATGGTGAGCAGGGACAGTGCATGCATCAGTGACACAATTCCTTTAGCGTTCCTGCTGGAGCACACTCTGCGGGGAATTATAGATGTGGCTCTAGAGGCAGAGCAGCGGGAGGAAGAGGAGGCCTTCCCTAGCTCTCAAGGCCCCAGTCTTTCCGCAGACAGCATTCCAGCGGGTCCTACTCAGATCAGACAGGAGGAGGATGAGGAGGAGGAGCACTATATAAGTAGTGGGGGCATTGAAGGTGGGGATTCCTCAAGGCAGGGTTTTGTGTGCCCAGAAACAGAAGGGCTTGTGCGTGGCTGGGAGGAGGAAGTGCACGATACGGTCATCCTCATTGTCCAGGAAGACTCGGCAGCTAATGCCACCTCCAACCTACGCTGCATGGGCTCCCTAATGATGCAAAGCCTGCTAAAGGACCCCAGGATTCGTGCTATCAAGGAGAGGGATTATTACTGGTTGGCAACCCTTCTTGATCCACGATACAAGGGGAAGTTGCAGAGCTCATCCTGCCCGCACAGAGGGAGCACAGGATGACAAAACTTGAGGACGCTCTAAAGCAAAACTTGTGTAACACCTTTCCAGGCACTGTTAGATTACCAAGTGCTACTGCTGACACACGTGCTTCTGAGGCTGCAGGTGATCAGAGGAATAGAGGTGAAGGCCAGGGCCGCTTGACTGATGCATTTTTAAATTTTTTTAGTCCTTGACGCCCAGGGACGTCAAATGTAGGCACCCATTGCAAGCGTCTTCACCATATGGTGCAGGACTACCTAGGGGCAAGGGCAGACCTGGATACCTTTCCAGCAGATGATCCACTGGCTTACTTGGTGTTGAGAATGGATCACTGGCCAGAACTTAGCCAATATGCTATGCAGCTACTAGGTTGCCCTTCATCTAGCGTGCTTTCCGAAAGGACGTTCAGTGCCGCTGGAGGTTTTGTCACAGACAAAAAAGTGCGTCTGTCCACCGACTCTGTAGACCGGCTGACATTTATAAAAATGAATCAGTCCTGGATCAGCAGCTATCAATCCCCTGATGCCGAAGTAACGGAATAGATCGGGTATGTCTTCTGCATGCACAAAACCTCCAGCACTGAACTCTTCCACAATACCACAAAAGGGTTACGGTGTGAATGCACTTGCTGCCATGAAAGGCACAATATTTGGCTGCACTGACGCCTGTGCCAGATTTATATCATTTTTAATTTTTTGAACAGCAGGGTCCAACCCTGCACTCTTCCACAATACCACAGAGGGGTTACTGTATGATGATACTTGATGGCCTGGCACCAAAGGCACAATATCTGGGTGCACTGACGCCCATTACCAGATTCATATCTTTTTAATATAGGACCGCATGGTCCACCCCTGCACTCTTCCACAATACTACAGAGGGGTTACTGTATGATGATACTTGATGGCCTGCCATTAAAGGCACAATATCTGGGTGCACTGACGCCCATTACCAGATTCATATCTTTTTAATATAGGACCGCATGGTCCACCCCTGCACTCTTCCACAATACTACAGAGGGGTTACTGTATGATGATACTTGCAGGCCTAGCATTAAAGGCACAATATCTGGGTGCACTGACGCCCATTACCAGTTTCATATCTTTTTAATATAGGACCACATGGTCCACCCCTGCACTCTTCCACAATACTACAGAGGGGTTACTGTATGGTGATACTTGATGGCCTGCCATTAAAGGCACAATATCTGGGTGCACTGATGCCCATTACCAGATTCATATCTTTTTAATATAGGACCACATGGTCCACCCCTGCACTCTTCCACAATACTACAGAGAGGTTACTGTATGATGATACGTGCTGGCCTGGCATTAAAGGCACAATATCTGGGTGCACTGACGCCCATTACCAGATTCATATCTTTTTAATATAGGACCGCATGGTCCACCCCTGCACTCTTCCACAATACTACAGAGGGGTTACTGTATGATGATACTTGATGGCCTGGCATTAAAGGCACAATATCTGGGTGCACTGACGCCCATTAACAGAAAAAAAAAACACTTTTCAATATAGGACCGCATGGTCCACCCCTGCACTGTTCCACAATACCACAGAGGGGTTACTGTATGATAGTACTTGCATGCCTGCACTAAAGGCACAATATCTGGGTGCACTGCCATTGACACCTGTATCAGATTCATATCCTCAGAGGGGTTACGGTGTGACGGCACTGTTGCCAACGCTAAAAGCCCAATTTTAAAGCACCTATTGTTACTTTCATCCAAAGCCTGCATAAGTTTCACAATAATTTAGCCCAAAAAAAAACATTAAACTTTTTCTGCGCGTCCTAAAATGTCTTTTCATACAGGCTGCCGCCCCAAGCAGTTGTTTATGGATAGATTAAAGGAAAAGCATTTACCGTCATATGAAACGTCATTTATTTGTCTTTAAGTGTTT
Organism: Leptobrachium leishanense; assembly: GCA_009667805.1. Classification (NCBI taxonomy): domain Eukaryota; kingdom Metazoa; phylum Chordata; class Amphibia; order Anura; family Megophryidae; genus Leptobrachium; species Leptobrachium leishanense. Next base: position 140,736,889 of record CM019064.1, on the reverse strand, counting down.
CTATACATCCTAGAAATCCGCCACTTCATGGGCAGGTTATGGGGACCTCCTAGGCATGATATGTGAAGGAATTTTTCATTTTTATTTTTAACCCTTATTTCATGGAAAACTCACTGTCCCTTTAAAAACGTTTTTTTTAAAACTTTTTATCCTTGTTTCCTGTCCCCCAGGGCACTACCCGGACCCCCATACACCTTTTATGGCAAATATGTAGCATATATGCCCTCTTGGAGGGCACTCTAAAAAACCGAATTTTCAGCCCTATTGACTTGCATGGGAGTTCCGGTTCGGGTTCGGGTTCAGTCCCGAACAAATGGGAAGTTCGGGTTCGGGCTCGAACCGAACTCGGGGGGTGTTCGGCTCATCCCTAGTTCTTAGATATCCATTAGATATCCATTTAGATTTCCATTTAGGCATGCCTAATCCATAGTAGAACATCAGAGTGTAATTTATGACCCAAACAGAGGACGCAAAATAAGAGGGTGCGAAATTCCAGACAACATACCAGTTGCTTTACTCATGTCTATTTCTCCGCTCTCTAATATCATATCGCCCAGATATGACTTGGCTGTAGTTAAACCACAAAACCTTCAATAGACAAAACCCACAATGCAAATTACATTTCTCCTTCTAACCATTCATTGCTAGAACTTCGCTGAAACTCAGTCGCTATCGCATACTGCAATGTAAGCGCTTTTCATTGCAGTGCCTCGAATCATCTAAAAATATCTTCCGAATGTTCATTGATTTTATTATTAATTCCCACAAAGCAAGGCCATAAAATGTTAATAATGTCCTACTGATAATTTTCTTCTGGAAGAGGGCACCACCATTTAACTCTTGAACCTTTATGGTGAGGCTTACATTTCCCTTCAGTGGAGATGGAATACCATGGCATAACATATAAAATATTAACTTATTCCATCCATTCCATCAACAATATGTGTCCTTTCAGGAACAGGAACATCTGCATCTGCCAGCTGTGGAAATATATTATATTCTGAAAGCATTCTTGAGATCTAATGCCAATTTCTAAAGTATTAAACAGTGGACATAATTATATTCCAATAAGCATTACCCTAAATTTTATTTCATTTTTGATCTATTTACCTTGCACCTATGGGGGATATATTTAAGCATAAAATGTGGCTAATAGTATTTATAATAAATTGATGTTAGTTATTATCAAAAGAACACAACAAATATATTCAGAGAATAAAACTATTAGGGCATCAGGTGTCGTAAAGTACAGTTTACAATTCTTTAAACAGCATGTGTTAAATAAGAAAACCAGACGGTTTCTAGTAAGGTTTTTCTAGATCAACGAGGTGTCCCTTTGGTTTTTAGATGTCACTAATTGAAATGTCTAATTAATCCTGTGTGGATAGGCTTCATAGAAAAAAGTGTTATAAAAAGGGAAGGTTACACAAGTAATGCACTGATTGAATCTCAAATTAATAATGAAACTGAAGAGGTAAGCATTATTATTATTTTGTTATTAATACTATTATTATAATTTTTATCTTTAATTAATTCCTGACAAAACTGTATTTATTGTTCTTTTCTGTTGACTACTTTAAATGAATATTCTTAAATCACTACAGCATATAAAATCACATAGAACATGTCAAATTTTAGAATTCTCTAAGAAATAAAATACAGAAAAAACTTCCAACTTTCTAACAGATAAAAATGTCTTGTGGTGTTCCTAATAATCATTACAAGCTGTTTTTGAATATTGTTACTGTATATACTTCTTTAGTACTGTTAGTACTGTTGTAATATAGATATCAGATTGAGGAATGTACTGTTAAATACAATTAAATCTAGAAATACCAATATGGGTTATGTGTGTATATATTTGTAGTCTTTCATAGTATGGATGACTCCTACATTGATACAGTGAGAACTAGGTCAGTAGCTGTCCACTCTTGTCTGGTGGCCCCAAAAGTGTGATATCAGATAAAAATTAATCCAGACCAGCACAAAGAGGCCAACTGATATTGTGAATGCTCATATCTAGATAAAAATAAAATTTGCCTGTGCTATCTTGTTCAGTAAAATTTCATCCTACTTGAAAGGATTATATTCTAGAATTAGCTAAAGTATGGGAGATGCACCTTCAAAGCCTTTGTCAGGGAATAGTGAAAATCCTGAGTTATGATTCCCATTGTACCCCCAACTTTCATCAGACAGGTACAGCTCCTACACATTACATTGGGGACTTTGACATTCAGCCCCAAATAATTACACATTTTGTATAAATCTATAAACACACACTACGAAAATATTATTACATAAATAAGTATTATACAGTATGTGAAATCATTTCCTGTGAAATCATTAAATACACCAATTATTGCACTCTATAAAAATATTTACAAAATTGGTGCTTTTGCTCAAATGCATAAATAGCATGTAAATTTACAAAATTAAGACTCATAAGTCTTTGGTTCATCCTTCGGAGAGATTTTGAAACATGCTAAATATTTGTACAATGTACAAAGTTAAATTTTACCTTCAAAAATATTGAATCAAGTAATACAAACTAGTATATAGGCAGAAATAACAGTTTCCTACAATCTCTGTCCATAGATACGATTATTTTTTCATTCAAAAACAATGAAAAGTATGTCAGGAGAGCTTTAAAGGGAGTCCAATAAATTAAAAATAATAAAGTTCTGGCATATATGAACGAAAACCAGCTGGATGGAGTAGAGGTAACATCACTACTCTATAACCGTGGAGACACAGTTTTGAATCCCGGCAAGAGCACCTCTACAGTAAGTGTCCTTGGGTAAGACACCCAACAGTACATACTCACCACCCATGACTTACTTGAAAACGAGAGAAACATCAATGTATCCTTCCTGGTAAAATACTTTTAAAAATAACAAAAAAACATCCTGGGCACTTATTCCATAGATAACGCTAACATTAACATCTGGATATGTAAGCGTTATCGCCAGGAAAAGTGTGTGTAACACATGCCCCCATATTACATTTCTGATACCCAAACCCCTTAGCAATCTGTTAGCACATTGTTTTTTGCACTAGTGTCAGTGAGCTTTCTGTCCTTTGCGCATCCTATACTTAACACGGAGAGCACAATCATTAATTCGCATTTCGATAAGTAATATATTACAAACTGCATGCGCAAATTACCATCGGGATGCACAAGGCAAAATTTTAGCACCTTCTAAAAGCTGGTGCTAAATGATTCTGCAAATGCAAAATCATTTAGCACTCCATAAAAAGTCTCCCATTAAATCCGAAACTCACCTCTCATCCCGCAGCGAGAACAGTGGCCCAATCCGCTGCTTCTTATTGCAGAGTGAGACTGGGAACAAATAGTTCCCAGTCTTCATCTGCATTCACTCCGCTGCGCTGCTTGATCTCGCGAGAGATGTCTACACAGACATGCCCCCATATCTACACAAAGAAAAAAAGCAGTTTAGCTAACAATTGTAAAGCAATTTTGTGTTTTTGTTCGAATGTGTGTATAGATTGCTTTTTCAAAGATAAGTGTTCTTGTATTTAGAGTTTAATTGCAAAGTGAGAAGGCTTGGTTGTAACAATCCACATATATTCTATATTTGCTCTATTGCACATATTATCTTTTCAGCCCTTGGTTCTTTCCTTAATATATTTTTGTTGTTTTTACTACTGGATTACCACCTTATTATTGACATACTATTTCTATTATATTATACTCCAGACTGAAATAACTAATCATACAGACTAAAAAGCACTGATTAGCAGAAAAAACCCATAAATAAAACATGTCTCACTTTCTCTAATTGATCTTATTGTTCATTTTTACACACCTATAGTAACCCAATGTTCCCATAATGCCATATAACAGCAAAATAATGATAAAGAAATGTTTTAATATTATCGATAGTCACAATACATTTACACTTAGCTGCTTTAATTTGCTATGCAATTCAGTTTTCATAATGGTCACATATAATATGGCATGTATCTGCTGTCAGGGTATAATCACTGCACGTGAATACAACACGTTATATATATTGGACTTCTCAGCCAAGCTTCCAATATGTCAGGGATTATTATTTCCTAAGAAATCTATATGAGACACAAATATCAATCGTTTATATTTCCTAGAAATTCTCCTAAATTCTTTTAATTGTCTGTGTTTTGCTTTGAAGAATACAACAATCAATAATCGGATAAAAATATATATATATTTATTACGTATACAAAAAAGTTTCAAATCTCATATCATAGACAAAGATTTATAAACCACAATCCATCAGCATATAAAAACTAGCTTCACAATATATGTATCTCCTGTTAGTAACTGCATATATGATTAATATCATTTACCTTATCAGTTAGTAACTAATACACAAATGGTTAATTAACATTTCTGCTTAATACAACATGCATTTCCCAGCAAACAATGTTTAACCAGCCAGCTCTTATAGATATATATATATATATCTCTATGCTACATGAATCAACAAAAGATAAGCTAATTTAATGATAAGTAATAAAAACTTATTTAGTGAATCCTCCCCTAATCTCGAGAATTAAACTTCTAATCTTTTGCTTTTTATTTTGTAGTTATATAATTCCTTGCTTATTAATTTTAATCACAGTAATTTCCAAATTCAATATATATTGGTATCAATCTTACAACATTTCTTTTAGGAATAAATCCTTATATCCACTTCTTCATATTTCTATCTGCAGAATAGAAATACTTAGGCTAAGGTCAGACGAAAGCATTTTTAACGTGCGTTTAACCGCACAAAATCACGGCCGTGCTAGCAGCAAATGACGTCCAATGCCGGGGAACATACGACGAACAGCCGCACGAAAGTTCGTCCGGGCAACGCAAGTGGCAAACGAACGCATTTTTTCTAGAACGTCAAACCGCTACTACTGACGTACAGAGTGCGCTGCGTCCGCATAGCGGCGTGTTTGCGTGATTGGGAGACGTCAGACGCTGCACACGTCCGGCCAACATAACGTCCAGACGCAAAAAGGGTTTTATTGATGATCCGTACAAAATCACGGACGAAAATGCGCATCGTATGACCGCTATCGCGTATTCCGTGAAAAAATACGTCCATTCGTTCGAACGCACTTTTTCACGGACAACGTGAAAAATGCGTTAGTCTGACCCTAGCCTTAGAATTTTTGGAGTTACCCAGTATCTGAGAAATCTCAGTCTACGTTGCAAGAATATCTACAAATATATATAATTACATTAATTCCTTAATTTCATACATTACCTGTCCAATTTGGATTTTGATAAGTCTGCCTTGGAATTCCTGATGTAATATTTTTGGAATGTGTGAAAATTATCGATATCAGATAATCATTGCATGTGAGTTAGAGATTTGGTGAGAGTTAGAGATTTGGTGAGAATCTTGATTGCCTCATGTCTTGGGATCTGCCTGCATCGTGGTGTGAGTCTGAATGTTGGAATCTTGGACTCTCAGAGGGTCATATGTAATGCATTTCGGTGTGAGTCTCTGAATGCTGGAATCTCGGACTGATTTGCAACCAACATTGCCGCTTATTATAGTCAATTTGATGTCACTGGCAATATTATTGGTACATCAAATCTAATATTTACTATCCTCTAGAGGGCAGTATTGCACTTCTTAATTAATTCCACTATTTCTTTTTAATATTCTTATCTCGGGTCAAAGTTCAATCTGACGTAACAAAGAACCTCTCTCTCAGTCACTAGACACTGTGTCTCTACCTGTCATATCTAATTTATATCCCTACTCCCTTTTGGTTACTTATTGAATCTTTATCAGCTGGATTCTTTTCCAGTTAACTCAACAAAATCTTTTCTTTAGTAAATTTTATTATTTACCAATTATATACTTTCTACAATATTTATTGGAGTATATATTTCCTACTGTAAATATAATAAAATATACCTTGATTATAAACATATATTTTGTGAATATAAATCTATATTACAGAAATATTAACTCTTATTCCTATACCCAAAAGACAAAATATCTTTTGTTTTAAAAACTTAAGACCAATAAATTTAATTATGACACGTCTTAGCACTTAACTCTAGCATTATCACACAAAAACATTCTAGGTTCCTTCATGTCTGGCACTTCTAAAAAAAATATAAAAGACTTCACCCAGGAATGAACTCTGTAAAAAAAATCTAGTTCATTTCTAAACCTAGAAAAAAATTAAAAGAAAAGACTGTCTTTAAAAACAAAATGGCTACAGACATCCATTTTAATTTTTCCTTTCTGTAATATACCCGACACTGCTCATCTCTTCTGTTCTGTAATTCACATAGTAACTGCTGTATGTGTTACATGTTGGGATAATCCTATTGTAACAACATTTGAACTCCAGTGCAATACTTTTATCCAATGTGTTCAATGAGGAAAAACCATAAACCCAATATCATTTTAATTAGCCTTTTTATTGGCTTATTATCTGAAAAAATAAAACATTTGGTCGCACTCAAACAATGACATTTCCTCTTCTGTAATATACACAAATTATACCAGAAGATGATACTGCTCAGTGTAAAAAATAGTAATAATATGAATTGCAGAGATGTTAAATATTGGAGTTTCAATATTATTGTATTTAATCAATTCATTTTTTACACAGATACACAGATTCCTGAACACTACCAATGTTTTGTATGATATTTCATGTTGTTGGTTAAACCATAAAATCACATATGGAGGTTCGTCATCTTGTCAAGGCCTTTGGATTCTTCCTTTTGATCATTATAGGAATACCTGGAAACCTGTTCATCCTTTTAAAGTTTACCTACATCAAGATAATGGAAAAGAAACTCTTAGCAACCAATGTCATTCTAACATTCCTGTCGTTATCAAATCTCCTTGTGATTTTCTCTCGTGTCATCCCACAGGCTCTGAATGCTATAGGAGTTCAGAATTTACTCAACGACACTGAGTGTAAGCTTGCCCTCTTCACATATAGAGTAAGTAGGGCTATGTGTATATGTACCACCAGTTTCCTAAGCTGCCACCAATGTGTTCTAGTAGCCCCTTTCACTAGATACTGGATATACTTAAAAGAAACTTTAACTCAAAAACTCTATATCATTATGATATTACTCTTAGCCATGAATCTATCTCTTCACCCTTCAGCCATTCTGTATGGACGTGCCAGAGCAAATTCTACAACCTCTCCTTATACACTGCGTTTGGTTTATTGTGATGCAGATTTTCTTACTTTTGTATCTTTCTTGCTAAACGGACTGGTGTCTGTAATTCGAGAGATTATTTTTGTAGGTCTAATGACCTTATCAAGCACTTATATGGTGACCATTTTATACCAACATGGAAACACCATGAAAGGTGTGCGCAGCTCAGAGAGAGGCAATAGAAAGAGTAGGGAGTACAAGGCTTCCAGAGCAGTCATTTTGCTTGTCGCATTGTATGTTATGTTGTACGGAATGGATAACTCCATGTGGATTTATACTTTGTCCCTTTCCAATGTAAATACTGATACAAACGATATCCGGATATTCCTTGCTGCCTCATATTCTGCCCTGAGCCCTATACTTATCATTACTACCAATCCAAAATTGTACCGAGGTGTAAAAATTCCTTGGGGAAAGAAAATGTCTGAAATTGAAAAAAAGGATACCCATAATACGGACCTTGTGAACTCTATCAGTTAAGAAAACAATCAGGGTTATTCAAAGAGATCCAAATGGCTGCCGAAAAAGGGAACTGAATGCTGAAAATCAGCGTTCGGTTACCTTTCTTGGCCATTCGGCTATCCAGAGAGCAGGCAATTCGCCAAATCCTGGCAAATTGCCTGTACATACGGTGCCTGTTCGTTGCCTGTTCGAAGACAGTGAATCCCCATAGAGAAGCAATGCTTTGGCTATTCAGAGTACAAAAACCAACAGTGAAAGGTTCCCAAAATGCCCTGCCATTCGGTGGTTTAATTCGGCATGTTTATTCAGGCAAATCCCATAGGCTTCAATGTTAAAAATATTCTCGTTTTAATTCAATATCTAATAAACCATTGATTATAATATTCTGCAGTAAACCTCTTTATTTATATATTTTTTTGGATATTTTAAGCATTTTTGGAGATTTTTCTCTTTACAAAATCATTTTCGATTTTTTTTTTAAAGTTTACTTATTTTTTCTGTAATAGCCCTTTTTATTATTATTCCTTGGACCTCATATGTAAATTTCAGACATTTTCGCTTAGTAGTTTCTTTGCAAACAGCGTTTCACTTTTCAAACATTCAAGCAAACTGTTTTTCTAATTTATTCACTGCATTCGTCTGCTGTGTTAGATTTTTCCGGCAGCTGCGATGCATGTGATCGGCTCCTGCTCTGATTTTTCCAGCGTTTTCAGCGGGTTAATCCAGATGTTTTTGCGGGTTTCGGTGTGCATTCGCTCTCGTTTTGCGGTGAGTTTTCGTCGGGTTTGCGGCAACCTTTCCCTGCAATTCGGGGACCTCGTGGTGCTTGCTGAATACACCGCAGGGTCGCCAAAATGGGATCGCCAAATCGAACCAAATTTAAGAGAACGAAAAGTCACCGAACATGCGGTGGCTTTTCGATTCTCTTCGAATAACCCTGCAACTGTTTTTGTTTCATGTAAAACCATAAAATAATATGCTATTTCTAGTTGTAACTACTCTTTGAGCAATTGTCAATGTATTGTCAAATTCTGCAGCTTCAAGTAAATAGAGCTTTTAAATCTTGGGTACATGATGAGTAATAGCACAATATTCATCAGACATTTACCCCTGGGATAGTTCAGACAGAATGGGAGTACTTTGGTTGTGAAAGAACACACCTTATCGTGAATTGATTAATGAATTCATATTTCATCGAGTAGGTAGTAAAAAGGATCATTGATTGTGCTCTAAACAGCTCTAGCTTTCAAGATACAACACAGCCATTCCAAAATTCCTAATGATCTGTTATTTTTAATGTAATCTTGACAGATATTGATGCTATTATTAATGCCTCCAATTAAAATAAGCACATGTTACTAAATCTGGTTATTTCAACCCATGATCACCAATGAACATGTAAGTAATATCTTTTATAGGACTTTTTAGAGTGAGATCTACCAGTACAGTCCCGTTGAAGTTTCCAGCAGTAATCTGCCATCATGAGAGTATCACACCTTCAAGGGTATCCGTCTTCCATTGTTATTGTCCTGTTGAAATCTTTCACGCTGCTCTTTTCTTACACTGATCAGCAACAACAATAAAATCATCTGTCTAACAGTGTGTAGGCTCCCCTAAAACCAGCTGTGATATGTCAAGGCATGGACCCCATAAGTCATCTGACCATATAATGTGATATCAGGCACCAAGACATTAGCAGGGCAACCTTTAAATCCTGCAAGTTGTGAAGTGGGGCCACCATGGATCACATTCATTGTTCTAGCATATCTCACACATTTTCAATCAGATTGAGATCTGGGAAATTTGAAGAATAAGGCAGCAACTTTTCTTTGTCATGTTCCTCAAACCATTCATGAACAATTTTTGCAGTGTGGCATGGTGCATTATCTGACTGAAAGAGGTCACTGCCATTAGGGAACACCACTGCTATGAATGGTTGGTCTACAACAATCTCTAGGTAGGCAGTACGTGTCAAGTCTGTTCTTACACATTTCTGTCATGGCCAGCATTGAGTTTTTCAGCAATTTGAACTACAGTAGCTTTTTCAATTCATCGGATCGGACATGCTAGCCTTCGCTCCCCTACGTGCATCAATGATCCTTTGATGTCCATGACCCTGACTCTGGTTCACTGGATGTCCATGGACTTTCAGCATCAAAGACAGTCCCCATAAAGCCCAGCCGGCTTGTAATGGAAAAAAAATAGCAAGGCTTCAGCAGGGGATTAGCCCACTCTCTCCCTGGTGCTGAAAAAGTTTCAGCACTAGGAGGAGCAATGCTGAGCCGACCAGCAGAGGAAAAAAAAGGCAAGAAAAATAAAGCCTCATCATTTAAAAATAAAAAAGTTAAATAACAGAAGAGGGAGTTAGGGCAGATCATTCTAGCCCCACCTACCTTTCAGTAGGTCAGGTTTTAAAAAACATATAATTTTATTAACGGACCTTGCCAACTGATAATAAAAAAAATATTTGGTCTAGAGTGCTGCAAAGTAGGTTCCTACCTTGGTGATTGGGAGCCTCTGGTTTTCAAAAAAAGTTAGCCTAAAAAATCTGGAAAAATACCTAAAAAAATCCTAAAATATCAATAAATAAAAAGGCCAAAGCCTCTATGTTTGTTTGTGGTGATTATGTAGTTTCCTTTAACACTCAATATAATTATAAAAAGAATCAATAAATAAAGTGTTGCTTTATCACAAATCTACAAAATGTATAAAACACATGAAATATATATATATATTTTTTGCAATAAGTGAAATCTCTTCTATGCAAGAAAATATTTTACAGTCATACGACTTGGTAGTTACTTTAGTACCATGCAAGAGGACATACTTCAAATTTGGATTTTAACCCCTTCACTTCCAAGTGATTTTCCAAAAAACATTGTATAGTCAGTTAGCTGATTTTACACAGTTTTAGCTCTTTGGGCACAGGGCTAAAACTTTGGGGCACCTTCTGCAGCCCAAAACCAAACAAAATTAGTTTGCAGCAAACAAATTTCATTTGCTTTTGGACTGCAGAGCTGCAGATTTAGATATTTTGCTATTGTGCACCAGATGGTGCCTTTGAAGCCCGAGATACAGTATCTCCATCTAGGTAATGAAGGGGTTAATATCAATGTAGAACAAACACAGTACAGACATATGCAGTGACTATTAGATGGGAATTCGTTTTCATTGTGTTTGATTAAACCAAAAATAGGACCAGTTTACAGTAAGCTATAGCATAGTTTTCATTTGTTTCTAAAAATATGTAGTTAAATCATTCTTTTTAACCACTCGGCTGCTAAGGACGGGTTCAGCGCGTACAGCCAAGTGGTTCTCCTGTGCTGTGCGGAGGATGCGCTGAGCGCATCCTATAACAGGAGGCAGCGATCGGCCGGTATTTTGGATGATTGCTGCAGTCCCCCAGTGTGGGCTGACATCTTTGATGTCAGTGCGGGGAAGATGCCTGAAGGGGAGGGTGTGTCCTCAGGACCTCTCTCCCTCCACATCCGTATGGGGTAATGGGAAAAGGCAGGCACCGCTTTGAAGGGCACAGCCTGCCCTTCCAAGTTGTGGCTGCCTTTCGCCTCTGAGGTGCCGGTACGCGTTCTGGCGCCATTTGGCGCCAGATCATGGCCTAGATCCGGTGGGGGCCACCATCTTGGATGGCAGCTCCACCTCCGGGTCCCCCCTCGCTACCCGACGTCATCGCGCATGGCGCGATGGCGTCAGTTAGCCCAAGGATTTCCCAAGGAAATCCCCTGATGGAGATAGGGGGGTTTCTTTGAACCCCAATATCTCCTGAACCGTGGAAGCTAGAAGGTCATGTTTAGTAAAATTTGAAAGGCCTTTTGAATGATACCAAACATGACCATACTACAAGTAAAAAAAATTAAAAAAATAAAATAAAATAAATAAATAAAAATGTGTTTTTTTCTTCTGTGTTATTTTTATTACTGCAGTAATATTGTTCCCATTTCAAATATAATGTGAACAATGAAGCTGCACTAATGATTTTTTTCTATGGGGTGCGTTTACTAAAAACCACATAATTCCCCCCAAAAAATTTAACGAGTCCACATTTCTAATTTTTTAACAAGTGCACCCCATAGAAAATATAACTGCAAAGGCTCGGATGATAAAGTGTGAAAAAAAACACTTTACACGCTGTAGATGATTAAAAATTCAAATGTTATTGCATTTTTTGTTATAATATACAGGTAGGGCGTTATGTATACATATGATAATAATTTATTATGAATCTGCAGAGTCTGCTGGAAAGAATGATATATAATATGTCAGGGTCATATAATAAAATGTGGCTTCAAACCGCATTTAAACATGATGAGCGAAACCGGTAAAAATAAGCTCAGCACACAGACGTGAAATGGCTCAGAAGCGAAGGGGATAAACTGCTTGTATTTCTGTGCTTCTGAACTACTTAATAAAAAATATATAAAGACATAATCAAGATTTCAGTTATTGCTTTGGTTAAATAATTACATTCTAAGATCTTTACAAAATATTTAAGTCATAGCTCCAAACATTTACCGTAGATATTACATTTCCATTTTTTTTTAGATTTGTTTAATTTGTTACCATAGTTTTTTCATTCTTCATCATCCTTATCCTCTCAAATGTATTAAACAATTGTGCTTTGTATGTACTTTAAGTTCTCTAATTGTTTTCTTTCTTGGAGCTGTTTTTACCGATGTTATACTTAGTTTTGTGACCTTGGTGCTTAATATAGCAGTTTTCAAGTTTTAATACATTGACAGAAACATTTCCTACACTAGATTTAAAAGTTAAGGCAAAGACAATTTAGTTGTCTCCTTGCTGTCGCTCTGCTTTCTAAACCACTCCCCACCTTAAATCCAGCATTGTTTTTTCCTTCTAAAAAAACGTAGACCTATTTTTTCTATTTTATCAACCCCACAGTGTCATGCCTCAGCCCCGAGAACCTGCTGTGGCCAGCCTGGGTCACTAGCTTTCCTTATCTGCTTCCCAACTAAGGGTTAACTGTGTCTGAACCTGAGGATTCTGCATAAAAGCAGACCACACCCTCCTCCCCTTTGCTCTTTCATTTTGTGTTTTCCCTTCCTGATGTCAGAGGTCCTGAGAGCTCCCTCTTGTTATTGTATGTTTCCTGTGTTATTCCGCTCTGCCGTGTACACCAGGTATTCCATCCTTGCTGTGTCTGCATTACATGGTTCCTGCTTGCTGGAAGATCCACTGTGTGGCCCACTATCCAGTGGGTCCAGAGACTCTCAAGTGGCTTCCAGCCCTCAAGCTCTCTCCTGGAGGAAGACCTTCTATCAGGTACTGTTACCAAAGGCTCCTGCTTCCCCTCAAGAGGAACTAGAGAGAGACTACGTGGCCCACCATCCACTTGCCTGTGTTACTATCTGTTCTGTGCTGGACTGTTTGCTGTGAACCATCACGCAATACAAGCTTTGTTGTGCTTATACTGTCTCCAGTGTCTTTCTGCCTGCTCAACCCCAGCGCTTGAGAATATAACATCACACTGAGGCCGAGCCAATGGCTCCTTCCTGGCACGAACCTGACACACAGAAGCATCCATTTTTTTCTTCTTTTTTTTTTAGAAAGTATTTTGCCAGGAAGGATACATTGAGATTTCCCTCATTTTCAGGTATGTCCTGGGTGGCGAGTGGGTACCGATGGGTGTCTCATACAAAGTATGTTCAGTGTGGGGCCGGATGTACCAAGAGTTGTGTAGGGGTGGGTGAGTTCTCTGGGGGAATGTGTCGTCTTTATTTACTTTTTTTATTTTTTCTTATATTCATAATTTTATTAAAACACAAAGAATATACAGTAAACAAAGAGAAAAAAAGATCTTTATTTTGCAGCACAGCTGCAGCCTAGACAATGACTGAGCACATCAATCCCCAGCATGTACAATGGACCCTAAAACCTAATGTTACATTTTGCTCCAACTTTGCCTCATTTTTAAAAAACAGATTCTGATCCTACTATTTACATGGGCACAAACACCGCTTATAGCCTAAAAAACCTGCTTGACTGAACCATCTAGGGAGCGTCAGAATCATTTGTTCTCTGTGCAAGTCTATGGTATTGGCCTACATGGGATCAGCATTTGCACCATTCATCAGAGCTGTAACCTTGTGGGGGTTATTCAGAGAGATCTGAAATGTGGCCAAAATGTAACCGGACACTGAATTTCAGCGAACGGGGACATTTCAGGGACATTTCGGGGGCATTTGGCTATTCAGAGAGCAGGCAATTCGCCAAATTTTGGCAAATTGCCTGCACGTCAGTGCCTGTTCAAGGTCAGTGAAATCCCAACAGAGAAGTAATGGTTAATCTATTCAGAGAACGCAGAACAGCTGAGGAATGTCAGTGAAGTGCCCTGCCGTTCGGTGGTTTCATTCATCAGGTTTATCAAGGCAAATCCCATAGGCTTCAATGTTAAAAATATTCCCGTTTTAAATCATTAGCTAATAAACGTTTATCATTTTATTCTGCAGTAAAATGTCTCTTTATTTTTAGATTTTTTTTAGGTTCTTTTAGGAATTTTGTGGGATTTTTATGTGAAAATTGTTTTTTGTATGCTAATGAATGCTTTTCAATGCATTGCAATGCAAAATCGAGATAACCTGTTCACACCCAAAATCGAGTTAGGCTAGGGTCAGACTAGCGCAGTTTTAACGTGCGTTTAGCCGCACGAAATCACGGCCGTACTAGCAGCAAATGACGTCCAATGCCGGGGAACATACGTCGAACGGCCGCACGAAAGTTCGTCCGCGCAACGCAAGTGGCCAACGAACGCATTTTTTCGAGAACGTCAAACCGCTACTACTGACGTACAGAGTGCGCTGCGGCCGCATAGCGGCGTGTGTGTGTGATTAGGAGACGTCAGACGCTGCTCATGTCCGGCTAACATAACGTCCAGACTCCAAAAGTGTTTTATTGATGATCCGTACAAAATCACGGACGAAAAGGCGCATCGTATGACCGCTATCGCGTATTCCGGGGGAAAATACGTACGTTCGTTCGACCGAACTTTTTCACGGACGACGTGAAAAATGCGTTCGTCTGACCCTAGCCTTAAGTATAAATATTCTATAAAGTATTTTTCAATTCAGTAATTCGTAATTTATTGGATGAAAAGAATGAAACCTTGGCACTAAGTGGAATATACAGTCATGGTCGAAATCGTTGGCACACCGAACATTTTTCCAGAAAATCAAGTTTTTTTTCACAGAAAAGTATTGCAGTAACACATGTTTTGCTATACACATGGTTATTCCCTTTGCGTGTATTGGAACAAAACAAAAAAAGGGAGGAAAAAAAGCAAATTGTACATAATGTCACTCAAAACTCCAAAAATGGGCTGGACAAAATTCTTGGCACCCTTTCAAAATTGTGGATAAATAGGATTGTTTCAAGCATGTGATGCTCCTGTAAACTCACCTGGGGCAAGTAACAGGCATGGGCAATATAAAAATCACACCTGAAAGCAGATAAAAAGGAGAGAAGTTCACTTAGTCTTTGCATTGTGTGTCTGTGTGTGCCACACTAAGCATGGACAACAGAAAGAGAAGAGAACTGTCTGAGGACTTGACAACCAAAATTGTGGATAAATATCAACAATCTCAAGGTTACAAGTCCATCTCCAGAGATCCAGATTTGCCTTTGTCCACATTGCGCAACATTATAAAGAACTTTGCAACCCATGGTACTATAGCTAATCTCTCTGTGGGTGGATGGAAGAGAAAAATTGAAAGGTTGCAATGCAGGATAGTCTGGATGGTGGATAAGCAGCCCCAAACAAGTTCCAAAGAAATTCAAGCTGTCCTGCAGGCTCAGGGAGCATCAGTGTCAGCGTGAACTATCCGTCGACATTTAAATTAAATGAAACTCTATGGCAGGAGACCCAGGAGGACCCCACTGCTGACATAGAGACATAAAAAAGCAAGACTACAGTTTGCCAAAATGTACTTGAGTAAGCCAAAATCCTTCTGGGAAAACGTCTTGTGGACAGAAGAGACCAAGATAGAGCTTTTTGGTAAAGCACATCATTCTACTGTTTACCGAAAATGGAATGAGGTCTACAAAGAAAAGAACACAGTGAAATATGGTGGAGGTTCAATGATGTTTTGGGGTTGTTTTGTTGCCTCTGGCACTGGGTGCCTTGAATGTGTGCAAGGCATCATGAAATCTGAGGATTACCAAAGGATTTTGGGTCTAACTGTAGAGCGCAGTGTCAGAAAGCTGGGTTTGCGTCCGAGGTCTTGGGTCTTCCAGCAGGACAATGACCCCAAACATACATCAAAAAGCACCCAGAAATGAATGGCAACAAAGCGCTGGAGGGTTCTGAAGTGGCCAGCAATGAGTCCAGATCTAAATCCCATTGAACACCTGTGGAGAGATCTTAAAATTGCTGTTGGGAAAAGGCGCCCTTCCAATAAGAGACCTGGAGCAGTTTGCAAAGGAAGAGTGGTCCAAAATTCTGTGGTGAGAGGTGCAAGAAGCTTATTGATGGTTATAGGAAGGGACTGATTTCAGTTATTATTTCAAAAGGGTGTGCAACCAAATATTAAGTTAAGGGTGCCAAGAATTTAGTCCAGCCCATTTTTGGAGTTTTGTGTGACATTATGTCCAATTTGCTTTTTTTCCTCCCTTTTTTTGTTTTGTTCCAATACACACAAAGGGAATAAACACGTGTATAGCAAAACATGTGTTACTGCAATACTTTTCTGTGAGAAATGCTTGATTTTCTGGAAAAATGTTCGGGGTGTCAACAATTTCGGCCATGACTGTATGTTTAAGTGACTAGCATCCTGTAAAGTAGTTTTAAAAACAAATATATAACAATAGAGGGTCTTATTTCAAGGTTGGTGTTAATTTAACCACAGCTGTTGTAAACATACCAGAGCCATTATAGTCTATGGAGTTGCTAAATTTACAACAACTCTGGTTACCTTTACACCAAACTTGGAATAGACCCCAGGGTGTCTAAATTATTATAGAAACAGAGTGCTTTTCAAATTCAGTATTTAAGAAGATTTTTGTTACATTAAAGGCTCCATCTTCAAATTAATATTTGGAATTTATATTGTACATATTATTGTTGTTATTATTATTTTAAAAAAAATGTGTCCTTTATCAAGGAATCAAGTATACTCAACAATCCCTAGAGCTGATATTGAAATTGTCTCATGTAAATTTTTTCTCCAGCACAGTTAATTCTACAACATTTCTTTGCTTAGTGAACAAACCCCTTGAGAGTTCATGATACACTATTAAATGCTTTTAGCACATGGGCATGTAAGGATATGCGATTAAGTATGATGGGATAAAATACATTCAAATTTAACATGTGAATATTCTTTATTCTAGGTCATAGATGCATATGTTTTATATAGAATAAAAACTAAACATGTTTTAATTGCATATTTTTGCTTTTTGTTATGAGTGTAGTTTTTTTCTTTCAAGTTTTCTCCACCTTTGTTGTTGCAATGTGGCATTAAAACCAGCTATCTAGGTATTCAGGTCATTTTGTATTTATAGCATGTCTCACATTTTAAAGGGGTAGAAATATTGTGAGAATTTTTAAAACGTACTTAATAGTTTCATAATTATTATTTATTCAAATATGTTACTAAGAGAACTTAATTAAGAATTTTGTAATATCTGCTGTAATCCTGTACCTTCAGAAAACGCAAAGATAATTGAAAAGATGGGTCAACCTACAGTGAGGTTATATATGATCCATATTATGTATATGCACTCATAAAGCTATATGTCAAATCCACTTTACCATAAATCAATGCCTACTTTATGATTAGGCAGCCATGTAGGGGTTTCCTACCACATTTCTCATAATAACAAATGAGCCATGCATTAGTTATAGCTTAAATTTAAACTGGTTTAACATTTAGCTGGAAATATACAGGCCAGACCTTGATGCAATTGATAACTGCTAATTCTCACAGCAGTGTCAGCTACAGCTGTGTGTCAGCGTGTGTGCGCGTGTGTTACATACATATATATATATATATATATATGTGTGTTTATTATTGCAGAAGCCACTTGTACATCACAGCAATTTGATAAATTACATCCCAGAGCTAATGTGCCACATTCTCCATATGCAGCAAGGAATTCTGGGTAGGATATGCAAATTACATCTGTCTCACTTTTATGCATCCTGGGTCTGTTATTACACAGAACCCTAAAATCAATACTATGCCACACTGTGGCTTTCTAGCAGAGATAAGATTATGCAACCGGTCAAAGCCACTCCTAGGACAGCGCTGTTTCGGGTTTGCTGGACCCTCATCAGCTAGGAGCTAGGCATGATCAGTTGCAGTTGATGCTTGGGACCCGTAGGCAAATCAACAAACCCGAAACAGCGCTGTCCTAGGAGTGGCTTTGACCAATAGTGTGGAGGCTTTTTATCTCACTTTTTGTCCTCCACCACAACCCTTATAGGTATATACAGTCAGGTCCAGAAATATTGGGACATCGACACAGTTCTAACATCTTTGACTCTATACACCACCACAATGGAGATGGAATGAAACAAACACAATGTTCTTTAACTGCAGACTGTCAGCTTTAATTTGAGGGTATGTACATCCAACTCAGGTGAACGGTGTAGGACATACAGCAGTTTGCAGATGTGCCTCCCACTTGTTAAGGGACCAAAAGTAATGGGACAATTGGCTTCTCAGCTGTTCTATGGCCAGGTGTAGGATATTCCCCCATTACCCCAATTACAATGTGCAGATAAAAGGCCCAGAGTTCATTTCAAGTGTGCTATTTGCATTTGGAATCTGTTGCTGTCATCTCTCAAGATCAGATCCAAAGAGCTGTCACTATCGGTGAAGCAAGCAATCATTAGGCTGAAGAAAGAAAAAAAACAAATCAGAGATCGCAAGAACATTAGGCGTGGCCAAAACAACTGTTTGGAACAGTCTCAAAAAGAAGGAATGCACCAGTGAGCTCAGCAACACCAATAGACCCGGGAGACCACGTAAAACAACTGTGGTGGATGACTGAAGAATTCTTTCCCTGGTGAAGAAAACACCCTTAACCCCTTAAGGACCCTGGACGTACCATGTACGTCATTGCAGCGGGTCTCTCTTAGACCCGCTGACGTACATGGTACGTCCTGCCGTTTTTTGAGCGCTGGAAGCGATCGGATCGCTTCCAGCAGCTCAAACGCCATTGCAGGCTGCCTGGGAGTCCAGGCAGCCGTGCAATGGCGGTTAGAAGTGCCGGGGCACCATGTGATCGCTCCCCGGGAGCGATCACATCCGGTTTCACCGGAGAGGTGCCCGGCACTTCTAGAGAGCGCTGGAAGCGATCGGTATCGCTTCCAGCTGCTCTGAGTATATTACAAGGATGCCTCGACATCGAGGCATCCTTGCAATATGCTTACCTGCCGCCGGTCCGTCCGTGATCGCTCCCCCCGAGCGATCACTTCCGGTAGCGGCAGGAAGTACTGAGTGCCACGAGGTATCGTGGCACTCAGTACAAAAACGATCACATCAGTGATCAGGTGCTCTGCTGGGTGCCTCGAGGGATCAAGGCACCCAGCAGAGTAAAAAAAAGTGTAAAAAAAAGTAAAAAAAAAAGTAAAAAAAAAGTGAAAAAAAAAGTAAAAAAATAATAAAAATAAATAAAATAAACTGATGGTTAGGGGTAGGGTTAGGGTTAGGGTTAGGGGTAGGGTTAGGGTTAGGGTTAGGGTTAGGGGTAGGGTTAGGGGTAGGGTTAGGGGTAGGGTTAGGGTTAGGGGTAGGGTTAGGGGTAGGGTTAGGGGTAGGGTTAGGGGTAGGGGTGGGTTAGGGGTAGGGGTGGGGTAGGGTTAGGGTTAGGGTTAGGGTTAGGGGTAGGGTTAGGGGTAGGGGTAGGGGTAGGGGTAGGGTTAGGGTTAGGGGTAGGGTTAGGGTTAGGGTTCTAAGGGCAGGGTCATCTTGGGGCTGAGTGGGATGTTCCTAGCCTGCCTCATCAGAGAGGCAGGCTAGCAACATCCAATCAGAAGTTAGAAAAAATCAAAATAAAATTTCTAATTTGTCAGGTCAGGTCAATATTTTGTAAATATTGGCTCTGACCTCTTTGATTCTCCCTCCCTCTCCTCACTTGTGTTTTGGTGAGCGAGAGAGAGAGATCAGATTTGACAGGTTAGAGATTTTAGTGAGATTTAGTGAGATTAGAAAAATTGAGGCAGATTTAGAGAGATTTTAGGGAGATTTAGAAGAATTGAGGCAGGTTTAGAGGGATTTAGAGAGATTTAGGTGTTTATTTGTATTTTCTTGTGAAACCCAACGGTTCTTCTAAGAACCAACAATCCGCTATATATATATAATAATTATAAAATTTTATAATCTATTATATATAATGTCTGAGAGGTGTACAGCGCCGAGGAGGCATATGCCATCCTGGCGTCAGAATCTGAGGCATCTGCGTCAGACTCAGACCCTCATTTCGACCCCGCTAATTGCTCAGAGACGTCGCTAGATACATTATCTACGCTGGCTGATGTATCTAGTGATGTTTCTGATGCAGATCCTGGGTCACCACCTGCCAGCAGGAGACGCACAGCTCCAGCTGAGGAGTGTGTAGTGCCTCATCGCCAGAGGCCAGATATCCCTCCTTTCACGGCAAATCCTGGCATCAATATTGATGTTGCAGGATTTACCGCCACACAGTTTTTGCAGGTGTTTATGGGGGATGATTTGTTGGGCCACATCGTGGCCCAATCAAATCTGTATGCCCATCAGCATTGTGCTGCGAAGCCAGACTCCTACTTGGCAAGGCAGCAATGGACCCCGCTAGATGTGCCAGAATTTCTGAAATTCTGGGCACTTACTATGCTGAGGGCATCATAAAGAAGCCCTCAATTCGCTCCTACTGGAGCAGTAGCCCCATCTGCTCTACCCCCATTTACCCCAATCAATGTCACGTAGAAGGTATGAAAACCTTTTGCGTTTCATGCACTTCAGTGACAACAGCCTGTGCCCCCCTAGAGAGCATCCCCAGTTTGACAGGCACCAGACTTTTACATTTTATTCGTACATTTTTATGTTCTACAATTGGTGCTGTATTTTGCCAAAATCTTTGCACACCTATGCATGGGGGGCATGGGTGTACTCAGGAGATCTTGCAGAAAACAACCTGGAGAGTTTTCATGCAGTAACAAACAACAGTGTCTCCTAAATCACAGTCCAAAACTACTGTGGGCGTAAAAATCTGAAAATTGAAAAATTACACCACACACCTTCTCAAATGTTTTGGGCTAAAACCGTTGCATCCATGGCATCAAAGCACTCCATATGCAATACCTTGGGGTGTCAACATAACAAACATAAACAATTTTCTGGCAATAATTCAAACTGGGGTATGCGTAGACCCAAAACCAAAGATAGGCCTAGCTGAAGAAATAATCTCAATTTCAACTCTAATGACAAAGTCATAAAAATTGTATTTGAACCTTCCCAAAATCCTGGCAAACCTATGCATGGGGGGCATGGGTGTACTCAGGAGATCTTGCAGAAAACAACCTGGAGAGTTTTCATGCAGTAACAAACAACAGTGTCTCCTAAATCACAGTCCAAAACTACTGTGGGCGTAAAAATCTGAAAATTGAAAAATTACACCACACACCTTCTCAAATGTTTTGGGCTAAAACCGTTGCATCCATGGCATCAAAGCACTCCATATGCAATACCTTGGGGTGTCAACATAACAAACATAAACAATTTTCTGGCAATAATTCAAACTGGGGTATGCGGTAGACCCAAAACCAAAGATAGGCCTAGCTGAAGAAATAATCTCAATTTCAACTCCAATGACAAAGTCATAAAAATTGTATTTGAACCTTCCCAAAATCCTGGCAAACCTATGCATGGGGGGCATGGGTGTACTCAGGAGATCTTGCAGAAAACAACCTGGAGAGTTTTCATGCAGTAACAAACAACAGTGTCTCCTAAATCACAGTCCAAAACTACTGTGGGCGTAAAAATCTGAAAATTGAAAAATTACACCACACACCTTCTCAAATGTTTTGGGCTAAAACCGTTGCATCCATGGCATCAAAGCACTCCATATGCAATACCTAGGGGTGTCAACATAACAAACATAAACAATTTTCTGGCAATAATTCAAACTGGGGTATGCGGTAGACCCAAAACCAAAGATAGGCCTAGCTGAAGAAATAATCTCAATTTCAACTCTAATGACAAAGTCATAAAAATTGTATTTGAACCTTCCCAAAATCCTGGCAAACCTATGCATGGGGGGCATGGGTGTACTCAGGAGATCTTGCAGAAAACAACCTGGAGAGTTTTCATGCAGTAACAAACAACAGTGTCTCCTAAATCACAGTCCAAAACTGATGTGGGTGTGAAAATGAAAAATGACCACCAAACTGTATCCAATTGTGTTGGAGCAAACGGATGCATCCATAGCATAAAAACACTCCATTTACAATACTTTGGGGTGTTAGCTTACCAAATATATGCACGTTCATAAAACTGGGGTATGTAAAAAGGCCCCTAAAAAGAAGATAAGCAAAGAAGATACTGTATGTCAAATTAGAAAATTGACAAGCACATGTCAAAGATTGGCGTAGCACCCCAAAAACAACAGAACAAATCTATATATGGGTGGTATCAATTTACTCAGAAGATGTTGCTGAACATATTTTGGGGTGTTTTTTGCAGTAACCCATAACTGGATTTGACAATTCATGCCTAAAGTACAATGTGTGTGAAAAAATAACACAAAAAGTGACTACCTGAAAGTTTGACATAGAGCTAGTGCATGGAAAGTGTTAAAATACAACTCTTTGAAGCACCCTAGGGTGTGCCCTTTCTAAAAATATATGGTTTGATGGGGGTAAATTACTTTGGCCGGCTTCAAAAATGTCCCAAATAGGACATGGGTGCATGATGACGAAATGTGAAAATTCCAAGTTGGAAAACTGAAATGCGCACCCCCCAAATAAGGCCTATTAGCCCCCAAATGACCCGACATACCTATACATGGGTGGTATCAATTTACTCAGAAGATGTTGCTGAACATATTTTGGGGTGTTTTTTGGCAGTAACCCATAACTGGATTTGACAATTCATGCCTAAAGTACAATGTGTGTGAAAAAATAACACAAAAAGTGACTACCTGAAAGTTTGACATAGAGCTAGTGCATGGAAAGTGTTAAAATACAACTCTTTGAAGCACCCCAGGGTGTGCCCTTTCTAAAAATATATGGTTTGATGGGGGTAAATTACTTTGGCCGGCTTCAAAAATGTCCCAAATAGGACATGGGTGCATGATGACGAAATGTGAAAATTCCAAGTTGGAAAACTGAAATGCGCACCCCCCAAATAAGGCCTATTAGCCCCCAAATGACCCAACATACCTATACATGGGTGGTATCAATTTACTCAGAAGATGTTGCTGAACATATTTTGGGGTGTTTTTTGGCAGTAACCCATAACTGGATTTGACAATTCATGCCTAAAGTACAATGTGTGTGAAAAAATAACACAAAAAGTGACTACCTGAAAGTTTGACATAGAGCTAGTGCATGCAAAGTGTTAAAATACAACTCTTTGAAGCACCCCAGGGGTGCCCTTTCTAAAAATATATGGTTTGATGGGGGTAAATTACTTTGGCCGGCTTCAAAAATGTCCCAAATAGGACATGGGTGCATGATGACGAAATGTGAAAATTCCAAGTTGGAAAACTGAAATGTGCACCCCCAAATAAGGCCTTTTAGCCCCCAATGACCCGACATACCTATACTTGGGTGGTATCAATTTACTCAGAAGATGTTGCTGAACATATTTTGGGGTGCTTTTTGGCAGTAAACCTTAAAGTTCACAGTACATGTATTCTTAAATTGCGTTAAAAAAAAAAAATCACCAAATTTATTTTTTTCCTCCAACTTTGGCATAGATTTGTGGTAAAATGGTTTGCATGGAAAGAGTCAAAATACCCCAAGTTTAATACCTTGATTTGTGTACTTTAAAAAAATATGTATATGTGGAGGGTTATTCAGGAATTAGTGACAGATATCAGTGTTACAATGTCACTAGCACTAGTTTTGAAAATAAACTCTTTGGAAATGGCAAAGTGCTACTTGCACTTATTGTTGCATAAAATAAGGAAAAAAGCGAGGAATATGTAAACATTGGGTATTGCTAAACTCAGTACTAAATTTAGAAACTACCAAGGAATTAATTTTTTTGACGGTTGTTGATACATAAGAAATTTTGGGGGTCAAAGTTCGAAAAAGTGGTGTTTTTTCAATTTTTGTGTCATATTTCACAATATTTTTTATAGTAAATTAAATGAAATGATGAAAAAAATGGTATTTTTATAAAGTCCATTTAGTGACGAGAAAAACAGTGTAAAATATGTGTGGGTTACATAAACGAGTAAGAGGAAAATTTGACGTAAACACTAAGAGCGCAGAAACGTAAAAACAGCAGCGGTCACGAACGGACGGATTTGTGTAAAACCGCCCGGTCACTAAGGGGTTAAGAACACTCTCCAGGATGTAGGTGTATGTGTGTCAAAGTCAACAATCAAGAGAAGACTTCACCAGAGTGAATACAGAGGGTTCGCCACAAGATGTAAACCATTGGTGAGCCTCAAAAACAGGAAGGCCAGATTAGAGTTTGCCAAACAACACCTAACAAAGCCTTTACAGTTCTGTAACAAGATCCTATGGACAGATGAGACCAAGATCACCTTGTACCAGAGTGATGGGAAGAGAAGAGTATGGAGCAGGAAAGGAACTGCTCATGATCCTAAGCATACCACCTCTTCAGTGAAGCATGGTGGTGGTAGTGTCATGGCGTGGGCATGTGTGGCTGCCAATGGAACTGGTTCTCTTGTATTAATTGATGATGTGACTGCAGACAAAAGCAGCAGGATGAATTCTGAAGTGTTTCAGGCAATATTATCTGATCACATTCAGCCAAAAGCTGCAGAACACATTGGACAGCAGCAACCAAAGAGTTTTTGCAGGGACAGAAGTGGAATGTTATGCAATGGCCAAGTCAGTCACCTGACCTGAATCCCATTGAGCATGCATTTCACTTGCTGATGACAAAACTGAAAGGGGAAAATGCCCCAAGAACAAGCAGGAACTGAAGACAGTTGCAGTAGAGGCCTGGCAGAGCATCACCGGGGATGAAACCCAGCGTCCGGTGATGTCTATGCATTCCAGACTTCAGGCTGTGATTGACTGCAAAGGATTTGCAACCAAGCATTAAGAAGGGAAAGTTTAATTTATGATTATTATTCTGTCCCATTACCATTGGTCCCTTAAGTGGGAGGCACATCTGCAAACTGCTTAAGTCCTTGTCAGGCGGACACACGTACCCGTAGGTAGTTACGGTCAGCCCTAGGCGAAACAGGAGGCTGGAACCCTGACTGCGATACCAGTCCTTATAGTCGGCTGGGTTACGCAGTAGCTAGAGGTGAACCTATAAGGCAGGGACGTAGGCAAGGAGGAAGAAACCAGTCCTTAGGGTGGCTGGTATAGAAACAGGACAGTATCGAGTACTGGAGAGTGTGCGTCAGTAGTACACGTAAGTCGAAGGATAAACTTGAGTAGGTATACAGGTAACCAGAAAACCCCAAAATCTAATCACAATACCAGTCCTTGAGGTGGCTGGGT
This sequence comes from Leptobrachium leishanense, assembly GCA_009667805.1. NCBI lineage: Eukaryota > Metazoa > Chordata > Amphibia > Anura > Megophryidae > Leptobrachium > Leptobrachium leishanense. Next base: position 140,711,564 of record CM019064.1, on the reverse strand, counting down.
TAAGTGATAGCGAGTAATAAAACAGCTCAGTACACAGGGAAAAACCAAATGCAGCGTCAGACACAAAGCCGGGTCAGAGGGATACGGAGATACTCAGAGTCGGTTGCCAAAAGCCAGGTCATACACAGTAAGTCAAATAAGAGTCTCAGAATATAGCACCAAAGGGTATAGCAAGCTAAAACCACGAAAGGGCACTGCAGAATGGAATAAGCAGGTTTAAATCTGGCGCCCTGTCAGCCGATTGGTCCATGGAGGTCACATGGGGTGTAGTGACGTTGAGCCGCCGGGGAAGCTAATTCCGGCACTGTCGGCGGCGCGTGCGCATACAGCGCAGAAGCCGGAGATGGAGGAGACGCCGACCCCGGAACCGCGAGGAGGAGCGCCGGGCCGGAGAGCACCGCCGAGGCATGACAGCACCCCCCCTCGAGGAACGTCCACCGGGCGGCCAGGAGCCGGGCGATCGGGGAAACGACGATGAAAGGCGGAGACTAATCGGGGAGCATGAACGTCACGTGACGCAACCCATGTGCGATCCTCGGGCCATAGCCCTTCCAATGAACCAGATATTGCAACCGATGACGAGAACGACGAGAATCCAGAATGGATTCGACTTCATATTCGGGAGTCCCGTCCACCACCACAGGAGGAGGAGGAGGAGAGTCGGGGCGAGTAAAACGGTTGCACGCGAGCGGTTTCAATAAAGAAACATGAAAGGAGTTCGGAATACGTAGAGAGACGGGTAACTGCAGTGCGTAAGCTACGGGATTGATACATCGGAGTATTTTATATGGACCGATAAATCGAGGTGCGAATTTCATGGAGGGAACCTTCAAACGAATGTGGCGCGTGCTGAGCCAAACCCTGTCACCTACATGGTAAACCGGTGGAGGTCTGCGCTTTCGATCAGCGGACCGCTTCTGGACCAAGGAAGCGGACTCAAGGTTCAACTTGGTCCTCTCCCAAATACCACGGAGCCTGTCCAAGTGTTCCTCCAGGGCAGGAATGTCCTGGGGTGAGAACGTGGATGGAAAAATGGTGGGGTGCATGCCAGTGACAATTTCAAAAGGAGAATACTTGGTAGATTGTGATGTGGCATTGTTATAAGCAAACTCTGCCCATGGTAACAGAGTAACCCAATCATCTTGTGCGTCTGAAATAAAACATCTTAAATAAGTCTCAAGTGTCTGATTGGTTCTTTCGGCCAGTCCGTTCGTCTGCGGGTGGTACGCGGAGGAAAAGGATAGTGTGACACCCAACTGGTGACAGAACCCTCTCCAAAACCTAGAGATAAACTGAGAACCGCGGTCAGAGACTAGGACTTTTGGGATACCATGAAGTCTGAATATTTCTTTGGTGAAAATCTGCGCTAGTTCGCTTGAGGAGGGGAGTTTCTTTAAAGGAATAAAATGTGCCATTTTAGAAAAGCGATCCACAACCACGAAAATCACAGTATGGCCAAGAGAAGGGGTTAAATCTACTAGGAAGTCCATAGCCACATGAGACCAAGGACGCTCAGGGATAGGTAGAGGCTGGAGAAGACCAGTAGGACTAAGGCGGGAGGATTTAGAACGGGTACACACTAAACAGGTGGCCACGTAGTCCTTCACATCCTTGAGAAGAGTAGGCCACCAAAGATCTCTTTTGATCAGGTCTAGAGTCCTTTTTACCCCGAAATGTCTGGCGAATTTAGACTCATGAAAGAGGCGTAATACAGTAGGTACCTCTACGGATGGAACAAATAGTTTGTTGGGAGGGGAAAACGGAGGTGCTAGAGACTGCTTGGATAATAAGAGATTCCAAAAAGGGGATTCGACCTGTGTACTCAGGGAGGCTAAGATCTTCCCTTCGGGAACAATGGGAACCGGAACTGATACTTGAGTGGATGGGGTTTCGTGTTGTCTGGAGAGTGCATCAGCTTTAACATTTTTAGACCCGGGTCTGTAAGAGATGATGAAATCAAATCGGGTAAGAAAGAGAGCCCATCGGGCTTGTCTGGGATTCAGTCGTTTGGCTTCGGACAGGTATATCAAATTTTTATGGTCCGTGATAATAGAAAACGGACAGGTGGACCCCTCTAGGAGGTGGCGCCATTCCTTTAAGGCCAATACAATGGCTAACAATTCCCTGTCCCCAATGTCGTAACGGGACTCGGTGGAGGATAATTTTTTGGAAAAAAAACCACAGGGTTGCATAGGCTTGCCGTCAGCTGGACGTTGTGACAATACAGCTCCTACCCCAGTTTCTGACGCGTCAACCTCTACAATGAAGGGTCTATTAGGATCAGGGTGGTGGAGGATGGGAGCAGTGGAAAAGGCCGTTTTTAACCTTTTGAAAGCCTCCAGGGCAACGGAGGGCCAATTCTGAGTGTCAGTTCCCTTTTTCGTCAATGTTGTAATGGGTGCAATAATGGACGAGAAACCTTTAATAAACCTTCTATAATAATTAGAGAAGCCAATAAATCTTTGAATAGCCTTGAGGCCCTTGGGAAGAGGCCAATGAACGATGGCCTCCAGTTTTTTGGGATCCATCATGAAGCCAGAGGAAGAGATAACATACCCCAAGAATTGTACTTGTTGGACGTCAAATAAGCATTTTTCAAGTTTACAGTAGAGACCGTTGGCCAATAGCTTAGATAGGACAAGTCGTACATGGATATGGTGGGTCTTCAAATCAGGAGAATGTATCAATACGTCATCGAGGTAGACCACGACAAAACAGGAAGTATATTCTCGTAATACATCATTGATAAACGCCTGAAACACTGCTGGGGCGTTGCATAAACCAAAGGGCATAACTAGGTATTCGTAATGCCCTAGCCTGGTGTTGAACGCGGTTTTCCACTCATCCCCGTGTTTGATTCGAATCAAATTGTACGCTCCTCTGAGATCCAATTTGGTAAATATCTTGGAGTGTTTCAGGCGGTCAAACAGCTCAGGGATGAGTGGAATGGGGTAGGCATTTTTAATGGTGATCTTGTTCAACCCTCGATAATCAATGCAGGGCCTGAGGTCGCCCTCCTTTTTCTGGACAAAGAAAAATCCTGCCCCAGCGGGAGAGGAGGAAGGACGAATAAACCCTTTATTCAGAGAATCAGAGATATATTCCTCCAACACTTTATGCTCTTTAACGGACAAGGGATAGACAGCCCCCTTAGGAGGCGTAGTACCAGGGAGAAGGTCGATAGCGCAATCGTAAGAACGATGTGGGGGTAGCTTATTGGCCTTCTTTTTGTCGAATACAGGTGCCAAGTCAGAGTATGGGATAGGAATGGTAGTCGTCAGAGGTGGGGCTGTAGGTATGTTCAAGACATTGACGGATAGGGGGATCTCGATACAGGAAGCCATACAATCATTATCCCACCTCACGATCTGACGAGCTCGCCAGTCAATAACAGGGTTGTGATGGGTTAACCAAGGGTAACCTAGTACGATAGGATAGGAAGGGGAAGTTATGGCATGAAAGAACATACTTTCTTTATGACAAAGCCCTATCCCAACAGAAATGTTCTGAGTTTCGAACAAAACAAAAGGGGTTTTGAGGGGTCTGCCATCAATGGCTTGTACGAGTAATGGTGTTTTCTTTTCAACAAGGGGTATGGCATGTTTACGAGCAAAACCTATGTCGATAAAGTTATCGGCAGCACCAGAGTCGACTAAAGCATAGAGCTGTACCAGGTTACGGGAACTCTCCCAGGATAGAGTAACCGGAACCCGGAGTCTATTTTCCAGTTTGGGGGACGAAGGAAAAGTGCCCAAGAGCTGTCCCCTAAAGGCACTTAGGCATGAGAGTTTCCCGGCGGGCCTTGGGGACGTTTGGGGCAGCCCTTAAGTAAGTGACCCCCTAATCCACAATACAAGCATAAACCCTCACGTCGTCGGCGTTGTCTCTCACTGTCGGGGAGTTTGGTGCTATCCAATTGCATGGGTTCGGGGGGAGGATGAGACTCAGGGAGTAAAGGTACAGAAAACCGGGGAAACTAGTGGTTTCTTAGGCCTGTCTTTCGTGTTTCTACGATGGCGAAGGCGTTCATCAATGTAGGACAGGTAAGTTATCAAATCCTCTAGCTCTTCTGGGAGATCTCTGGCTGCTACCTCGTCCTGCAACTCGTCGTTTAATCCCTCAGAAAAAACAGCTACCAAAGCCTCATTATTCCAATTTAATTCTGACGCCAAAGATCTGAATTCTAGTGCATATTCACCCAGGGATTTCGTACCCTGGCGCAAGCATAATAAAGACTTGGCAGCATTGGTTTTACGCCCCGGAGGGTCAAACACTCTACGAAAGGCAGACATGAATTCACGGTAATTATATACAATGGGTTTATCAGTATCCCAAAGAGGGTTAGCCCAACGTAACGCTTTGTCGGTGAGATGATTGATGACAAAAGCGATCTTAGCGCGATCAGTGGGATAAGACCATGGGGTTAATTCAAAGTGGATGGAAATTTGATTCAAAAAACCTCTACAGGCGTTAGGATCGCCACCGTAACGTACCGGAGGTAGCAAATTGGGAGACGAGGTAGGCACAGAGAAAGGTTCAGAAGGAGGTGGATTTACAGGTGGTAAAACCTCTACCGGTGTAGGGGCAGTACGGTTAAGCAGAGTTTGGAGAGCCTGAGCGAACTGATCAAGACGGTGATCTTGATCCTCCAAACGACTTTCCAAGCCAGACAGTTGCTGAGCGGTCCCTGCAAGGTCCATGGCCCTTTCGTGATGTCAGGCGGACACACGTACCCGTAGGCAGTTACGGTCAGCCCTAGGCGAAACAGGAGGCTGGAACCCTGACTGCGATACCAGTCCTTATAGTCGGCTGGGTTACGCAGTAGCTAGAGGTGAACCTATAAGGCAGGGACGTAGGCAAGGAGGAAGAAACCAGTCCTTAGGGTGGCTGGTATAGAAACAGGACAGTATCGAGTACTGGAGAGTGTGCGTCAGTAGTACACGTAAGTCGAAGGATAAGCTTGAGTAGGTATACAGGTAACCAGAAAACCCCAAAATCTAATCACAATACCAGTCCTTGAGGTGGCTGGGTTAAGTGATAGCGAGTAATAAAACAGCTCAGTACACAGGGAAAAACCAAATGCAGCGTCAGACACAAAGTCGGGTCAGAGGGATACGGAGATACTCAGAGTCGGTTGCCAAAAGCCAGGTCATACACAGTAAGTCAAATAAGAGTCTCAGAATATAGCACCAAAGGGTATAGCAAGCTAAAACCACGAAAGGGCACTGCAGAATGGAATAAGCAGGTTTAAATCTGGCGCCCTGTCAGCCGACTGGTCCATGGAGGTCACATGGGGTGTAGTGACGTCGAGCCGCCGGGGAAGCTAATTCCGGCACTGTCGGCGGCGCGTGCGCATACAGCGCAGAAGCTGGAGATGGAGGAGACGCCGACCTCGGAACCGCGAGGAGGAGCGCCGGGCCGGAGAGCACCGCCGAGGCATGACAGTCCTACACCGTTCACCTGAGTTGGATGTACATACCCTCAAATTAAAGCTGACAGTCTGCAGTTAAAGCACTGTGTTTGTTTCATTCCAACTCCATTGTGGTGGTGTAGAGAGCCAAAGATGTTAGAATTGTGTCGCTGTCCCAATATTTCTGGACCTGACTATATATATATATATACATAGCTAGATAGATACACACATATACTCACATGCATGCATACACACCCATACACATGTATATGCCTTAACTGCTTGGCTACAGTTGATGTTTGGGGGATGTCCTAGTGTCCCGCCACATGATGACCCTGACGCATCATTACTTACCAGCAGTGCTGGGAGGAGATCCCTGTTACTCTGGAGGGGGGGATCCTGAGGTGGAAGTCAGACCACTCCTTGGGACCTCCCCTCACCCACTTATGTCATTGCATGTTTTCCCTATGGAAGAGATAAAGCTAGAACGTCGAGTGTGATATCATTGGAAACACCAGTACATAGGCTTTCCTATGATACCAAACATGACCAGGTTTTCTGTAAAAATAAATATTCCTTTTTTTTAGAAAATGCAGCACTATTGTTCACATTTCAATTACAAAGTGAACAATCATGCTGCACTAATTCCCCTTCTCATTTCCCACGATGCCACCAAGCATGGACACTATGGCACAATGCATTATTACCTATTGTTTCATCGAAAAACCTAAGCTGCCGCACTGCAGCGAGGGGCGCTGGGGGTTCTTTGGAACTCTACATCGGTTATTCAGATAGTGCCGATCTGGTCTTGATATGTCACGAACAGGGAATTTCCCCATATGGTGACATTTCGGGGCCATTCGGCTATTCAGAGAGCAGGCAGTTTGCCGCATTTTAGCGAACTGCCAGCAAGTACAATGCCTGTTTGAGGGCAGTGAAATCCCCCATAGAGAAGCAATGGTTCATCTATTCAGAAAATACCGACCAGCAGCGAAAAGTTGCCAAAGTGCCCTGCTGTTCAGAGGTTTCATTTGGCAGGTTTATTCAGGCGATTCCCAAAGTCTTCAATGTTAAAAATATTCCCGGTTTTATTCAATATCTAATAAACCGTTAATTATTTTAATCTGTAGATTTTCTAGGATCTTTTAGGCATTTTTCTGGATTTTTTTGGCAAATATATTTTCCTGTCTTTTTAAAAGCATTTTTCTTTTTTCTGTGACAGACCTTTTTATTATAAATCATATGATCTTATGTGTTAATTTCAGACATTTTCGTTGCAATTTTGTTACTTTCAATCATATTATTTTTTTTTACACCGTTTGTCGGCTTGTTACATGGTGACAATCCTATATCGGCATAGAAACGCCATGAGAGGAATGTGCAGTTCAGACAAAGGAAATAGTAAAAGTACGGAGTACAAAGCTTCCAGAGCAGTCATTTTGCTTGTTGCAGTTTATGTTGGCTTGTATGGAATGGATAACTCTATGTGGATCTATATTTTGTCGCTTTCCAATGTTAGCCCTGAAACAAATGATATCCGCATATTACTTGCTGCCTCTTACTTCGCCCTTAGTCCTTTTGAGATCATTTCCTCTAATCCAAAATTGCAACGGAGAATACAGATTTCATGGAAAAAGAACGTGTCTGAGATAGAAAAACATGGGGCCCTATTACAATCTTCACGCAAACGTTAACACTCACTTGCGTGAGCATTAGGCTAGGGTCAGACGAAAGCATTTTTCCCCACGAACGTGAAAAAGTGCGTCCGAACGCATTGACGTATTTTTTCACGGAATGCGCAAAAACGGTCAGACGACGCGCATTTTCGGGTATGATTTTGTACGGATCATCAATAAAACTCTTTTTGCGTCTGGACGTTATGTAGGCCGGACAATAGCAGCGTCTGACATCTCCTAATCACGCAAACACACCGCTATGCCGCAGCTGCGCACTCAATACGTCAGTACTAGAGGTTCAGCGTTCTCAAAAAAATGCGTTCAAATTCCACTTGCGTTGCATTGCCGGACTTTTGTGCGGCCGTACATCGTATATTGGCCGTCATTGCCCGTCATCTGCTGCTAGTGCGGCCGTAATTATGTGCGACAGAACGCACGTTAAAAGTGCGCTGGTCTGACCCCAGCCTTAACGTTTGCTGCGGTGTTTACTGCATATTACAATCCAAAAGCAAATGGGTTAAAAAACACGTTTGCGTTTGGTACCTCGCGCTTCTCTGCGCGAGGTTACTGTACTTTGTGCTCCCTATGCTTAACATGGGGAGCGCAAAAGTGTTAGGCTAGGGTCAGACTAACGCAGTATTAACGTGCGTTTAGACGCACAAAATCACGGCCGTGCTAGCAGCAAATGACGTCCAATTCCGGGGAACACACGAAGTACGGCCGCACGAAAGTTCGGCCGCGCAACGCAAGTGGCAAACGAACGCATTTTTTCTAGAACGTCAAACCTCTAGTACGGACGTACAGAGTGCGCGTGTGTGCGTGATTGGGAGACGTCAGACGCTGCTAATGTCCGGCCAACATAACGTCCAGACACAAAAAGTGTTTTATTGATGATCCGTACAAATCACGGACGAAAAGGCGCATCGTATGACCGCTATCGCGTACTCCGTGAAAAAATGCGTCCATTCGTTCGAACGCACTTTTTCACAGACAACGCGAAAATGCGTTAGTCTGACCCTAGCCTTAATCAACGCTGGATTACAAAGTCCCAGCTGATTAACGTCTGGCTCTGGTCAGCAAAAAGTTAACCAGAGCCAGGACTTGGTGTTAACACCAGGCTAAAAAAATAAAAGACAAATCCTATACTCACCCTCTGTAACGCGGCAAGGACCGCTGCTCCAACCGCCTGTACCATCCAGCGGGAGCAGGGAAAGACTGGGGGGGAAAAGTCCCCCCAGTCTCTCCCTGCGTATCACTACTCCGACCAGCCGGATCTCACAAGGCGAGATCCGGCTGGTCATCATGTGACCGGCAGAGGGGAACTCAATGGAGTCCTATGGACTCAATTGAATGGATGCTTGCAGCTGCGCTCAGCGCTGCCGTGAGCATCCCTGATTTTAACGTGCAATAACAATGCAGGCAGCATTTTTGCGTCTACATTGTAATCCAGCATTAAAACGCGGGGGCGCAAGGGGAAAACTGTGGGTGCAGTTTTTCCTCCCTTGCACCCACGGTTTAACGTGAAGATTATAACAGAGCCCATGGTGTGCAGAATATAAGCTATGTGAAATCCATTAGCTAGGGAATGGATTTTGCAAAATCTAAATACACATAAATCTGTGATATATATGTAGCGCTCACTCCCGGAGGAGCCGCTGAATAAACCTCGATAGTCTCACTGAACTAGGAAATAACTATACACCAGCACTGTTGTGGATTGCTATATATTATACTCTTTACTGAGGCTAGGGTCAGACTGAGGCAGTGCGAACGCGCGTTCTGGCGCACTTAATCACGGCCGTGCTAGCAGCAGATGCCGGGCAATGACGGCCAATATACGAAGTACGGTCGCACAAAAGTCCGGCTGCGCAACGCAAGTGGAAAATGAACGCATTTTTTCGAGAACGTTAAACCACTAGTACTGACGTACAGAGTGCGCTGCGTCCGCTAGAGGCGTGTGTGCGTGATTAGGAGATGTCAGACGCTGCTAATGTCCGGCCAACATAACGTCCAGATGCAAGAAGTGTTTTATTGATGATCCGTACAAAATCACGAATGAAACTGCGCATAGTATGACCGCTATTGCGTATTCCGTGAAAAAATACGTCCATTCTTCGAACGCACATTTTCACGGACAACGTGAAAAATGCGTTAGTCTGACCCTAGCCTGATCCCAATAAAGCAGCATATAATACGCATATACGATATTTGAGTAACAAGAAATCGTAACACGGGAAAAACACGCGGCGGTAAAAGAAAACCGGTTAACCCCCTCAGTTCTGGAGTGTAAGTCCCGTGAATAATAGCTCAAAAATATATATGCGTGTTGTTTAGGGTACCCGGGTACTGTGTTCAACTGGCCAGTGAATGAAACAAAACAATCTTCGACTAGTCACCGTTGGGGCCCTGTGAATTTAAACAATATTGCAGCGTGCGTTTCTGTATTGGAACTGCGTCCTGGAGGCCTCTCACCAATCCGATGAATGAAACTATCCTGCTCTTGATGCCTCGACCACAAGATCGTCTCCGCTGTGTACTGGGACTCCGTGCTACTGAATCTGCTCTCAGCTTGCCCAATCTCTGCAACTGGAACACCGATCCGCTGCCTGCACTCCCAATCGATCAGTGCAGCTTCCTAACACGGGGTCCTGCCGGAACTAGATTTTCCTCCAGACCTCTCAGCGCTGCGCAGGTAGGTCTCAACGCGGTCACTGTCCCGATCTCCAGCACCCGTAAGACAGCGTCTATACTCTGGCCGGGTTGCGATCCCTGACAGCTCTGACGTGCGCCCTCCACCTTTCATTGCTCCGTTCACTCTGCCCATCCCTTGCACGAGGCTGCTGATCTCTTTCCTCTTCCTGTACCACCTCCATCCTGTCCTCACGCAAAGGATGATGGTAGTTGTAGTTCGGTTTTGTCCAGCACAGTCCACAATGTCTCTGTCTCCCTCTGGTGGCAGCAGTAGTTCAATGTACCAGAATACAGTGTTTTTAAAGCAGCGCTACACTTTCCCCCCCTAAACTCTTGGGTCCCTCCAAGGGAGTGTAACAGATACATGACATTGCAATATTTACATTAAGCAATACATTCAGGCTCAGTAGCAAACATATAATGGGTCAGATGTACATCCTCAAGCTGACTCATGTCCCTGACTACCTCAGCTAGCGTCAGGGCCGTCTTTAACGCGGGGCAAAAGGGGCAGGTGCCCCGGGCCCAGTCACTTGAGGGGCCCAAAGCAGCTGCCCCCTTGGGGCCACGGCAAAAAACGCTGGTGCCGCCGAAAACGACTTGTGTATGTGTGTTGCAACTACTATTTGTTGTCCTCCAGGCTCCGCTCTGTATGAAGCTGCCGGCGGCGCCGTCTGGCTGTGGGACTGTCAATCACAGAGAGGGCCCGGGCTGGCAGCACGCAGTCGCAGAGCCGCTGCAGCGCCAACCCAGCGTGCGTGCCTTCCTTCAACCGGGCACAAGGCTGGGATGGGAACTGCACTCACGCTGTTGGCGCCGCCCTCTTCGCGTACCACGTGATGCGGGGTGGCGCGCATGCGCAGAACATCCCCACATGGCATGATATTCTCACTGATGGCTGCGCAGCATATGCATGCCGGAGCTGAGCCGGAGACATCTGAGAGCCGCTCTCAACCGGCGAACCAGGCCAGCAGCAGCACTGTGCAGTGCACACACAGCCCAAAAGATTAAAGGTCGGTTAATAGAGGGACAGGCTGAATAACAGAGAGAGAGGGACAGGCTGAATAACCGAGAGAGAGGGACAGGCTGAATAACCGAGAGAGAGGGACAGGCTGAATAACAGAGAGACAGGCTGAATAACAGAGAGAGGGACAGGCTGAATAACAGAGAGAGGGACAGGCTGAATAACAGAGAGACAGGCTGAATAACAGAGAGAGGGACAGGCTGAATAACAGAGAGACAGGCTGAATAACAGAGAGAGGGACAGGCTGAATAACAGAGAGACAGGCTGAATAACAGAGAGAGGGACAGGCTGAATAACAGAGAGAGAGAGGGACAGGCTGAATAACCGAGAGAGAGGGACAGGCTGAATAACAGAGAGAGGGACAGGCTGAATAACAGAGAGAGGGACAGGCTGAATAACAGAGAGAGGGACAGGCTGAATAACAGAGAGAGTGACAGGCTGAATAACAGAGAGACAGGCTGAATAACAGAGAGAGGGACAGGCTGAATAACCGAGAGAGAGGGACAGCTGAATAACAGAGAGAGGGACAGCTGAATAACAGAGAGAGGGACAGGCTGAATAACAGAGAGAGGGACAGGCTGAATAACAGAGAGAGGACAGCTGAATAACAGAGAGAGTGACAGGCTGAATAACAGAGAGACAGGCTGAATAACAGAGAGAGGGACAGGCTGAATAACAGAGAGACAGGCTGAATAACAGAGAGAGGGACAGGCTGAATAACAGAGAGAGAGAGACAGGCTGAATAACAGAGAGAGAGAGACAGGCTGAACAACAGAGAGAGAGAGGGACAGGCTGAATAACAGAGAGACAGGCTGAACAACAGAGAGAGAGAGGGACAGGCTGAATAACAGAGAGAGAGAGACAGGCTGAATAACAGAGAGAGAGAGGGACAGGCTGAATAACAGAGAGAGAGAGACAGGCTGAATAACAGAGAGAGAGACAGGCTGAATAACAGAGAGAGAGACAGGCTGAATAACAGAGAGAGAGACAGGCTGAATAACAGAGAGAGAGACAGGCTGAATAACAGAGAGAGAGACAGGCTGAATAACAGAGAGAGAGAGAGAGGGACAGGCTGAATAACAGAGAAATTAGCTCCCAACGTGCCATCGGCGCTGTCCCCAGGCTTTCGGGGGGGGGGGCCCAAATTTTTTTTTGCCCAGGGTCGAATAAATATTAAAGACGGGCCTGGCTAGCGTAGCAGACACTTCGGGCAGCCTTCGCACAGTGGTAACAGCTTCTTCAGTGCTATGTCCCGGTGAATCGTAGGTAAGTCTCTGAGGAGGCCGTATCGAACATTTGGGCTTTGATTCTGTGGTTCACAATGAGCCATCATCCAAGCAGGGTAACAATATAGCTCAGGAACACCCGCAGTCATGACTCTCAATTAGGGATGAGCCGAACACTCCCCGAGTTCGGTTCGAGCCCGAACCCGAACTTCCCATTTGTTCGGGACCGGACCCGAACTCGAACCCCATGCAAGTCTGAAGCCCCATGCAAGGCTGAAAATTCGTTTTTTTAGAGTGCCCTCCAAGAGGGCATATATGCTACATATTTGCCATTAAAAGGTGTATGGGGGTCTGCGTAGTGCCCTGGGACAGGAAACAAGGACAAAAAGTTAAAAAAAAAACGTTTTTAAAGGGACAGTGAGTTTTCCATGAAATAAGGGTTAAAAATAAAAACGAAAAATTCCTTCAAATATCATGCCTAGGAGGTCCCCATAACCTGCCCGTGAAGTGGCGGATTTCTAGGATGTATAGACACACTTAAAAAACTAAAAATGACGTTTCATATGACGGTAAATGCTTTTCCTTTAATCTATCCATAAACAACTGCTTGGGGCGGCAGCCTGTATGAAAAGACATTTTAGGACGCGCAGAAAACGTTTAGTGATTTTTTTTTGGCTAAATTATTGTGAAACATATGCAGGTTTTGGATGAAAGTAACAATAGGTGCTATAAAATTGGGCTTTTAGCGTCGGCAACAGTGCCGTCACACCGTAACCCCTCTGAGGATATGAATTTGATACAGGCGTCAGTGGCAGTGCACCCAGATATTGTGCCTTCAGTGCCAGGCCTGCAAGTACTATCATACAGTAACCCCTCTGTGGTATTGTGGAAGAATGCAGAGGTGGACCATGCTGTCCTAAATTGAAAAGATATGAATCTGGGAATGGGCGTCAGTGCACCCAGATATTCTGCCTTTGGTGCAAGACTGCCAGGCCAGCAAGTATCATCATACAGTAACCCCTCTATAGTATTGTGGAAGAATGCAGGGGTGGACCATGTGGTCCTATATTGAAAAGATATGATTCTGGTCAAGGCGTCAGTGCACCCAGATATTGTGCCTTTAGTGCCAGGCCAGCATGTATCATCATACAGTAACCACTCTGTGGTATTGTGGAAGAATGCAGGGGTGGACCACGCGGTCCTATATTGAAATTTTTTTCATCTGGTGGTAATGGGCGTCAGTGCACCCAGATATTGTGCCTTTAATGCCAGGCCAGCAAGTATCATCATACAGTAACCCCTCTGTGGTATTGTGGAAGAGTGCAGGGTTGGACCCTGCGTTCAAAAAAATTAATTATATGAATCTGGCACAGGCGTCAGTGCAGCCAAATATTGTGCCTTTCATGGCAGCAAGTGCCTTCACACCGTAAACCTTTTGTGGTATTGTGGAAGAGTTCAGTGCTGGAGGTTTTGTGAATGCAGAAGAGGACATCCCCGATCTATTCCATTACTTCAGCATCAGGGGATTGATAGCTGCTGATGGGCCTTTGGTGCCAGCTAGTGCCTTCACACCATAACCCCTCTGAGGTATTGTGGAAGAGTGCAGGGGTGGATGCTGCATTCAAATATTAAAATGATATGAATCTGGTACACGCGTCAGTGGCAGTGCACCCAAATATTGGGCCTTTGGTTCCAGCTAGTGCCTTCACAACGTAACCTCTCCGAGGCATTGTGGAAGAGTGCAGTGGTGGAGGTTTTGGGAATGCAGAAGAGATCCCCAATCTATTCAGTTACGTCAGCATTAGGGGATTGATAGCTGCTGATCCAGGACTGATTCATTTTTATAAATGTCAGCCGGTCTACAGAGTCGGTGGACAGACGCACTCTTTTGTCTGTGACAAAACCTCCAGCGGCACTGAACGTCCTTTCGGAAAGCACGCTAGATGAAGGGCAACCTAGTAGCTGCATAGCATATTGGCTAAGTTCTGGCCAGTGATCCAATCTCAACACCCAGTAAGCCAGTGGATCATCTGCTGGAAAGGTATCCAGGTCTGCCCTTGCCCCTAGGTAGTCCTGCACCATATGGTGAAGACGCTGACAATGGGTGCCTACATTTGACGTCCTTGGACGTCGTGGACTAAAAAAATTTAAAACATCAGTCAAGCGGCCCTGGCCTTCACCACTATTCCTCTGATCACCCGCAGCCTCAGAAGCACGTGTGTCAGCACTTGGTAATCTACCAGTGCCTGGAAAGGTGTTACACAAGTGTCGCTTTAGAGCGTCCTCAAGTTTTTTCATCCTGTGCTCCCTCTGTGTGGGCAGAATGAGCTCTGCAACTTTCCCCTTGTATCGTGGATCAAGAAGGGTTGCCAACCAGTAATGATCCCTCTCCTTGATAGCACGAATCCTGGGGTCCTTTATCAGGCTTTGCATCATTAGGGAGCCCATGCAGCATAGGTTGGAGGTGGCATTAGCTTCCGAGTCTTCCTGGTCAATGAGGATGACCGTATCGTGCACTTCCTCCTCCCAGCCACGCACAAGCCCTTCTGTTTCTGTGCACACAAAACCCTCCTTGAGAAATTCCCACCTTCAATGCCCCCACTACTTAAATAGTCCTCCTCCTCCTCATCCTCCTCCTGTCTGATCTGAGTAGGACCCGCTGGAATGCTGTCTGCGGAAAGACTGGGGCCTTGATAGCTAGGGAAGGCCTCCTCTTCCTCCCGCTGCTCTGCCTCTACAGCCACATCTATAATTCCGAGCAGAGTGTGCTCCAGCAGGAACACTAAAGGAATTGTGTCACTGATGCATGCACTGTCATTGCTCACCATCCTCGTTGCCTCCTCAAATGGTGACAGTACAGCGCATGCAGCCTTGATCATCAGCCACTGCGGGGGGGGGAAACAAGTTGACCTGAACCTGTCCTTGTGCCATACTCACACAGGTACTCGTTGATGGCCCTCTGCTGCTTGTGCAGATGCTGCAGCATTGCTAATGTCGAGTTCCACCTGGTGGGCATGTCACAGATCAGACAGTTTGTGGGAAGGTAGAATTCTCTTTGAATTTCTGCCAGGCGAACGCTTGCTGGGAATGACCGTCTGAAGTGGCTGCAGACATTTCTGGCCTGAATGAGAAGCTCTGGCAGCCCTGGGTACTTGGTTAGAAATCGCTGTACCACCAGATTTAGGACGTGTGCTAGGCATGGTACATGCGTCAATTTACCCTTGCGTAGGGCGGAGAGAAGGTTGCTGCCATTATCGCAGACGATCATTCCCAGCTCAAGCTGGCGTGGTGTTAACCTGCCCCTGCAGAGCTGACAAAATTTCTGACCCGGTGTGGCTCCTGTCCCCTAAACAAACCAGCTCAAGCACAGTATGGCATCTTTTTGTTGAGCCATTGCGTAGACCCTGTCAGGCGTCGGTTTAACTGCCACTTCGCCAGAGACAGAGAAGGAGGAGGAGGAGGAGGAAGAGGTGGTGGTGGTGGAGCAGACAGACCTCATACAAGCAGCTTTCTGGAGGCGTGGTGGATGAACAAGCTCCAGCACAGAGCCCCATCTGGGATCACTCCCAGCTGCAATCAGAGTTACCCAGTGTGCCGTGAAGGAAATGTAACGACCCTGTCCATGCTTGCTGGACCACGTGTCTAAAGTCACATGCACCTTGCTGCTGACTGCCTTTCCCAATGACTGGATAACATTGTCTTCCACGTGCTGGTATAGTGCTGGAATGGCCTTGTGTGAAAAGTAATTGCGTTTTGGAACCTGCCACTGTTTTACAGCAAATTCACGGAAGGGAACAGAGTCCACCAGCTGGAAAGGCAGCAGCTGCAATGCGAGTAATTTTGCTAAGCTGGCATTTAGACGCTGTGCTTGGATGGTTGGGACTATACTTTTTCTTTCGCTGCAGCAGCTGCGGCAACGTAATCTGACAGCGTAAATCTTCAGCTACTGGGATGATGTCACATTGTGAGGAAGGACCTGCTGGTACATCCATTACTGTAGCATCATCCCTGTCGGTGGAGGTTGTAGGCAATGACATGGCAGGACATACAGTGTGGGTAGAGACAGATGAGGAGGAGGAGGACCTACGCAAAGTTTTGCACCAACGGGATGTGTGGCACTTGTTCATATGTCGCCTCAAGCACGTGGTACCCAAGTGTCCGGTGTTTATCCCACGCTTCAGCCTCATCTGACATAGATTACAAATAGCAACGGTGGGGTCTGCTGCACATTTCTTAAAGAACTCCCAGGCAGCAGAGTTCCTGCATGTGTTCTTTGAGACAACAGCGCTCTGCACCGGAGCAGCTCTGACATCTGATGCCTTGGACTGGCTAGTGCTACGGTTAGTCACAGAGGATGTTGTGCCTCGTGTTTGCTGTGCCTCCTCCTCCTCCTCCCCCTCCTCCTCACTTGATTCCTCAGTTCGATCTGGCACCCAGGTGGAGTCAGTGACCTCATCATCAATGTCATCTTCACCCCCTATCTCCTCGTCACTGGAGCCAACTTGGCAGTATGCTGCAGCTGCTGGGGCAACATGAGTGCCAGTTATTTGTGTGTCATCACTGGCACCCCCTTCCTCTAGGTTGATTATACTCCCTTGCTCAACCTCAGAGATTGAATCAGAGCACTGTACTTGCTGCGCATCCTCAAGCAGCATGTCACTCTCATTGTAGTCAAACAATTCAGCTGACTCCTCTGTGTGTGATATCGAGGCTACGGCAGGAGTAGCTGTGGACATGGAGGCTGCATTAGATGCTTTGGCAGCTGAGGTGGACTGTAAAGCACTAGAAGCCTGGCTGGCAGAGGATTGGAGGATGAGGATGGCCTGGTTAGCCAATCCACCAAGTCCTCTGTATGTTGCTGATGCTTAAGACGGCCAGCACCAGTTAGAAAGGACAAGCATGCCCCTGCAGAGGATGCACCATGTCCACCACGACCAGAAGCACAGCCTCCCAACACAGGGGCTGCTTGCCCTCTTATCTGTGTCTGGGAGCGTCTGCCTGTCCTTTTTGTTCTTTCAGACATGGTGAGTGATATATAGATTAATATATACATAACTCTGATTCAACTCTGGTATAAAGATTTAAAGAACTCTGGTATAACTCAGTGAGACACACTGATAGCTGGCAGCCAGTGACGAGACACAGATCACCTCAATTCACAAATGTTTCATAGAAATTAGTGAGCCCCAAAATAATGCGTGGTACTGGATGTGTGATGAGACACAGATCACCTCAATTCACAAATGTTTTAAAGAAAGTTGTAGACCCCAAAAAAACTTGCTGGCACAGTGACAAGACACACATCACCTAAATTCCCTGATATTTGGTAGAAATGAGACCCCCCCTAGTAGCGTGGCAGACCGGCAGTATCAAGACACAACTATCTCCTTTGAAATCTCCTCTGAAATGCGTGCAGAATCGGTGCGTGGAAACGTTATATAGTGTGCTGCGAGACTTAGCTCTGTGAGCCCATGATTGGGTAAAATTTGCCCATAGTGTTGAACCAGTCTTGCACCAGACCTGTGGTCAGGTGCAAGGCTGTAGCCAATTACGAGCTTCAGGCCAGTGGGAAAATGCATTGTGGTCCATTGTGGTCGAACATGCGACGAACACCCGGAAAAGTTCGGTGTTCGCGATCTACTCGAACAGGCTAAATTCGGGTCGAACCCGAACCGTCCGAACCCGAACCGCTCATCCCTACTCTCAGTCCCTCTGCTCCAATCACTCCTTTGGTTCTGTTCAGTTCAACTAAGCCTCCCAATGGAACTCATCTTGACCTTTCTCGACAAGTCTTATCATCCTGGAGACAAATGTGGTGTTTAGTGCTCTTAGCGCATCCCACATCAAACTCATACTTGGAGAACGAATTTTCCGACTTGAGTATTGGAGAATGAACCTGCTTCTTCCGCTTGAACGAGATAGGAGCATCTTTAGGGTAGAACCGTTCAGCTTGAATCGCTTTATTCACTCTCCTCCCTAGATCGGTAGTGGGCAGGGGCTCTCAGTTCTTTGACCATCTGTTGACAGACCGGCTGTAACATTGCGTGCGCCTTTTTGGGAGCATGATTCTCTTCCTTCACCAGTGGGGTTAGAAGACGTCTCACAAAGTCAGTGTTCGACCAAACTATCATAGAACTTCGATTAGCTCCAGAGGGCCGAGGACACACAATGGCCAACGTGTCACATACCTTCGGTTGTCCAACGGTCACGGAACTGAATTCCAGCTTCACCTGTAGATATCCATCATAGGGAAACCTCTCAGTCCCCATACCCCAGATTTCAAGATCCTTCAACTTCTTCAGGGGTATATGTTTCAAGTATTTCTGATAGAAGTCTCGGTAGATCAGAGTTACTTGTGCACCTGAATCTAGAAGAGCCTTGGTGTAGATCCCTCCTACTTGAACTGGAATGACGGGCGAAGGACCTATCATCAGGGAACTTCTCCGTAGTAATAGTAAGCATAGGCCCAGTCTGCTATAACCTAACCCTCATCCTCATTCACGGTGATTGAGGGCGTGCATTGTTTTTTCGTGATGTGGGACCAGACCTCTAGGGAGAGGATCTTCTATTTCTAGCAGGTACATATTCAGACCCTCCCTGCCTCCTATTTGGATCTTGCGAATCGTAGCAGTCTCCATCTCCAGCAGTTGGGTACCCAGTTTGTTCTCTCCACCGGGTTTCTCTGAAGTTTCCCACTTGTGAGGTAGATAACAGTCTTTCTAAGGCCTTTAAGAAATCTCCAACTATTTTCCTTTCTGGCCTTCGGTTCGTACACTGCGCTCGGTAATGACCCAATTCTCCACAGCTGAAACACCTTTCTTTTGAAGATGGGGCCGCACTTTCTCGCTGCGTCTCATTTGAAGACCACCTGTCGGATGCCACAGCAATCCTTGCTGTTCGCATATCTGAGAGAGACCTCTGTATTTCAATCTGTATTTCTGCTACTTTCAAGATTTCGTGGCGCAGATCCGCATGAGCCTGTTCCTGTTCCGCTTGGGCCTCTTGTACTCTCTTGAGAGTGTGTTCCATCTCACCATAGACAGTGAGCTGCTCTTGTCGGTCAATTTTTGGCTCATGTGTCTCCTCCGGATCATCTTCGTCCGACGAACACTCATTATACTTTACAGGTTGGGCATAAACCTTTTCTCCCCTTCTTGCAGACTTCTCCTCCAGAAGGGCTTCTTCTTCTCGAACAGTTTGAATCAGCTCAAGGTAATTAAATTCTTTATTGCCTTCTTGAGTCTTTAGTTGCAACATCACAGGGTCTAAAGGCTGAGCACCCCTCAATATCTGCCGCATTCTGATCTGGTCTACCAGGGCAGGTTCGGCCCCTTTCTTGAGTAGTATCTGGTGCAGAATCTTGTCCAGGCACCTTATATAATCAGTCATTTTCTCACCTTTTCGCTGGTAGGTGTGTTCGTACTGGTACATGAGTTCAGCAGCCTTTTCTATTTAAGTAGTCTAAAGCAGTACAGTCTTTCTTACTCAACTTCAGGTTTCTGACAGCTTCTGATGCAGGTCCCTTCAGGCTCTCTGTAATTCTGATTCTTCTGTGCTTCAGGGACGTCCCTCTCATCCAGAGCCTGCATCGCCTGTTCCACCCATTCTTCGAAGGTTTCTTCTCCCGCCGGAGTTGGTACGCTTCCTGAAAAATTCCTCAACTGATAACCAAAATTAGTGTGAGGAGGGCTTGTTCTTTGACATTTAGCCAGCAAATCTCCGATAGCCATGATGAACTCAGGCCCGATCATGGCCAGCAGACTGGGCACGGGAACGTTCGCGGCATTGCCACGTGGTGCACTTGGCTGAATCAGTTGAACTTCCACCTCGTCGGTCAGCTTCACACTCGCGCCTGAAAACACATTGGAACACCCTTTCTCCACTCAAAAAGAACATATGTGTGAGAAGTATCTGGGTTCGCTTTAATGTCCAGAATTAACCCCGATGTTCTGGTGTCAGCGAGGCCGCGGCCCGGCGACTCTGATCTTCGGCCCAAGTGTCTGCAGGAATATCCATGACTATGCTTAACCCTATCTGGCTATTGTGCTCCTCACACCCTTTGGCAGCAGTGTCTGGATCCATAATTAACCCTTTAATTGCGGTATCCACAGAGACTGGTATCCCGGAACGAGCCCCCACATGTAGCGCTCACTCCCGGAGGAGCCACTGAATAAACCTCGGGATAGTCTCACCGCACTAGGAAATAACTATACACCAGCACTGTTGTGGATTTTTATATATTATATTCTTTACTGATCCCAATAAAGCAGCATATAATACGCATATACGATATTTGAGTAACAAGAATTCGTAACACGGGAAAAACACGCGGCGGTAAAAGAAAACCGGTTAACCCCCTCAGTTCTGGAGTGTAAGTCCCGTGAATAATAGCTCAAAAATATATATGCGTGTTGTTTAGGGTACCCGGGTACTGTGTTCAACTGGCCAGTGAATGAAACAAAACAATCTTCGACTAGTCACCGTTGGGGTCCTGTGAATTGAAACAATATTGCAGCGTGCGTTTCTGTATTGGAACTGCGGCCTGGAGGCCTCTCACCAATCCGATGATGAAACTGTCCTGCTCTTGATGCCTCGACCACAAGATCTTCTCCGCTGTGTACTGGGACTCCGTGCTACTGAATCTGCTCTCAGCTTGCCAATCTCCGCAACTGGAACACCGATCCGCTGCCTGCACTCCCAATCGATCAGCGCAGCCTCCTAACATGGGGTCCTGCTGGAACTAGCTTTTTCCTCCAGACCTCTCAGCGCTGCACAGGTAGGTCTCAACGCGGTCACTGTCCCGATCTCCAGCGCCCGTAAGACAGCGTCTGTACTCCGGCCTGGAGGCGATCCCTGACAGCTCTGACGTGCGTCCTCCACCTTTCACTGCTCCGTTCACTCTGCCCATCCCTTGCACGAGGCTGCTGATCTCTTTCCTCTTCCTGACCCACCTCCTTCCTGTCCTCACGCAAAGGATGATGGTAGTTGTAGTTCGGTTTTGTCCAGCACAGTCCACAATGTCTCTGTATCCCTCTGGAGGCAGCAATAGTTCAATGCACCAGAATACAGTGTTTTTAAAGCAGCACTACATATATCATGATGGTTTTCCACTTCAATTAAAATGTATGACATTTCAAGGATTTTCTATACCTAAGGTCAAGTCAACATCTGCCATTTTATGAATGCAAGTTGCTGTGATGTTCGTATATATTCCAATATAACAATACCAAGAAGTGAGATGATGAGTGAATTAATGTCCAGTGTAAAACTGCTTAAGTAGACATTAATCAATGAAGAATAGTCATTTCGAGTTAAATCCAGGAAACCTGTCATACATTTCGACCCCAATGTAATCTTTCTTAGTTTGTAAACATCTAATCTAGTGCAACATGTTTTAATCGATGCACCCCATGATAGGGATTTTTCTACACACCTTTTTCATATCTGTATTTCTCCTCCTTATTTCCTTGCGGTTATTCTGTTTAAAGCACACCTGCCATAACTGCCTGCTGAGAGACTCATATTGCTGATATCATTGGCAATGTGTTGACATTGCAATCCGCTGTCCAACCAGTTGCCAGTGTTTGCCTCTCAGGGGGGATCAGAGGAATCAGCCTATTGGAGACAACCAATGGCAGCACAGAGCAGGTGAGAATGACAGGTGCACTTTAAACTTTTTCAATTATATGGAGAGATTGACTCCTTTTCAGGTATTTGTATGTAGGTGCTGACTTTACTTCATTCTTTAAAGGTCTACTTTTTTTTAATCTTTCTTTTCCTCAACTTTGAGAACTCAAATCACACTCTGATACAAAGTGCAAATATAAGATCCTGATCTTGAATCAATAATGTTCATAATAATAACAAAAAGATCTCCATACTGTATATGGTGATCTGGCAAGTGGGAGTTGATTAAACCTGAGGGCTCCACGAAACCCCAGTCTCTGGAAACCCCAGACTGGAAGGTAGGGGACTGGATGTGCTATAGGACTAGGTGGGAAACCCAGTGTCTGGATCAAGATACAGCTGTACCAATTTTGCCCTTCCTGTGACTCCGTTGATGTGACTCTTTACATAAAGTCACGTGAAAAATGTTTTCAGTCTACACAGCACAAGCTGATTTCCCACTAAATCCCAAATAAAAAAAGAGACATAGCCTATTCCATGGCAGAGATCCTAGGATGCTGCCGCAAATCTGCTCATGCCCAATATTTGGCACTATATGGATGCCACCAGCTCAAGTTTGAAGACCCTTTATGAGTAGTGGGGAGAAATTATGTACTTCATTGTCTACGCAGAATAACTAAGCCATTACTGAAATGAAATGACCCTAGAGTCGAGGGTCATGATATACTCCTTACCCAAATAACCTGGCAAAAAAAAAACCTTTAGAGTCAACCACCTAAAACTGTGGCCAAATTAGTTATAAAAAGATCGAGTGCACTTCTTGTTCATAAGAGGTGCTTTAGAGTTTTATTGTATAACCAAATCAGGTTTTTTGTTTTTTTTTAAAGATTTTATTTAAGGTAGGACAAGTGATACAGAATTAAAATAAGCGTCAATCATCTACATACAAATCGCGGGCCGCCTTATTTTTATATTTTATATAAGGGAAGAAAAGAAGAAAGAGGAGGAGAGGAGAGAAAAAAAAAGGAGAAAAAGAAAAGGGGTCTCTACAGGCGCACCAGTATATGCAGTCTCACCTCCCATGACATACGGGAAATACATCCTATTCTTTAGTAATAATATAATCAAGCATGAGCCCTGTAAGGCCTGATACCAATTCACGTAATAACCAGACGCCCTCAAGCATCCTTAGTATCCCAGAGGTCCCATATCTTCCTGAACGAGGACATAGTGTGGTGAAGAGTAGGGATGAGCCGAACACCCCCGAGTTTGGTTCGCATTCAAACTCGAACTTTTCAAAAGTTCGAATTCGAACACGAACACGAACTCAATACAAGTCAATGGGACTCAAAGTTCGATTTTTAGAGTGCCCTCCAAGAGGGCATATATGCTAGATATTTTCCATAAAAGGTGTATGGGGGTCCGGGTAGTGCCCTGGGGGAGAAGAAACAAGGACAAATAGTTAAAAAAAAAACATTTTTAGAGGGACAGTGAGTTTTCCATGAAATAAGGGTTAAAAATAAAAACGAAAAATTCCTTCAAATATCGTGCCTAGGAGGTCCCCATAACCTGCCGGTGAAGTGGCGGATTTGTAGGATGTATAGAAACATTTAAAAACAATGTCCGGGTCCGGGTAGTGCCCTGGGGGACAGGAAACAAGGACAAAAAAGTTAAAAAAATATGTTTTTAACCCCTTCACTGCTGATGATGTGTGGGACACATCCTCAGTTACTCCCGCTGTATGCTGAGGAGGACGTGTCCCACACATCATCAGCTTTGTGGGACCCCCGGCGGAGATACTCACCTCTCTGTCCAGGGTCCAGCGGCATTCTGATGTCAGTGTCCTCAGATGCTGAAGTCAAGCTCCTCCCGATGTAAATGATGTCATAGTGCCATGCGCGATGACGTCATATCCAGGCGACCCCCGGCAATGACGGGAGATCGCCTGGAAGGGAGGGGGGGATCCATTCGGATCCCTCTCCCTCCCGATCGGGAGCTCCCACAAAAAAAAGCCAGGCACCGCTTAAAAGGGGAGAGTCTCCCCTTTTAAGCGGTGCCTGGCTTTAACCCCTTAGGCACCGGGTCACACTTCGGCGCCTTAGTGCAGCCTAGCTCTGGTTGGGGCCACCATCTTGGATCGCGGCTGCACCCCCAGGTCCCCCCTCACTGCCTGATGTCCTCACACATAGTGTGATGACCTCAGATAGCCGGGGAACCCCTAACTGCCCGGAATCCTCTGGTGGAGATAGGGGTTAATTTGAACCCCGATACCCCGATGCCTAGGAGGTCCCCATAACCTGCCCGTGAAGTGGCGGATTTGTAGGATGTATGGAAACATCGCCATCACAGACCCACACACAACACCTAGCACTCCCAGTCTGCATACAATGTATCAAATTCATGAGACCGGACTAATTAGAAGCACATGTTATTTCCAAACACTAATTAAACACCTGTTGTTTACGCTGTTTGAGAGCACAGGTCATTTAGAGGTGAGAATCTTTGCACCTAGACATTAGTTTTTAATTCAATATCTAATAAACCGTTGCTTATAATATTCTGCAGTAAAGAGTCTCTTTATTTCTAGATTTTTTTAGTATTTTTTAAGCATTTTTTATACTTTTTACAAAAAAAAATTCGAACTCGAACCGGACACGCCAAAAAGTTCGAAGTTCGCGAACTTTCGAACTGCCGATGTTCGAATCGAACTCCGAATTGTTCAAACCGAACAGCTCATCCCTAGTGAAGAGTGGCCGAATAATATAATAATTTTTTTAAAAGACTTTATTTAAGGTAGGAGAAGCGATATAGAATTCAAATAAGCGTCAATCATCTACATACAAATCGCGGGCCACCTAATTTTTATATTTTATATAAGGGAAGGAAGAGAGGAGAGATAAAAAAAGGAGAAAAAGAAAAGGGGTCTCCACGGACGCACCAGTATATGCAGTCTCACCTCCCATGACATACGGGAAATACATCCTATTCATTAGTAATAATATAATCAAGCATGTGCCCTGTAAGGCCTGAAACCAATTCACGTAATAACCAGAAGCCCTCATGCATCCTTAGTATCCGAGAGGTCCCATATCTTCCTGAACGAGGACATAGTGTGGTGAAGAGTGGCCGAAAGTTCATCCATTAACTTAATGTATTCCATGATCTGGTGAACTCGAATCAGAGGAGGTGAAGTAGTCGAGCACCACTGTTCTGCAACCTCCTTCCTGGCTGCCAATAAAATTTTAGATAAAAGGCGATTTTGAGCAGTAGATAAAACCTGTAATGGTCTAGCAAAAAGATATGTTCAAGGGTCCAGCGGGACAGGGATCCGGAATACCTGATGTAGTAACAAGCCCCTTCCTTCCAGGATTCAACAATCGCAGGGCAGCTCCGCCACATATGAGCCTGGGTGCCACGGGCTCCACAAAATCTCCAGCAAGTATCCGGGGTCGAGGGATCTACCCTATGGAGAAATGCCGGGCTAACATACCACCTCATCAGAGTCTTCACAGATTGTTCCTGAAGGGTGGTGCAAATAGACACTTTTTCGAGTGGCCTCCCATATATCTTCCCAGTTAGCACCTTCGATGTCAGAGCCCAGTTCCCTCTTCCAGGCTGTCATGTAACTAAGTACCACTGACCCAGTTGAGCTCATTAAGGCAGCATAAAGGAGAGAGGTCAATCCCTTTGGAGGAGACCCGGTCAAACAGAGGCCTTCGAAGAATGTAAGAGGGGCCTCCGCGCCCTATCGAAAGTGACCAATTGCCCGTCCAAGTACATGTCTCGTATACGATGTAGAGCATAATTGGCTAGATTAGCAAATAGCGTATATTGCTGTCCAGGGACGAAGCGCCGATTCCTCCACAGAGGCATGAGAGGTGATACAGCACCACAAAATCCTTTCATCAGTGAGATTTTGTCCCATAGCGAAAAAACATGGAGAATTGTGGGGCAAGAGGTAACCAATGGGAGGCGGTCGCGTCGAGTAATCCAAATCCGAGATCTTATGTCATCAGGCCACATCAATGCAGCTTCAAAATCTACCCAACGTTTAAAGGAAGGCAGTGAATGTGCTGCCACTATTTGTGCCAATTGAGCTGCGTGGTACTATTTAAGAAGATTCGGCAGTCCTAAGCCCCCAGAGTCCCTAGAACAATAGAGAGTGGTCCTGGCCACCCGGCGTCTGCCCTGGCGCCACACAAAATCATCAATATTACTTTGTAGGAGGGTCAGGTCACTCGGGTCGACCGGGATCGGGAGGGCCTGTAATAAGTACAAAAGGCGAGGTAAAAGGTTCATTTTTATACAGTGAATCTGGCCAAGCCAGGATATACATTCCTTATCCCAGGTCTCCAGGTCCCATCGGAGCTGTGTAAACATCGGGGAATAATTTGCTCTTTAAATATCAGTGTGCAAAGAGGTTAAATTAGTACCCAAATATGGGATAGACACGGTGGAGAACTTAAAACCGCAAATGTCAGGTTCGTGCCAGGAAGGAGCCATGGCATGGCCTCAGTGTGATGTTATATTCCCAAGCGCTGGGGGTGAACAGGCAGAAAGACACTGGAGACAGTATATGCACAACAAATCTTGTATTGCGGGATGGTTCACAGCAAACAGTCCAGCATAGAACAGATAGTAACACAGGCAAGTGGATGGTGCGCCACGTAGTCTCTCTCTAGTTCCTCTTGAGGGGAAGCAGGAGCCTTTGGTAACAGTACCTGATAGAAGGTCTTCCTCCAGGAGAGAGCTTGAGGGCTGGAAGCCACTTGAGAGTCTCTGGACCCACTGGATAGTGGGCCACGCAGTGGATCTTCCAGCAAGCAGGAACCATGTAATGCAGACACAGCAAGGATGGAATACCTGGTGTACACAGCAGAGCGGGAATATACAGGAAACAAACAATAACAAAAGGGAGCTCTCAGGACCTCTGACATCAGGAAGGGATAACACAAAATGAAAGAGCAAAGGGGAGGAGGGTGTGGTCTGGTTTTATGCAGAATCCTCCGGTTCAGACACAGGAGTTAACCCTTAGGTGGGAAGCAGGTATAGAGAGCTAGTGACACAGGCTGGCCACAGCAGGCTCTCAGGGCTAAGGCATGACAACAAAGGGCAGTTAGTTGAGCCATTTCATCCCCCTGTTAAATGAAAAGGTAAAATCACAGATTTGGCTGTATTAATTTTATAACCCGTAATATCAGAGAATCGAGATAATAGCAGATTCAATGCTCCCAATGAGGCCCCAGGGTCATTCAACGTCAGTAAGACATCGTCTGCATATGCTAATACCTTAAAAGAATCCCCCCAAGGGAGATACCCGTGATTTCCGATGAAGAACAAATCCCTATTAGCAGGGGTTCTAAAGAAAGTGAGAATAAGAGGGGGAAAGTGGACAACCTTGTCGGGTCCCATTAGCTATGCGGAAAAGTTGAGGAGGTGCGCCCGGAATCAGCACATCAGCCATAAGGCTGGTATACAGAGCCCGGACAGCCATTACAAACGAACAAGGAAAACTCATAGAATCTAGTAACCCAAAGAGATAGGGCCATTCCAGGCAGTCAAACGCCTTTTCAGCATCTAGGGATAGAATTAGAGAAGGTGTCCCGTCCTGTTCCATGTACCAAGTCGTATTAACTGCTCGACGGGTATTCTCATATGCTTTACGTCCCGAAACAAAGCCCACCTGGTCCAGGTGAATTAAAGAGGATAGGATAGGATTAGGTCGTGTGGCTAGAATTTTGGCATAAATTTTATTATCAATGTTTAAAAGCGAAATCGGTTGATAGCCCGAAGGGTCAAGAGTATCCTTCCCTGGCTTTGGTAAAACCGCTATAGAGGCGGAAAGGAACTCTTCTGGTAGTGGGGTACCTTCCTGAGCGGCGTTAAGGACTGATACTAGATACGGACCCAGTATGGGAAGATAAGATTTATAATATTGGGCTGTAAAGCCATCTGGGCCTGCGGCTTTATTAGGTTTAAGTGATGTGAACACAGAACGGACCTTGTCCAAAGTGATCGCAGAGGCTAAAACTGCTATATGGGGGGCTTATATGGGGGGCTTCTAATCGAGGAAGGTGTAAAGAAGAAAGAAGAGAATCGATCGCCGCCAAATGTGCCGCATCAGTACTAGAGTGATGGGGGGAATGTTCATATAAGTTAGTATAGTAAGCGGTAAAAGCATTTTTAATGGCTACAGGAGAGGTAAGAACACGCCCCTCAGCATCACGAAGGGAAGCAATGCGAGTTCTAGGAGACCGTGGCCGAATCTGCCTAGCTAGAAGAGTATCCATTTTATTGGCCGATTCGTAATAGCTACGTTTGGACCAATTCATGGAGCGTGCAACAGCCTCGATCAGTAATTTCTTCAAGGCAGTTCGAATCTGCTGGAGGCGACAAAAGGTATCCGCTGAAGGGGAGGATTTGTGATCCCCCTCTGCCACCAGCAGGTCCCGCTGTAGATCAAGGATGTGAGCCATTTTTAGTTTTTTGCGGTAAGAAACCTTACTTATAATATTACCTCGCATTACGACTTTGTACGCTGCCCATAATGTCATTGCAGAGACCTCTCGTGTATCATTATTCTTAAAATAGTCTGTCAGATCTTTACGGAGTTCCGCAACAAGGGTTAAATCCCTCAAGGTGTATGAGCCTATACGCCAATTGCGGGTTGGGGAAGGGCCGGGGGCCAGCAAACCCAGATATATCTCAGCATGGTCCGACCAACAAATAGTGCTAATTGATGCCGATTTGACCCACTGAAGCATAGAGGGGGAGACTAACATGTTATCAATCCTTGAAAAAGAACGGTGGGGATTGGAATAAAACGTAAAATCTCTGGAGGGGTGAAGAACCCGCCACACGTCCACCAGCGATCTCCTGGAAATAAATTCCTGCAACAGGTAATCCTGACGTGTTCCCCTGTGAGTGTCTGATATCGATCCCGTCCTTTTTCTGTCTACCGCGGGGCAAGGCACAGCGTTAAAATCACCACCGATCAGGACCTCGCCAGAGGCGCCCCTATCAATGACTCCATTCAGGGAGTCCCAAAATGTCACTGGGGCCATAGGCGTGCGCTGCATTAGGGTGTGCACCCAAAAGTTCAAAACACACACATATATATATATATATGATATATTTTGGCTGAATGCGTGAGTGTGTGTGTGTGTATGTTCGCATAAGTGTGCGTGAGTTATATATATATATATATATATATAACTCACGCACACTTATGCGAACATACACACACACACACTCACGCATTCAGCCAAAATATATCATTACTATAGAGGTCATTCACAGAGCATTGAAATGTCGCTGACTTGTTCCCTGCACTTCGGGGAATCAAATTGCCCCACCCTGCGGTGAATTCACCATTCACCGCAGGGCCCCCAAAGTGCAGGGAATCAGCCACTCGCAACAGGAACCAGGACGCCATGATCGGCCGGAGGTGACTGTGAGAGGACAGCGCGGGAACGCAGGGACAGGTATGTAACAGCTCAGGTGTGGCTCGGGGTTACTGCTTTCAGCATTGAAATTTAACCGCGAGCCACACACGGGAAAACAGCCAGGGGGCTGAATAAATGCACTGATTTTGACGTATAAAAATGTCAAAATCGGACTGCCAGGGAGGTTAAGGTCTTGTTGCCAAGCACCAATATTTAGTCTCCTACCTGTATCTCACGATGCTTTATTCACTATTCTTACTTTGTGCAGTGCAGGCAGAAGATATAGCAGCGATTCTAGCAGCAATACCAGCCTTTTGGATACAGGGCAAGGGGGCAACGCCGGGCTGAGACAAGGACACGGGTGCCGAATTTTGCACACAGCAGCCTGTTTAAAGACAAATACCTGCATTTACACACACAGCCATACGTTCACATAACTATATATCCCCTACACCCCGGGGTATGTAGCAATAAAACTCCCAGTAGTGTGTGGTATGTGTGTGAGCGTAGCAGAGAATCCACAGCAATAAAAACGCACAGTAATGTGCGGTATCTATGAGCGTGTCACAGAGCTCCACAACAAAACTCACAGTAATGTTTGCTGTGTATGGGCGTATCAGAATCCACAGCAATAAAACTCACAGTAATGTGCAACGTGTATGAGCATATCATAGAATCTACAGCAATTAAACTCAGCAATGTGCTCTGTGTATGAGCGTATCACACATTCCACAGCAATAAAATCCCCAGCAAAGTGCTGTGTGTATGAGCGTATCACAAAATCCACAGCAATAAAACTCCCCAATAATGTGCTCTGTGTATGAGCGTATCACAAAATCCACAGCAATAAAACTCCCCAGTAATGTGCTCTGTGTATGAGGGTATCACAAAATCCACAGCAATAAAACCCCCCAGGAATGTGCTGTGCGTATCAGCATATCACAAAATCCACAGCAATGAAACCCTCCAGTAATGTGCTCTGTGTATGAGCGTATCAAAATCCACAGCAATAAAAACCCCAGGAATGTGCTGTGTGTGTGAGCGTATCACAAAATCCACAGCAATAAAACCCCCCAGTAATGTGCTGTGTGCGTGAGCGTATCACAAAATCCACAGAAATAAACCCCCTGTAATGTGCTGTGTGTGCGAGCGTATCACAAAATCCACAGAAATAAACCCCCAGTAATGTGCTGTGTGTATGAGCGTATCACAAAATCCACAGAAATAAACCCCCAGTAATGTGCTGTGTGTGCGAGCGTATCACAAAATCCACAGAAATAAACCCCCAGTATTGTGCTGTGTGTGCGGGCGTATCACAAAATCCACAGAAATAAACCCCCAGTAATGTGCTGTGTGTGTGCGAGCGTATCACAAAATCCACAGAAATAAACCCCCCTGTAATGTGCGGCGCCTATAATATATAAAAGTTGCCCCCTCTCCTGCTTCCTTTTTTTTTTTTCTTCATTTGCAGGGAGGGGGTTGAATTTTGGTCCAGAGGGGGGGGGTCAAGGAGGGGGAACCCGGCTGGCCGCATCCAATGGATAGCCGCCGGGACCTCTCACCCCCGCAAGCCTGGGGCAGCCTCCGCTTCCCTGGTGGTCCGGTGGATGTGGGTGCTGCACCGCGATCTTTGCTTACAGACCGCAGTGCACGTCTCACAGGGAGTGACTGGACTCGAGCTGAGCGCCCGATCGCAGGTGCCCTGTCACCTGACCGCCGGCGCTCTGACACAGTCAGTAAGCGCCAGCGGTCAGATGACAGGTCATCAGCAATCGCCGGCGCTCAGCTCGTGGCCAGTCACTCGCTGTGGGACGTGCACTGCGGTCTATAAGCACAGATCGCGGTGCAGCACCCACATCCATCGGACCACCAGGGATGCGGAGGCTGCCGCCAGGCCTGCGGAATTGAAGGGTCCCGGCGACTATCCGTTGGATGCGGCCAGCCGGGACACAGAGTGTTCCGCGGGCCTGCGGGGTGTGCCGGGGGCCGGCATTAGGGTGTGCCCAGGCACACCCGGCACACCCCTTGCGCACGCCTATGTCTGGGGCATTATGGGCATAAACATTCACTAATGTGAGCTGTTTAGATCCCAAGACCCCTTGCACCAAAACAATCCGTCCAGCATCATCGGAAGAGCATATATGTACAGTAAATGGACAGTCTCTGTGTATCAAAATAAATAACCCATTATGTTTACTGAGTGAGCAGGAGGAATATGTGAATGGGTAGCGGGGGTCCCCAAGTCTATTTGAATCCAACTTGGACAATTTTGTTTCTTGATGTAAAGCAATATCTACATTTTTTTCGGCGTAATTCCCGAAACAATAGACGCCTCTTCCTTGGGGAGTTAAGGCCCTTTACATTAAGAGAGAGAATATTAATCGGAACGGGCATTATGGAGGGTCATGACACTCAATTAAACTAAGGCCTCCTGCCCGCTCAGTGCGCCTGTGGAGAAGGGAAAAGGGAAGAAAAAAGAGATCCAAGTAAGAGAAGAAAGAAGGGAAGGAGAGAGGAAAAAAAAAACACAGAAAAACATCAAGTCGCCTTGAAAGGCGCTCAGGAAAATTGCGGAGGGGGGAGAACAAGAAGTGCCATCCATCAGGTACTAGGCACTCCTCACGGACATAGAGACGTGAAATCCAAAAAAGAAATATTAGACACAACCCCATAAATCTAGAAACCTGAAAAAAATAAAACATTTACCTTCAAACCAAAAATAGATCTCATATACTGAGTGAATCACAACTTCAGGATCGACAGTAGCCCATCGACTCCCTAATAGCATCCCGAGTGACCAGGCCATTCTAACCAAAAAAAAACAGCGATATAGGAACGTATCTTAATATCTCTTAACAACAGTAGTGCAAAGTCACCCATGAGGGTCTGATAGCTAGATTTAAAAAAATAAAACAAGAAAGTTTGACCTCACCATCAGGATGTGGATAATAAGTATGGGAATAGATGGCCATCCCCTCAGGTCATGGGACGTTGAGGACTCTTTGGTGGCACCCACTCCCATTCTATCACTAAATGCGGCAGAGGGTGGAAGGCTTGAGATATCTGAGGGATCTCCACTGGTGGAAGGCCCAAGGTGGCCAAGAAAGCAGGAGCCTCCCGCAGCGAGGCACAAATCATCATTGTGCTGTTCTGGAATACCAGGACCTTAAGGGGAAACCCCCAAGCAAAGCGAACCTTTTTTTTGTGAAAGGATTTTACCAGGAAGGATACATTGAGATTTCTCTCATTTTCAAGTATGTCCTGGGTGGTGAGTATGTACCGTTAGGTGTCTTGCCAAGGACACTTACTGGAGAGGTTGCTTGCTGGGATTGAACCCATGACTCCACAGGCTCTCTCCATGCAGAGTGGTGACATTACCTCTACTCCACCCAGCCGGTACAACTTGGTGAGAACGTAGGTGATCAGTAAACGATTTCCAGGTCCTCCGCCGGGCTAGGGTACCAGGAGCTAAATCTTGGTATATTTGTATCTCCTTCTGTTGATAGCGCAGAGGGGAGTCCCGAGCCACACGTTGTATAGCTTCTTTAGTAGAATAGTAGTGAAGGCGTATAATGACATCTAGGGCCAGTGCCTCAGGGCCCTTTACTAATCTCAAGGCCCGATGTATGCGGTCAATAAGGAGTCGCTCTGTAGCAAAAGTCAGGGAGCAATTCCTGAAACATGCCCAGTACAGTGTCTTTCAGTGCTGCAGGAGCAACTGACTCTGGCAGGCCCCGCAGCCGGATATTATTGCAGTAGGAGCAATTTGATAAGTCTTCTAATTGGAGTTCCAGCTGTATCACCTGGTCTGCCAGGGTGTTAGAGCGGTCGACCATTGCATTGTGGTGCAGGGCAAAGTCCTCCATATGGGATTCCAGGGCAGCAGTACGCACACCCACTGCTTGTAAATCGGCTTGCATCAGCTGGGCCATTTTTTCTAATTCACCTGCTAGGAAGGATTTTACTTCTGATAAGCCTGCCAGAACCTGGGCAATGTCAACTTTAGTGGCCGGGTCCGGGGGCCCCACGGTGCTCGAGTCATCTGATTCAACTGACGGGGAGGTCCAGCCGCTATCTTGGGAAGGAGCAGCGGCTCCCGCTGGGCGAAAGATCGGAGCTACCTGTTGACCTGTCGCGGTCCGTTTCGACATCCGTTTTCAGAGGGGGACATGACTGGAAGAATCGGGTCCGTCGAAAGCCTAAATGCAGACGTCTGTATTCCAAAAATAGGGGTGCGATGCAGATGTCATGTGGAGAGTAACAAGGTCTCACGTCATACTCCATGTCCCTACAAGCTTCGCCCCCCTCACCAAATCAGTTTTGACAAAACTAAAATTAAGGCCAGAAATCGACTTAGTATCCACTAAAATGTTTTTATTTGGTGAAAACCCAACCACAACCATCTGTATCTAGGATTCCCATGGCTGTACTCAAATACCAAGTGCCATCAATCACCAAAGTGCCACAAACTCATACCAAGCAAAACCCTACTAATGTTGATACCCAGGTTCAATAAAGTCCCCTCAAAGGCTTCAAAAACAGTTCTGCCTAGCTGACACCTATTCCAAATGTGGATTTCAGGACAGACTCCCCTTCATGAAATTTTATGGCAATTGTCTACCACGCTGGTAAAATAATATTAACAAAAAGGTTGAATAGTGATCTACAACCTTCAACAATAGATCTTGACCCCGCCCCCAAAAAATGTTCTAATGTCCCATAAAGTTATTTTAAAGACATATTTTTAAACACACCAATTAGCTAAAACAAAACACGGAACTAATATGACATATGTTTTCAATTTATGTCTGAGTGATTCATGGAGAAATGGACTCCCTACAGAACTCCTATAGGAGACTACGCACATGACATGATTCACACCGTCCTCTGTTTGGCAAACCTGGCAAATCAGTCAAAGTAATCTAGTTCCAAACAACAAAACAGGAATTATCTATCTGGGAATTACGTCCCACACCTCAGCCTACAGCCCTCCCAATCACTGTTTTGCCATTCTTAGATATCCATTAGATATCCATTATGATTTCTATTTAGGCATGCCTAAGCCATAGTAGAACATCAGAGTGTAATTTCTGACCCAAACAAAGGACGCAAAATAAGAGGTTGCGAAATTCCAGACAACATACCATGCTTTACTCTTGCCTATTTCTCCGATCTCTAGTATCATATCGCCCAGAGATGACTTGGCTGTAGTTAAACCACAAAACCTTCAATAGACAAAACCCACAATGCAAATTACATTTCTCCTTCTAACCATTCTTTGCTAGAACTTTGCTGAAACTCAGTCGCTATCGCATACTGCAATGTAAGCACTTTTCATTGCAGTGCCTCGAATCATCTACAAACATCTTCCGAATTTTAATTGATTTTATTTTTAACTCCCACAAAGCAATGAAGAAAAGGCCATAAAATGTTAATAATGTCCTACTGATAATTTACTTCTTGAAGAGGGCACCACCATGACTGGAACAATATGCTATGCTCTTTAACTCTTGAACCTTTATGGTGAGGCTTACATTTCCCTTCAGTGGAGTAACATCACTGCTCTGCGTGGAGAGAGCCTGTGGAGACATGAGTTTTTATCCCGATGAGCACCTCTCCAGTAAGTGTCCTTGGGCAAGACACCTAACGGTACATACTCGCTACCCAGGACATACTTGAAAACGAGAGAAATCTCAATGTATCCTTCCTGGTAAAATACATTCTCAAAAAAAAAAAAGGAATACCATGGCATAACATATAAAATATCAACTTGTATCCCATTCCATCAACAATCTGTGTCCTTTCAGGAGCATCTGCATCTGCCAGCTGTGGAAATATATGATATTCTGAAAGCATTCTTGAGATCTAATGCCAATTTCTAAAGTATGGACAAACAGTGGACATAATTATATTCCAATCAGCATTACCCTAAATTTTATTTCATTTTTGATCTATTTACCTTGCACCTATGGGGATATATTTAAGCATAAAATGTGGCTAATAGTATTTCTAATAAATTGATGTTAGTTATCAAAAGAGCACAACAAATATATTCAGAGATTAAAACTATTAAGGCATCAGCTGTCTTAAAGGACAGTTTACAATTCTTTAAACAGCATGTGTTAAATAAGAAAAGCAGACGGTTTTTAGTAAGGTTTTTCTAGATCAACGAGGTGTCCCTTTGGTTTTTAGATGTCACTAATTGAAATGTCTAATTAATCCTGTGTGGATAGGCTTCATAGAAAAAAAGTGTTATAAAAAGGGAAGGTTACACAAGTAATGCACTGATTGAATCTCAAATTAAAAATTAAACTGAAGAGGTAAGCATTATTATTATTTTGTTATTAATACTATTATTATAATTTTATCTTTAAATAATTCCTTAGAAAATAAACTGAAACCACAGTATTTATTGTTCTTTTCTGTTGACCACTTTAAATGAATATTCTTAAATCACTACAACATATAAAATCACAAAGAACATGTCATTTTAGAATTCACTAAGAAATAGAAAATAGAGAAAAATTCCCCCAACTGTCTAACAGATAAAAATGTCTTGTGGGGTTTCTACTAGTCATTACAAGCTGTGTTTGAGTATTGTTATTGTATATGCTTCTTTAGTACTGTTGTAACATAGATATCAGATTGAGGATTGTACTGTTAAATGAAAATAAATCTATAAATACCAATATGGGTTATGTGTGTATATATTTGTAGTCTTTCATAGTATGGATGACTCCTACATTGATACAGTGAGAACTAGGTCAGTAACTGCCCACTCTTGTCTGGTGGCCCCAAAAGTGTGATATCAGATAAAAATGAATCCACACCAGCACAAAGAGGCAAACTGATATTATTATGAATTTGCATATCTAGATAAAAATAAAATTTGCCTGTTACATCTTGTTTGGTAAAATGTCATCCTACTTGAAAGGATTCTATTCTAGAATTAGATAAAGTATGGGAGATGCACCTTCAAAGCCTTTGTCAGGAATCCCACTGTTAGGAATAGTCAAAATCCTGAGTTATAATTCCCATTGTACCCCAACTCCCATCAGACAGGTACATCCTACACATTACATTGAGGCCTTTGACATTTAGCCCCAAATAATTACACATTTCGTATAAATCTATAAACAGACAGTACGAAAATATTATTACAAAAATAAGTATTACATCATACGATATGTGAAATCACTTCCTGTGAAATCATTAAATACATCAATTATTGCACGCTATAAAAATATTTACAAAATTGGTGCTTTTGCTCAAATGCATAAATAGCATGTAAATTTACAAAATTAAGACTCAGAAGTCTTTGGTTCATCCTTCGGAGAGATTTTGGAAGATGCAAAGTGTTTGTACAATGTACAAAGTTAAATTTTACCTTCAAAATGATTGAATCAAGTAATACAAACTAGTATATAGGCAGAAATAACAGTTTCCTACAATTTCAGTCCATAGATAAGATTTTTTTTTTTATACAAAACCAACGAAAAGTATGTCAGGAGAGCTTTAAAGGGAGTCCAATAAATTACAAATAACAAAGTTCTGGTATATATGAACTAAAACCGGCTGGATGGAGTAGAGGTAACATCACTACTCTGTAACCGTGGAGACACAGTTTCGAATCCTGGCCAGAGCACCTCTCCAGTAAGTGTCTTTGGGCAAGATACCTAACGATACATACTTGCCACCCAGGACATACTTGAAAATGAGAGAAATCTCAATGTATCCTTCCTGGTAAAATACTTAAAAAAAAACAAAAGAAACCTTCCTGGGCACTTATTCCCTAGATAACGCTAACATTAACATCTGGATATGTAAGCGTCATCGCCAGGAAACGTGTGTGTAACACATGCCCCCATATTACATTTCTGAAACCCAAACTCCTTAGCAATCTGTTAGCACATTGTTTTTTGCACTAGTGTCAGTGAGCTTCCTGTCCTTTGCGCATCCTATACTTAATACGGAGAGCGCAATCATTAATTAGCATTTCGATAAGTAAGATATTACAAACTGCAGGCACAAATTACCATCGGGATGCACAAGGCAAAATTTTAGCACCTTCTGAAAGCTGGTGCAAAATGATTCTGCAAATGCAAAATCATTTAGCACTCTGTAAAAAGTCCCCCATTAAATCCGAAACTCACCTCTCATCCAGCAGCAAGAACACTGGCCCAATCCGCTGCTTCTTGTCATCGGGAGCAGAGTGAGTGAGTAAAAACAAATAGTTCCCAGGCTTCTTCTGCATTCACTCGGCTGCGCTGCGTGATCTCGCGAGAGATGCCTACACAGACATGCCCATCATATCTACACAAAGAAAAAAGCAGCTTAGCTAACAAGTGTAAAGCAATTTTGTGTTTTTGTTCAAATGTGTGTATAGATTGCTTTTTCAAAGATAAGTGTTCATGTCTTTAGAGTTTAATGGCAAAGTGAGAAGGCTTGGTTGTAACAATCCATATATATTCTATATTTGCTCTTTTGCACATATTACCTTTTCAGCTCTTTTGTCTTCTTCCCTTAAATTAATTATTTTTGTTGCTGTTACTACTAGATTACACCCTATTATTTACATACTATTTCTATTATATTATCATGACTGAAATAACTAATCATACAGACTAAAGAGTCCTGATTTTCAGGAAAATTCCATAAATAAAACATTTCTTACTTTCTCTAATTGATATTATTGTTCATTATACACCTGTACTTACCCAATGTTCCCATAATGCCATATAACAACAAAATAATGATAATGACATTTTTAAAAATTATCCTTAACCACAATACATTTACACTTAGCTGCTTTAATTTGCTATGCAATTAAGTTTTCCTATTTGGTCGCATATAATATGGCATGTACAGTATCTTCTCATCTCTGCTCTTCTGTAATTCAATTATTAACAGCTGTATGTGTTACATGTTAGGATAATTCTATTGTAACAAATTGAGAACCCCAATGCAATACTTTCATCTAATGTGTTCAATCGAACAACCATAACACCCTATTTCATTTTAATTAGTCTTTTTATTTGGCTTATCTGAAAAAATAAAACATTTGGTCCCACTCAAACAATGACATTTCCTCTCCTGTAATATACACAATTTATATTATTATAATTCTTTATTTATATAGCGCCAGCTTATTCAGCAGCACAACGGGCACAATATAGACAGGGTTACAATACATTGAGCAACAATTGACAAATCAGTTCAATAGGAAGCGAGGACCTATTCCCATGGGAACTCACAATCTAGAAGGATTGGGGTGGAAACAGGAGGAGAGGACTGCAAGGTGAGAGTGATGGACTGCAAGGTGAGAGTGATGGACTGCAAGGTGAGAGTGATGGACTGCAAAGTGGGAATGATGGACTGGTTGCGTCAGTGAGTTGGGTAATAGGCTTCCGTAAACAGGAATGTTTTAAGGTAGAGTTTGAAGGAAGGGAAACTAGGGAAAAGTCTGACCGTACGAGGGAGAGCGTTCCAGAGGATGGGGGCTGCGTGTGAGAAATCCTGCAGTCTATCATTGGAAGAGGTGATGCAGGGAAAAGCTAGGCGCAGGTCACTGTTTGACCTTAGGGAGAGGGCTGGGGTGTATTTAGTGATTAGTGAGGACAGGTAGAGGGGACGGGGAGCTGAGTTAGTGAGAGCTTTGTATTATACCAGAAAATGATACTGCTCAATGTAAAAAAAAAATAATACGAATTGCAGAGATATTAAATATTGGAGAGTGCAATATTACTGTATTTAATCAATTCATTTTTTACACAGAAACACAGATTCCTGAACATTGCTACCAATGTTTTATATCATATTTCATGTTGTTGGGTAAACCATAAAATCACATATGGAGGTTCGTCTTCTTGTCAAGGCCTTTGGATTCTTCCTTTTGATCATTATAGGAATACCTGGAAACCTGTTCATCCTCTTAAAGTTTACCTACATCAAGATATTGGAAAAGAAACTCTTGCCAACCAATGTCATTCTAACAGTCCTGACATCATCAAATCTCCTTGTGATTTTCTCTCGTGTCATCCCACAGGCTCTGAATGCTATAGGAGTTCAGAATTTACTCAACGACACTGAGTGTAAGCTTGTCCTCTTCACATATAGAGTAAGTAGGGCTATGTGTATATGTATCACCAGTTTCCTAAGCTGCCACCAATGTGTTCTAGTAGCCCCTTTCACTAGATACTGGATATACTTAAAGGAAACTTTAACTCAAAAACTCTATATCATTATGATATTACTCTTAGCCATGAATATATCTCTTTACCCTTCAACCATTCTGTATGGAAGTGCCAGAGCAAATTCTACAACCTCTCCTTATACACTACGTTTGGTTTATTGTGATGCAGATTTTCTCACTTACGTATCTTTCATGCTAAATGGACTGGTGTCTGTAATTCGAGAGATTATTTTCCTATGTCTAATGGCCTTATCAAGCACTTACATGGTGACCATTTTATACCAACATGGAAACACCATGAAAGGTGTGCGCAGCTCAGAGAGAGGCAATAGAAAGAGCAGGGAGTACAAGGCTTCCAGAGCAGTCATTTTGCTTGTCGCATTGTATGTTATGTTGTACGGAATGGATAACTCCATGTGGATCTATACTTTGTCCCTTTCCAGTGTAAATACTGATACAAACGATATCCGGATATTCCTTGCTGCCTCATATTCTGCCCTGAGCCCTATACTTATCATTACTACCAATCCAAAATTGTACCGAGGTATAAAAATTCCTTGGAAAATGAAAATGTCTGAAATTGAAAAACAAGATACACATAATACGGGCTTTGTGAACTCTATCAGTTAAGAAAATAATGTGTTTTTGATGCATGTAAAACCATACAAATAATATAGAAATCAACTATTTCTAGTTGTAACTGCTCTTTGAGCAATTCTTTACACTAATGTATTGTCAAATTCTGCAGCTTCAAGTAAATAGAGCTTTTAAATCTTGGGTACATGATGAGTAATAGCACAATATTCATCAGACATTTACCCCTGGGATAGTTCAGACAGAATGGGAGTACTTTGGTTGTGAAAGAACACACCTTATCGTGAATTGATTAATGAAATCATATTTCATCGAGTAGGTAGTAAAAAGGATCCTTGATTGTACTCTAAACAGCTCTAGCTTTCAAGATACAACACAGCCATTCCAAAATTCCTAATGATCTGTTATTTTTAATGGAATGTTGACAAATATTGATGCTATTATTAATGCCTCCTAATAAAACATGCACATATTACTAAATTTGTTTATTTCAACCCATGATCACCAATGAACATGTAAGTAACATCTTTTATAGCACGTTTTAGAGTGATATCTACTAGGACAGTCCAGCTGAAGATTCCAGCAGTAATCTGCCATCTTGAGAGTATCACACCTTCAAGGGCATCCGTGTTCCATTGTTTTTGTCCTGTTGAAATCTTTCACACTGCTCTTCTCTTACACTGATCAGCCACAACAATAAAATCATCTGCCTAACATTGAGTAGATCCCCCTAAAACCAGCTGTGATATGTCAAGGCATGGACCTCATAAGTCAGGGCTCAAAATTTCTACTCGCCTACTCGCATTTGGCGAGTGGAAATTAAGTGAGGGCGAGTGGAAATGCACATGCAGGCAGCACAATAAATTATTTCGTGCTGCGTATTCCGGTGGTGTCACTCTGCAGCCCCCCTTTCCCCAGGCTGCACGGTGGCAGGGATCAGCTGCCTAAGGCTAAAGTCAGACGAAAGCAGTTTTAACGTGCGTTTAGCCGCACGAAATCACGGCCGTGCTAGCAGCAAATGACGTCCAATGCCGGGGAACATACGACGAAAGGCCGCACGAAAGTTCGTCCAGGCAACGCAAGTGGCAAACGAACGCATTTTTTCGAGAACGTCAAACCACTACTACTGACGTACAGAGTGCCCAGCGGCCGCATAGCGGCGTGTTTGCGTGATTGGGAGACGTCAGACGCTGCACACGTCCGGCCAACATAACGTCCAGACGCAAAAAGGGTTTTATTGATGATCCATACAAAATCACGGACGAAAATGCGCATCGTATGACCGCTACCGCGTATTCCGTGAAAAA
This sequence comes from Leptobrachium leishanense, assembly GCA_009667805.1. Classification (NCBI taxonomy): domain Eukaryota; kingdom Metazoa; phylum Chordata; class Amphibia; order Anura; family Megophryidae; genus Leptobrachium; species Leptobrachium leishanense. Next base: position 140,670,372 of record CM019064.1, on the reverse strand, counting down.
ATACGTCCATTCGTTCGAACGCACTTTTTCACGGACAATGTGAAAAATGCGTTCGTCTGACCCTAGCCTTACCTAACCAAGCTCATCTCTGTCATTGGCAGTGGGGTGAAGAGGAGCTTCCCTGCCTCCTCACTCTGCTCACACTGGGGTCTGATGACTTGGTATACATGTACCTGGGGTCTGATGTCTGGGTGTTAATGTTATTTTGAAACTTTATTCTAAATAAAACCTTTAATAGTGTAATTTATAAGATAATTTAAGGGGGTGTTTAGGGGCAAAGTTAAGGGCTGGGTAGGGGTTAGGTGGAGCAACTGGTGGCGAGTAACTCTTATGCCCTGGTTAGTAGCTTGGGACTTGAAATTTTGAGCCCTGCCATAAGTCATCTGAACATATAATATGATATCTGGCACCAAGACATTAGCAGGGCAACCTTTAAATCCTGCAAGTTGTGAAGTGGGGCCTCCATGGATCGCATTTGTTGTTCAACCATATCTCAGATGTTCAATCAGATTGAGATCTGGAAAATTTGAAGGATAAGACAACAACGTTTATTTGTCATGTTCCTCAAACCATACATGAACAATTTTTGCAGTGTAACATGGTGCATTATCCGACTGAAAGAGGTCACTGCCATTAGGGCACGCCACTGCTATGAATGGTTGGTCTACTGAAGCTCGTGTCGGTCCGGCCTCATCCCGAGTGAACCAAGTGGATTCCGGTTACACTACAACAATCTCCAGGTAGGTAGTACGTGTCAAGTCTGTTCTTACACATTTCTGTCATGGCCAGCATTGAGTTTTTCAGCAATTTGAACTACAGTAGCTTTTCCAATTGATCGGATCGGACAGGCTAGCCTTCGCTCCCTACGTACATCAATGATCCTTTGATGTCCATGACCCTGACTCTGGTTCACTGGTTGTCCATGGAGTTTCAGCATCAAAGACAGTCCCCGTCCAGTGCAGCCAGCTTATAATGGAAAAAAAAATTGCCAGGCTTCAGCAGGGGATTAACATAAAAATGTTTCAGCACTAGGAGGAGCCGACTAGCAGAGGGGAAAAAAAAAGAGGCTAAAAAATTTAGAAAAATACCTAAAACATCCTAAAATATCAATATAAAAAAAAGGCCAGAGCCTCTATGTTTGTTTGTGGTGGTTATGTAGTCTCCTTTAACACTCAATATAATTATAAAAATAACCAATAAATAAAGTGTTGCTTTGTCACAAACCTACAACAAGTATAAAACACATGAAATATTTTTATTTTTTTGCTATAAGTGAAATCTCTTCTATGCAAGAAAATATTTTATAGTCATATGACGTGGTAGTTAGTTTAGTACCATGCAAGAGGACATACAGCAAATTGGATTTTAACCCCTTCAGTCCCAAGTGATTTTCCAAAAAAACATTGTCAGGAACCAGTGGTTTTTTAAAAAATAATTTTTAATAATTTACACAGTAAGAAATATTTGGGCATATTCCCAATGTGTTTCTTACTGTAATAAAATATTTGGCCAGTAGATGGTTCCATCTACTGCCAAATTGAGTTACAGCCATTAAAGTTGCAGCTTGTGTTCCTTGCGTCTGATGCCATGACATTCAGTTAGCTGATTTTACACAGTTTTAGCTCTTTGGGCATTATGCCCACAGGGCTAAAACTTTGGGGGCACCTTCTGCAGCCCAAAAGCAAACAAAATTTGTTTGCAGCAAACTAATTTAATTTGCTTATGGGCTGCAGAGCTGTAGATTGAGATATTTCGATATTGGGCACCAGATGGTGCCTTTGAAGCCCGAGATATCTCCATCTAGGTAATGAAGGGGTTAATATCGATGTAGAATAAACACAGTACAGACATATGCAGTGACTATTAGATGGGAACTCGTTTTCCTTGTGGTTGATTAAAGCAAAAATATGACCAGTTTACGGTAAGCTATTGCATGAAAATAGTTTTCATTTGTTTCTAAAAATAAACTGCTTGTATTTGTGTGCTTCTGAACTACTTAATAAAAAATATATAAAGACATAATCAAGATTTCAGTTATTTCTTTGGTTAAATAATTACATTCTAATATCTTTACAAAATATTTAAGTCATAGCTCCAAACATTTACCGTAGATATTACATTTCCATTTTTTAAATTTTGTTTTAGATTTGTTTAATTTGTTACCATAGTTTTTTTGTTCTTCATCATCCTTATCCTGTCAAATGTATTTAACAATGGTGCTTTGTATGTACTGTAAGTTCTCTAATTGTTTTCTTTCTTGGAGCTGTTTTTACTGATGTTATACTTACTTTTGTGACCTTGGTGCTTAATATTACAGTTTTCAAGTTTTAATACATTGACAGAAACATTTCCTACACTAGATTTAAACGTTAAGGCAAAGACAATTTTGTTGACTCCTTGCTGTCGCTCTGCTTTCTAAAGCAAGGGATTGAAGAATAAGGCAGCAACTTTTCTTTGTCATGTTCCTCAAACCATTCATGAACAATTTTTGCAGTGTGGCATGGTGCATTATCCGACTGAAAGAGGCCACTGCCATTAGGGAACGCCACTGCTATAAAGGATTGGTCTACAACAATCTCTAGGTAGGTAGTACGTGTCAAGTCTGTTCTTACACATTTCTGTCATGGCCAGCATTGAGTTTTTCAGCAAATTGAACTACAGTAGCTTTTCCGTTTGATCGGATCGGGCAAGCTAGCCTTCGTTCCCTACGTTAGGTGTCTTGCCCAAGGACACTTACTGGAGAGTTGCTCTTGCCGGCATTCAAACCTGTGTCTCCACAGGTTATAGAGCAGTGAAGTTAACTCTACTCCACCCAGTTGTTCCCACATGGGAAGCTTTCCCATTTCATCACTGGAGTCCCATGCAAAGTATGTTCTGTGGGGGGGGGGGGTGTACCAAGAGTTGTGTTGGGGTGGGTGAGATCTCTGGGAAGGTGTTGTCTTTATTTATTTTTTTGTTATATATTTACAATTTTATTAAGACACAAAGAATATACAGTAAACAAAGAGAAAAAAAAGATCTTTATTTTGCAGCACAGCTGCAGCCTGGACAATGATTGAACACATCAATCCCCAGCATGTACAATAGACCCTAAAACCTATTGTTACAACTTTGCTTCGTTTTTAAAAAACAGATTCTGATCCTACTATTTACATGGGCACAAACACCGCTTATAGCCTAAAAAACCTGCTTGACTGAACCACCTAGGGAGCGCCAGAATAATTTATTCACTGTGCAAGTCTATGGTATTGGCCTACATGGGATCAGCATTTGCGTCATTCATCAGAGCTGTAACCTTATGGCGGTTATTCAGAGAGATCTGAAATGTGGCCAAAATGTAACCGTACACTGAATTTCAGAAAACAGGGACATTTCGTGGCCATTCGGCTATTCAGAGAGCAGGCAATTCGCCAAATTTTCGCGAATTGCCTGCACATACGGTGCCTGTTCGAGGGCAGTGAAATCCCCCATAGAGAAGCAATGGTTAATCTATTCAGAGAACACCGAACAGCTGAGGAATGTCAGTGAAGTGTCCTGCCGTTCGGTGGTTTCATTTATCAGGTTTATTCAGGCGAATCCCATAGGCTTCAATGTTAAAAATATTCCCGTTTTAATTTAATATCTAATAAACCATTTATTATTTTATTCTGCAGTAAAAAGTCTCTTTATTTTAAGATGTTTTTAGGATCTTTTAGGAATTTTGTGGGATTTTTTTGTCAATTTTTTTTAAAATCGTTTTTTCTTTTTTCTGTAACAGCCCTTTTTATTGTTTGTGAGACCTGAGCGGGTACCCACCGTAGAGCAGGCCATTGTGCTGTTGCTCGTTCTCAGGACCCTCACAAACACCCCTGTTGTTTCTCACTATAATTGTAAAGGGTCATGCAGACGTGGACCCCTTGCTTGATGTGCCTAGAGGGGTGTCAGCTATACCCTCCTGATGAGACCCAAGAAGGCCGAAACAATCGTCAGGGGTTGCTGCACCTCTCGTGCAGGGATGACGTCCTTGGCAATCAGTACTGGCCACCCTTTCTGGGTGAGAGCAGGCTGATTTGCATATGGAAAATTCATCCCTGTAATGGCACAAGCAAGCTAAAACCTTGTTTGTGAGACCTGAGCGGGTACCCACCGTAGAGCAGGCCATTGTGCTGTTGCTCGTTCTCAGGACCCTCACAAACACCCCTTTTGTTTCTCAATATTTTATTTACAGTAGAAAATATATGCTCCAATAAATATTGTAGAAGTATAATTGGTAAATAGTATGATTGTTGAAGAATAGATTCTGTTGATTTTAGCTACAGAAAAGAATTCAACTGATAAAGACTCAGTAAGTAACTAGAAAGGAGTGAAGAAATAAATCTAATTTTGACATGTTGAGATTAAATGTCTACACTGGGAGAGAAGAAGGTCTTTGTGTCCAAAATTACCTCTTGACACGAGATAAGAGCTATTAAAATTAAATGTGGAAATAATTAGAAGTGCAACACTGCCCTCTAGAGGATAGCAAATATTATATTTGATATGATGAAAATATTGCTAGTGACGTCAAATTGACTATAATTGAAGCGGCAATGTTGGTTGCAGTCATTCTGAGATTCCAGGACATGAGGCACTCCGAGGCTAACACACATCGCTAGCAGACCATTCCGGGACAATGCACTCAAGACTCTCCCCAAATCTCTAACTCACATGCATTGATTATCTGATATTGATAATCTTCACATATTCCAAACACAATATTACATAAAGAATTCCAAGGCAGACTCATCAAAATCCAGATTGGAGAGGTAATGTATGAGAGCTATTTAAATTAAGAAATTAATGTAATTATATATATTTGTAGATTTCTTGCAACAGATAGACTGAGATTTCTCAGATTCTTGGTAGCTCCAAAAATCTAAATATTTCTATTCTGCAGATAGAAATATGAAGAAGTGGACATAAGGATTTATCCTAAAAGAAACTGTTGTAGGATTGATATAAATATATATATTGAATTTGGAAATTACTGTGATTGAAATTAATAAGCAAGGAATTATATAACAACAAAATAAAAAGCAAAAGATTAGAAGTTTAATTCTCGAGATTAGGGGAGGATTAACTAAATAGGTTTTATTACTTATCATTTTAAATTAGCTCATATTTTGTTGATCCATGTAGTATAGAGATATATATATATATATATATATAAGATCTAGCTGGTTAAACATTGTTTGCTGGGAAATGCATGTTGTATTAAGCAGAAATATTTATTAACCATTTGTGTATTAGTTACTAACTGATAAGATAAATGATATTAATCATATATGCAGTTACTAACAGGAGATACATATATTGTGAAGCTAGTTTTTATGTGCTAATGGATTGTGGTTTATAAATCTTTGTTTATGATATGAGATTTGAAACTTTTTTGTATATGTAATAAATATATATATATGGTTTTATCCGATTATTGATTACTGTATTCTTCAAAGCAAAACACAGACAATTAAAAGAATTTAGGAGAATTTCTAGGAAATATAAACAATTGATCTTTGTATCTCGTATAGGTTTCTTATGAAATAATAATCCCTGCCATATTGGAGGCTTGGCTGAGAAGTCCAATATATGACGTGTTGTAGTCACGTGCAGAGATTATATCTGACAGCCCCAAGTAGCCAGATCCTGGGGAGCAACGAGCAGCCAGGCTACCACGAGTATCCCAGCAGCTAGTGCCTCGCTCGGGGGCAAGGTGTTGAGACAGCGCAGCCCCAGAAATCACGTTAAAATGGGGACGTTAAGGGGAAACCTACAAGATTATTTTTTCCCTGTTAACATCCCCATTTTAGCTCTAATTTAGGGATAGTGCTCTTTATCAATTAAATTGATTTAACTACGGTTTTTGTTAGTCCATGCAAAGGCATTTTAATAAAGAATGGATTAGATATATTTTGTATTTCACAGCTTTCTCACAATCTAGGGCTTATCTATCAATATGTGACAGGCATAAGGCTATCCTAAACAAAAGATAAATCCAGGTAAAGTATCCATGTAATTGGGCAGACTAGATGGGCCGAAAGGTTCTTATCTGCCGACATTTTTCTATGTTTCTATGTTTCTAAATATTATTACACATACAAAGTTATATAGATGTGCAGATAGATCAAATTACAAGATCTTAATGTCACCAATTGGAAGCAAACTTTATTTGCTTCAATAGAGAGTTTAATTTCCACAGTTTAATTGCTCCCTTGAGAAATCATTGAAACGTCAAGTCATTATATAAATATAGGTAACCTTACACGATTCACCTTGAACCTTAACAAGTCAGTATCAACACAGGACGACAAAGAATATTCTCTTGTAGAAGGTAAAAGGATAAATTGGTGTAAAAACACTTTTTTGATATAACTGAGCTCATCCTTATGCTATATAAAGAAGTTGGAGAGAATCAACCCAGCAACACGTAAGTATAATAACGTGGAAATATAAACGCTTGCAGAACTAAAAATTATGTTTAGCTATTTTTAAAATCCTGAACAGCAGTGGAAATGTGACGACTTTCATAATGATGGTTAACTCCTCCTATGCACAAAGAATCAAATATTAAAATCTGCGAAATGTGTTCTGCTGGAATGATAGGAATGAGCACTTATGTATTGAAGAGCTAAGCCAAAGTGCTCAGCAACCTTGACCATCCAGCTGTTATAAAGGTAACATTCCCATGAGGCTCAGGCAATCTAATGAGCAACTGAGTATCATGGGAGATGTAGTTCCAAAATATCTGGAGAGCCAAGGTTGCTGACCGCTGAACAAGGTGCTACGTTTTAAAGAGTATTGTATAAGACGAGTCCAATGTTCTGAGTTTGGTGACGCCATGTAAATATTTTAGACAGGTCTGTTCCACATGCACGTCTTTAGTTATTACTTATTTACTTAATAACTTTATTTGGTTGGTGTAAAATTTCCAGTGTTTACCCAAAATCCCTGACTTTATCCAGGAAAATACATATCAGAAAGCTTTATGGTAAATCGATCTCGTTCCCGAATAAGAAAATATCTTTCACATGAAACTATATTCCTATTATGAAAAGACACTCTTGAGCTTTCATGTCATTCAGACCTAGAAATTGTTTACTTTTTCTAAGAAATCAGTCTTTCATGCAAACTGCAAAACTTTAACACACATTTAACTTCTGTATTCTGTCAATCTATACAGGCCATTTAAAGTTGGCATTGATCAGCTTAAACAGAACATCAGAGATACTTTTTATAAGATACAAAGCCACTTTCTCAATTTATGCAATGTGATTGTTGATCTATTTCAGGTTTCTATTACTCCTTCACTTTAAAGAGGAACTGATTTAATGTAATTTGGACAACATTAGAATTTTTTCTACTAATCAAAAATTTTAATATCTCATCATACAGACCTATATTTTATGTGTTCTTCAAAACAGAGCTTTTGTAGACCTGTGTTACTTTAAAATCTGGCAAACGTTTGGCAGATATTCTTAACGGAATATGAGGCTTGATCAATTCTGTGACGTTTTACGTAAATGTTTAAAGTCCACTTGATAGTTTATTGAACAGATAACATGTTGTAGCGCTGTGGTTATGCACTGGATCCAAATACCTTTTGTAAAGTTATGCCATAAAGGCTAAATCACTAAAATTGAAACACAAATTGTAAAAAATAAATTACAAATCCCTGTAATCTCCCAAGAATATGCTGCCACCTCTGTAGGGACAATAGGGTCAAATAGTGCCTTGATGTCTGTTCACCAGATCTTCACAAGAGCCCTTCCATAACTGATGCTAACTTTGCCAGAGCTGTTGTAAACTTGCCAGAGCCTAGTCTATGGAGTTGTTAGGTTTACAACAGCTTTGGTTAAGTTAACACCAACCTTGGATGCACTGCTGCATTTTACCATCCACCTATGTTCTCAATCAAAGATTGATGATACATCACTTGTAATCATACAGTGTAGTTATTAAACATATACCAGCTCAAGCTCACAGGGCTTTTACTGGGAAGGCCTTAATTGTAAAATGTTATATATTTACAGGTGCAACGTCTGCAGAGCTGGTAATGGATATCCGTCTGCTCAAAGCCGCCATTTTCTTTTTCTTCACCGTGATTGGAGTTCCAGACAATCTCTACATCGTGCTGAAGTTTTCCCTTATCCGGATTATCGAAAAGAAGCTGCTACCAAACAATATAATCCTGATGACACTGGCATTAGCCAATCTACTTATTGTCTTCTCTCGAGTCATCCCACAGTTCCTGCATGCCATTGTAATAGTCAATTTATTTGATGATGCTAATTGCAAACTCTTTGGCTATGCTTACAGAGTTAGTCGAGCCATGTCCATCTGTACCACCAGTCTGCTGAGCTGTCATCAATGTATCCTCATTGCACCTAACACCAGACTGTGGATCTTGCTCAAACAAAAAGTCACTCAAAACGTATTGGCTATTATTATGGCAATCCTGTTAGTGAATCTAGCATTATATCGCACCAGTTTCATATATGCCAATGCCAGAAAAAATTACACATCTCCATATACCCTACACTTGGTTTATTGTGATACTGACTTTCTAACATATGTCTCGTACATTGCCAATGGAATTGTTTTTGCCTCTAGGGATTTTCTCTTTGTGGGGATGATGACTCTGGCCAGCGTTTATATTGTATACATATTGCTTCGCCATCAGAGATATATAAAAGGAATAAGGAGCTCTGATAAAGTCCAAAGAAGATCAGTTGAATATAAGGCATCAAGAGCGGTCATTTTGCTGGTTGTCTTCTATGTGCTGTTATATGGGATGGATAACTGCATGTGGATTTACATCTTGACTTTATCTAATGTAAAACCTGATACAAATGATGCCAGAGTACTTTTGTCTTGTGCTTACTCTGTGTTTAATCCTATTGTCAACATTGCAACTAATCCTAAACTTCAACCGCATGCAAACATTTCCCTATGGAGGAACCGAAAATCCTTAGGTACCAGTGCAATGGACAATGGAGTCCGTCCTCGGATGCCAGTTTCTGTTCTAATTCGGTGGAGAAATCAGATAGCTGTGCGCATAAAGAAATCACACAGACAAGGAATACGTCTATGTGGTTTCCAAGCCAATGACTTCTCTGTCTTTATTTGACAATTTACAAGGCTTTTTATGCTACTTCGCATGTAACGATAACAGGCTGTTGCCCAACATTCTATTCGTCATTAATATTGTGAAATTATAGACCTTGTTTAATAACAGTTAAAGAAAATAAACAACAGTGTCTCCGGATGTCCCTTTAGCCGTCAAGGACGTTGGTTACAGGACGTTCCGAGATGTTCCAAAACATTCTCCAAGATGTTCCAAAACATTCTCTTCTTGATACTTGGAAAAGAAACTACATGTGCGTACAAAAAAATCAGCTAAGATAGCGTTTATAAAGAATAATATGCATTTGATTCATAAATCTTGATTAATCATTTAAACTACTCAAATGAGCATTTTTCTAGGCCTCCTTCTAAGCCTTTGATTATTATAAAAGCGAATATATACATTTCTGTCCACAACAGTACCCCCTAAAAATGCACATTTCCCAAGTGTACCCCTGGAGACGAGCCGTGCCTTCATCCGTTCCCCTAATAGTCTCGCCAGCCATCCAAAATCTTCGCCGGAGGTTGAGACGAGAAATTCCTATTGAATAAAACCCCTGTGTAGTCCGGGCTTCCGTGCATGGTCGAGACTGGTGGGTCAAGAGTCGGGCTTCAACTCGTCTTGCAACGGGTCACTAACCTTGACTTAGAGCCAAATCATAGATGGTGTTCTCGAGATAGGGGACGCATGGACTCATAATTCTGTGGTTGACTTGTAACAGGAGGGCGGAATTCGTCCGACCTCTCATTCACAGGAACCCCAGAAATTCTAGAATAGTATAGGAAGTGCCAATATTCTCCCCAGTGTCCCTACACACTTGATTAAGCAGTACAGGTGTAGTGGATTCCACAGTTCTTTCGATAACCTTTTTAATGCAGGGTAAAACACAACATCCAATCACCGTCAACAGAACCATCATTACCAGGATAACTATCCTTATTTGTGTGAGGATCTTCTGCCAGGCACTCATCCAACTAAAATACTGATCCATGGATCACATCCAACTAAAATACTGATCCCATGGATCAGTAATGCCAGTGTTTTTCTTCAGTTCTTCAGACAGGTCTTCCAATCGTTTAATGGCTTTAGTGACTTTGCCAGTGGGGCCTGTGTTATCCGGGATAAAGGTGCAACAGGAGCCACCAGTACCTTTCAGCATCGTACAGACCCCACCCCTCTCTGCCAGTAGCATATCGAGGGCCATTTGGTTCGGGAAGGTCATTGCAGAGGTCGGACCTAGCTGGTCGGCCAAACCTTGGAGGGCATCTCGGGTATAGTTAACAAACCTCTGTTGGTTGTAATAGATGTAGTTAATCCAATCAACATTCTTGTTGATGGTTACCATGGGGATTAAAGATTCAAATCCCGCCTTTACCTGGTTTCTAGCTTTGAACTCATTAGGCACCCCCCTTGGGACTCCTATGACATCAAGGTAGACGTGGGGATCGAAACTGCCAGGTACAGAATTCGCCTGTCTCCTTTGTCTAGTGAGTCCGGGGGTGTGGGCTGTTGGCAGGTCATCATCAAAGGGCAGGATGTGGAGGGGCATGATGGCTTTAGCCAGAGCACACTCACCGTCCCACGCACCTACCAAGCGGGAGCGGACACGCATGTCACCGCAGATCCAATAGACATCTCCCAGGGAGATCACCTGGTTTTGCACCTTCTCCTTCTCCACAGCGCTGTACTGCGCACAATAGCCTTCTGTGAAGTTTCCAACTACCCGGCCACCGGTTCCCCAAGAGGAGTGACAGGTGTAGTTCCCGGGGTAGATGGTGATACTCTCTGAGAGTCTAGGGTTTCGTTTCTGGAGGGGGTATTTGGCTTTCCATGCTCTGCAAGCATCGTGATTTAGAGTGGTGTTGGTAAACAAACCAAGAAAGCATTCCTCGACATCCTCGGGGATATTGAGGGGTACCGTACCTAGATGAGGCCTAGCAGTACCACACACAAAGCAATTGGTTCTGTTGTGGGACTGAGCGGTATATTTCATCCATTCTAACCAAACATTCATATCTGAGTATCCCGTTTCAATGGCCATAGTATCCTCGAACGTGGGATCAGCGATGGCCACTATACCATTGGGAGAGATCATCATGTGGTGATTAAGGGGTTTGGACTGTTGGTGCGGAGGGACCCAGTCAGGGGCAAGGTACATATCTCGTAGGCGGAATTTACCCAGGGTCTGCGGATTCTCTGAACCCCCTTTACCCACAAACCCAGAACATAGATACCTGAATCCCCGGGTCCTGGATTTTCTAGGGTTAGAATTAGTTTCAGTGCTGTTGCCCCTGTTCTAAACTGCACCTCCCCATCATCATCTGACTCCTGTAATTCATACTTGGGGCAGGTGTTTGGGGCCATTGTCAGTGTCATACGAGCGAGAAGTGATTTACTATTTTCATCTTTCTTATTTAAGGAGATCTGTGGTTTATGTCCCCAGGGAACTCCCGTATTCCATCCCACCGATGCCCAACTACCGCACTCCTGTCCCCAATAGCAATTGGTAACGCACATATATATGTCATAATCATGTGGAATCCCATTTCTCCAGATACATTGCAAGCGGGGGCCTGGGCATGGGTGTATATCACAATAGTTAAAGGTGTATGTAACCACGCGAGTGTTAGATGAATTATACCAGAAAGTGGTTAGTTTGTTTTCGGCGGCAGTAGTATTCATTGCGTGGCCCATGACATGGGCATTGTCCTTCAGTTGTCCCAGGGCAGCTTCCTCCTGGGCTCTCATAACCGCTTGTACCATAACATCAGCTGACTGTCCCAGTATAACAGTTACATTGTGCCCCTGGATTCCCACCCCCCAAATGAGAAAGATATACATAATCATGTTTGTTTTGTTGTCTGGTCCGCTTTTGGTGTACAGGTCTTTTTACAGTGGGAGGCGTGGATCCAGGTGGCTTTTCCTTCCAATTTTACTGAAGTTGCAGTTGTGAGGAGGACCTGGAAGGGACCGTCGTATCTGGGCTCAAGTGGATTCTTTCGACGAAACTTCTTCACTAGTACCCAGTCTCCCGGGACCAGTTGATGAGTGTCGTGGATACTTTCAGGGTCTGGAATGCAAGAGAACGAACACCTGACCATAGATATCAGTTAATATTGTTGAAACACTTGTGACATAATTTATTAGACAGTCGGACTGTAATTGCAACTGTTGAGGGAAACAGTATTCTGAAAGGTGACAGATTGTGTAGACCGATGAGAGCATTCATCATTATATTTGAGAGGTGTGAGGGCCCATGTGCCTATTGTACTACAGCCGGATAGAGTTCCTTAGGTAAGCACACTTTATTTCTTAGTTCTGGGTTACTAGTAGTGTGACTAGCTGCTCGAGTTCCTTTTCCTGTGTCTGACTGAGTGAGTCTGTCTTGCTGCTTGGTCTGCAAAATGATTTAATATCAGCTTCTGGTGTACTAAACTTTCCATGTGCATTTACTTTTATCGCTGCAACCTGTGTGAGTGCGTGTAGCTGCGCTTGTTTTGTTTCTTTTCCTTCTTCTGGCAGAAAGGGTGGGGGCGAGGGGGAAGTTGAACAGAATTGATTAAAAATCCCTCATAGTTAACAGCATCAACACTACCAGAATCAGAATCACAATCGAAATTACCCCCCCCCCAGGAAAAGGAAAGAGAGTAGCGGGGTTAAGACCCAGATATCAGGCGAGAGTGACAGTATCAGGGTGCAGGAGGGAATATCGCCGGCGCAGTAGGCTCGCAGAAACATCATGTCGTGCCAATACTCGGGGCTGCTTACCCCTACCCGTTTTGTGCAAATTAATATTTAATCAGCAGGCATCAGCAGGCATCATCAGACTGTTGTTACCAATATTATGTGTCGTTGGAGAATTGGAGGCTAAAACATTCCTGGCATTAGCAGCTTTATCTCGTACCTAGCACACTCCGTCTGTGGGGTCGATATCAACTAGAAAATCCTCTAAATTAACTAGGAAATAAAAACCTGCTTTCTTCTGATACGGACAGTACATCTTATCTATTTTAAACTAAAATAACCTAATGCAGCAGGGAAAAACCCGCTCCACGTTTAAACTGCATAGAGTTGAACATTCCTTTTTTTTTTTTTTTCTCTCTCTCAGCAGGGTTAAAATATCTGATCTTCACGGTCATAGGAAAAAAAGAGGAACCAATTTAATCTTTCTAGTTTCACTTTCTCATCTGCGTCCTGCTTCCCTTTTTTTTTTTTTTTTTCACATAGAAAACATTATACGGGATATTTTAAAGCTCACTTTTTTTCTTAACACTTAACACTTAATCCTACCCGGCTCCGTAGCACTCTGTCCTGCAGAGCAATACTGATAGAATACGGAGCCTCTCTCTCCCGAGAATATTTCGTATAAAACTATTTTTAATTAAAATAATAAACCTTTAGGGCGTTAGCAAAAACTCCCCCATCAATATAGACAAACGGTATTACCTACAAGAACAATCACTCCGCATACGTACATTTTTTGTACCTCACATATACACCACAACAGTAAACAATGCAGATCCTCCTGGCCAACACCCAGCAATGGAATCATATCTCAAACAAAGCAGTTGTTATGTCTCTCCTGTCTACTTTGCTTGTTGTCTTTGCTTACCGAGATTTACATCTCTGACATACATACATACATACATACAAACATACATGTCCTTCTTATTGCTCCTTACTGGCAAGCAACCTATAGTTGCCATATCTAGGATAGGCTTTCCTAACCTCTTCTCACATTGACTCATAAACTATCATCCGCATTTTATAGATTATCAGATTCTGCTTTAAAATAACTTTCATCCCACTTATACAAAATTCATCATTTTGTTTGCATCCATTTATACGAGTCGGAACAGGCGTCCCTGTCCAACCGCCGATTAAATTTATACCTTAATCGACTCATACTATATATATATATACATATACATCCATATATACAAAACACACAGTATATACACAAAAATATATACAAAACACACAGTATATACACAAAAATATATACAAAACACACAGTATATACACAAAAATATATACAAAACACACAGTATATACACAAAAATATATACAAAACACACAGTATATACACAAATATATATATATATTGGTTGTTTGGTCAGACATCGTCTTGGGGGAAAGGCCTAAGCCAGGGATAGTGGGTCGTGGGAAATTATCAGATACAATGGCAGTATCCTGGTAATGGTCATTGGCGGCATCTGGGCTTTGGGTGGGGGCCGTCGCCTGCGGGGTGCTTTACAATCCCGTTTGAAATGGCCGGACTCTCCACAAGTAAAACAGGTTCTTGGTGGACGCCCCCCCTCCCCACCAGGCTCCCCTTCCACGGTGCCTGCTGTCATACTGAGAGTGGGCTGCTGTGTCCAGGTGATATTATTCTTGGGAGTCGGGGGTATGTCTTGGGTGTTTCGGTAGAAAGGGTACGTGGTGTCTGTTCGCTGGGGTGGAAAGGTGATGAGGTCTTGGTGCTGGGGTGAAAAGTCATGGGCTGGCTACGGGTGACCTGGGGTGTGGTTGCAGGAAACCCTATGTGGGACGTTAGGGAATCATCAGTACGATTTACTGAGTCAAAAAAATGACTGGAGAAAGGTGGTTGACCCGGGTCACCGGTCCGGTCTATCGTTTGGAGAGTGGTATCTAAATTGGGCAAATGAATCATTATAGGGTATATTGTCGGTACCTGGCTTGTGGCTGTTAATGAGGACGTTACAGGACGAGTGGTGTAGTACGACCCATCGATACAGAAAACAGGGTAGAGACCTGTCGGCTGTTTTTGGGCATTTGTCGTTTGGGTTGTCAGGTATATTACAAAGAAAGGAGAATTTTAAAATGGATGCTTGTAGCCATTTTGTTTTTAAAGACAGTTTCTTTTCTTTAAAATTTTCTCTAAGTTTAGAAATGAATGAGATTTTATTTGTTACAGAGGTCATTCCTGGGTGAAGTTTTTTATATTTTTTTAAGAAGTGCCAGACATGAAGGAACCTAGAATGTTTCTTTTGTGTGATAATGCTAGAGTTAAGTGCTAAGACGTGTCCTAATTAAATTTATTGGTCTGTCTTAAGTTTTAAAACAAAAGATATTTTGTCTTTTGGGTATAGGAATAAGAGTTAATACTTCTAATATAGATTTATATTCACAAAATAGATGTTTATAATCAAGGTATATTTTATTATATTTACAGTAGGAAATATATACTCCAATAAATATTGTAGAAAGTATATAATTGGTAAATCATAAAATTTACTAAAGAATAGATTCTGTTGAGTTAACCAGAAAATAATTTAGCTGATAGGACTCTGAGTAAGTAATTTCAAAAGGGAGTAGGGATATAAATCAGAGATGATAGGTAGAGACAGTGTCTAGCTGGGAGGAGAGAGAGGTTCTTTGTTAAGTCAGATTGATCTTTTGACCCGAGATAGGATATTAAAAAAAAATGGTGGAATTAATTAAGAAGTGCAATACTGCCCTCTAGAGGATAGTAAATATAATAATTGATATAGCAAAAATATTGCCAGTGACGTCAAATTGGTTATAATAAGCGGCAATGTTATTTGAAAATCAGTCGGAGATTCCAGCATTCAGACTCACACCGCAATGCATTCAGACGTCCAGTACACATGACACTCTGAGAGTAAGTCAGAGATTCCAGCATTCAGAGACTCACACCGCAATGCATTCAGACGTCCAGTACACATGACACTCTGAGAGTCCAAGATTCCAACACTCAGACTCACACCACGATGCAGGCAGATCCCAAGACATGAGGCAATCAAGATTCTCACCAAATTTCTGACTATCACCAAATCTCTAACTCACATGCATTGATTATCTGATATCGATAATTTTCACATATTCCAAAACAAAGCATCACATAGAAAATTCCAAGACTTATCAACATCCAAATTGGACAGGTAATGTATAAAAAAAAGAAGGAATTAATGTAATTATATATATTTGTAGAGATTCTTGCAACGTAAACTGAGACTTCTCGGATATGGTTAGATCCAAATACTAAGTATTTTCTATTCTGCAGATAGAAATATGAAGAAGTGGATATAAGGATTTATTCCTAAAAGAAATGTTGTAAGATTGATACCAATATATGTATTGAATTTGGAAATTACTGTGATTAAAATTAATAAGCAAGGAATTATATAACTACAAAATAAAAAGCAAAAGATTAGAAGTTTAATTCTCGAGATTAGGGGAGGATTCACTAAATAAGTTTTTATTACTTATCATTAAATTAGCTCATCTTTTGTTGATCCATGTAGTATAGAGATATATATATATATATCTGTAAGAGCTGGCTGGTTAAACATTGTTTGCTGGGAAATGCATGTTGTATTAAGCAGAAATGTTTATTAACCATTTGTGTATTAGTTACTAACTGATAAGGTAAATGATATTAATCATATATGCAGTTCTAACCGGAGATACATATATTGTGAAGCTAGTTTTTATATGCTGATGGATTGTGGTTTATAAATTTTTGTTTATGATATGAGATTTGAAACTTTTTTGTATACGTAATAAATATATATATATTTTTATCCGATTATTGATTATTGTATTTTTTAAAGCAAAACACAGACAATTAAAAGAATTCAGGATAATTTCTAAGAAGTATAGACGATTGATATTTGTGTCTCGTATAAGTTTCTTATGAAATAATAATCCCTGATATATTGGAGGCAACTGCCGAGGTAGGTCCAGTAAGTCCAATATAGACATATTGGAGGCTTGGCTGATAAATCCAATATATAACGTGTTGTATTCACGTGCAGAGATGATATCCGACAGGGTTGGGGTTATTATTTTCTTTATTGGATACCTTACTATAGGAAGGAGGCTCAGAACATGGAGTGAGATAATAGTAATTCATTTTTAGTTTCTTCTTATCTAATGTTTCTATCCACCCTTCGTTCTCAATTTCTTTTGCAACCCTATACCATGCCTGTGCAACATTCCATAAACCATTATCAATCAACATTCCTTTCTTATTCTTCAACACATGTTTCCATTCTTCTACCTGTAATCTGGGATTATCTAATTCGCAAATCTTGCCTAAAATCTTTAGGTTTGTCACATTACTTTTGCCTGTCCTTTCCTCAACTAACTTGCATGGTGACAACCAACCAGTATGGCTACTCTGTTCATTTCCTATTCTTGATTGTTAGCATTGTTTCCTGGTCACTCTTCAATTCACGTAGTTTATCAACAGTCAGAAATGAGGATAGACCTATATCTATCGTGGCCTATTTACCACGACAATAAAGCATCTCGTCCTCCCCTATATTCCAAATATAGGACCCTGCAAGAAAAGGTGTAGCTAGCACCTCTCTACCGCAGCATATATATCCTACAGGTGCTTCCTTTACCGCGTCACCTGTTCCTACTAGATATATATATTCTTGTGAGTTCCTAATAGATACGCCTAATGCATCATCTATCCCAGTACTCACAAAAAACCCCTCTGACTGTCAATCAAACTATACTTCAATCAGAGATATATCGCATCCTACCACCAAGCTTGTGTTCACCTGTTACTGTTAGGAAAGACCTAATACCAGGTATGCGCCTATTGCATCACATCACCTGTTACCGTCTGGAGATAGCTAACCAGATACACCCCACTTGTTACCACAGGTCCGCGATAATCTCTCTGATTAACAACCAACCAAAACACAATTTCTATCAGGAAATATGCGTCAATACAAAGAATCGTGAACAGACACGTACAAACAAGCAGACAACTGGCATGCGGTCGTGGGTCAGTATAACGGGCACCTGGGCAAAGTTAAATAAAACCCCACTTTTGATGCTTTTCCCAAGCGGCACACTGGGGTTTCCCGGGGCAGGATCACAGACCAGAACACGTCACCGATAAGATATCAAAAGGTATCTTACCTGTGAGGTTACGAAGTTGATCAGGCTCCGGTTCTGGTGTGGTCCTGCCAGGAAATCCCCGTCAGTGACACACTGGAGAAAGCGTAACCCAGGGCCCCACGGTGGGCGTCAAATTGCAATGGACAATGGAGTCCGTCCTCGGATGCCAGTTTCTGTTCTAATTCGGTGGAGAAATCAGATAGCTGTGCGCATAAAGAAATCACACAGACAAGGAATACGTCTATGTGGCTTCCAAGCCAATGACTTCTCTGTCTTTATTTGACAATTTACAAGGCTTTTTATGCTACTTCGCATGTAACGATAACAGGCTGTTGCCCAACATTCTATTCGTCATTAATATTGTGAAATTATAGACCTTGTTTAATAACAGTTAAAGAAAATAAACAACAGTGTCTCCGGATGTCCCTTTAGCCGTCAAGGACGTTGGTTACAGGACGTTCCGAGATGTTCCAAAACATTCTCCAATATGTTCCAAAACATTCTCTTCTTGATTCTTGGAAAAGAAACTACATGTGCGTACAAAACAATCAGCTAAGATAGCGTTTATAAAGAATAATATGCATTTGATTCATAAATCTTGATTAACCATTTAAACTACTCAAATGAGCATTTTTCTAGGCCTCCTTCTAAGCCTTTGAATATTATAAAAGCGAATATATACATTTCTGTCCACAACACCAGTAGTCATTTGAACTGTATCAGCACAGAGCTTGAAGGACACGTGCCTTTTTATGCTTGTAAGTGAACTGCCATATCCATAGCAAAAAAGTTGCAATTAGTGTTTGCACATGCAGGAAACAACAGGAAACATATTTACAGCAATTCTGTAATATCTGTCTTCTGTGTGAAAATATGCTTTTTAGAGGCACCTGTATGAACAGTACTGCAGATCTAGCTTAGACTATACAGTCATCATTCTGGTTCAATTGTTAAACATCTGTTGGTTAAGAATAAAGGTTTAAAATATTTGCTTATTGGAGTAAACTAACCTATGGACTGAGCATCAAATAATAACTTATTTTTTGTGTTTTGCTCACAGAAGTGATTTGTGATATCACAGATTCACTTTGCATTGTGATACATGAGCACAGCTCAAAAAAAATAAAAAGCAGACACTTCACCCTTTCTTCTAGCACAGAAAGACTAATACAAGTGTACAGATGTTCATTTTAGACTTTTTTTCCTATCAGACACCTACTTTTAATAGAATAACAAGATTATATATCATTGGAATTAACCGTTTCAATGCTAAGTCGTTTCACCCCATGTGCTGAGTTCATTTTCAGTACTACTTAAAGTCATGTTTTCTAGTAGAACCCACACATATTATATATATTTTTTTTTAGAGATTTTTATAGCTACATATGTCATATCATGTCAGAACCGTACAACATAAAATTTAAGAAAGTTTCTAATTTTTATTTCGATTTCAGTAATTTACCTACAGGGTTATTCAAAGAGAATCGAAAAGTCACCGCACATTCAGTGACTTTTCGTTCTCTTGAATTCGGCACGATTTGGCGATCCCATTTTGGCGACCCTGCGGTGTATTCGGCAAGCATCACAGGGCCGCCGTAATGCAGGGAAAAGTCGCCGCAAACCCGCCGAAAACTCACCGCAAAACGAGGGCGAACGCTCACCGACACCCGCGAAAAACATCTGGATTAACCCGCCGAAAACGCTAGAAAAACCCGAGCAGGAGCCGATCACACGCAGCGCAGCCACCAGAAAAACCCGACACCACAGACGAAGGAGGTGAGGAAAAAAAATCCAGTACTCTACTACGCTTGAATGTTTGAAAAGTGAAACGTTGTTTGCAAAGAAACTGCTGAACGAAAATGTCTGAAAGTTACATTTGAGATCCAATGAATGATAATAAAAAGGGCTGTTACAGAAAAAAGAAAAAACGATTTAAAAAAAAAAAACTGGAAAAAAAATGTTTGCTAAAAAATCACGAAAGAAGCCTAAAAGGTCCTAAGAGATCTACAAATAAAGAGACTTTTTACTGCAGAATATTATAATGAACGGTTTATTAGATATTGAATTAAAATATATTTTAACATTGAAGTCTATGGGATGGGATCCGGCCGATCGCTGTGCCCCCCGGTGTGGGCTGACATCTTGGATGTCAGCCCATCAATCCGGGACCGCCGCGGGCACAATAGATGTCATCGCGGTGGCGCGATGACATCTATTTCAGGCGCCTCCCCGCGTGTGCGGAGGAGGCGCCTGAAAGGGAGGGGGGGAGGTCCTTCCTTCGTGATCCTTTCCCGGAGCTGGCCGACATCTTAACCGCAATTGCTCTCATGTAAAAATGTGAAAAGAAACACTTTACACGTTGTAAATTTTTGAAAATTCAAATTTTATTGCATATTTTGTTATAATATACAGACAGGACATAACGTATATATATAATAATGACATATTATGAATCTTCCGAGTCTGCCGGAAAGAACGATATATAATATGTCTGGGTCATATAATAAAATAAGGCTTCAAAACGCGGTTAAACATGATGAGCGAAACCGGTAAAAATGACCTCAGCACACAGGCGGGAAATGCCTCAGCAGCGAAAGGGTTAATGTATTCAATGACTGGACAGTAAGGTGATAAAAAAAGTGATAAAAAACTGGTGTATAATGTGATAACTCAATATAGTGTAAACTATGTGATATAATAACATGCACTAAAAAACTAGGGTCAATTATAATTATGTGATAAATGAATGACAAATGTATTTAATAAACAAATAAACAAAATAACTATGTTACCAGTAGGGATGAGCTGTTCGGTTAGATCTGTTCGGAGTTCGCATCGAACATTGGCCGTTCGACTGTTCGCCGAACTCCGAACATTTCCGCGTGTTTGGTTCGAGTTCGCCCACAATGCACCACAATGGACCATAATGCACTTTTCCACTAGCCTGAAGCTTGTAATTAGCTACAGCCTTGCACCTGACCACAGGTCAGGTGCAATACAGGTGCAAGATTATGCCAATCACGGCTCAGAGTCCAAATTTCGCCCAATCATGGGCTCACAGAGCTAAGTCCCGCAGCACACTATATGAGGCTTCACACAGCCCAGCACGTGTTTTTTGAGAGGAGATTGTTCTGTTAGTGTGTCTTCTCAATGCCAGCAGCTATTGGGGGGGGGGTCTCACTTCTACACGATATCTGGGAATTGTTGTAATCTGTGTGTTCTCACTGCCAGCAGCTATTGGGGGGTCTCACTTCTACAAGATATCTGGGAATTGTTCTAATCTGTGTGTTCTCACTGCCAGCAGCTATTGGGGGGTCTCACTTCTACAAGATATCTGGGAATTGTTGTAATCTGTGTGTTCTCACTGACAGCAGCTATTGGGGGTCTCACTTCTACAAGATATCTGGGAATTGTTGTAATCTGTGTGTTCTCACTGCCAGCAGCTATTGGGGGTCTCACTTCTACAAGATATCTGGGAATTGTTGTAATCTGTGTGTTCTCACTGCCAGCAGCTATTGGGGTGGTCTCACTTTTACAAGATATTTGGGAATTGTTGTAATCTGTGTGTTCTCACTGCCAGCAGCTATTGGGGGAGTCTCACTTCTACAAGATATCTGGGAATTGTTGTAATCTGTGTGTTCTCACTGCCAGCAGCTATTGGGGGGGGGGGGGGTGTCTCACTTCTATCAGATATCTGGGAATTGTAACTGCCACCCATCAGGGGGTCTAACTGATTTATAGGAGGTTTCTGGGAATTGTAATTTGTGTCTTGTCACTGCCACCCATCAGGGGGTCTCACTGATTTATAGGAGGTTCCTGGGAATTGTAATCTGTGTCTTCTCACTGCCAGCTATCAGGGGGTCCCACATACTTCTATCAGATATCTGAGAATTGTAATTTGTGTCTTGTCACTGCCACCCATCAGGGGGTCTCACTGATTTATAGGAGGTTCCTGGGAATTGTAATTTGTGTCTTGTCACTGCCACCCATCAGGGGGTCTCACTGATTTATAGGAGGTTCCTGGGAATTGTAATTTGTGTCTTGTCACTGCCACCCATCAGGGCGTCTCACTGATTTATAGGAGGTTCCTGGGAGTTGTAATTTGTGTCTTGTCACTGTCACCCATCAGGGGGTTTCACATACTTGTAGCAGATATCTGGGAATTATAACCTGTGTCTTGTCACTGCCACCCATCAGGGGGTCTCGCTGATTTATAGGAGGTTCCTGGGAATTGTAATTTGTGTCTTGTCACTGTCACCCATCAGGGGGTTTCACATACTTGTAGCAGATATCTGGGAATTATAACCTGTGTCTTGTCACTGCCACCCATCAGGGGGTCTCGCTGATTTATAGGTGGTTTCTGGGAATTTTAATTTGTGTCTTGCCACTGGCTGCCAGCTATCAGGGTGTCTCACTGAGTTATACCAGAGTTCTGAAAATCTTTAATCTAGATAACACAGTTGAATCAGAGTTCTGCATATCTTTAATCTATATATCACTCACCATGTCAAAAAGACCAAAAAGGACAGGCAGACGCTCCCAGACACAGATAAGAGGGCAAGCAGCCTCTGTGTTGGGAGGCTGTGCCTCTGGTCGTCGTGGACGTGGTGCATCCTCTGCAGGGGCACGCTTGTCCTTTCTAACTGGTGCTGGCCGTCTTAAGCAGCAGCAACATACAGAGGATTTGGTGGATTGGCTAACCAGGCCATCCTCATCCTCCGAGTCCTCTGCCAGCCAGGCTTGTAGTGCTTTACAGTCCACCTCAGCTGCCAAAGCATCTAGTGCAGCCTCCATGTCCACAGCTACTCCTGCCGTAGCCTCACTATCACACACGGAGGAGTCAGCTGAATTGTTTGACTACAATGACAGTGACATGCTGCTTGAGGATGCGCAGCAAGTACAGTGCTCTGATTCAATCTCTGAGGTTGAGGAAGGGAGTATAATCAACCTAGAGGAAGGGGGTGCCAGTGATGACACACAAATAACTGGCACTCATGTTGCCCCAGCAGCTGCAGCATACTGCCAAGTTGGCTCCAGTGACGAGGAGATAGTGGGTGATAACGATGATGAGGTCACTGACTCCACCTGGGTGCCTGATCGAACAGAGGAGTCAAGGGAGGAAGAGGAGGAGGCACAACAAAAATGAGGAAGAACGTCCTATATGACCAACCGTAGCCAGTCCAAGTGGGGGAGGGGGGTTATGAGCAAAGTCAGCGCTTCCTTAAGGTTATTCCTTTGTTGGATGGAAAACAATTCGATAGGCCTTCAGCGTTGGTCTGAGTAGCAAGAGTGCCTCCAAAAGAAAAAAATCATACAAAGCATAGAGAAGTAAAGCTTAACATGCATGTGTATGATGAAAATGAAAGAGTTTCACTCACATGATTCAGTGTCCTCAATCAGACACTCGATATGCAGGCCCCTGGCAGCTTGGGTAGGGAATGCCAGATTTCCCTTCTTTGTTGGTGGAGATGCAGGGCTTTGCAAAACCCTATAGCATAAGGGATCCCAGTGCCTGTTCCCAGCAAAGTTTGTAGCAAGGTTTGAGCAGGCTGATGCTCTGGAAATGTAACCTCAGCAGCAGAGGAAAATGGAGAAAACGTTCACAGATGTGATAAATGTTTTATTCCTAAATGAATCAAATAAAATTAATCATAACAGCAGAGTACACCGAAACGCGTTTCGCGGTTTGTCACCGCTTCCTCAGTCAGTGTAATGCTGTAAAAGTTCATAGTCCTTTTATTACAAACAAAAAGTAAAAAAAAAATCCAACATGGCCACAGGGAAAAACTTTTTTTTTTCCTCTTCTTTATTTAGAGTCCAAAAGACGAGGGGAGCCTATCTATATATCTATAGGCTGGACAATTCCACCCAAGTGCCCAAACCAACAGGGGCAAAATATGGTGTAATCAAAGTACAGAATCATGCGGGGGTAACCAAAAAACCCAAAGAGTATTAACTATAGAAAGATGTAAATGTTCATATAAAAATACATATAAAATACATAGCATATGTAAAATACATATAAAATACATAGCACCAAATATATAAACGTTGGAATCTCTAAAAATTACCTGGTACAATAAACAAAATATATGTAGAAATAAAGGAGAATAAGATAATTTACTAAAATACTTTAAATATCTGTATTAATAGTATGAGGGAGGAGAAAATGTAGACGGTAAGTAGGTAAGAAGTACCATCACTATAGGGTATGTATCTCGTTAAAGGGAGCAAAAAGGATTAGGTGGTTGAATGTTGAGAGACAATAGTTGGAAGGACATACTGTCAATGGGGGGGTGTACTGATGGGTGAAAGGATAAAGAGAACTTTCTAAACCATGGACAGATGAGACAGGGAAGGGAGTGGGGTATATTGTCTTATATAGGTATATAGTAATAAACTAATGGATCAGCATATGATAATATCCATTAGTTTACTACTATATAGTAGTAGTTGCGATTTGTAATCTATGTCAGATGAGGATCAATCGTGGGAAAGACATCCCACGCTTGGGTACCACGTGCTTGAGGCGACATATGACCACCTGCCACGCCTCCCATTGGCAGAACACTTTGCATAGGTCCTCCTCCTCATCTGTCTCTACCCCTACTATATGTCCTGCCATGTCATTGCCTACAACCTCCACTGACAGGGATGATGCTACAGTAATGGGTGTACCAGGTCCCTCCTCAGAATGTGACAGCATCCAATAAACTGAAGATTTACGCAGTCAGATTACGTTGCCCCAGCTGCTGCAGCGTAAGAAAAAATATTGTCCCAACCATCCTCAAGCACAGCGTCTAAATGCCAGCTTAGCAAAATTTCTCGGATTACAGCTGCTGCCTTTCCAGCTGGTGGACTCTGCTTCCTTCCGTGAATTTGCTGAATGTGCTGTACCACAGTGGCAGGTTCCAAAACACCATTTCTTTTCACGGAAAGCCATTCCAGCACTATACCAGCACGTGGAACACAATGTTATGGAGTCATTGGGAAAGGCAGTCAGCAGCAAGGTGCACATGTTTTTAGACACGTGGTCCAGCAAGCATGGACAGGGCCGTTACATTTCCTTCACGGCACACTGGGTAACTCTGCTTGCAGCTGGGAGGGATCCAGGACGGGGATCTGTGCTGTAGCTTGTTCATCCATCACGTCTCCAGAAAGCTGCTTGTATGAGGTTTGTCTGCTCCACAACCTCTTCCTCCTCCTTCTCTGTCTCTGGTGAAGTGGCAGTTAAACCAATGCGTGGCAGGGGCTATGCAATGGCTCAAGCAAAAAGATGCCATACTGTGCTTGAGCTGGTTTGTTTAGGGGACGGGAGCCACACCGGGACAGAAATTCTGTCAGCTCTGCAGGGGCAGGTGCAGAGATGGTTAACACCATGCCAGCTTCAGCTGGGAATGGTCGTCTGTGATAATGGAAACAACCTTTTCTCCGCCCTACGCCAGGGTAAGTTAGACGCATGTACCATGCCTAGCACACATCCTAAATCTGGAACCCAGGGCTGCCAGAGCTTCTCAGCCAGGCCAGAAAAGTCTGAGCCACTTCAGACGGTCGTTCCCAGCAAGTGTTCGCCTGGCAGAAATTCAAAGAGAATTCCACCTTCCCACAAACCGTCTGATCTGTGACATGCCCACCTGGTGGAACTCGACATTAGCAATGCTGCAATGTCTACACAAGCAGCAGAGGGCCATCAATGAGTACCTGTGTGAGTATGGCACACGGACAGGTTCAGGTCAACTTGGTTCCCCCCCCCCACAGTGGCTGATGATGATCAAGGATGCATGCACTGTACTGTCACCATTTGAGGAGGCAACAAGCATGGTGAGCAGGGAGCAGGGAACTATAATTCAGTCTCTTTCCAGGTGACCCGTCCAGCTCCCGTTCATCCTTCACTCCTTACCCTTTCCAGCTGAAGGAAAAGCACGCTGTTTTGTATAAAGTAGTATAGTGTCTGCGGTTATATTATGATAGAGCTGCACCCCCTCCTAATGGTGCCTTAGGCAATTACCTAACTGGCCAATGGATGCACCATCCCTGGGTGTGGGCTTATATTTCAGCTTCATTGCTGTGCCTCCTTTATTGTTGAAAAAATAATAATCTTATTTCTAATTGGAGATAGTAGATGTTGGAGATCCTCTACTATTCAACTCATTATGCTTTCAGAGTTTCTGTGTTATTTGAAAAAATATAAATAAAAAGAAATGTGCTACTACATGCAGACCAATTTACTAAATTGTTGATCTTTACTTTTGAAAGTACTGAAAGAATAAATACATTCATGATTTTTAATTATTTCCGTTTTCAGCTATACATGGCATAAAAAAATACTAACCTAACATACTAGCATATAAGAACAAAATAATAGGAGAATAGCAATATAAAAAACACAGATAAACAGCACATAGCGTGATATAGTATAGAGACAATAGATTTGTTAACAGCCCCCTTTAGGTTGCACGCACAGTGGATACACACAGCAATATGAGCATATTTAGGCATTGTTACCACCTATTGTCCCAAGCCTCCTCTGTTAATGATTCAGCAGCCTTCATCACCAATCCCAGACATCTCGCATGGTTACTGGACTCCTGGACAGCGATTCTTCTTGCTGTTGAAGATCAATTTAGCCTCAATAAAACTCCAGCCCTTCTCTTCATCAAGGGAAATAAGAATAAATGTGACCAGAGAGTCAGAGCCAAAAAATTTGAATTTATTACATAGAAAATCTGGTGCACCGTGCCAGTGTTATTGAGAAAGAATGGATTTTAAAAGTTTGGCCAGCGATGGATGGTAAAACGGATGTTGTCTTCTGGCCCTGGCACATGCACAGAGTTGATAGAGTTGGAGATATGCATTTTAAATGAGTGCCGACGACAACAAGGAGATTAACCCTTTCTCTGCTGAGCCATTTCACGCCTGTGTGCTGAGCTCATTTTTACCATTTTTGCTCATGTTTAAACTCGTTTTGAAGCCACGTTTTATTATACCACCCAGACATATTAAATATCGTTCTTTCTGGCAAACTCGGCAGATTCATAATATCATTATTATATATATACATCATGTCCTGCCTGTATATTATAACAAAAATGCAATAAAATTTGAATATTCAACAATTTACAGTGTGTAAAGTGTTTTTTTTTCACATTTTATCATGCGAGCGTTTGCGATTATATTTTCTATGGGTTGTGCTTGTTAAAAAAATAGAAATGGGGACTCGTTACATTTTTTTGGGGGGAAATTATTTGGTTTTTAGCAATCGCCCCATAGAAAAAAATCATTTGTGCAGCATCATTGTTCACATTATAATTGAAATGGGAACAATATTGCTGCATTAATAAAACAAAGAAAAAACCCAAACAAAATTATTTATTATTTTAATTTATTTTTTTTAACACTTTACATCGTCATATACGCACCTGTTGGTGC
Organism: Leptobrachium leishanense; assembly: GCA_009667805.1. Taxonomy (NCBI): domain Eukaryota; kingdom Metazoa; phylum Chordata; class Amphibia; order Anura; family Megophryidae; genus Leptobrachium; species Leptobrachium leishanense. The sequence goes on along the minus strand of CM019064.1, from coordinate 140,642,900 downwards.
TGAATCACGATCCAGCCCTCTAGGGGTTAAAGACAGCTGCCGCTTGGAAGGGCAGGCTGTGCCCTTCCAAATGGTGCCTGCCTTTAGATTGTAGCCTGCACGGATCAGGAGGGAGAGAGGTTCAAAGGACCTCCCCCTCCCCTTCAGGCACCTTCCCCGCACTCGTGGGGGGGGCGCCTGTAATAGATGTCATTGCGCTAGCATCCATGTGGCACACTGTATTTATCGTTGAAGTGCTGATGCAGCAATACGTGGAACGTGGAAGTTATTGCGGGACAGAAAATCCCCCACAAAAGCAGTCTATTTAAACCAGAGGAGAACTAGACAGTTTTTATCCCTGAAGAAGTTAGTATAAGTCAACAAAACACTTTGGATTTACTGTCTTGGATTTATTATTTAGGTAAGTGGGTCCCAACCGCGGTCCTCAAGTAACCCTAACAGACCAGGTTTTGAGGATTGCCTTGAGGAAATGCAGACTGAATCCTGCAATCACTGAGCAGCAAATCATATCACCTGTGCTGTGTTTCAGATATCTATAAAACCTGGCCTGTTGGGGGTACTTGTGGACCACGGTTGGGAACCACTGATTTAGGTGATTCCTATTTTTATTTTCTTTGTAATAAATCCCCATTTTTTGTTCTGACTCACTGGTCATCTTTAGTCTCATTTCCCTCTATGAAGAGAAGGGCTGAAGTAATATTGAGGCTAAAACTGATCTTCAACAGCATAGAAGAATTCATGTCTATGAGTCCAATATCCATGCGAGATGTCTGAGATCGATGTTGAAGGCAGCTGAATCATTAACAGTGGAGGCCTGGGTTAAGAAGTGGTAACAATGCCTAGATATGCTTATTAATGCTGTGTATCCAGTGAGTGTAACCTAAAGGGGGCTGTTAACAATTATATTGTCTCTATACAATATCACGCTATATGCTGTTTATCTGTGTTTTATATATAGATCTACCCCTATTCTTTGTTGTTATTGTAGTGTTCTGGAGTATACTAGACGTCTCGGGTTCCCTGGTGGTCTAGTGGCTAGGATTCGGCGCTCTCACCGCCGCGGCCCGGGTTCGGTTCCCGGTCAGGGAAATCTGTAATTTCTTATTTTAGAGAGAGTTCAGAGAAGGGCTACTAAAATGGTGTACGGCTTGAAGGAGAAAAGTTACCAGGAAAGGCTTAATGATCTTAACATGTACAGCTTGGAAAAAAGATGAGACAGAGGAGATATGATAGAAACATTTAAATACGTAAAGGGAATCCACAAGGTAGAGGAAGGGAGTATATTTAAAAGGAAACAAAATAGCAAAACAAGAGGACATAGTCTTAGATTAGAGGGGCAAAGGTTTAAAAGTAACATCAGGAAGCATTATTTTACTGAGAGGGTGGTGGATACATGGAACAGTCTTCCAGTAGAAGTGGTAGAGGCCAAAACAGTAATTGAATTTAAGCAAGCATGGGATAGGCATAAAGCTATCCTAAACAAAAGATAAATCCAGGTAAAGTATCCATGTAATTGGGCAGACTAGATGGGCCGAAAGGTTCTTATCTGCAGACATTTTTCTATTTTTCTATGTTTCTATGTTCTCTATAACTGCAGATGGCTGCTGTCTTGTCAGCCCTCAACCAAGAGACCAAAATGTATGACCAACTGTCATCAACCAGCTGCCAAAAGAAACACCCAACTCCCCCCCCCCCCCCCCACCCAATGACAGCCAGCACACCACAGTTATATGATGGTGTTCAGACGCTTGGAGGAGGAAGCACTTTAGGAGTATAAAGATGCGTATGAATTATTTTAATTTAACCACCGGGGTGATACATTCTTCGGTATTAACCTAATATACTGTAATGATATGTGGCACTGAGAAGCACAAGAACATTCCCCATGCAAATGCTCTTCCTGCTACCTTTAATTAGTCCCATGAGCACTGATGTCAAGAAAAAAATGGTAATAAATACAGGAGTTACGTTCCACCGTATACTACTAATTTACTAGGAGGATCGAAGAAATTTGTAATGTAATGCAACTAACTCCTCTAGCAAGAATTAGGTTTTAAATTCAAATGCCTACATTTAAGGTAAGTAATAATGGAAAACATTATTGCATGCAGGTTTAAATACATCACTGTGCAATAACTGCATTAAGACTGCATGATTTTGTTAATTATATTCCTGGAAGAAAATCCAACTCAGAGAAAACAAAAGTTAGAAGATTTTCTGCTACTACAAAGTACTTGTAATTTTGAGAAAGGATTTTTACCAGGAAGGATATATTGAGATTTCACTCTTTTTCAAGTATGTCTTGGGTGGCAAGTATGCACCGTTAGGTGTCTTGCCCAAGGACACTTACTGGAGAGGTGCTCTGGTCGGGATCGAACCTGTGTCTCCACAGTCTCTCTCCACAGTTATAGAGCAGTAATGTTACCTCTACTCCACCCAGCCGGTAATTAATAACATGTGTGTTGTTGTATGAGAAGAATTATCCTAAGATATTTATTGATCCTAGAAAAAAAATGCAGAGAGAGGTCAGTATAGAAATGTTCGATATGGCAGTAAATTCAAGCGTCATTTACACTTAATAATTAAAAGGGCTACTATCAGGGTTATCCAAAGAGATTCGAATTGCTTGAGAAAGGTAACCGAACGCTGAAAATCAGCGTTCGGTTACCTTTCCTGGCCATTCGGCTATCCAGAGAGCAGGCAATTCGCCAAATCCTGTCGAATTGCCTGCGCATACGGTGACTGTTCGGTCCCTGTTCGAGGGCAGTGAAATCCCCATGAAAAAGCACTGCTTCGGCTATTCAGAGAACACAAACCAGCAGTGAAGGTTCCCGAATTGCCCTGCCATTCGGTGGTTTAATTCGGCAATTTATTCAGGAGAATCCCATAGGCTTCAATGTTAAATATATTCCCGTTTTAATTCAATATCTAATAAACCGTTCATTATAAAATTCTGCAGCAAAAAGTCTCTTTATTTATAGATTTTTTGGATACTTTAAGCATTTTTCTGAATTTTTTAAAAAAAAATTAAAAGTCCGATTTTTTTTTTTTTTTCAGTTTGCTTATTTTTTTTTTAACAGCCCCCTTTATTATCATTCCCTGGACCTCCTGTGAAAATTTCAGACATTTCGCTCAGTAGTTTCTTTGCAAACAGCGTTTCATTTTCCCAGATTCATACAAATGGTTTTTCTAATTTATTCACTGCCTCCTCTACGTCACAGCTGCCTCGGCTCTGTGTGATTCGGCTCCTGTTCGGCTCCTGTTCGGCTTCTTCGAAGGTTAATCCAGATGTTTTTGCTTGTTTTCAGCGTGCATTCGGTTAGTTTTTCGTCAGTTTGCGGTAGCTTTCCTCTGCAATTCGGGACCCTCTGGTGTTGTTGCGATACACCGCAGGGTCACCGAAATGGGATCGGCAAAAGAACCGAATTGAAGAGAACGAAAAGTCACGAACGTGCGGTGACTTTTCGAATCTCTTTGGATAACCCTGTATGTCTGTCTTGTACATGCCAGATAATGATTGCCAGTCATGGAATCCATTTGATTTGCGACATAGTAAAAACCAGTGTATTGTAGAAAGAGATGGATTTTTTTCACAGGGATATGTTAAGTTCGGACATGTAATAATAAGACCAGGATGAAGTACAGAACTTGCTAATAAATGTAAAGGTTGTGAGACAAATACTGCAGCTACATATCATTGAATGTGTGCTCTATTGAAACATTTGTTACGGAATTATGATGGAATTCCCAGTGTAACTCATAAAAAACAGTTGACTATGTCGTATTGTTTTGAACACCAGGACTGCGTATATGTTATACCATTTTTATTTTAATATATAGGAACTCTCACATTGTTTTTATGAATTTGTATTTCTATCTGTTTAATTGCTTGTGCTTGCAGGTGTGTCACTCAGACTGATGGAACTCCGCACTCTAATCAAAGCTCTTGGATTCTTCCTGCTGTTGGTGATAGGTATTCCTGGCAACATGTATATTTTGCTGAATTTTGCTTATATAAAAATAATAGAAAAGAAACCACTGCCTACTAACATTATCCACATGGCTTTGTCCTTGGCAAACCTTGTAATCATTGTCTCTCGGATCTCACTACAGTTCCTCAATGCCGTTGGAGTTAAGCATTTATTAGATGATTCCATGTGCAAAATGTTTGTTTACTCTTATAGAGTGAGCAGAGCTATGTCTATCTGTATGACAAGCTTGCTGAGCGTTTATCAATGTGTACTGATTGTACCTAATAACAGGTTGTGGAATTTTCTGAAACAACAGATTGCAAAGAATATATTGGTCATCATTATACTTATACTATTGTTTAATTTAATACTCTATCGAACCAGCATAATTTATGCTCGTTCCAACAACAATTCCACAACCTCTCCCTATACTCTACAGTTGGTCTACTGTTATATGGACTATTTCACTTATAATACATACATTGTTAATGGAGCAACATTTGCCTCCAGGGATTTTCTGTTTGTTGGGATGATGGCTATGGCCAGTAGCTACATTGTCTACACATTGGTTCGTCATGCGAAATCCATAAAAGGCAAGAGGAGCTCAGACAAAGCTCAAGGAAGATCGGCTGAGTTCAAGGCTTCAAGAGCAGTTATCTTGCTGGTTATTTTATATGTCCTCTTATTTGGCTTTGACAATTCTATGTGGATTTACACCCTGACTATGACCAATGTCAGACCAGATATGAATGAAATAAGGATAGCATTGGCCTGTTCTTATTCTGCTCTCAGTCCAATAGTTATTATTGCAACAAACCCAAAATTGCAACAGTGGACTAAATTATTATATAGCAAAATGTTATATTTGAGACAATCAAGAAATCTGTAAAAACCTTGAGATTGTACACTAAACATAGAGAATAAGAAATAAAGATACATCTTAAATACATTCAACAGTATATGTTATTCTGTAAAGCTGGCGAAGTTATAGATAATGATTACGTTCTAAATAACATTCTATGAATTTCTTTAACCCTCTCACTGCCAAAATGGAAATGTAATTACACCAACTGATGAAGCGCTATGCGTTTTGATTACTTGTATTGCTTTGTTTTAAACATTTGTTTTTAACATTAAACCTACTTTTATTTCACCTGGCTTGTCGACATTCTGGGATTTGCGGGATTGGTAAACCCCTTAACAATACCAAATGCTCGAATACAGAGCCAGCAACTCTATAGGCAGGCTCTATATCACGTGAGTTGTGCTATATTGATTACAGAAACAATTTTAACAATCAAGTGGAATTACGCTATGGTTCGTTTCTTGTTCTGTCTACTTACATGTTCAAGCTTGCTGGACGACTGCTGAAAGGAAGAGAAGAGGTCATCCCTAATAGACCTAATGCTGACATATTGAGCCTTTATCCAATAGGCTCTAACCCACGTGAGTGGTCCCACAGTAGTCTGACTTCCTTGTAGTCAGACCACCAGTTTTATACCCCAGTCGTTACCCCTCTCCCTCCTGATCAATAATTATTTTTTTAAAAAGAGGCGCATCGCTGCGTCACAGTATGGCCTTTTCAATGATGCCAGACATGATCATGTTTCGAGTAACAAAATAAATAAAAGAATAAAAAGTATTTGGTTTTTTTTACCTTTTTAATCTATTAATGAAGCACTATTGTTTACGTTTCAATTATAATGTGAACAATGATGCTGCACGAATATGAAGGTGAAATGGCTCAGCAGTGAAGGGGTTAAAAAGCAACAACATGTGAACATTAGCAGGGTTATTCAAAGAGCACCGAATTGGCCATGAAATTGCACCGAACAGTGAATTTCACGGTACGGTGCAATTTCATGGCCATTCGGCTATTCAAAAAGCTGTCAATTTGCCAAATATTGTCAAATTATCAGAAAAATACACAGGGTTATCCAAAGAGATTCGAAAAGTCACCGCACGTTCGGTGACTTTTCGTTCTCTTCAATTCGGTTCCTTTTGCCGATTGCATTTCGGTGACCCTGCGGTGTATTCAGCAAGCACCACAGGGTCCCCGAATTGCAGGGAAAAGCTGCCGCAAACCTGACGAAAACTAACCGAATGCACGCTGAAAACAAGCAAAAACATCTGGATTAACCTTCGAAAAAGCCGAACAGGAGCCGAAAAGGAGCCGAATCACACAGAGCCGAAGCAGCTGTGACGTAGAGGAGGCAGTGAATAAATTAGAAAAACCATTTGTATGAATCTGGGAAAATGAAACGCTGTTTGCAAAGAAACTACTGAGCGAAAATGTCTGAAATTTTCACAGGAGGTCCAGGGAATGATAATAAAGAGGGCTGTTACAAAAAAAATAAGCAAACTGAAAAAAAATCCAAAACAAAATCGGACTTTTAATTTTTTTTTAAAAAATTCAGAAAAATGCTTAAAGTATCCTAAAAAATCTATAAATAAAGAGACTTTTTGCTGCAGAATTTTATAATGAACGGTTTATTAGATATTGAATTAAAACGGGAATATTTTTAACATTGAAGCCTATGGGATTCTCCTGAATAAATTTGCCGAATTAAACCACCGAATGGCAGGGCATTAGGGGAACCTTTCACTGCTGGTTTGTGTTCTCTGAATAGCCGAAGCAGTGCTTTTTCATGGGGATTTCACTGCCCTCGAACAGGCACCGAACAGGAACCGTATGTGCAGGCAATTCGCCAGGATTTGGCGAATTGCCTGCTCTCTGGATAGCCGAATGGCCAGGAAAGGTAACCGAACGCTGATTTTCAGCGTTCGGTTACCTTTCTCAAGCAATTCGAATATCTTTGGATAACCCTGTAAGTGATCTTTGTTGGCAGTGAAATCCCCATAGGGAAGTAACGGTTAATTTATTCAGAGAGCACCGAACTGCACCGAAATGTCAGTGAAATGCCCTGATTTTCGGTGGTTTCATTTGACAGGTTTAATCAGGCAAATCCCATAGGTTTCAATGTACAAAATAAATCTCAGTTTTTCTTAAAATATTTATTCAACCGTTTATTCTTTTCATTTGCAGCAAAAAGTCTTTATTTATTTTTTAGGCATTTTTTGGGATTTTTTTCAACAAAATAGTTTTTAATGGTGTTATATTTCTGTAACAGACCTTTTTATTATTATTCATAGGACCTTATATATTATTCCCAGGCATTGTCATGCAGTACTTTTTTGAAAATGCCTTTTAAAAGTAGCTTTTGTTATTTTATTTTTTTTGCACAGTTCTGCAGCTTGTCTTCTTATTCCAGCGGCTGGTTGTTGTTCTGTTCGACAGATCGTCAGCTTTTTTTGGATTGATTTGGCGGTTTTGCAGCGTTTTTTGTATCGATTCGGTGGGTTTGCAGCAGTTTTTCGATTCGCTCGGCAGGTTGATCCAATGCATTTCAGGGGACCTGCAGTGGTTGCTGAATTCACCACAGGGTCAGAGAATCTAACTCACAAAAGTCTGGCAAACAGTATTGTCGGTGACATGTCGGTGCCCTCTGAATAACTCTGTAGTTATTTTCTAACCTCAAGACACAATTTAGAAACTATTTAGCAGGGGTCTTTTTTGGCGGTTGTAGATGCATAAGAGATTTTTGGGGTCAAAAGTTCAAAATAGAGTTTGTTTTCCATTTGTTCATTATATTTCATATATTTTTTATAGCAAATTACATGATATGATGAAAATAATGATATCTTTAGAAAGTCCATTTAATGGCGAGAACACCAGCATATAATATGTGAGTACAGTAAATGAGTAAGAGGAAAATTAGAGCTAAACACTAACAGCACAGAAATGTAAAAATAGCAGTGGGTATTTTCAGACAGACAATGATAAAACAATCTGGTCACTATGGGGTTAATCAAAATGTTTCAAAGATTTCTTGCTCACCGAATTATAAATTTTGGTCTCATCACCAATGAAGCTCCTTAAAAGGGCTTAAACCTAATACAAACATAAACAGTAAATCTAACCCTAATCGTTACCTTAACACAAACAAAAACATTAAGCCTAATAGTAACCCATCCAATCACTCTCCTCATCTTGCCGCAATTGCCTCCACAATACTGCCAAGATACATCCATTTCTGACTGCTAATACCACCAAGCAACTTATCCACTCTCTTGTTATCTCCTGCCTGGACTACTGCAACAACCTCCTGATTGGCCTTCCTATCTCCCGCCTCTCCCCCTTCAGTCCATCCTAAGCACATAAGCCCAATTTATCCATCTCACCCGTCGCTCTGTCTCTGCCACTCCTCTCTGTGAATCCTTACACTGGCTCCCCATCCACAGCAGAATAAAATTCAAACTACTCACCCTGGCCTACAAAACCCTCACTAACGCCGCTCCTCACTTCCTGTCCTCACTAGTCGCCAGATGCACCCCAGCCTGGCCCCTAAGATCCAGCAATGACCTGCTCTTCGCATCCTCCATCATTACCTTTCGCATGCCAGACAGCAGGACTTTTCTCGTGCGGCACTAACCCTATGGAATGCACTTCCTCGCAATATCAGACTGTCCCCAAATCTGGCTTCATTTAAACGCTCCCTAAAGACCCTTCTCTTTAGGGAAGCCTACCACCTGGCTCCATAACAAGATATCTGACCAACCCAAAAATGGTCCTCATCTCTCCCTGCATTAGCTCATCACTGCAGTCCCCCTCCTGTTTCTAATTCCCTCGCCCCTCGAGATTGTAAATTCCCACAGGAATAGGGTCCTCATGTCCTCCTGTATCTGCTGGCAGGAATACTGACCGGCCTCCTGTATGTATTGTAGAATTATCCTGTCTTTACTCATTGCATCTTTTGTACATCGCTGCAGAATGTGTTGGCGCTTAATAAATAATAAATAATAAATAACCCAACCCTAGCAGTAATGTAACTCTAACAGTAACACTAACACAAATGGAACAAGAAAGCCTAATCGTAACCCACACCTTAAGGCTAGGGTCAAACGAAAGCATTTTTACACGCAAACGTAAAAAAGTGCGTCCGAACGCATTGATGTATTTTTTCACGGAATATGCGAAAACGGTCATACGATGCGCATTTTCGTGCGTGATGTTTTACGAATCCAAACCAGGAAACTTTTTGCGTCTGGACGTTATGTTGGCCAGACACGAGCAGGGTCTGACGTCTCCAAATCACACACACACACCGCTAGCGGGCGCAGCGCACTCTGTACGTCCGTACTAGCGGTTCTGTGTTCTCGAAAAAATGCGTTCATTTTCCACTTGCGTTGCGCGGCCGGACTTTCGTGCGACCGTACTTCGTATTTTGGCTGTCATTGCCCGTCATTTGCTGCTAGTGCGGCCGTGATTAAGTGCGCCAGAACGCACGTTAAAAGTGCGCTAGTCTGACCCCAGCCTAAAAGTAAACCAACCCTAGAAGTAAAATCAGGACGCCATCTAGAGTTCAGAACCCTCTATTCTAAACAGTAGTTCTGTAAATAAAGAGTAAACATTTAATTTGTGAATTCTGTTTTCTTTAGAACCAACAGTCAAAATTCAGGCTAAAATTGCAGTTTGGATTTCCATCACAGTTGCAAACCAATACTTTGTTATTTACATTTTCAGCAAGGAATATAAACAGGAGAAAACAAACGTCAATATTGCTTGCTGCAGTAAGATGAATATATATACCGTATATGTTTAATGTATATAGCTAATATTATCTGCTACTGCAAAATACGTGTAAATTATAATTTGTGTATTGTTGTATTAGAAGAATTATCCTAAAATAATAGCGTATCTTCTCAGAAGCTGCACACAGAGCGCCGGTGTATGCAGCTTCTAACAGCGTGGGAGACGGGAGGCTGCGTTTGTTGGTGGATCCAGGAATCAAGTGAGTATTAGAAAGAAAATAAAAAAAGTTTTACTTTATGTTCCCGGGGACATTTAAAAATGTCCTCAGATTTATTTATTTTTAAAAATGTGTCGCCTTACCTTAGCCTTGTGGTCAGTGGGGGCTCCCTGGATCCTGGTTGTGGGGGGGTCTGCCATGGCCGCAGGTGCAGTGGCTCCCTCCCTGCGCCGCCTCTCTGCCACATGCACCCGGCCGGCCAGCCCGCACAGTCGCAGCTCTGTCATCCGGCGGCCGCTCGCTCCTCAAGGGGGTCCTTGGGAGGCCCTAGCGGGCAGCCCTCTACAGTGCCCGATTAGAGGGCCACGTCTGCCTGATGTTTTAGCAACAAGGTGTGGGAAATGTTGAATCCCATAGGCTTCAATGTTAAAAATATTCCTGTTTTAATTCAATATTTAATAAACCATTGCTTATAATATTTTTCAGTAAAAAGTCTCTTTATTTTTAGATTTTTTTAGGATTTTTTAAGCATTTTTTAACCCCTTCGCTGCGAGTGACGTGTGGGGCACGTCCTCATTGACTCCCACTATATTTCGGAGGATGTGCCCCACACGTCATCCGCTTGCAGGAGCCCCGGCAGAGATACTCACCTCTCTGTCTGGGGTCCCGCGGCGGTCTGACTTCAGCGTCCTCAGACGTTGATGTTAAGCCCCTCCCGATGTCAATGATGTCATCACGCCATCTTGGATGGCGGCTCCATCCCCGGGTCATCGTGCATAGCGTAATGACGTCAGATAGCCGGGGAACCCCTAGCTGCCCCCTGGTGGAGATACGGGGTTCCTTTGAACCCTGATATCTCCAGAACCGTGGTAGCTATGGGGTCATGGAGGGTGTCATTCGAAAGGCCTCATACCCAACATGACCATGTTCCCGAGTAAATATAAAAAAAATAATAATAATAAATAAATAAATAAATAAAACATGTTTTTTGTGTGTTTTTATTAATGCAGCAATATTGTTCACATTTCAATTATAATGTGAACAATGATGCTGTATTAATGATTTTTTCTATGGGGTGCGTTTGCTAAAAATCACGTAATTCCCCCCAAAAATGTAACCGGAGGGTTGAGTAAAGGGAGGGAGGGTGGTTAGAAGACCGTGACGTACATAGTACGTCCGCGGTCATTAAGGGGATTTTCCCTAGGACGTACTATGTACGTCCGGAGTCGGGAAGGGGTTAAAATAGTGTAAGGTAAGGTAGTTCAGAACCCTCCATTCCAAACAATCAGGGTTATTCAGAGAGATCCAAAAACTTTCTGTTGAGAGAATACACGGTTTTGGAAATTTGGGTATATAAACATACCTAATTTTTTACCAACAGTAAACACAAACATGTAGCTTTCAAAACTCTTTTAAAGATTATTAATAATTATAATTATTAATGACTAGGTATAAAGCCTGCCCGGAGGGCAGTCTATTGTTGTAGAGCAAATGGCTGCCCAGTGCTCCCAATGATGTGGCTGTTTATCGCACCCAGTTTCTGAACCCCAGCTCACATGGATATACAGTTGTGTTCAAAATTATTCAACCCCCACTGAAATTGAGTGTTTTGGCCAGTTTGACATTGATTTTGATCATTCAGTCATCTTGCTTACAATTAAATCAAAGAGGCACGTGTAGGTCAGACAAATATAACATAACATTTATAATGAAATAACCACAAATGTCTTTTCTGTGCTCACATCATTATCAGTTTTATTCAACCCCAAGTGACATTCAATCTTAGTACTTAGTACAACATCCTTTTACAGTTAGAACAGCTTTTAAACGTGAAGCATAGCGTGACACAAGTGTCTTGCAGCGATCTACGGGTATCTTCGCCCATTCGACATGGGCAAAAGCCTCCAGTTCAGTCACATTCTTAGGCTTGCGCACTGCAACTGCTTTCTTTAAGTCCCACCAGAGGTTCTCAATCGGATTTAAGTCAGGTGACTGCGATGGCCACTCCAAAATGTTCCAGCCTTTAATCTGCAACCATGCTCTAGTGGACTTGGATGTATGCTTGGGATCATTGTCCTGTTGAAAGGTCCAATGTCTCCCAAGCCTCAGGTTTGTGACGGACTGCATCACATTGTCATCCAATATCTCCTGGTACTGAAGAGAATTCATGGTACCTTGCACACGCTGAAGCTTCCCTGTACCTGCAGAAGCAAAACAGCCCCAAAGCATGATTGACCCCCCGCCATGCTTCACAGTAGGCAAGGTATTCTTTTCTTCATAGGCCTTGTTCTTCCTCCTCCAAACATAGCATTGATCCATGGGCCCAAACAGTTCTAATTTTGTTTCATCAGTCCACAGAACACAATCCCAAAACTTCTGTGGTTTGTCCACATGACTTTTGGCATACTGCAGTCGACTCTTCTTATTCTTTGGAGACAGCAAGGGGGTGCGCCTGGGAGTTCTGGCATGGAGGCCTTCATTACGCAGTGTGCGCCGTATTGTCTGAGCTGAAACTTCAGTACCCACATCTGACAAATCTTTTCTCAGTTCCTCAGCAGTCACACGGGGACTTTTCTCCACTCTACGCTTCAGGTAGCACACAGCAGTCGAAGTCAGCATCTTCTTTCTGCCATGACCAGGTAGCGTTTCAACAGTGCCCTTTGCCTTGAATTTGCGAATGATGCTTCCTATGGTCTCTCTTGGTATGTTTAACATCTTTGCAATCTTCTTATAGCCATTGCCCTTCCTGTGAAGAGTAATCACCTCTTCTCTTGTCTTCCTGGACCATTCTCTTGACTTCACCATGTTTGTAACCACACCAGTAAATGTCTAGAAGGAGCTGAGTATCACAGTCATTTTAAAGCTGCCTAATTGGTGCTTATTATGCTTTATTGCTGCTCCGTGACATCCGCAGGTGTTTTCAATACCTGATTGAAAACACTTGAATGAACCTCTGTTCTTCAGAGTGGTAGTCTTTAAGTAATACATTTACTACTGTATTACAAAACCAATTGATGTCATTTTAGTTGCATATGGTTCTTTAAAAAGTCCTTGTAGGATTTCATTCTGAAATACAATTACAAATGTACACTAAATTCCCTAAAACCCTTTACAGCATTGGGGGTTGAATAATTTTGAACACAACTGTATATATTGCCCCAGCTCACATGGATATATATACCCCCAGCTCACATGGATATATATATTGCCCCCAGCTCACATGGATATATTTGCCCCAGCGCACATGGGTATATATATTGCTCCCAGCTCATATGGGTATCTTTGCCCCAACTCACATGGGTTTATATATATTGTCCCCAGCTCACATGGGTATATATATTGCTCCCAGCTCACATGTATATATTTGCCCCAGCTCACATGGATATATTTGCCCCAGCTCACATGGGTGTATATTTGCCCCCAGCTCACATGGGTATATTTGCCCCCAGCTCACATGTATATATTGCCCCAGCTCACATGGGTATATCTTGCCCCCGGCTCACATGGGTATATTTTCTCATGGTTCACATGGGTATAATTGCCCCCGGCTCCCCGGCTCACATGGATATAATTGCCCCCAGCTCACATGGGTGTAATTGCCCCAGCTCACATGGGTATATATGACCCCAGCTCACATGGATATATATGACCCCAGCTCACAGAAGCTGGATCCACGCGTGGCCTCTACCCGTTGGCCACTCGCACATCCAGAACAGGATAGAGGCTGGTAGAGGCTGCGAGCACATCCTGTAGAGCCAGATGCGTTCGCGGCAGACGGCAATAGGCTGCGTGCGGATATTTGCCCCCAACTCACATGGATATATTTGCCCCCAGCTCACATGGATATATATATTGCCCCCAGCTCACATGGGTGTATATTTGCCCCAGCTCACATGGGTATAATTGCCCCTGCTTACATGGTTATAATTGCCCCCTGCTCACATGGGTATATTTGCCCCAGCTCACATGGGTATAATTGCCCCCAGCTCACATGCGTATATTTGCCCCAGCTCACATGGGTATAATTGCCCCAGCTCACATGGATATATTTGCCCCAGATCACATGGGTATAATTGCCCCCAGCTCACATGTGTATATTTGCCCCCAGCTCACATGGGTATAATTGCCCCAGCTCACATGTGTATATTTGCCCCAGCTCACACGTGTATATTTGCCCCAGCTCACATGGGTATAATTGCCCCCAGCTCACATGTGTATATTTGTCCCCAGCTCACATGGGTATAATTGCCCCCAGCTCACATGTGTATATTTGCCCCGCTCACATGGGTATATTTGCCCCCAGCTCACATGTGTATATTTGCCCCCGCTCACATGGGTATATTTGCCTCCCGCTCACATGGGTATATTTGCCCCCTGCTCACATGGGTATATTTGCCCCAGCTCACATGGGTATATTTGCCCCCCTCACATGGGTATATTTCCCCCCAGCTCACAGAAGTTAGATCTGCGCGCAGCCTCTACCCGTTGGCCGCGCGCACATCCAGGAGAACAGGATGCGCACGCAGCAGCCGGGTAGAGGCTGCGCGTGCATCCAGGAGAACAGGATGCGCATGCAGCAGCCGGCTGCGAGTGCATCCGGCTCTACACGATGCTCGCCAGCCGCTACCGGCTGCTGCATGCGCATCCTGTTCTCCTGGATGTGCGCGCGGCCAACGGGTAGAGGCTGCGCGCAGATCTAACTTCTGTGAGCTGGGGGAAATATACCCATGTGAGGGGGGCAATATACCCATGTGAGCTGGCAAATATACCATGTGAGCAGGGGGCAAATATACCATGTGAGCGGGAGGCAAATATACCCATGTGAGCGGGGCAAATATACACATGTGAGCTGGGGGCAAATATACCCATCCTGTATATGGTGGATGCGCGCGCGGCCGACGGGTAGAGGCTGCACGCGCATCCACCGTCTGTCCGACGCTGCACATCGGGTTTCGGTTGGCTATGCGCACAGCCAACAGAAACTGGATGTGCGGCGACGGACATTCGGTTGTATAGTTATAGATTATATTAAAACCAGTCTTTAATATAATGACAATTGAGTTAGTCTAATCTGATCTCCCAGAGTTTGAACAGTAAGGGCCCTATTACAATCTTCACGTTAAAACGCTCGCGCAACGCATGAATTTGTGCGCCAAGCGTTAAACGCTAACGTGCGTAATTCAACGTGGAATTACAATCCACGCGCATTTTTTCATCCGTCGCGCAATAACGCGCGTTAAATGGAGGCGCACAAATGGGCACAGAAATCAGTGTGCGGACTGTTTTTTCACGAGATTCAGCCAATCAGAATTAAGAACCACAATTATCTCACGTTAAGTTTTTGCGCCTGTCAAAGTCAATCTGAGCATATATGCTGCAGCAATAATAAATGCACACACAACTTCTCAAATTTATTGGTTTGGTATGTGTAGAATGTGTAACTATACTTTGCTGCATTTTTATTTGGGCTGGTGTATTTGGTTTCGGCCAGGTTGATAGAATTTGCCATTAACACCAGTTTTTAGGAGTTGCTAAAATTATGCACGCAACGTCTGTGCGTTAATTCCTCTGCATAGATTGTAATACCGTCCGCGCACCAGCGCACAGACGCATTTGCGCTCACAATGTTAAGTATAGGACGTGCGCAGTAAAGTACGCTCGCGCAGGGTTACCCGCAGTAGACGTATACGCGCATTTGTTGCGCTGACATTGTAATACGACATTCAGCGCAAAGGGTTTTACCCCTCGCGTTAATGCATTTTTGTGCCGGCACAAACGTTTGCACGAAGATTGTAATAGGGCCCTAAGTGGGCTGGACCATGTCAAATGGGTAGAGAAATATCACTGCTGGAGATTTAGGGATTATTAAAATTAAGAGAAAATTGGTATTTGAGTGTGGGTCAAAGTGTTTGATGTGGAAAGAAGTGAATTCAAGACAGATGATATAAACATTGAGGTTCTAATCCAAAAAAGCATAAAAGGGTGACTTTTTCTATAGAAAGAGGGTATGGGGCTATGAGAATGAAAAGATAGGACACTGGAGTTAGGTGGGAGTTTGATACTGTGGTGTGTTTTTATTATGCTGTTTTTGTACTAAGTTGGGATGTAATATAATTACATTATATTGCATATTAATAATGCGAGATAAGTATCTATGGGCTCTATTCAATAGTTGCCGCTATCGTTAGAGCCTCGACATGTAAGTGCTAGTGTCAGCATAAGTGTGCTTAACGCATGACATCCATATTATATTCCTGACGCTACACCAATGGCTACACCATTCCTGACGCTACACCTGTTAACCTCTTGATAAAGAAGGAAAAAAAAAGAAAGGAACACAATTATGAACAAGCTAGTGCATAGCATCCCTGCGAAATAAGCTTAATTACAGCATTACACCCAGGGGTCTATACATCTACTCTCGAGGCAGACTGATAATGGAGGAGACAACAGAAATCTGGGGGCGCTGAAAAGGCAAGTGATGGAGGGAATAGTAACACAGTGGTGGAGCAGTACGGCAGCTATGTTCCCCGTGAGTCTTCCCAAAAACCCAAAAAGAAGTACATATACACAAAAGATATGGAAACAGCGCCTATACAGTATCCCCCAACCGTGGGAGGTAAAGGTCACCTAAACAGAGACACCCAAAATGGAGGTCGCAGGTGAAAAAAAGAAAGAAGAAATGGGACAATTACCCCTTATGATCTTATATCCAGTAGGGTAGATGATGATCACAGAACTTGAAAGATAAAAAACATATATATGGCACAGTATGTCTGTACAAATACAACAGGTGAAAAACACGAGGGGAAAAGAACTCACATATGATGGAGCCTATGCAATAAAGGCTCAATATGTACGCAGTGGGTCCCTTCAGGGATGACCCCGTCCCCTCCTCATGTAGTTCCTTAGTTTACTTGCGTGGACCATATATAGGGTAAAGCAGAAACAGACCATAGTACAGCATAGCAAACCATAAGTGTATAGGTCAGATGGTCGTAACACTTACGTGGTCCTGAGCCTGTGTATGTACACTGGCTCTGTATGTGCGCCTGGGTGCAATTAAGGATACACCAGTCCCCCTTGGATGGATAAAAAGAACTGGCACGACCTCCACCGTGAAGTAAAAAAGTATTTAATATACAGGTCAAATGAATAAGACCAATAGTAATAAAATAAAAACCAAAACGCGTTTCACTGCTGCCGCAGCTTCCTCAGTTGGTATCAGAACAAATAAAAAATAAAAAGTAATTTGTACAGACTTCACAAATGCACATAAATAGCCATAGTAATAACATATACAGGTGTATTGCATCGAGAACGCCATATCCGCCCTCCGCTGCGTTCCAGCTTGGTCTCCAGCACTTCCGGGGTTCCTTTTCCGGTATCACATGACTGATCCTCCAAAGTGCGGGCGGGCGCATGCGCCAGAATGTCCATTCGCCGATCCTCCTCCTACCGAACACGCAATATCCGATTCTCCTCCCTCTGAGCTCATACACACCACTTCTTGGGGGAAAGAAACATCCTTATCCTAAATAGTGAATCCACCAAAGAGCACATGCGCAGTGAGATAGAATCCGCGCTCTGGATGCGCAATTCGGGAACATATTTCCTGGTAGCGTATGCATCTCCATCAAATGGTATATTCCATACATAAAAAGGAGACATGTGAAAAAACACACATAATTACATATAGAGCAATGGAGAAATACTCCATAAACAGTAAGCTATACCAGGATATAAATAATACCTAAACAAATAAGCAATAATAGAGGATAAAATATGATAAAAAATAATAAAAACAAGAAAAGAAAAACAGAGCAAATCAGAAGGGGAGCAATATAAGAATCACATGACTACAAAGAGTTATAACATGGGCATGGCGATACACAGTTCATGGAGGTAAGGACAAAATATATATATAAAGAATAATGAGTTCTATAAGAACCACAATCTATAAGAAATGACGAATTTCAAATTCACTATTGAGGCCAGCAGGAACAAGGGTGCCACATTCAAAAATGAACCTCATCTCCTCCTTGGCCAAGGTGAGGTCCAGGTCACCCCCCCTCCAACTTCTCCTGACTTTCTTAATAATACAAAACTCTAGTCCCTTTGGGTCTTGTGAATGAACCTCCTTAAAGTGCAAAGATAAGCTATGTAGCTCATACCCCTTTCTAATGTTACGTAAGTGCTCCCCTAATCTAACGGACAAAGATCTGGAAGTCCTCCCAATGTAATTTAATCCACATGGGCATGTGAGGCAGTATACAACATACTTGGTGGCACAATTATAAACACCCCCAATACGTATCATCCTGCCTCCTATCGTCACATCATGTGTTCTTTTTACTGCATAGTTTTATCCATCCAAGGGGGACTGGTGTATCCTTAATTGCACCCAGGCGCACATACAGAGCCAGTGTACATACACAGGCTCAGGACCACATAAGTGTTACGACCATCTGACCTATACACTTATGGTTTGCTATGCTGTACTATGGTCTGTTTCTGCTTTACCCTATATATGGTCCACGCAAGTAAACTAAGGAACTACATGAGGAGGGGACGGGGTCATCCCTGAAGGGACCCACTGCGTACATATTGAGCCTTTATTGCATAGGCTCCATCATATGTGAGTTCTTTTTCCCCTCGTGTTTTTCACCTGTTGTATTTGTACAGACATACTGTGCCATATATATGTTTTTTATCTTTCAAGTTCTGTGATCATCATCTACCCTACTGGATATAAGATCATAAGGGGTAATTGTCCCATTTCTTCTTTCTTTTTTTCACCTGCGACCTCCATTTTGGGTGTCTCTGTTTAGGTGACCTTTACCTCCCACGGTTGGGGGATACTGTATAGGCGCTGTTTCCATATCTTTTGTGATAATGGAGGAGAGCTGAGGCAGACATGATGGAAAGGGAGAAAGGGGACAGCGGAACAAAAAGATGATTGGGATAAAAATAGAAATTAAAGACAGGTGATAGATAACAAAAGAATGTAGGAGGATAGAGAGCGACAAACTAGTAATACAGGGCTTGACAAAGCCAGGAGCCTGGTAGCCACTGGCTCCTAGAATTTTACTCCTGGCTCCTAAATGTCCAGTTTATTTTACACCAATCTAAAGGCAGTCTTTGGTATCTAAAAACATCTAGTTGGCTTCAATGTTTTCTTCCGGTCTCCTACATTTAATGTAAACCTATCCAGCCCTGGTGTATGTATTTATATATGAGGTCTGTTGTGTGTGTAGGGGTCTGTGTCTGCAGGGGCAAATAGGGTGTCCAATGACAACAGAGCAAAGAAAATAAGTAAGCCAATAAAACAATAATCAGAATGTCACAATGTACAGATGTTAACAACACAAATAACATAATAAGTATATATAGATATATATATATATATCAGAGTGGCCAAATTGATAATAGAAGCAGCGGTCTACACTTCTAGGCTCAAAAAAAGTAGCCAAAAGACCACATGCACAAAAATACCTAACAGCAAAAAGCACCAGGTAACATAGTGATAAATAAATAGAAGCAGCCAAGATCATAATTTGGGTCAGTACAAACCAACTCCCAGATGCAGAGGCAAGGTTCCCAACGTTTCAGCGAGGATTTGCCTTTAGGCTAGGGTCAGACGAACGTGATTTCTACAGACTGTGGTTCCGTGCAGTACGGACGTACGTTAGTACGGAAGAAGCAGTAGTGGCCACACAGTCCGTTTTTTTCACTGACATATATTTTTGACGGATGTAGCAGGGAAAATAAATTAAAAAGCAAAACCATTTTGTCCGTGAAAAATGCTGGACGTATAAATGCAGTCCGTCTGGCCACGTTCCATCACTCACACACACAGCTATGCAGATGTTGCGGACACAGCACACTTTGTGCGGCCGTTCTAGGGGTTGTACGTTCTTGCCTGCCTTGCGTCCGTGGTCCGCGGCTGTTGTGCGTCCGCAGTTCAGTGCGGACGTACTTTGTGTGTCGAGCTCCAATGGGCTTTCTTTCATGTTATCACGTACGTACTTTTAGGCGCCATCACGGACGTGAACACTAAGCTCGTCTGACACCAGCCTTATCAAGGTATACCTTGATAAAGGCGAATCCTCGCCGAAACGTTGGCTCCTAACTTTTGTAGCTGGCTTTTAGATTCAAAGAAAATTTGTCTAGCCCTGTATAGTAATATAGAGAAAACAGAGAAGGAATGTGTAGCACTATGGACACCAGCTGTTTAGAGACTCACGGTAATTTGTGGTAGGCTCTATAATTTCAAAAATGGTGTTTTGGGTGGTTGGCATTGGCACACATATTTGTTGCAATGTCTAATTTTGTTTCAGCTTTGGACTTACAAGTGCCACAATAAGGAGCGGGTTAAAATTACTTTTAAGAGCCATGTTGCTCCAATATCTCATTTTGCCCTCAGGTGGACTTTGGCAAGTGAGAAGATCTTTGGTGCCAGCATGTTACAGTATGTCCTTGTATGAGATATGACCTACAAGTTCCCTATTGTACAAGGTGTGCTATGGATAGACATTCAGTACCACACTGCAATATAACGGGTGAAAGGTTGAGGAGGGACCGACTGCTCCTGCTGACGAGCTCTGGGAGATATTTCATTATATCCAATGCATTGAGATGTCAATGTCATTGTAGTTTTGGATAAATCCTAAAATTCCCACGGTTCATAGACAGAGCGCCACAATCTCTCCTATGTTTTACCTTAACTACCATAGGTCTCAGCTTTGCTTCAGGAGAATGATATACCTAGTCAGTGCCAGAACACAACAACAATAACCCATAACACTTTGAGATATGAAGGACCTATGAATGCACTGAGAAGGTTTTGGGAGGAAACTTGTGCAAATTTGCTACAAAGTTTATCTCAATGAGATGTTCATCTAAAATGAATCAAGATATACCAGTAAAATAAAATCAGAGATCAAAAATACCTTGAAAACCTCCCGTCGTCCACTCATTCCTCTATTTGCACATATTACAAAATGTAGATACCGGAGTGCATTTTATTTAGAAAGCCACGTGGTCTACTCCCAGCAGTAATGAAAGGTGGATGTCTTTCATGGAGAGGTAAAGAATGACCATAGTAGGTCATATACAGTGGGGCAAAAAAGTATTTAGTCAGCCACCAATTGTGCAGGTTCTCCCACTTAAATAGATGAGAGAGGCCTGTAATTGTCATCATGGGTACACTTCAACTATGAGAGACAAAATGTGAAACAAAATCCAAAAAATCACATTGTCTGATTTTTAAAGAATTTATTTGCAAATTATGGTGGAAAATAAGTATTTGGTCAATATCAAAAGTCCATCTCAATACTTTGTTATATATCCTTTGTTGGCAATGACAGAGGTCAAACGTTTTCTGTAAGTCTTCACAAGGTTTTCACACACTGTTGCTGGTATTTTTGCCCATTCCTCCATGCAGATCTCCACTAGAGCAGTGATGTTTTGGGACTGTCGCTGGGCAACACGGACCTTCAACTCCCTCCAAAGGTTTTCTATGGGGTTGAGATCTGGAGACTGGCTAGGCCACTCCAGGACCTTGAACAATAGGACAAGAGAGTAGCGCACTTATATCTTAAGTTCGCTATATATGTCCTCAGAGATATCCTTCCAAAATCTCAAACAATGCGTGTATTAAATAGAAATGTTAGGAACAGCGCTCTAAATGACACTCTCAACAGTCTAGAGACAGTAGGTAAATAATAGATATAACACACCTTATGCCAGATAGCAAGTAGGTTATGGATAGTAGTTCGTGTGAACCTAAAAATAAAAGGGAGAATTACAACATAGCGTATAACTGTGTGATAAACGTGTATACATACAAGCAGCAAAAATTAAACACTCACGCTTTATGAGAGCTTCTAGCCCTCATGTAGTCGCCTCTCAGGTTATTGTAGGGCTAACCCGACTGCCCGTATCTCCCAACTCGCTGGTGTCCTCAAAACATGGCTAGCCTTCAGTTTGAGAAAAGGATGGAGGTGAGCCGTCCTCGGAGCAAATGGACATATATATCCAGAGAATTGGAGGAAAAAATAATATTTTTTACCAAACTTTAAAAAGTAAAATATTTTTTATTTCCCCAATGGGATAAAAGAAAAAGTAAATAAACAGACAAATATTCAATCCACCAGACGCGTTTCGCACCCTTCCGGGCGCTTCCTCAGTGGCAAAGGAATGAAATTACCGTCCTTCTGTGATGTCCAGTACTTATATACAAAGGGGAGTGGACACAATCCCGATCACCTGGTTTCATGCGTTCCATCCTGGTTATTCCGGTACTGATTGATGACCTGTTACCATCTGTCAGTTTCAGTTGCTCCTAATGGAGATTCGTGGATGGATAAATGGATATCCTTATTCGTCCGTCTCAGTCCATCGGAAAAGCCATAGTCTCGGCAATTGCACTGTCCCACCACTCTCCTAAGGTGCCACACTTTCACCGATCTCCCGCACATATAACAAGAAAAGAGAGAGAGCGGAAAAACCCAAAGAAGAACACCGGGGGTACACCGAGCGTATTAGACCTGAAATTTACAATCAGCCAAAGGCCTTACTTTATAAAAACCCATATAAAGACCAGATTAAATTGTAATGCAGGCACACATTATGAATATTAAGGACAAAACCATTTCAGAATTGGGACAAGTTCTTTTCCCTTACAAAACTTAAAAACAATCTAGCAGAGATTATAAAAAGTGACACAGCTCAAAGTCACTATTAAGACCGTTTGGGATCAGAGTATTAAAACAAAAAATTTGTCTCATCTCCTCCTGATTTATCTTTTTAATTAATTCTTCTCCCCTCCAGTCCCTAATTATTTTTTTTAACGACTATAAATTGTAAACCCACAGGGGAACCATCATGGTGGTCCCTAAAATGAACCGAAACAGTATGTTTTTCAAACTGTCTTTTGATATTTCGAACATGTTCCATCACTCTAACATAGATGAGTCTTATAGTTCTTCCTATGTATATTAAATTACATGGACATATAAGAGCGTATATAACATTATTCGTGTGACAGGTAATAATCCCCTTTAGTTTAAATGTATCCAAGTGACTAAAAGAGTCTATAACCTGCTTCTTAAGACCCAGACTCTTACATGCACCACATGATCCGCACCTATGGAATCCTTCTTTTATCTGAAACATATTATCCTTCCTTTTATTCCGATTGAGGGTTCTTACAATTTGGTGTTTAATATTCTTAGCGCCCCTATTGATAATAGTCGGTTTATCTCCCAATCTGGATATATATGTCCATTTGCTCCCAGGACGGCTCACCTCCATCCTTTTCTCAAACTGAAGGCTAGCCATGTTTTGAGAACACCAGCAAGTCGGGAGATACGGGCAGTTGGGTTAGCCCTACAATAACCTGAGAGGCGACTACATGAGGGCTAGAAGCTCTCATAAAGCGTGAGTGTTTAATTTTTGCTGCGTGTATGTATACACGTTTATCACACTCCAGGACCTTGATATGCTTCTTACAAAGCCACTCCTTCGTTGCCCGGTCGGTGTGTTTGTGATCATTGTCCTCCTGAAAGACCCAGCCATGTTTCATCTTCAATGCCCTTGCTGATGGAAGGAGGTTTTCACTCAAAATCTCACGATATATGGCCCCATTCATTCTTCCCTTTACACGGATCAGTCGTCCTGGTTCCTTTGCAGAAAAACAGCCCCAAAGCATGATGTTTCCGCCACCATGCTTCACAGTAGGTACGGTGTTGTTTGGATGCAACTCAGCATTCTCTCTCCTCCAAACACGACGAGTTGAGTTTTTACCAAAAAGTTTTACTTTGGTTTCATCTGACCATATGACATTCTCCCAATCCTCTTCTGGATCATCCAAATGCTCTCTAGCAAACTTCAGATGGGCCCGGACATGTACTGGCTTAAGCAGGGGGACACGTCTGGCAGTGCAGGATTTGAGTCCCTGGTGGCGTAGTGTGTTACTGATGGTAGCCTTTGTTACTTTGGTCCCAGCTCTCCCTGCAGGTCATTCACTAGGTCCCCCCGTGTGGTTCTGGGATTTTTGCTCACCGTTCTTGTGATCATTTTGACCCCACGGGGTGAGATCTTGCGTGGAGCCCCAGATCGATGGAGATTATCAGTGGTCTTGTATGTCTTCCATTTTCTAATGATTGCTCTCACAGTTGATTTCTTCACACCAAGCTGCTTGCCTATTGCAGATTCAGTCTCCCCAGCCTGGTGCAGGTCTACAATTTTGTTTCTGGTGTCCTTCGACAGCTCTTTGGTCTTGACCATAGTGGAGTTTGGAGTGTGTCTGTTTGAGGTTGTGGACAGGTGTCTTTTATACTAATAACAAGTTCAAACAGGTGCCATTCATAAAGGTAACGAGTGGAGGACAGAGGAGTCTCTTAAAGAAGATGGTACAGGTCTGTGAGAGACAGAAATCTTGCTTGTTTGTACTGTAATGTAGGTGACTAGGGATGAGCTGTTCGTATCAATCGGTTCGGAGTTCGATTAGAACATCGCCTGTTTTTTGGGGGTCTCATTTCTACAAAATATCTTGGAATTGTGGTAATCTGTGTGTTCTCACTGCCACCAAGTATTTTGGGGTCGCATTTCTACAAAATATTTGGGAATTGTGGTAATCTGTGTGTTCTCACTGCCACCAAGTATTTTGGGGGTCTCATTTCTACAAAATATCTGGGAGTTGTGGTTAATCTGTGTGTTCTCACTACCACCAAGTATTTTGGGGTTCAGCCATTTCTACAAAATATCTGGGAATTGTGGTAATCTGTGTGTTATCACTGCCACCAAGTATTTTTGGGGTTTCATTTCTACAAAATATCTGGGAATTGTGGTAATATGTGTGTTCTCACTGCCACCAAGTATTTTGGGGGTCTAATTTCTACAAAATATCTGGGAATTGTGCTAATCTATGTGTTCTCACTGCCACCAAGTATTTTGGGGTCTCATTTCTACAAAATATCTTGGAATTGTGGGAATCTGTGTGTTCTCACTGCCACCAAGTATTTTGGGGGTATCATTTCTATAAAATATCTGGGAATTGTGGTAATCTGTGTGTTCTCACTGCCCCCAAGTATTTTGGGGGTCTAATTTCTACAAAATATCTAGGAATTGTGGTAATCTGTGTGTTCTCACTGCCACCGAGTATTTTGGGGGTCAGTAATTTCTACAAAATATCTGGGAATTGTGGTAATCTGTGTGTTCTCACTGCCACCAAGTATTTTGGGGGTCTCATTTCTACAAAATATCTGGGAATTGTGGTAATCTGTGTGTTCTCACTGCCACCAAGTATTTTGGGGGTCTCATTTCTACAAAATATCTTGGAATTGTGGTAATCTGTGAGTTCTCACTGCCACTGAGTATTTTGGGGGACAGTCATTTCTACAAAATATCTGTTAATTGTGGTAATCTGTGTGTTCTCACTGCCACCAAGTATTTTGGGGGTCTCATTTCTACAAAATATCTTGGAATTGTTTTAATCTGTGTGTTCTCACTGCCACCGAGTATTTTGGGGGGGTCAGTCATTTCTACAAAATATCTGGGAATTGTGGTAATCTGCGTGTTCTTACTGCCACCAAGTATTTTGGGGTCTCATTTCTACAAAATATCTGGGAATTGTGGTAATCTGTGTGTTCTCACTTCCACAAGTATTTTGGGGGTCTCATTTCTACAAAATATCTGGGAATTGTGGTAATCTGTGTGTTCTCACTGCCACCAAGTATTTTGGTTTCTCTTTTCTACAAAATATCTGGGAATTGTATAATCTTTATGTTCTCACTGCCACCAGCAGTTTTGGGGGTCAGTCATTTCTACAAAATATCTGGGAATTGTTCTAATCTGTGTTCTCACTGCCACCAAGTATTTTGGGGGTCTCATTTCTACAAAATATCTGTGAATTGTTGTAATCTTTATCTTCTCACTGCCACCAAGTATTTTGGGGTTCAGTCATTTCTACAAAATATCTGGGAATTGTGGTAATCTGTGTGTTCTCACTGCCACCAAGTATTTTGGGGGTCTCATTTCTACAAAATATCTGGGAGTTGTGCTAATCTGTGTGTTCTCACTGCCACCAAGTATTTTGGGGTCTCATTTCTACAAAATATCTGGGAATTGTGGGAATCTGTGTGTTCTCACTGCCACCAAGTATTTTGGGGGTCTCATTTCTATAAAATATAGTGGAATTGTGGTAATCTCTGTGTTCTCACTGACACCAAGTATTTTGGGGGTCTCATGTCTACAAAATATCTGGGAATTGTGTTAATCTGTGTGTTCTCACTGACAAAAAGTATTTTGGGGGTCTCATTTCTACAAAATATCTGGGAATTGTTGTAATCTTTATGTTCTCACTGCCACCAGCAGTTTTGCGGGTCAGCCATTTCTACAAAATATCTGGGAATTGTTCTAATCTGTGTGTTCTCACTGCCACCAAGTATTTTGGTGGTCTCATTTCTACAAAATATCTGGGAACTGTTCTAATCTGTGTGTTCTCACTGCCACCAAGTATTTTGGGGGTCTCATTTCTACAAAATATCTGGGAATTGTTCTAATCTGTGTGTTCTCACTGCCACCAAGTATTTTGGGGGTCTCATTTCTACAAAATATCTGGGAATTTTGGTAATCTGTGTGTTCTCACTGCCACCCTGGGAATTGTGGTAATCTGTGTGTTCTCACTGCCACCAAGTATTTTGGGGGTCTCATTTCTACAAAATATCTGGGAATTGTGGTAATCTGTGTGTTCTCACTGCCACCAAGTATTTTGGGGGTCTCATTTCTACAAAATACACAAAACAACAACAAAAACAAAAGTTTTAGACTTTAAAAAAACAGATTTTTCTAATATGAGATTTTGTGTGAAGGAGTCATTATCAGACTGGAGGAGTTTAAAGGGAGTCCAGGAGAAATGGGATTATTTAAAGGAAGCATTATTGAAGGCCACAGGAAATTGCATTCTGCTTGTTAGCAAAGATAAAAAATGGAAGAAACCACTGTGGTACTCTGCAGAAGTGGCCAAAATGGTGAAGAACAAAAATATAGCATTCAATAATTATAAAAAAACTCAGAGTGAAGAAGATAGGCAAACCTATAAAATTAGGCAGAAAGAGGCAAAGCAATTTATAAGAGCTTCCAAAGCACACGCAGAAGAGAAAATAGTCAGTAAAAAAGGGGGACAAAACATTTTTTAGATACATAAACGAGAAAAGAAAAGTAAAACAAGGATTAGTTAGATTAAAAACAAAGGAAGGAAGGTATGTAGAAGAGGATAAAAGTCTCGCTGACTGCCTCAATGAATATTTTTGTTCAGTCTTTGCAGAAGAAAAGGAAGGAAAGGGACCTCAGTTAGGAGAGAACACTAAAGAGACATTTACATATGAGTTTACAGAGGAGGAGGTTCTACAGCAGCTGTCTAAAGTAAAGACAAATAAGTCAATGGGGCCTGATGGGATCCACCCTAAATTATTAAAAGAGCTCAGTGATGTAATAGCAAAACCGTTAACAGATTTATTTAACCAATCCTTGTTAACGGGAGCCGTCCCAGAAGACTGGAAATTAGCAAATTTTGTGCCCATTTACAAGAAGGGTAGTAGGGAGGAATCGGGGAACTATAGGCCAGTTAGTCTTATGTCAGTAGTGGGGAAATTAATGGAAACCATGTTAAAGGAAAGGATTGTTGAACATCTAAAAACACATAGATTACAGGATCAGAAACAACATGGGTTTACCTCAGGGAGATCATGCCAAACTAATCTTATTGATTTTTTTTGATTGGGTAACAAAAATAATAGACCCAGGTGGTGCAGTAGACATTGCTTATTTAGATTTCAGTATGGCTTTTGATACTGTTCCGCATAGAAGGCTTATCAATAAATTGCAATCTTTGAGCTTGGATACCAATATTGTTGAATGGATTAGGCAGTGGCTGAGTGACAGACAAAAGAGGGTTGTGGTAAATGGAGTTTATTCGGCGCAAGGTCTTGTTACCAGCGGGGTACCTCAGGGGTCAGTACTTGGACCCATTCTCTTTAATATTTTTATTAGTGATATTGCAGAAGGTATTAATGGAAAAGTATGTCTTTTTGCTCATGACACAAAGATTTGCAACAGGGTTGACGTTCCTGGAGGGATCAGCCAAATGACAAATGATTTAGGTAAACTAAAAAAATGGTCGGAGTTGTGGCAATTGAGTTTTAATGTGGATAAGTGCAAGATAATGCACCTGGGACGTAAAAACCAAGGGCTGAATATAGAATATTTGATTCAGTCCTAACCTCAACATCTGAGGAAAGGGATTTAGGGGTTATTATTTCAGAGGATCTAAGGGTAAGTAGTCAATGTAATAGAGCAGCAGGAAATGCTAGCAGAATGCTTGGTTGTGTAGGGAGAGGTATTAGCAGTAGGAAAAGGGAAGTGCTTATGCCACTGTACCAAGCACTGGTGAGACCTCACTTGGAGTACTGTGTGCAGTACTGGAGACCGTATCTCCAGAAGGATATAGACATCTTAGAGAGAGTTCAGAGAAGGGCTACTAAAATGGTGTACGGCTTGAAGGAGAAAAGTTACCAGGAAAGGCTTAATGATCTTAACATGTACAGCTTGGAAAAAAGACGAGACAGAGGAGATATGATAGAAACATTTAAATACGTAAAGGGAATCCACAAGGTAGAGGAAGGGAGTATATTTAAAAGGAAACAAAATAGCAAAACAAGAGGACATAGTCTTAGATTAGAGGGGCAAAGGTTTAAAAGTAACATCAGGAAGCATTATTTTACTGAGAGGGTGGTGGATACATGGAACAGTCTTCCAGTAGAAGTGGTAGAGGCCAAAACAATAATTGAATTTAAGCAAGCATGGGATAGGCATAAGGCTATCCTAAACAAAAGATAAATCCAGGTAAAGTATCCATGTAATTGGGCAGACTAGATGGGCCGAAAGGTTCTTATCTGCCGACATTTTTCTATGTTTCTATGTTTCTAAAATATCTGGGAATTGTTGTAATCTTTATGTGCTCACTGCCATCATCAGTTTTGGGGGTCAGTCATTTCTATAAAATATCTGGGAATTGTTCTAATCTGTGTGTTCTCACTGCCACCAAGTATTTTGGGGGTCTCATTTCTACAAAATATCTGGGAATTGTTCTAATCTTTATGTTCTCACTGCCACCAGCAGTTTTGGGGGTCAGTCATTTCTACAAAATATCTGGGAATTGTTCTAATCTGTGTGTTCTCACTGCCACCAAGTGTTTTGGGGGTCTCATTTCTACAAAATGTCTGGGAATTGTGGTAATCTGTGTGTTCTCACTGACACCAAGTATTTTGGGGTCTCATTTCTACAAAATATCTGGGAATTGTGGTAATCTGTGTGTTCTCACTGCCACCAAGTATTTTGGGGGTCAGTCATTTCTACAAAATATCTGGGAATTGTGGTAATCTGTGTGTTCTCACTGCCACCAAGTATTTTGGGAGTCTCATTTCTACAAAATATCTGGGAATTGTGGTAATCTGTGTGTTCTCACTGCCACCAAGTATTTTGGTGGTCTCATTTCTACAAAATATCTTGGAATTGTGGTAATCTTTGTGTTCTCACTGCCACTGAGTATTTTGGGGGTCTCATTTCTACAAAATATCTGGGAATTGTGGTAATCTGTGTTCTCACTGCCACCAAGTATTTTGGGGGTCTCATTTCTACAAAGTATCTGGGAATTGTTGTAATCTTTGTGTTCTCACTGCCACCCATCAGGGGGTCTCACTGATTTATAGGTGGTTTCTGGGAATTGTAATCTGTGTCTTGTCACTGGCTGCCAGCTATCAGGGTGTCTCACTGAGTTATACCAGAGTTCTGGAAATCTTTAATCTTTATACCAGAGTTGAATCAGAGTTCTGCAGCATATCTCCAATTTTTATAACATAGTTGAATCAGAGTTCTGTATATCTTTAATCTATATATCACTCACCATATCAGAAAGACCAAAAAGGACAGGCAGACGCTCCCAGGCACAGATAAGAGGGCAAGCAGCCTCTGTGTCGGGAGGCTGTGCATCTCGTCGTCGTGGACGTGGTGCATCCTCTGGAGGGGCACGCTTGTCCTTTCTAACTGGTGCTGGCCATCTTAAGCAGCAGCAACATACAGAGGACTTGGTGGATTGGCTAACCAGGCCATCCTCATCCTCCGAGTCCTCTGCCAGTCAGGCTTGTAGTGCTTTACAGTCCACCTCAGCTGCCAAAGCATCTATTGCAGCCTCCATGTCCACAGCTACTCCTTCCGTAGCCTCACTATCACTTACATAGGAGTCAGCTGAATTGTTTGACTACAATGACAGTGACATGCTGCTTGAGGATGTGCAGCAACTACAGTGCTCTGTTTCAATCTCTGAGGTTGAGGAAGGGAGTATAATGAACCTAGAGGAAGGGGGTACCAGTGACACACAAATAACTGGCACTCATGTTGCCCCAGCAGCTGCAGCATAATGCCAAGTTGGCTCCAGTGACGAGGAGATAGGGGGTGATGACAATGATGATGAGATCACTGACTCCACCTGATCGAACAGAGGAGTCAAGTGAGGAGGAGGAGGCACAACATCCTCTATGACCAACCGTAGCACTAGCCAGTCCAAGGCATCAGATGTCAGAGCTGCTCCGGTGCACAGCACTGTTGTCTGAAAGCACGCATCCAGGAACTCTGCTGTCTGGGAGTTCTTTAAGAAATGTGCAGCAGACCCCACCATTGCTATTCGTAATTTATGTCAGATGAGGCTCAAGTGTGGGAAAGACACCGAACACTTGGGTACCACGTGCTTTAGGCGACATATGACCACCTGCCACGCATCCCGGTGGCGCAAAACTTTGCGTAGGTACTACTCACCTGTCTCTACCCCCACTATATGTCCTGCCATGTCATTGACTCCAACCTCCACTGACAGGGATGATGCTACAGTAATGGTTGTACCAGGTCCTTCCTCACAATGTGACACCATCCCTTCTGCTGAAGATTTACGCAGTCAGATTACGTTGCCCCAGCTGCTGCAGTGTAAGAAAAAATATAGTCCCAACCATCCACAAGCACAGCGTCTAAATGCCAGCTTAGCAAAATTACTCGCATTGCAGCTGCTGCCTTTCCAGCTGGTGGACTCTGCTTCCTTCTGTGAATTTGCTGAATGTGCTGAACCACAGTGGCAGGTTCCAAAATGCCATTACTTTTCACGGAAGGCCATTCCAGCACTATACCAGCACGTGGAAGACAATGTTATCGAGTCATTGGGAAAGGCAGTCAGCAGCAAGGTGCATTTGACTTTAGACACGTGGTCCAGCAAGCATGGACAGGGTCATTACAATTCCTTCACAGCACACTGGGTAACTCTGATTGCAGCTGGGAGGGATCCAAGACAGGGGTTCTGTGCTGGAGCTTGTTCATCCACCATGCCTCCAGAAAGCTGCTTGTATCGGGTCTGTCTGCTCCACCACCACCTCTCCCCCTCCTCCTCCTCCTTCTCTGTCTCTGGCGAAGTGGCAGTTAAACCGACATGTGACAGGGGTTATGCAATGGCTCAAGCAAAAAGATGCCATACTGTGCTTGAGCTGGTTTGTATAGGAGACAGGAGCCACACTGGGCCAGAAATCCTGTCAGCTCTGCAGGGGCAGGTGCAGAGATAGTTAACACAACGCCAGTTTCAGCTGGGAATGGTCGTCTGTGATAATGGAAGCAACCTTCTCTCCGCCCTATGCCTGGGTAAGTTGACGCATGTACCATGCCTAGCACACGTCCTAAATTTGGTGGTACAGCGTTTCCTAGCCAGGTACCCAGGGCTGGCAGAGCTTCTCAGCAAGGCCAGAAAAGTCTGCAGTCACTTCAGACGGTCATTCCCGGCAAGTGTTCGCCTGGCAGAAATTCAAAGAGAATTCCACCTTCCCATAAACCGTCTGATCTGTGACATGCCCACCAGGTGGAACTCGACATTAGCAATGCTGCAGCATCTGCACAAGCAGCAGAGGGCCATCAACGAGTACCTGTGTGAGTATGGCACAAGGACAGGTTCAGGTCAACTTGTTTTTTTCCCCTCGCAGTGGTTGATGATCAAGGATGCATGCACTGTACTGTGACCATTTGAGGAGGCAACGAGGATGGTGAGCAGGGACAGTGCATGCATCAGTGACACAATTCCTTTAGTGTTCCTGCTGGAGCACACTCTGCGGGGAATTATAGATGTGGCTCTAGAGGAAGAGCAGCGGGAGGAAGAGGAGGCCTTCCCTAGCTCTCAAGGCCCCAGTCTTTCCGCAGACAGCATTCCAGCGGGTCCTCCTCAGATCAGACAGGTGGAGGATGAGGAGGAGGTGGAATATTTAAGTAGTGGGGGCATTGAAGGTGGGGATTCCTCAAGGGAGGGTTTTGTGTGCCCAGAAACACAAGGACTAGTACGTGGCTGGGAGGAGGAAGTGCACGATGGGGTCATCCTCCTCATTGTCCAGGAAACCTCGGAAGCTAATGCCGCCTCCAACCTACGCTGCATGGGCTCCCTTATCCTGCAAAGCCTGGTAAAGGACCCCAGGATTCGTGCTATCAAGGAGAGGAATCATTACTGGTTGGCAACCCTTCTTGATCCACGATACAAAGGTAAAGTTGCAGAGCTCATCCTGCCCGCACAGAGGGAGCACAGGATGAAAAAACTTGAGGACGCTCTAAAGCGACACTTTTGTAACACCTTTCCAGGCACTGGTAGGTTACCAAGTGATGACACACGTGCTTCTGAGGCTACGGAAGATCAGAGGAATAGTGGTGAAGGCTTGACTGATGCCTTTTAAATTTTTTTAGTCCACGACGCCCAGGGACGTCAAATGTAGGCACCCATTGCCAGCGTCTTCACTGTATGGTGCAGGACTACCTAGGGGCAAGGGCAGACCTGGATACCTTTCCAGCAGATGATCCACTGGCTTACTGGGTGTTGAGATTGGATCACTGGCCAGAACTTAGCCAATATGCTATGCAGCTACTAGGTTGCAATTTATCCAGTGTGCTTTCTGAAAGGACGTTCAGTGCCGCTGGAGGTTTTGTCACAGACAAAAGAGTGCGTCTGTCCACCGACTCTGTAGACCGGCTGACATGTATAAAAATGAATCAGTCCTGGATCAGCAGCTATCAATCCCCTCATGCTGACGTAACGGAATAGATTGGGGATTTCTTCTGCATTCACAAAACCTCCACCACTGAACTCTTCCACAATACCACAAAGGGGTTACGGTGTGAAGGCACTTGCTGCCATGAAAGGCACAATATTTGGCTTCACTGACGCCTGTACCAGATTTATATCATTTAAATTTTTTGGAACGCAGGGTCCAACCCTGCACTCTTCCACAATACCACAAAAGGGTTACGGTGTGAAGGCACTTGCTGCCATGAAAGGCACAATATTTGGCTGCACTGACGCCTGTGCCAGATTTATGTCATTTTAATTTTCTGGACTGCAGGGTCCAACCCTGCACTCTTCCACAATACCACAAAAGGGTTACGGTGTGAAGGCACTTACTGCCATGAAAGGCACAATATTTGGCTACACTGATGCCTGTACCAGATTTATATCATTTTCATTTTTTTATAACGCAGGGTCCAACCATGCACTCCTCCACAATACCACAAAAGGGTTACGGTGTGAAGGCACTTGCTGCCATGAAAGGCACGATATTTGCGTGCACTGACGCCTGCACCAGATTTATATCATTTTAACTTTTTTGGAACGCAGGGTCCATCCCTGCACTCTTCCACAATACCACAAAAGGGTTACGATGTGAAAGCACTTGCTTCCCATGAAAGGCACAATATTTGGGTGCACTGACGCCTGTACCAGATTTATATCTTTTTAATTTTTTGGAACGCAGGGTCCAACCCTGCACTCTTCCACAATACCACAGAGGGGTTACTGTTGCCGACACTAAAGGCCCAATTTTAAAGCACCTATTGTTACTTTCATCCAAAGCTTGCATAAGTTTCACCATAATTTAGCCAAAAAATCACTAAACTTGTTCTGCGTGTTTCAAAATGTCTCCTTTTTTAATACAGATTGCCGCCCCAAGCAGTTGTTTATGAATAGATTAAAGGAAAACCGTTTACCATCATTTGAAACTTCATTTTTTTGTTTTTAAATGTGTCTATACATCCTACAAATCCGCCACTTCACGGGCAGGTTATGGGGAACTCCTAGGCATGATATTTGAAGGAAGTTTTCGTTTTTATTGTTAACCCTTATTTCATGGAAAAGTCACTGTCCCTTTAAAAAGTTTTTTTAAAATCTTTTTGTCCTTGTTTCCTGTCCCCCAGGGCACTACCCGGACCTCCATACACCTTTTATGGCAAATATCTAGCATATATGCCCTCTTGCAGGGCACTCTAAAAACCGAACTTTTGAGTCCCATTGACTTGCATTGAGTTTGGTTCGTGTTCACATTCGAACTCGAACTTTTGAAATTGTTCGAGTTCGAGTGCAAACCGAACACGGGGGTGTTCGGCTCATCCTTATAGGTGACCAAATACTTATTTTCCACCATAATTTGCAAATAAATTCTTTAAAAATCAGACAATGTGATTTTCTGGATTTTTTTTCTCATTTTGTCTCTCATAGTTGAAGTGTAGCTGTGATGACAATTACAGGCCTTGTGAGAAGGGAACCAGGACGCCGCGATCGGCCGGAGGTGACTGCGGGGGACAGCGAGGGAGTGCAGGGACAGGTATGTATCAGCTCGAGTGTGGCTCGGGGTTACCACTTTCAGCATAGAAATTTAACCCCGAGCCACACTCTTGAATACCATCAGGAGGCTGAATAAATGGTACCGATTCTGACAAATAAAATATGTCGGAATCGGAGCGCCAGGGAGGTTAATAACCTCAGATGTTACTTTTGAGCTGATTGGAGAAGATGTACCATTTGCTTTATTCTGTATGATTTGGTTCTAGGTTTATGTTAGACATAACCAGTTTGTGCTATAGTTCTGCTACTGTTGTAAACTAAATAAAAACAGACCCTGGGGTGCTGCCACAGGGTTGAGGAGCTGTACCGTCTGTGGTTTATCCCTACTTGCAGCTGGAGCCTGTGCCACCACCCCATCCTACCCCTGCCACCCTTCGGTCTAGTCCCTTCCCAAAACTTCCTTCTACACTCTGCCCAGTTTCTTGCCTAAAAATCACTCCCTATCACACTTGGGTCCAGTCCCTTGTCCAAACTCGCTATACTCCCCCAATCAATCTGTTCATGAAATTATTTTGAAAGTAGAAAGCGGTCAGGCTATGTAGAGCACCTCCCACCACTCACCCTGCTTTCATGCTGACAGCATCATGTCTGAGCACTTGTAGCAGCGTTAGTTTGGGGAGAAAGCAGACATGGGCTTGAGCTGCAAACACAGCATCAATCCATCATTTTGACCAGGCACTCGCATACCTTGTGTGAGACAAGTACACAAGCTATGTGAATTATGCAATTTAGGTATTTACGAATGGAACTTACATACACTACGCAAATTGCGCAAGAAAAAAAGGGGGGAAACGAAGGGGGGGTCATTTTTACACAGAGTGCTCAAATTTAAGCTTTTTGGAAGTCCTGGAGAGATCTTTGAGAGATTGAGGCTAGGGTCAGACGAACGTGATTTCTACGGACTGTACGTCCGTGCAGTACGGACCTACGTCAGTACGGTAGTCGCAGTAGTGGCCACACAGTCCGTTTTTTTCACTGACATATATTTTGACGGATGTAGGAGAGAAAATAAATTAAAAAGCAAAACCATTTTGTCCGTGAAAAATGCTGGACGTATAAATGAAGTCCGTCTGACCACGTTCCATCACTCACACATAAAGCTATGCAGACGTTGCGGACGCAGCGCACTTTGTGCGGCCGTTCTAGGGGTTATACGTTCTTGCCTGCCTTGTGTCCGAGGGGCCGCGGCCGTTGTGCGTCTGCAGTTCAGTGCAGACGTACTTCGTGTGTCGGGCTCTGATGGGCTTTCTTTCATGCTATCACGGACATACTTTTAGGCACCATCACGGATGTGAACTGGGAATGAAAAGCAGCCCTGGAATTTTTTTTTAGACCAGCCCTATATTGTGATAAGTGCAAAGAGAGCTGCACAGCAATTAACAGTAATGTACTGTGTATGAGCGTATCACAGAGCTCCACAGCAATAAAACTAACAGTAATGTGCGGCGTGTATGAGCGTATCACAGAGCTGCACAGCAATAACACTCATACACACTGCATATTACTGTGGGATTTATTGCTGTGCAGCTCTGTGTTACAGTAATATGCATTGTGTATGAGCATATCAGAGAACTCCACAGCATTAAAACTCACAGTAATGTGCACTGTGTATGAGCGTTAGATTTATTGCTGTGGAGCTCTGTGATAAGCTCATTCACATCACACATTACTGTATCACAGCTGCACAGCAATAAAAAAGTCAGTAATGTGTGGTGTGTATGAGCGTATCACAGGACTGCAACCCCAAGCCCCTCTCAATCTTTTGACACCCCCTGCAGCAGGCCCCTCAAATTCCTTTGATCCCCCCAGCAGGACCCTCACTTTCTTCATCCCCCAGAGTAAGCCTATCCCATTCTTTATTAGCCACCAGCAGGTCCCTCACTTTCAGAAAGTGAGGGACCTGCTGGGGCTAATAAAGAATGGGATAGGCTGACTCTGGGGGGAGATGAAAGTGAGGGTCCTGCTGGGGGGGTCAAAAGAATTTGAGGGGCCTGCTGGGGGGATGGAGCCATCGATGACCATCCTGCTAAGAAAATAAATCGTAGTGTTACTAGGGTATCTACCTTTCTTTTGAGCCAGACCCGAACACTCTCGTGCCACATGGCAATCTGTTTTATGTAGCGTATACTCAATGTGTATGAAGGATGACTGAGGCCCCTCTGATGGCGCTTGCGCATCTGGGTCAGTGTTCAGTGACACACACATTGTCAGCTGTACTCAATGTGTCAATGTCCTTATTCAAGTGAATAGATGATGGTGGATTGTGCCGTCCTCTGCGCTGCGGGGCAAGAGTAGAGGCTTTATAAATAATTATATTTTTAAGTGATTTTGCAAATAAAACTTCATCCCAGGAGAGAGATTACAATACTTGGTGTGTGTCTCTGAGATGGCTGGTTTTGTGTGATGGGAGTTTGTGTGTGTGTTTGAAGTAGCTGGTTCTGTGTGATGGGAGTTTGTGTGTGTTTGAAGTGTCTGATTTTGTGTGATGGGAGTTTGTGTCTGTGTTTGAAGTGGCTGTTTTTTCTGGGATGGGAGTTTGCGTGTGTTTGACGTACCTGGTTCTATGTGATGGGAGTTTGTGTGTATTTTGAAGTGGATGGTTTTGTGTGATGGGAGTTTGTTTGAAGTGGCTGATTCTGTGTGATGGGAGTTTGTGTTTGGAGTAGCTGGTTTTGTGTGATGGGAGTTTGTGTTTGAAGTGGCTGGTTCTGTGTGATGGGAGTTTGTGTCTGTGTTTGAAGTAGCTGGTTTTGTGTGGGAGTTTGTGTGTTTGAGGCTGTTGGTTTTGTGTGAGAGTTGCTGAGCAGGTAAAGTGGATGCAAATATTGTTATAGGGTTTTTGGGGGAGGCTGCATGGATTTTTTTGGGGGGGTAAGAAAGTGGGGGTTTTTTTGTGCTGTGCTGTATACTATTTTTTTAAAAAATTTATGTAGCGCTGTGTTAAAAATCTTGCTTTGGCAGTACCTATTTTTGGCCACAAGATGGAGACTATCGCGATCAGAGATACTGGACATTGGGACTACAATGCCCGGCATGCTTTGCAAGAAGACAGGAAGTGGGTGGGGACTGGACACTTACATCCTCTGCCTCGTGGAGAAAGTTCCAGAGCGCGCCAGGGAACAGGAGAAAGCAGACGCACTGAGGAGATCGCGGGAGAACCTAGGCCAAAGCCCGAGGGAGACCTGTTATTCCTGTTTGGGTCACTCAACCTGAGGAGAAGGAGACTTGTCAGAGCCCAGACATTGCTGCAGACCGGCGGAATCGAACGGAGAGCAGGCGGTGAGCTGGACAAGCTGCATGAAGTCAGACAACGGATCCGGCCGCTAGTATCCCCAGTCAAAATCCGGAGGAGAGACGTCCTGGGTCAGCGGAGCCTAAAGCCTGCGTCGGATGGGTGAGAGGCCTCCAAGGCTGTTTGTGATTAAAGGTCAAGCTGCTGTTTCTCTTTAAAGTCCACATGGCCCCAACTGACTAGTCGAAGACTTTCCTTCATGTAAATTCACTGGCCAGTTGAACAGTACCCGGGTACCACACACATACATATACACCTTCTTTACATTCTGGGACTTAACCTGTGCAGGACTCAATTTATTACGAATCGGAATAAGGGGGTTAAAGATAAAGTTACGTTCCGAACTATATTTTTCTCTTTTCCGCTGCGCGTTTACCGCAATACGAAGGGATTGTATGTTTTTTGGGTTTCGCTACGTGTTCCTTTTTTCTGAATTATCGGGAAATTGCATTCTTTTATGTTCGGTCGCGAATATTTTATTTTCCGAAATACGAAGCCTCGTGTTTCGTTTCTTTTCCGCTGCGCGTTTTACCGAAATACGAAAATACTGTAATAATACTTGTGAATACCGTGCTTCAACATCTGCTCAAGATTTTAGTAAACTATTTATATTATAAAAAACTCACAACTGTGTTGGAGTATATTTATTCCCTAGTGCGGGGAGACTGACCAGTGGTTCATTTTCAGCGGCTCCTCCGGGAGTGAGCGCTACATTTACTTTTTCATTTTTTTAAGATTTCCCCCTCCCTTTCCCTTACACTTTGCCCAGAGCTGCCTATAGCCTAGTTCAGTGCAGCTGAGCAGAGGCAGCACAGAGTTAACGCTGCCCGGCCCCCTGCATTGCAGGACCTTTTTAGGGGCCAGGCAGGTTAGTGTTAATGTTCTGGTTCTTGAAAAAGCCATAAATCTGTGGAGCTACAGCGGCTGACATTTCCACCCTGCCTCCCTCAACCTAGTCTAGTGTCTCAGCGACACTACTGCAGATCACCCTCTCCCTCCCTTACTCCCTAACACTCTGGCCGAGCTGTTGATTTTTATGGGGGGGGGCAGGGGAACTATGGAAAGAAGAGTGGAGGAATTTTTTTTCTTTCTTTTAAATCTCATCACCAGAGGCTGTGAACTGCCATTCAGAGGTGCTGCCTGGCTGCTGCGATCGGCTGCTGGAATGGAAACGAGCTTCTGCCACATGTGTCTGAGTCATGTGTCCAGGTGGGAGGGGATCTCAAAACCAGACACATGAGCAGACTAGATGGGCCGAAAGGTTCTTATCTGACGACATTTTTCTATGTTTCTATGTTTTTCTATGACTCCAAAAGCGGACAGTGCGGGTGGGAGCCCTATGTGTTGCAGACAGTCACTCACCCAGTGGCGACTCTAGGAACAATATCTAGGGGGGGCACATAGGATACCGCAGTCAAAACTGGGGGGGGCACTAATAATTTTCACCACTAAATCAAACCACTGAATAAAACGAAGGGCTCTATCACCTGGTGTGAGCTAAAACACCATCGCTAAAGGAAATATTTAGCGCGAGTTGCTAAAACGTAGTGCCTGACAACCTACTAACAGATCACCTTGTCCGTGATAGGCCATGAACAAGGTCGTTTAGC
Organism: Leptobrachium leishanense; assembly: GCA_009667805.1. Taxonomy (NCBI): domain Eukaryota; kingdom Metazoa; phylum Chordata; class Amphibia; order Anura; family Megophryidae; genus Leptobrachium; species Leptobrachium leishanense. The sequence continues at coordinate 140,603,469 of CM019064.1, read as the reverse complement.
ACATGCTAGGGAAACTAATGCGGTTGTGTACAGGATAGAACTGTTTTTTTTCCAGTGCAGAGTGCCGGGCCATACCTATCCCCCGCCCTCACAAGCTTGTATAAGTATGAACACATCCAGCCAAGAGCCCTCACACTACTGCATTATTAAAATCCTCCACAGTGGTCGTATCATCCATGTTTTGATGCACACATATATTAAGGCTGATGGGCATTGCATGATAAATGCCACCCAGCAGCATGTAGAATCATTACACTGCATTTAATAGATCCAAAAGGAAAACCAGATGAGCCACAATAACTTCCCTGCTGCAGCATATAAATAATACATGTTTCAGGGCAAGACTTATTCATGTGTCCCTTTAAACATGGTCCACACAGTCACCCTAATAATCAACCGCTTACATACTATGAATAACCCCCAGCAACAAATGTTTAAAATTAGGCAATATATTAGATTTAGGATATATGTGGATAAAGGATACATCTATATCAAAATAGAGCCTACTGCAACAGCAGCAACATCGCTGACCAGATCCATTACTATGGTGAATGGGGCCAAGAGAACACCTGTGCTGCATTCTTTTCAATTGCCTGTTAATTGCCTGTTAATTTTGGGTGAAGATCTGTTTTTTTCTGTTTTTTTGGAGTTAGCACCAGGGTTGAGCAGTAGGTAAAATGTTGCAATTAGCGCCCCTCAAAAAATTAGCACCGACACCAAGTAATCTGTTAGCTGTAAAAGCGCTGGAGATCTCTAGCGCTCCCCATGTTAAGTATCGGACACGGAAAGTACAGTAAGCTCGCGGTACAATTCGCTAATAGCGACCCGCTAAGTGATTTTTCCCGTTTGTAGCGAGAGGCAAACAATCTGTTGGTCAGGCGCTAGACTCAATTAACCTGGCGCTAACGCAAAACCATGTGGACGCAAGGGTTAGCTCACACCAGGTAATAGTGCCCTATATAAGTATATATATATAAATAAGATTCCAAAACCCCAGAGTAATGTGACGCAATGAGTAATGCGATGCAATGATGCCTTTTTGTTGTACTAACTGGATACTTAAATTAGGGATGTGCGTTTTGGGTTTCGGAATTTCGGAATTTTCACGAAATTTCCCGATTCGTGTCTTCGGATTCGGCCGAATTTCCGAATCGGATCGGACCCGAAAACCGACAGATCCGAAAAGTTTTTCAAATGGACTTGAAATGTGTCAAATCGAAATTTATTTTTGCTCTATTCGTGATTTCGGTTCCATTCGTGATTTCGGTTCCATTTCGGTAATTCTGGACATCGTATATTTAACTATTATCGGTTATATCGCAGATTCTGTAAATTTTGTATTTGTAAATGCGTATCACTTGTTTCTTGTGGCATTCGGGTCAGTTTAGCGTTTTTTAAATCGTTTTGTTCATTTTTTTTCTTCCTTAGCTTTCATACCATTTTAATATGATTAAATAAAGTTGTGAAATGTATATTCATAAGAAAAAAAGGATCTTTATTTAATAAAAAAAAACCAAGATAGAATCGCCAGAATTATCGTATCGACAGAATGAATTATCGGATCCGAAAAACAAACCAAAAATTAATTATAAAAAATATATAAAGTATAAAAAAAGTAAACCATAGTAGTTTACGTCAAAACGAATAGAGTTAGACACTTTGAAACGAGGAGAACAGACGTTCCGAAAAAAATGAAAATTTCCGAAATCACGAGAAGTCGATACAAAAAACGAGCAGAGTGACCCGAAAACACGAAAAATGGTCGATATTCGGAAAAAAAAATGTACACGAAAAACGAGTCGAACCGAACCGAATCGAAACAGAAATCGGTCGAAACGAGCCGAATCGAAAATTTTAAACATCCGAACAAATCGAACCGAATCGAACCGAAAAAAAAATCGGTGCACAAGCCTAACTTAAAGTCAATATTTTATTTGCTGCAATTCGGCAGTTTTCGCTGAATGTCTGATTGCTGCTTCAGCGACTCCACTTTTAGAAAATTACAGTGACCATTCGCTAAATAGGGAATTCACCTTATTTTCGGCGAAATAAATTCCCCGAAATGTGACGAAAAAGCAGAGAATCTAAAGATGATTAGACCCTTTAGATTCTAACTTCCATAATAACCCCTAAAATGTCATAAACCCAGGGAAATACAATAAAATTAATAAACAATGTGGCATTTAGCCTACCCATTAACCCCTAAAATGCCATTACTCAAGGAAAAAATAAAATGTATACTGTGAGGGATGAAGCCTACCCATTAACCCTTAATATACAACTAAAACCAAGGCAAAAACTAACGTAATACACAATGTAATGTACAGTCTGAACATTAACCACTTCACTGCTGAGCCATTTCAACCCTGTGAAAATGTTTACATTTAAGTGCACGTTTTTATTTAAATGTTTTATGACTTTTACTTTACACTGAATATGGTCATGTTGGGTATCTTTGGAAAGGCCAGAATCTGCCCTTTCCAGTGACACATAGAACGTCCATATACAATGCACAGGAAAGGAGATACTGTGGTCTGAAAACGTATGGGAAGCTGGATGCTGATTTTTGGTAGGGGGGCACATGGGGGGCAAGGAATAACCTAGGGGGGAAATTGCCCCCCTTGCCCCCATGTAGAGACGCCTATGCACTCACCCAACTCAAGTCGCCTCGCCAGTGAGTGAGTTAGCGCAGCTCCTTTCTTTCCTCTGCATGTCCTCCCGACAAGTCGCTCTCTGGACTGGAGCCTCAGAGAGCCCGCTGCTGGGAGTCAGTATATATGTAGCCAGCCGGATTCTAGTGAGATACGCGAAGCGGGGACATTCTGAGCCTGCGTGCCACATCGCATGGTATGTGAAGGGGCGGTGCCAATATAGTGTGCGCCTGTCAGTTCGGGCCCTTAATCACTCACACAGAGGGCGCCAGGCTGCAGAAAATAAAGGCGGCCCAAAGTTTAAGCAGCCTACCGGGATTCCTCCCGGTATCCCATTAGGCCAGTCCAGCACTGAGCTACACCCATTAGTAATCCATTAGCACATTGGTTTTTGCACTAGATTCCGTGAGCTTACTGTTCTTTGTACATCTTATACTTGACATGGGGAGCACAAATGTATATTAGCACTTCGATAAGTAAGATATTAGAAAGTGCTACCGCTAATTACCGCAGGGATGACAACAGCCAAAAGTTAGCACCTTCTAAAAGCTGGCGCCACATGATTTTGAATTTGCAGAATCATATAGCACCCCCTAAGAACCGTCCAATAAATCCGATACCCAACTCGGCGAGAACAGTGGCCTGATCTGCCAGCTCTTGTCACCAGGAGCAGAGTGAGACTGGGAACGTTCCCAGTCTCCCTCCACGATCACTCCACTGCACTAGGCTCACGACCTGGAAGAGCAAACCTCTATGGAGTCCTATGGTGGTGCGGAATCGCTAACACGAGTGTCCCAGCGGTTAGCGTTGCTTTCCCGGGGCAAGGTGCTGAGGTAACATGGGGGCACTATGGAGAAATCTGCAGGCACAGATTTTTTCCATTAGTGTCCCCATGTTAGTGCAAACAAGGGAGTAAACCACCCTGAAAATGACCAAATTCCACTATTTATAAATCAGCAGTTTCAATGGAGGAACGCAATTATTGAGGTTACTAGACTGTTGATTTTACATCACTGCGTCATGGCATGCTGATGATCTGCAAATGGTCCTCAGGTGTTCTGAATGATATACAACATTGAAAAGCGCAGGAACATTCAATATTCCTATGCTCATACTGCTACCTTTAATTAGTCCCATGAGCACTGATGTCAAGAAAAAAATGGTAATAAATACAGGAGCTATGTTCCTCCATATTCAACTGATTTACTAGCAGTTTCGAAGAAATGAATAATGTAGAACAAATAACTCCAGTAGTAAGAATTAGTTTATTAATTTAAATGCCTACATTAATAAAGGTAAGCAATAATACAAAACATTGTTGAATATAGTTATAAATACAGCACAATGCAAGTAAATGCTAGAATAAAGAGTACACGTTTAAATTGTGAATTCTGTTTTCTTTAGAACCAACAGTCAAAAGTCAGGCTAAAATTGCTGTTTGAATATCCATCACGGTTGCAAACTAATACTTTGTTATTTAGATTTTCAGCAAGGAATATAAACGGGAGAAGAATATAAAAGTCAATATTGCTTTCTGCGGTAAAATGAATATATATATATATTTACTGTATATAGCTAATATTATCTGCTACTGATAAATACTTGTAAATTATAAATTGTGTATTGTTGTATTAGAAGAATTATCCTAAGAACCTTATTAAGCCTAGAAAGATTTCAGAGATGTGTCAGTTTATAAATGCTCACTTTGACATTAAATGGTAGTGGTCACTTACACTTTACATTAGAGAAACAGTAAATAATTGGAGGACATGAGAAAAATAGAAAATGTTTGTATTATTGAAAGCAGTTATAACGTTTGGAAAATATATATATCCATTGTTTAAATTATGATTTAGCCATGTGCAAAAACTGTTTTGAATTTGTTGTAACCATGACTGTAGGAGATGTAAGTATAACATTTTTAGTACTCACAGATGCTTTTAGAAGGTCTACTAGTGTCTGTCTTGTACATGCCATGTACATTTCTCAGTGTAGGTTTGGGCATGTGATAGACCAGGATGAAATTCAGTATGTGCCAATAATTGTATTGGTTTCGAGACAAATACTGTAACTACGTATCTTTTTAAAGTTACATGAAAGCAGCAATCTGAATGTGTGCTCTGTTGACCCATCCATGATGTGACACATACAGGGTTATTCAAAGAGATCCGAATCCATTTTTCTGTATTTTTTTTTTTTTTTTTAAAAAGTCCGATTTTTTTAAAAAACATTTTTTACTTTACTTATTTTTTCTGTAACAGTCCTTTTTATTATCATTCCTTGGAGCTCATATGTAAATTTCAGACATTTTCGCTCAGTAGTTACTTTGCAAACAGCGTTTCACTTTTCAATCATTCAAGCAAACTGTTTTCCTAATTTATTCACTGCCTTCTTCTGTGGTGTCAGGTTTTTCCGGAGGCTTCGCTGCGTGTGATCGGCCTCTGCTCAGGTTTTTCCGGCGTCTTCGACGGGTTAATCCAGATGTTTTTACGTGTTTTCGGCGTGCATTCAGCGGATTTTCGACAGCTTTTCCCTGCACTTCGACAGCCCTGTGGTGCTTGCCGTATACACCGCAGGGTCGCCGAAATGGGAAAGCCGATTTGCACCGAATTGAAGAGAACTAAAAGTCACCGAACGTGCAGTGACTTTTCGAATCTCTTTGAATAACCCTGATAGTGTCTTGAACACTGGGACTATCCAAAGGGCCTCACTAATTTGTAATGCGTATAAGTGTAATACATGCTACAGCACTTTTTTAAGTATACAGACACTCTTGTGTAGTTTTTAATAATTTGGTATTTCTATCTGTTTAATTGCTTGTGCTTGCAGTTGTCTCACTCAGACTGATGGAACTCCGCGCTCTGATCAAAGCTCTTGGATTCTTCCTGCTGTTGCTGATAGGGATTCCAGGCAATATCTACATTTTGCTGAATTTTGCTTATATAAAAATAATAGAAAAAAAAACACTGCCTACTAATGTTATCCATGCGGCTTTGTCCTTGGCAAACCTTGTAATTATTGTCTCTCGGATCTTGCTTCAGTTTCTCAATGCCATTGGAGTTCAGCATTTATTAGATGATACCATGTGCAAAATATTTGTATTCTCTTATAGAGTGAGCAGAGCTATGGCTATCTGTATGACAAGCTTGCTGAGCGTTTATCAATGTGTACTGATTGTACCAAATAACAGGTTGTGGAATTTTCTGAAACAACAGATTGCAAAGAAAATATTGGTCATCATTATACTTATACTATTGATTAATTTAATAATTTATCGAAACGCCATAATTTATGCTCGTTCCAACAACAATTCCACAACATCTCCTTATAAACTACAGTTGGTCTACTGTTATTTGGACTATATCACTTACAATACATACATTGTTAATGGAGCAATATTTGCCTCCAGGGACTTTCTGTTTGTTGGGATGATGGCTATGGCCAGTACCTACATTGTCTACACATTGGTTCATCATGCCAAATCCATTAAAGGAAAAAGGAGCTCAGACAAAGCTCAAGGAAAATCAGCAGAATACAAGGCATCGAGAGCAGTCGTCTTGTTGGTTACTTTATATGTCCTCTTATTTGGCTTTGACAATTCTATGTGGATTTACACCCTGACTCTGACCAATGCCGGGCAAGATATGAATGATATAAGGATAGCATTGGCCTGTTCTTATTCTGCTCTCAGTCCAATAGTTATTATTGCAACAAACCCCAAATTACAACAGTGGACTAAAGTTTTATATAGCAAAATGTTATATAGGAGTCAAGCAAGAAATCTGTAACAAAACCTTGACATTGTGTACTAATCATACAGAATAAGAAATAAACATATATCTTAAGGACACCCAATGGAATTTGGTTTCCTGCAAAGCTGATATAGTATTAGGTAGAACCTGGGAATATTTTTTATTTAAGTTATAAGTAATCTCTCATTACTTATTTTAACACTTTCAAAACCAGAAAATGCCTAAACTTGACTTTACGTTGTATTACAGTAAATCTCCCAAATAGTGTACTAAACTCCTTTGCATATCTAAATAATAATAATAAATAAATAAATATATATTAAATACGGATGAACTAAATCCAAACCGACAAGATTAAAATATAGCTTTAATTTCAATTTGAAATAGCGCCCACGAGCTAGATAGCAGGCATACCAAAATGAAAATAATATATCAATAAAGTCCCCATGGTATACAGGTATAATCAAAAAGGCACTATACAACAACCCAAACTCTATATAGAAAATAACATAAATATCCCTGTAGGACAAAAAATAACATGCTGTTATGCCGCAGGTGAAAAGGATGAGCAGAGATCATCAACATTGTAAATAAAAGAACACCCAGTTGAAGGGGAAAAAAACAAGAATACTCCTTAATTTCCTAGACAGACCCTTGTGGGTCTGGTAACAACGGATAGAAAAAAGTAATGACAGGAAATAAACAGACTGAGGTCTGCAAAAACACTACGAAAGCATCCATAACAGGGTAAGACAAGGCTGTCAAACTGGTCCCCCAGATATTTCTGAATTACAACTCCCATGATTGTTGTTATTCAGCACGACAGGCCCTGGACTTCCATGGTGCCGTTCGACACCAGCAAAACTCCCCATAGACAAGTAATGGTTAATCTATTTAGAGAACGATCAACAACACCGAAATGTCAGTGAAATGCCCTGATTTTTGGTGGTTTGTTCAAGAGGTTTAAACAGGCGAATCCCATAAGTTTCAATGTAAAAAATATTCCTTGTTTTTATTAAATATTTATTCAAGTGTTTATTGATTTCACTTGCAGCAAAAAGCCTCTGTATTTATTTATTTTCTATACATTTTTCAAAAAATTTTGTGTTCATTTTTGGATTGCTAATTACTTTAAAACAATCAGGCTTTTTTCTTTACAGAACACAGCTTTTATTTATAACAGTAATTGAATTTAAGCAAGCATGGGATAGGCATAAGGCTATCCTAAACGAAAGATAAATCCAGGTAAAGTATCCATGTAATTGGGCAGACTAGATGGGCCGAAAGGTTCTTATCTGCCGACATTTTTCTATGTTTCTATGTTTCTATTTCTTTACTTCAGTCTGGCTGCATTCGGCAGGTACTGTCCTTGGTGCCGAAACCTAAATTTACCCTTATCTAAGTAATTAATTCATCCGTTTCACATTCTGAAATAACTAATAAAAATTAAATAGCTAATAAAAACTAAATACGAATCGATACAAAATAACTAATAAAAGCGGAATATGAATTGATCTGAAAATGGATTGAATCTAATATATTTTATTCATTTATTAGTTTTGTGATTTTTTTTCCTCTTTATTTGCCTTTAGTAACTCCCTACAGAGACTCTCTGATAGGTGAACTGGGCAGCATGCCCAGCATGCCCCTCTCGTCATCCAAGAGGCATTGCCCCTGTTTTGAACCCAATGCTTTGCTCCTGATGCATCAATCTGTCGTTCCCATTCAAGTCATTTAGGAGGTGTTGCATGCCTCAATGACTTTAAATTTTCATTTTGGGGCAAACAAAAATAACATTTTAAAGATTTTTTTAAAAAAAAAATGAAAAACAGTTTCAAATCAAAAGAAGGGTCAGAATATGTTGCTTTAGTTGAGTTAGTGCAGCGGCATTGTTTGTTTTATATGTAAAAGCATATATTGCCTCTGACGTATAACAAAGAAACAAAATTAGCAATTACTTTTTTCATTTTTTTTTTAAATATGAAGTTTTTTATTGTTTTCAAGAAAAACACAAAGGAAAGGGTACAAATAAGAAAAAGGGAGGGAAAAGGGGGTTAGGGAAAATTGCAATCAATAGATGAATACACTACGACTGACATACACACATTAGCAATGATCTAATACAAAATTATAACGTAACCAAGTATGTATCCCAATTGAACCAATGGTCTTTTCGATTCTACGGTACTCTCGAAAGGTCTTTGGCTTTACCATCTAGGAGAAACATGTCATCTGCACTTATTCCCATTATACCGTGTGAAACAAAACGCAATTAGAGGCTTTTGGTTTCTGTTAATGGCCATTAAAACGGTATAATGGGATTAATGGCCATTAACAGAAACCAAAGCCTCTAATTGCGTTTTGTTTCACACGGTATAATGGGAATAAGCGCAGATGCCATTTTTCTCCTTGTTATGTTTTATACATGTTGCTGGGCTGGATACATTTGGTGGTTGCAGCCGCCCCATCAGGGAATAGGCACGACCCCACCCCTCCTGTATTATATACCATCTAGGAGCCTAAGGTCTCCCAGTCTAGTAGTGATATCTTTCAGTGTTGGAAGAGCAGGGGAATTCCACCATGCAGCGATCAGGGTTGACGTTGCAGAGAATATGTGCACCAAGGATTGTTTTTGGTGGTGGGAGAGGGAGTCAGGAAACATCTGAAGAAGGAGCATCTCCGGGGTCGGGGCTATTGCCGTGCCTACCACCTTTGATCCTAGCAGTGCCACAGACTTCCAGAGCGGTATTAACAATCTAAAAGACAACAATTGGAGCATGCAGTGAATAACATATAGAAATGAACAAAACTTACTTAACCCCTTAGTGACCTGGCGGTTTTACACAAATCCGTCCTTTAGTGACCGCTGCTGTTTTTACGTTTCTCCGCTGTTCGTGTTTAGGTCAAATTTTCCTCTTACTCGTTTATGCAACCCACACATATTATACACCATTTTTCCCGCCATTAAATGGACTTAATAAAAAAAAATACCATTATTTCCATCATATCCTATAATTTACTATAAAAAAAAATTGAAATATGATGAAAAAATGGTAAAAACACACTTTTTCGTAATTTAATCCCCAAAATCTACAACCGCCAAGAAAGACCCAGGCTAAATAGTTTCCAAATTTTGTCCCGAAAATAGAAATACCCAATTTTTACATGGTTTTATATGGTTTTGCTTTTAACCCCTTTACTGCTGAGCTCATTCTGACCGTTTTATGCTCATTATTTTTAGATGACAGCCTAGGTCGTATTTAACTAAACCCCCCAGAAAAAAAAAACTTTTTTTTATTTTTTATTTTTTGGTTTAGCTTTTTTTTACACCAAACCTTTCCAATGATGTCCAACATGACCCTCTAGCTGCCACGGATCGGGATATAAGGGGATCCAAATGATCCCCCTATCTTCCCTTGGCAGCTAGGAGGTTAACTAGCCCACTGATATCCTCACACATATGGTGGGGATGTCAGTGGGTGGGGGGTGACCAGGAGGCCTGGCTGACATCCAAGATGACAGTCACCTCCATGATGTATTGACCCATCCATGATGTGACACATTGTAGTGTCTTGAAAACTGGGACTATCCAAAGGGCCTCATCACTTTGTAATGCGTATAACGTGTGTCATTTTTTTTAAGTATACAGACACTCTTGTGTAGTTTTTAATAATTTGGTATTTCTATCTGTTTAATTGCTTGTGCTTGCAGGTGTGTCACTCAGACTGATGGAACTCCGCACTCTAATCAAAGCTCTTGGATTCTTCCTGCTGTTGGTGATAGGGATTCCAGGCAATATCTACATTTTGCTTATATAAAAATAATAGAAAATAAACCAGTGCCTACTAACAAAGATGCTTTTTAACCCTTTCACTGCTGAGCCAGTTCATCTATGTGCGCTGAGCTCATTCTGACTGTTTTATGCTCATTATTTTTAGATGACAGCCTAGGTCCTATTTAACTAAACCCCCCAGACAAAAAAAAATAAAGTAAAACACATTTTTTTTTTTTTGGTTTAGCTTTTTTTTTTATCACGCTTGCCAGACCCTCTAAAGCAGAGGGGCAGGGTTCCTCCCTGCCAGAACTCTGTTGGAGCCAACGAGGGAGGTAAGTATCGGGCAGGAGCAGGGCCGGCCCAAGCCACTGTGCTGCCTGGAGCGAAGGATGAATTGCTGCCCCCCACCCCTCAAAAAACATGGTGTGTATGAGCATATCACAGAGCGCCACATATCACTGCCCACTGTCCCACACATCCACATACTGTCACACACATGCAGTCACACACACATAACACAAACGGTAACGGGGAGACGCAGTGGATTAATGACAGAGTTACTGTCGATTTCAATTTCACAGGATTTTCCTTTAAATAGGAAGTGCCTCACTGAAGGTATGGAAGAAATTAGAAATTAGAAAACTGCTCGTTTTTTCACCATGATTTAATAATTCAGGGAATACTGGGGGGGGGGGGTAAAAGCCACAAAGCGGCATTAAAACATGCGGCGTCCCAGTCATTTCTGTAATTCCATCAAACCTTGGCAGCTCCATACTAACCCCCCCCAGTTTAGAAAGGTAAAAATGTGATTTATTTATTTTAGCAAAATCAACCAGGCCTTGCCAGGCCAGTGAAAAGCAGATCCCCCAGCTATTAAAAACTAACTACAGCTCCCATCATACTGTGCGGACTGTAAGGGAGCTGCAGATTGTCTTCAATCTGGGCCAGTGCAGCCCTCAATCGGCAGCTCCCTTAGGACTCTGGGATAGGGTGTCTGTCCAGGCCTTCCCTCAACCAGGACAGAGGAGCTGGCAGTGCTTTATGGGGCCAGTAACATGTCCCTGTGAGGAGAGAAGGGTGGGAGGGGAACCTCCATAACACACATGGGGGGGGGGGGTACAGAGTACCCTGTATGAAATCAAGCCAGGCCTAACTCCTCAGCAGCCTCATGGTTCCCCGGGATTCATTTAAAGGCATGCGCTTGCCTATGCCATCAGAGCCCTGCCGCGTGTGTCCATGACTGACAGGCTCTAAACACCGCGTTCCATCTCACAGGTGCACTGCTCTGTAGGAGAGACCACAGCCAGGCTGCATCACTGGTAAAACTTAAGCTGATGGCCTTCATGCCTGCTGAAAGTGGCAGTCAAGTGCTGAAGGGGCAGGTGCGACTTGGGTTTCAATGGAACAGTCGTGTCCGGGCTGGTGGCCTTTGAAAGAGCAGCAAAATGCTTCCCCTGACAAAGTGCTTCCTGGAGCGACTGCTCCACCCTGCTCCATGGACGGGCCGGCCCTGGGCGGGAGGGAGGTTAGGAGCCACTGACGTACTATGTACATCTGCGTGTCTAAGGGAGACCCGTGGGCAGGACGTACATGGTACGTCAGCGGTTATTAAGGGGGTAAACCATGGAATAAGCACTGGAGCCTCCAGGCGTGAGCTACAATGGAATATACAAAAGCAACATAGCGTAAAAATGTCACTATTTAATAAATCGGGTAAAAGCACAATAGTACTACTCACAAGAAGCGTGGCACACAATACAGTATCTGTGTGCAAATCAGCATGTAGTATATAAAATCCCAAAAGTCACAGACACACAGACTGGTGCAGCAGACGTCAACCTGAAATGAATCTCCGTAACCGGAAGGAGTCACCAATATCCGGCGGTCCAGCAGCTCCAGAGGAAGTCACATGACGAAACGCGTCAAGCTGTTGTATTTCGTGACTGGCTGACCTTTGCTGTATTCATTCATCCATTGATCCCACCGAGTACCTGGGTTGCTCTATCGGATCGCCAGATATTAGTGACTCCTTCGATTTACGGAGATTCATTTCAGGCTGACGTCTGCTGCACCAGTCCGTGAGGCGTTGACTTTTGAGATTTTATATACATGCTGATTAGCACACAGATACTGTATTGTGTGCCACGCTTCTTGTGAGTAGTTCTATTGTGCTTTTACCCGATTTATTAAATAGTGACATTTTTACGCTATGTTGCTTCTGTATATTCCATTGTAGCTCACACCTGGAGGCTCCAGTGCTTATTCCATGGTTTAAGTGTGTTTTGTTCATTTCTATATGTTATTCACTGCATGCTCCAATTGTTGTCTTTTATTCTAAGTTCTAGCACTTAATGTGTGTGGGGCGGTGCTGTGAGCTGCTGTGTTTAGATTTGAAACAACACACACTATATTTGTGTTAATTTTGGTATTAACAATCTACACGTCCACCAGATATGAAAAAAGGTTCCTGTTGTCTCCCCACACCGCCAACACAGAGTGGAGACCTTTGGATTAAAATGGTGTTCCCTATCTGGGGTGAGGTACCATCTATACAACACTTTTTTGCGGGCCTCAGTCAAGGATACACATTTAAATTTAGAAGCGTCTAGTGAGAAGCAAGCCTTCCAATCAGAGTCAGAAACGGGGCATCCCAAGTCCCTCTCCCAGTTAGTCATAAAACACCATTTATGTAGGTGGGGAGTAGATAACAATAGGCAATATATTAGGGACAACAGGTGTGTAGCTCTAGAAGGTGTCAGTAGAATTGTTCAAAGGGGGTCAATGAGACCGACTAGTTAGGAAACTTCAACATATGGTATTGAGTGAGACAAGACCGGAGTTGCAGGAAGGAGTAGCAGAAGACAGGGTCAAGAGAGTATTTCTCCTGAAAGTATTGGAAGGACATAAGCCCTTGAGGGGTGTACAGATGGCACAAATGCGTAAACCCCTGCAGGTACCAGCAGTGGGGGGGTTAAGTTGGGTATTAATAATGAAAATATTGAGAGAGGAGATGCCAGTGCTAGGGGATGAGTCAAAGACAAAATTGAGCGTGACTTGTCCCACAAGTCCAACAATTGAGGGAATTCCGGGAGAGTCACGGCTCGTGGACGTTGGAATTTAGGCATCCAAGCTAAAGTAATAAAATCATGGGGGAGGGACTGAGGCAGGTCCAGCGACGTCCACTGAGGGGAGTCGACTTGAGAGAAAATGCGGCCCAAGTTTAATAATACCGCTGCTTTATAGTAAAGAAAGATATTCGAGAGTCCTAAACCCCTGAGAGAAGCAGAAAGGTGCAGAATATCCGCTTTCAGTCGTGGTCTCTTCCCTCGCAACACAAAGTTAGATAGGGAGGAGAGTATAGTTTTAAAAAATGCTAGGGGTGCAGTAATAGGCAGGGCCCGAAAAACGTACAACAATTTTGGCAGCAACATCATCTTGATGGAATGGATCCTGCCCACCCATGAGAGCTCAACTTTAGCCCATCTATGGCATAAGGTTTTTTTAATTTTTACACATTACTTGGTCATGTTTGGTATCATTTTAAAGACCAGACTCTGACCTTTCCAATGATATCTCACTCACCCTTTTGCGGTGTAAAACTCAGAGTTACAGGTTCCAAAGTCCGCCTGTCTCTCCTCACTGCAGTGCCACGGTCTAGGTTGTCGATGAAACAATGCATTCCATCATCAGATCCACACTTGCTTGCAGTGTGGGAAATGAGAAGGTGAGTTATCGCACTATCACTGTTCACTTTATAATTACAAACTGAATAAGAGTGCTGTTAGAGAAAATAATATTTTATTTTTATATAACTCTAACCTGGTTATATTTGGTATCGCTGAAAAGGTTTTAATCTGGCCTTTCCAATGATACTGCATATGTCCCTCTAGCCTTTAGGGCTCCAGAGATACAGTTGTCCAAGTGAATGTAAAAGAAAATGTGTTTTTTTTTTACAGAGCAAGGAGCCCTCTTGTGGCAGGCACCTGTAGGCACATACCAACTTTGCCTACTTTTAAATCCGGCCCTGGTTACCACTCTATTTAATAAGAAGAAAATTGTGACCAAATGGAGAAAAATTTAATTAACTTTATTAATTCATATTTGGTAATAATGCAGAAAAATAGGAAGTTGATTTACACCAAGAAAGGATAAAACCAAAAGAACTGTACCATTGAAGCTTATAAAAATGGGGCTCTTGTCCCACCTGTAGAGGTGTGTGCACCAAACTAAGCCACCTAAGTGACATACAATAGGCCAAAGTTGCTAGAGGAATTAATGGTTTTAGTCCCTTTGAATTGAGCCAACACAGATTCCACCTCTAATTAATATGTTGTTGTGATCATATGACGTGTGCAGAGCCCAAGACCAATAGCAGGAACACTGTTAGGTACTGTACAGTTTCTCTCATGTATACCAAAAATGATTTTTTTTATATTTCTGTGACTATTATCCTTCTAGTAATGACAATGTATAAGATAATTATTGTGTTGTATCAAAATACCTATTTTGGTGTATAATCTCCAAAACCATTTTTTTTTCTACGTAGCACCATGGACCTCCTGATTGTTTTCAAAGCTGCTAGCTTCCTCCTTTTGGTGATTATCAGGATTCCAGGAAATATTTTTATTATACTTCAATTCACATTCATTAGACTGCTTGAAAAAAAAATCTTACCCACAAACATCATATTGATGGCATTAGCTTTAGCGAATTTACTTGTCATACTCTCCCGTATAATCCCTGAGTCATTGAACTCTTTAGGTTTCAAGGATTTACTAGATGACTCAGAGTGTAAGCTGGTCCTATTCACTTACAGAGTGAGTCGTGCAATGTCCATGGGTGTCACCAGTCTGCTTAGCTGCTACCAATGCGTCCTTATTGCTCCAAACACATCGATTTGGCTTTATTTAAAAAAATTGGTAACCCAAAATGTTCTGGTTATTATTCTAACCATTTGGTTCATCAACCTGTCAATGTACCTTTATAGCATCTTGAATGCTCGTGCAAGAAGAAACCTTACAACCTCTCCATATACTTTGCACTTGGTCTACTGTGATGCTGACTTTTTAACCTACATTGCATACATCACTAATGGGTCATTTTATGCTCTTCATGATTTTATTTGTGTTGGTTTAATGGCTTTGGCAAGTGATTATATTGTGTATAAGTTACTACATCATGAGAAATCTATGAAAGGCATGAGGAGCTCCGACAAAAACAAAAGCATAACTGTTGAGCAGAAGGCATCTAGAGCGGTCATCTTGTTGGTTGCCCTTTATATTTTGATGTTTGGATTGGATAATTCCATGTGGCTCTACACGTTAACTCTATCTAATGTCAGCCCTAACATGAATGAAATTCGAATCTTCTTGGCATCTTCATACTCAACTTTCAGCCCTATAGTCATTATTATTACAAATCCCAAACATCAGCAGTTCTTCGTGCTCTGTAATAAAAACAGACAGCTACCTGCGATGTCGACTTATAAACCCTGCAACACCAAGGATCTGAGCAGCACACTGCTTGAATTGTCTTTTGGTTATCCCTCTTGTTGTCCTTAAAAATGGTTTTCTATGAATTTAAAATGTACATAACTATAAGTTATGTTTATTTAGAAGTTTTTTTTCTATTGTAAGTCAACATATACACGCAATACATCTCAAAAATTCTGATATACGCTAACGGGCCACTTTATTAGGTACACCTTGCTAGTACCGGGTTGGACCCCTTTTTGCCTTAACTCTTCATGGCATAGAGTGAACAAGGTGTTGGAAACATTCCTCAGAGAGTTTGATTCATATTGACATAATAGCGTCGTGCAGTTGCTGCAGATTTGTTGGCGGCAGATCCATGATGCGAATCTCCCGTTCCACCACATCCCAAAGGCGCTCAATTGGATTGAGATCTGAGGACTGTGGAGGCCATTGGAGTACAGTGACCTCAAGTGTCATGTTCAAGAAACCAGTTCTTGTGTGTTTTTTTATTTATTTGTATTTTGTTAAGAAACAATAAACTACGGTTTTAAGACACCTACGTTTTAACGAGATGTGGTGTCACGTGCAGAAATAGAGTGGTTAAAAATTACTCTTTACATATATCAACTTTGACTGCAAGCATCTATGTGTTTTATAGATCTAGGGTCACCCTTCAGTCTCTTGCATCAATATCAGATTGCAGCAATATTCCTCAAATAAATGGAAAAGCGAAGAAATAGTGTACACTGGGTTGCACAATGTCGCTACTTAAATACGAATACGTACTCACATTGGTAGACGCCAATGCAGGCTTATTATCAGTGCCCAGAAGTTGTTCTGATTGGCACAACTTCAAAGAAAGACAGCACACGAACCAGAGAGGCAGAATCGAATTAAAAACATTTAATAAAAAAAGGAGGCAAAATGCGTTTCACCAAACACAAAGTGGTTTCCTCATTTGGCTATGATGTAACAATAAAAACCGCCATATGTATACCCCCTCAGTTCTCTTAATTTCCGCAATTAGTTTCATGTGTGCCCTCTTATGTGTTTCTGTGATCTGCGTTCCATTTCTGGGCTTTCCGGCGCTTACTGCTTCTGCTTACGTCTTAATTCCGAGCCATCTTGTTGAGCATGCGTAGTGTTCTATTTACTCATACGATACTCCAATTGTGGATCATCGTCACGGCAACAAGAATAGCGAAAGTCAAGGAACACAGGAGATGAATATTATACAGGGCTAAGGAACAGTTTTATGTTTATAAGATGGATAAAAGGCTTAATCTGGTTTCCCCTAAATAAAATGATACTATAAATAAATACATTACTAGGTAAATTCACTATATATTTTGATACCATATTTTGTTCATGTGTTCCTTGTAGTCTATGCTGTTCTAGTTATTACACTCATTATTATATTCGTTAAGAGGATAATATAGCCCTGCGTAGCCCTGTGTGTAACAGATACATGACATTTCAGCATTTACATTAAGCAATATATTCAGGCTCAGTAGCAAACATATAATTGGTCAGATATACATCCTCAAGCTGACTCATGTCCCTGACTACCTCAGCTAGCATAGCAGACATTTCTGGCAGCCTTTCGCACAGTGGTAACAGCTTCTTCAGTGCTATATCCCGGTGAATTGTAGGTAAGTCTCTGAGGAGGCCGTATCGAACGTTTGGGCTTTGATTCTGTGGTTCACAATGGGCCTTCATCCATGCAGGGTAACAATATAGCTCAGGAACACCCGCACTCATGACTCTCAGTCCCTCTGCTCCAATCACTCCTTTGGTTCTGTTCAGTTCAACTAGGCCTCCCAATGGAACTCGTCTTGACCTTTCTCGACAAGTCTTATCATCCTGGAGATGAATGTGGTGTTTAGTGCTCTTAGCGCATCCCACATCAACCTCATACTTGGAGAATGAATTTTCCGACTTGAGTATTGGAGACTGAACCCGCTTCTTCCGCTGGAACGAGATAGAAGCATCTTTAGGGTAGAACCGTTCAGCTTGAATCACGTTATTCACTCTCCTCCCTAGATCGGTAGCGGAGAGGGGCCTAACAGAGGCCACTCGCCCGATTGACATCCTTGCCTTCAAATTTACTGAAGAGTCAGACACATTACATACGCTGACGGAAACTCTCTCACTTGACCATTTCAAAACTCTTGCAGAGATTATTTCCGGGACTTCTCTGGACTGTATAACCTTCTCTATCCCTTCCGCTTTCCTCAGCCGCCTCACTTCTGCAGGGGCTCTCTGTTCTTTGACCATCCGTTGACATACCGGCCGTGACATCGATGGTGCCTTCTTGGGAGCAGGACTCTCTTCTTTCACCAGTAGGGTTAGAAAACGTCCCCACTATCATAGAACTTCGATTAGCTCCCGAGGGACGAGGACACACAATGGCCAACGTGTCACATACTCCCGGTTGTCCAATGGTCACTGAACTGAATTCCAGCTTCACCTGTAGATATCCATCATAGGGAAACCTCTCAGTCCCCATACCCCAGATTTCGAGATCCTTCAACTTCTTCAGGGGTATATGCTTCAAATGTTTCTGATAGAAGTCTCGGTAAATCAGAGTTACTTGAGCACCTGAATCTAGAAGAGGCTTTGTGTATACCCCTTCCACTTGGACCGGATGATGGACGAAGGACCTATCAACTTGTCAGGGAACTTCTCCAAAGTAGTACAAGGTGGGGACCCAGTTTGCTCTCTCAACCGGGGTCCTCCAAAATCTTCCGCTTGCAAGACAGACGACTGCTCCTTCAAGGCCTTCAGGAGTTCTCCGACCGATCTCTTTACGGGCCTCCTTTTTGGGCACTGAGCCCTGAAATGATCGATTTCTCTGCAGCCGAAACATCTCTTCCTCGAGCGTGTGGGCACATTTTCTTCTTGCGCCTCATTTGAAAGCCCCCTGTTAGAAACCACAGTCGCTCTTGTCATTCGTATATCTGCTAGAAACGTCCGCCCTCTTCGCGGTTTTGGGTGGGCTAGGGCAGTCACGTCGATAGTGGCCAACCCCCCACAGTTGTAGCAGATCAACGAACCAGAGGGTTCTCCAGCAGGAACACTCTGCACTGCCTCTCCCTCCTCAGGTATGGCAATCCTAGCAGACAGCAACGTCATCAACTCCATCATTTTCGACATCATAATGTTCAAAACCATCACTTCGGTCTGTATGTCCGCTACACCAAGAGTTCCTACTTCTGCGGTGAAAACTGTATGTGAAGCATTAGCAACCCTTTTAGCCTTAATTAAGGCCTCTTCTTCTCGGATAGCTTTGACCAGTTTGGAATATGTCAGTCTCTTGCTCTGGTATCTAGTCTGAAATTTCAACATTATGGGATCTAGTGGGAGTGCTCCTTTGAAAATTTGATCCATCAAAGCTTTGCTTGCATGACTCGGTTCCATGCCTCCTTTTAGAATAACCTGATGGATGATTTTATCCAGCTGTCAGACATAGGTGGACAGTTCTTCACCTTTCTTTTCATAGGTGTGAGAGAACCTGTGGATAAGCTCGGCACAATCCTCCACTCCTCCAAAAATTTCCTGTAAAGCTTCTAGATACTCAGCAGCAGTGCAGCCTGGCTTGTCTCTTTTCAGATTTCGGACGACATCTGAAGCAGGAGCTCTTAAGCTCTTGATCAACCTTTGTCTCTTCATGGTGTCCGCAACATCCCATTCTTCCACAGCTTGCACTGCCTGATCTATCCAAGTGTCAAAGTCCTCTTCTCCAGCTGGCACAGGGAGCTTACTGGAACAGAACCCCAACTTGCGATATCCATAATTGGCAGATGCGGCTGAGTTTTGGGCCAACGTTTCCAGTAGTTGGGGTAGGGGTAGCATCGGGTATCTCGTCTCCTGACGTTGTTGGTCTAGTCACGGGAACATTCGCGGGATCACCACGTGGTGTACTTGGCTGGACCAGTCGAACTTCCACATCATCGGTCAGCTTCACACTTGCGCCCTGAAAATACACTGGAACACCCTTTCTCTACTCAAAAAGAACATATGTGTGAGAAGTCTCTGGGTTCACTTTAACGTCCACTATGAATCCCTGCTGGTCAGGTGCCAAGGCTGCCATGGCCCGGCGGATCTGTTCTTCTGCCCAGGTGCCTGCAGGAATGTCCATTACTACACTCAACCCTAACTGGCCATTTTGTGCTTTACACCACTCTGCTGCTTCTTCTGGATCCATATTAACCCCTTAATTGCGGTATACTCAGAGACTGTAGTCCCGGACGAGCCCCCACGTGTAGCGCTCACTCCTGGAGGAGCCGCTGAATTAACCTTAGTCTCACCGCACTAGGGAATAACTATACACCAGCACTGTTGTGGATTTTTATAGATTATATTCTTTACTGATCCCAATAAAGCAGCATATATAACGTAGATACGGTATTTAAACGACAGGATTTCGTAACGCGGGAAAAACACGCAGCGCCAAAAGAAAAAGATTAACCCCTCAGTTCTGGAATGTAAGTCCTGTGAATAGTAGCTCAAAAATGTGTATGTGTATTGTCTCGGGTACCCGGGTACTGTATTCAACTGGCCAGTGAATGAAACAAACAATCTTTGACTAGTCACGTTGGGGCCCTGTGGATTTAAACAATACTGCAGTGTGTGTTTCTTATTTTTGGAACTGCGGCCTAGGAGGCCTCTCACCCATCCGATAGACAAACTGTCCAGCACCTGATCAAGGATCTTCTCCCGCCGTGCACTAGGACTCTGTGCCACTGGATCCGCTCCCTGCTTGTCAAATCTCCGCAACAGGAACAATGATCCACCGCCTGCACTCCCAATCGATCAGCGCGGTCTCCTCACTTGGGTTCCAGCCGGAACCAGATTTCCATCCAGACCTCTCAGCGCTGCTTAGGTAGGTCTCTGCAGGGTCACCGTCCCGATCTCCAGCACCAGTGAGGCAGCGCCTGTACTCTGGCCTGGTCGCGATCCTTGACAGTCCTCACATGCGTCCTCCACCTTTCACCGCTACGCTCACTCTGAACATGCCTTCCACGAGGCTGCTGATGTCCTTCCTGGCCAGCACACCCCTTCCTATTTCCCTTGCAAAGCATGATGGAAATTGTAGTTCAGTGTTTGTCCAGCATAGTCCATTATGTCTCTATCTCCCTCTGGTGGTCATAATAATTAAATGCAGCAAAACACAGTCTTTAACGCAGCTTTACAATTTAATTTAGTTTCACCCAATGCCCGAAGGTCCCCCCTTAGCCCATTAATTGGAGGGGTAGGCCACCTGAACATGAGTTCATACGGACTTAGCTTCAATTGGGGGGTTGGCTTGCATCTAATATGCAATAAAACTATCGGCAGCACCTCCAACCAGCCCAGTGACGTTTCTTGGCACAGTTTTGACATCAGAGTCTTTAGTGTTCTGTTCATATACTCGACTTTTCCCGAGCTTTGGGGCCTGTAAGCTGTGTGTAGCTTCCAGGTTATGCCCAACAGGCGGGCAAGCTGCTTCAAACAGTTCTGTACAAAAGCTGGGCCATTGTCTGACCCGATTTCAAGAGGAAGTCCATAATGTGGTATAATTTCTCTCATTAGACTTTTCACTACTTCTGCTGTCTTTTCAGTCTTTGTGGGGAAAGCTTCACCTTGTTAGAGTGCACACCATCACAAGCAGGTATTTGTATCCTTTGCAGAGTGGCAGCACTGTGAAATCTATCTGCAAGGATGCCATTGGGGACAGCCTGATAGGCTGCTTTCCCGGAGGCTGAGATGGACCTGTTTTTGGGTTGTTCTTGGCACAGGTCACGCACTGCTGAGCTATTGCCTTACAAACTACTGACAGTCCAGGCACATAGAAGTGTGGCTCCAGCTGTTGCTCCATCATCTCTCGGCCTCCATGAGTGCTAGCATGGAGTGCTCTCACAATCTCAGGGGCCAATGTTGCAGGTAGGACTATCTGTTTGCTGGCCAACTGGAACCATCCGTCTTCTCCATATTCTCCCGGTTCCTCTGATAGCCACTTCTTCTCCTTTTCTGAATACACGGGTGTCCATTCGCACAGCGGAGCTGGTAACAGTGGGGCCACCATTGACGGTGTGGTCTTGTATTTTTCAAGTTACTCTGATCTTCCCCACATGAATTCTTCTTTTGGTTGGTAGTGTCGCCAGGCGAAGTATAGTGTCAGGGATCAGCACCCGTGTGCGCAACAATCAGTGCTATCCATGAAAAGTGCTGCTTCGGACCTGTCCAGCACTGATAGGGGTTAAAACCAAAGTAGCACCAAACACACACCACACCCTCTTCTCTGCCTATCAATAAAAGAGTATCCTCCCCCTGTGCAACTTGGCTTTGCATTGTCAAGTCTCACCTTGTACTACTCAGACCTGCCTTCCTGTCTCTGTTGATAACCGTGTACCAGACCCTGATTAACCCACCGATATTGCCTCCTTGCTGCCAGCCCTTTGATCCACGGACCGTCCTGACTACTCTTTGCCAACTCCCTTTGTACCTCGCCACAGACTCAGACCTGCCTCAGCCAACTTACTCTCAGGTTCCTCCAGTATATCCCTGCCTAAAGGGCTCTAACCACCTGTACATGGGTCCCACCACGACGTAGGCCAGGTGCCACCCTGACAGAATGCAAAGCCCAACAACTGAGCCTGCAGGGATGCTACCAGCCCTGGACGATATGGCATACTGGCTATGTATAGTGCTGGATGAGGTCTGGACCTTAATGGACTCCCTTAGAAGCACCACTCCCAAAATGTGTGTTTCCCCAGCAAAGAGTTCCCAGACAAAGAGAGCCAAAGGCCCGCTAGCTCCAGAGGAGCGTGCCAGGAGGATATCCGAGGGTCTCTGTATTTACTGTTCCTCAAGAGACCACTGGCTCGCAGCCTGTCCCGCAAGACCCCCAAAAACGCCAGCTCCCACACCCGAGCCGGCTATGGTGTCATGGCGAACCCCTATGAAAAAGACCGTGAGTGATAAAACTCTGGTGGTTAGAGATGCACCCCATGCTCATGTCTCTGCACCACAGGTTCCCAAGCCTGCACCCAGAAAGTCTCCTACACCGAAGCCTGCGCCCAGACGACTCAAGCCCACTGTGCCCAGGGGTAGGGAGTCTCTGAATTATGCAGACGAGGAGGAAGAACCCCGGACCAAGCATGAATCAAGACAGGCTCCGGTCTCTAAGGCTGCGTCCCGGCCTACTTCTACACCTACGCCCAAGAAAGTCTGGTCTGCCAAATCCAGGGGTAGGATACTGGAGGAGATCAGCTCCGAGGAAGAGGACGAGTCTTTCACCCCAAGAGAGACAGAAAACATCGCCACTGTGGCTTCAGATCCAGAAGTACTGATGGACTACGAAACCACAGTACCTGAGGAGCTAGACCAGTCAACTCCTATGGATGTTATGACTACCCAGATTCCGGGTAGTGCTCCCAGACAGCAGCTAATGACTGGTGCTGCTGTTGCCCTGAACCCTATACCTAGATATGAACCTGTACCAGAAGAGCAGGGTCCCTACTGTATACAAGGGACCCACTCCTATCCGAAATCTACAGCAGCTACGCTCATCCACACTCCCATGGCAACGGAACCCCTAAACCAGGATTGTGTATACGCCTCCATTGGGACTATAGTGCGGAGAGAAGATCTGGCGAGGTTTGAGGAAGCTCTACACCTCAGGGACACCGTCAAGCTACCCAAGACTGCTATCATAACGCTGACTGTGACTCCCATCACTCCTAGCCAGCAAGTACCATCTCCTTTTCCCTGGCAATGCTACCCACAAGCTCCTGAGTCAGAGGATTGGGATACTGTGGACTCGGATGGTGAGCTTCAACTGCAGACCGCTCGACGTTCCAGGGGACCACCGGCTCAAGACACCAAGTATGTGGGGGCTACCGCCTCTCTTCGCCATCAGGACTCCATACAGCTCAGTGACTCCCCCTGTGACGACAAACCTGAAGAAAAGGAACGTCCTGCAGCAGTACCACCTCATCGTGTGGGTACTGTTATGACGGGCGATTACACTGTCCAGAACACCCTGGAGGGCAAGACCAGTACCACATCCAAAGCCAAGACTCGGAGACGCCAGAGGAAGAAACACGGTCAGTCTGATCATACGAGACCCCTGGCTGAAGAGTCTGAAGACCTGGTGCAGCTTGCCCCACTACCCTCTGCCTACGTGAACACAATATATTCAGGTGCCCTTGGTCTCTATTCATGCCCATCTGTCTCTAGGTCTCTCTGTGATTTTGATAGGTCTATGTGCTCAGGCCTTCTACATGACGAACCAGGACCCTATACTGTCCAGGGCTTCTCTGTCTTACCCACCTGGGACCAGGTGACAGCGACATGGACTTATTCCCCTTGCCCACCGGTGCCCAGCTTCCAGTCGAGTGTGGATCGTCCAGTGGCCGCTCCTTCGGGAGGGGATTCTGTCAGGGATCAGCACCCGTGTGCGCAACAATCAGTGCTATCCATGAAAAGTGCTGCTTCGGACCTGTCCAGCACTGATAGGGGTTAAAACCAAAGTAGCACCAAACACACACCACACCCTCTTCTCTGCCTATCAATAAAAGAGTATCCTCCCCCTGTGCAACTTGGCTTTGCATTGTCAAGTCTCACCTTGTACTATTCAGACCTGCCTTCCTGTCTCTGTTGATAACCGTGTACCAGACCCTGATTAACCCACCGATATTGCCTCCTTGCTGCCAGCCCTTTGATCCACGGACCGTCCTGACTACTCTTTGCCAACTCCCTTTGTACCTCGCCACAGACTCAGACCTGCCTCAGCCAACTTACTCTCAGGTACCTGCAGTATATCCCTGCCTAAAGAGCTCTAACCACCTGTACATGGGTCCCACCACGGCGTATGCCAGGTGCCACCCTGACATATAGCAGGTCTTGCCTCTTCTGCACATCTCTCACCGCTGGCACAAAGAAGTTCATTGCACTTTTCTTCATTCTTGGCAGGTTGTGTTCGATAAGGATCTCTTTGAGGAAAAACTTTACTAGTGGGGCTTGATATTCTTCAGCTCTCAATTCTCCCAAGCTCTGTAGGACACGAGTAATTCTCAAGTTATTAGGAGTGTTGATTGTCAGACTGTCAAAACTCTCGGCGAAATTTTCTGCTCATTCAACTTCAGCCACTTCTGTATCTTCTCCATACTCCCCCACTAATTTTACGCCGAAGAACTTCAGCATCATCCAGTTTGCTCGACGGAGTCTTTGCTAAATTTCTGAGGTGTTACACATCAGGATCTTCTCATGGGGGTTCAGCGGGGTAGAGTAGAAATTTCGGCCTTGTTAAAAAGTTGGGAAGAGCCATTGGATATAATCATGGTTGTCTTCGAGCAATTCAAAGTTGGCACTCCATTTTTGTAGAAGTCTCGATGAATTCTCCTTTTGGTTCGAATTTCCTCCAATTCATATAGAATTCATAGTTTGTCATAGGAACCTGGTCATCTTGCTTGCAGAGGAGGACCCTGGATGCTTGACAAGGTGGTAACAGCGTTTTTGCAGCAGACTTTGCAGCTTGGTCCGCTCGTCTATTACATTTGGGAATTTCGTCATGACCCTTCTGGTGACCACGACATTGCATAATACTGACAGCACTTGGCTTCCACACAGCATCTAGGAGAGCTGAGATTTTAGCAGCATAATTGACTTGTTGTCCTGAGGAAGAAAGTAGGTCTCTTTCCTTGTAGAGTGCACCATGCGCATGGACAGTCATGAAAGCATACTTGGAGTCAGTATAGATGTTCACTCTTTTTCCTTCAGAGATTTCAAGCGCTCTTGTCAAGGCCAGTATTTCAGCCAGTTGTGCTGACGTGTGGCCTGGTAAGGGGTTTGCTTCAAGAACTTCCTCTGTTGTGACAATTGCATAGCCGGAGACTTTCTTTCCATCATCCATGTAGCTGCTACCATCAGTGAAGAGTTGCAGGTCGTATTTGTCTAGGTGTATGTCTTTCAGATCTGGTCTGCTACTGAATACTTCTTCCATGACTTGGAGGCATTCATGATTTGGATCCTCCTCACAGTCGGGTAGTAATGTAGCAGGATTCAAGGTAGCGATGAGCTCCAGATGAACCCGTGGATTCTCACACATCATTGCTTGATATTTCGTCATCCGGCTATTGCTGAACCAGTAACTGCCTTTAACATCAAGCAGGGCCTTCACTGCATGTGGCACCTTGACATGAAGAACCTGTCCTAGGGTCAGTTTGTCAGCTTCTGAGATCAACATGGCTGTAGCGGCCATGGCTTTCAGGCATGGGGGTAGGCCACAGGCCACAGGCAACAGGGTCGAGTTGTTTGAAGAGGTAAGCCACAGGCCTTGACCATGAGCCAAAATTCTGGATTAGCACTCCTGTAGCTGTCTGGTTGTGTTCATGCACATACAGCTGGAAGGGTTTGCTATGATCTGGCAAGCCCAGAGCTGGGGCTTCCATCAGGAGGGTCTTTAATTTCAGGAAGGCAGCCTCCTGTTCTTCTTCCCAGAGGAAAGGGTCATGCTCTCCCCCCTTGGTAGCTTGGTGGAGGGGTTTGCCATTTTCAGCAAAGTTGGGGATCCACAGGTGGCAGAAGCCTGCAGCTCTAGGAATTAACGGACTTGTCTCCTCATCTTTGGCTGGGGTATACGGCAGACTGCTTCCTTCCGTCCGCTCCCAGTGCACGCTTAGTACCTGTTAATTGAAAACCTAGATACTTCACACTTTGTTTACATATTTGTGCTTTCTTTCTAGAGACTTTATATCTTGCTTGACACAGCAGATGTAACAGTGCTTTTGTGGCAGAGAGACAGTCTTTTTCTGTGGGGGAAGCAAGCAATAAATCATCATTCTATTGCAGTAGAACAACTTTGTCTGGCTGAGCGTTAAAGGACAGGAGGTCCTGGCTGAGCGCGCAACAAAAAATTGTGGGTGAGTTTTTGAAACCTTGAGGGAGGCGTGTCCACGTCATCTGATGGCGCGCTCCCATTGTAGATTCCTCCCACTGGAATGCAAAGAGGGGTTGGCTCGCGGGAGCAAGGCGAATGCAAAAGAAAGCATATTTTAAATCAAGCACTGTGTAATATTTCGTATCTCCTGGAATTAACGCCAATAAATTGTATGGATTGGGGACCACAGGGTGTAGGGTCACCGTAGCTTCATTAACCACCCTCAAATCTTGGACTGGACAGTATTCCTGTGTCCCTTCTTTCTGTACTGGCAGTAGCGGTGTGTTCCATGGTGACACACAAAATTTCAATATTCCGTGATCTTTAAGTCTCTGTAAATGTGTCTGGATATTTTGTTTGGCTTTCTGTGGAATGTGATACTGTTTTAGAGCCACAGGCGTTGCGCCAGGTTTCAAATCAACATAAATTGGGGGAATATTCACAGCCAAACCAGGCGGGTTTTCTTCCGCCCACACTCCTGGGACACCCAACAGTAGTGTGTATGGATCTGGGGTGACCGGCAGAGTTGGTGCGGTCCGCCATTCTTCTTATCTGGGCATAATTACTGCAATTTTTACAGGTTGGGTCTCCTGGCTGGCTGGGTTATGCTGCCGAACAGAGCCGCCACTCTCAGGCAGGTCTAGTCTAGCGTGACCCCCGGGGAGAAACGTAATTTGGGCTTGCAATTTGCAAAGAATATCCCGCACCAGGAGTTGGATAGGACATTCGGGCATATACAGAAATTCATGTTCTACATTGTGCCCACCCAGACTGCAGTTACGTGAAGCAATAAAAGGATACTTAGCAGATACCCCCATTGCTCCCATAATATCAACTTCATTCCCTATCGGGGGTGCAATTTGCTGTGTCACAACAGAATATTCAGTGCCAGTATCAACCATAAAAATGTTGTCTTTGTCTCCCACTCTTACTGTTACCGTGGGCTCGTGATTACCGAGTGGGATCGGCCCAGGTCCGTGTCCATATATACCTTGCCCTTCGAATGACGTTCCTGCCAATCCCAAAAACCCTGACCCGGCAGCATTGTTTCTTTCATATCTGCCATTTGTCACCTGGCCGTTTGTATGGCCATTTGACGCCGCGGCATCTACCTGGCTATTCAGCCCCCCTTGTTTCTCCAGTTACCCGGGGAGTCCTTTTTCCAGTGACCTTTACCCTGACAAAATGCGCATTGGTTGTACCCCGGGGTGTCCTAGGGGATACCTCTGCCACCCCGGCCTCTCCCTCTGTTCCCACTCTGAGCACCTCTCCCATTTCCCATGTAGGCAACCACACCAGTCTGCCCCCCCTCGTTTCCGCATCTCTTCTCGTTTTTCCTCCAAATCCCTGTTATGATACACCTTATTTGCGATCTCTACTAATTCACTGATTCCTTTCCCTAAGAAACCATCCATTCTCTGTATTTTATTACGTATGTCTCGCTGTGCTTGGCTCACAAAGGAGGAGTTAACTAATCGCTGATTCTCAGCTGCCACCAGGTCTATTGGACTATACATCCTGAATGCATCTAGCAATCTCTCTAAAAATGCACTTGGAGATTCTTTGGGGTCCTGTACTATATCTGAAATTTTACCCATATTTGTAGGTTTCTTCCCTCCCGCCTTTACACCCATCGTTACTGCTTTTCGATATGTTTGTAGGTGAGCTATGCCTACTTCGGTATTGTATGGCCATTTGGGATAAGTTTTAGGATAATGTTCTTCAGCCCAAGCTTCTGGATTGGGTTTACTGTATTCTACTGCTTGGGCTAAGAGTATTTTCCGGGCGCTGTTGTTTATACGGGCTCGCTCCTCTGTAGTGAACATGGTCAGCAATAGTTGCTGACAATCTGCCCAAGCGGGATTATGTGTGAGCATGACTGATTCTATCATACTTGCCACCGCAGCAGGATTTGCGGAATACATTGGTGTATGTGTTTTCCAATTAAATAAATCTGTTGTTGTGAATGGGACATACGTGAACTGTGTTGGCCCAGGCTCTCCGTTTTCTAGAGGGGGACCTGGCACCTCCCTTAAGGGGAACTGCAATTTACTTCTCCCGGGGTTGTGCTGATATATATCCCGAGGTTTATATATAATATTATCAGCACGCGTCGTAGCTCTGGGATCCGCATCTCCCCTTCCTCCATCCGGAGAGGTCATTAATTTATATACGGTCCCATCGGGCATTTCAATTTTGTCTGCAGGGCGCACCTCATCCTCTCCACCCGCAGCCCCCCCCCCCCCGCCACCACCAGCCGGGGCCGAGGGAGCAGGCGAGGAACTAGCAGCAGCCTGCCCCCCTTGCCCCGCCCATGCGACCGCAGCACCCAACTCCTGACGGGCCACTCCATAGCAGGACAGGTAGGGCGGCGGAAGAGAATCAGACTCCTCCGGGTGTCCCGCCAGCACCGGCTTGCACCCTGTCTCATCTGACGGAGACCCCTGTTTCTTATTCTGCCCTGCTAACATAACAAAATGGCTCTTGTCTCTTACACAGTACCTCCAAATGTCAATATTAGAGTACTGATCTGGGTGCCCATACCTCCCGGTGATTTGGGAGTGCATTTTCTGTATTAATGCTGGATCCATGGATCCCTGTTCTGGCCATTCGGGGACTAACATTGGCCAGACTACAGTGCACAAAAGTTTTAGTTTCTCTGTACTCAACTCAACACCATAGTGGTGCGTTTCATACAACGCTTCAAAATTATGCACCATATATTCTAGGGGTGTTTCACCATCTTTTGCTTTCTTGGGTTTTGATGTCCCGCTACGCATAGTTACTCTTTTTAACAGTAACTTCTTCACAATGCAGCTGTTACTCTCAGCAAACACAGTTTAAATCGACTGTCTGGTATTTCAATCAACAATTCAATCGTGTCGTCTTCGCTTCCTCCTTTGGTAGCCAACTGCAGTCGCCTGAGCTGGAAACGTACCTCCAGAGTCCACTCTCAGATTTGCTTCCTTGCTAAGCAAGTAGGCGCACACTCACTCACAACACTCTCAGCAATCACAGCACGTACTATACCAAATACATTCAGCACAAAACAATACAAAAACAGTTCTACTCTTTCTGTTGCCAAGGGCGCACCGACCCAGCAGGCACTTATTGCCAAGGGTACGTTGTCCCAGCAGGCTCCCTATACCCAATCAATTATTTTTACTCTACTTTTGTCTGCTTTTAGCTATGTGTATCCCGTTCCATGGCAACACGTCTGCTATTCCAAATTAACAAGGGCACATTGCCCACCAGGCACCACTCCTCTGCAGCTATTTACTGGCCCTGAAGCTCGAAACTTCGAAACTAACAGGAAATCCTGCTTGGCGCCTGCAGATGTCAGCTCACCTTCAACGAATGCCCAACCGGCGGGATCACTTGCACCTGCAGTCAACCGCTACGGTGTCCAGCAACCGTTGCCGTACCGGAAGTGGCCGGATCCCGGACGAGCCCCCAAAAATGTTACCGGAATCTTCCTGGCTCTTTCGGGAGAAGACAGGGCCGGCACGGACAAGGACTGACTGGACACGAGTCTCTTCAGGAAAGGCAAACTTTATTGTGACGTCACCACTCAGCCAGGATTGAATCGCTAAAACTGAGCCCGGATTTCATTCAGAGATGGGGTTTTATACCCCGAATAGATAATTAGGTACATCCCAATTAGCCCACCCCATGGTGACACTATCCCACCCCACGTGGGTCCATACCTCACTTAACTGAATACAAAGACATTCCACACTTTGGTCATAAATTGGCAGCTTTCACGATATTTTGACAATTGAGAATTTAACACTTTTCTGGATCCTGCTTGTACCTTCCTCCTTAGGTCTTGTTTATTGTGTATACTATATAAGGCCTCGTCTGGTTTTCACATCTCTCTTTGTTCAGGCCCTAGCTCTCTGACCTTGATGTAACTACTTTCTCATCCTGTCACTTTGTGCCAGCATCTGCCCGGATCTTGTTAATTTAATTGCTCTGCCTGTTAGTTTAAAACATTCCAAAGAATCTATGCAAGCTAAATCCTAATTGAACTAATATTTGCTATCTACATTCACATGAACCAATGTTCTGAACAAGATGGCCGCCTGGCTCAAGATGGCGGCCACCTTCTGACCTGAGTCCCTTACAGTTTAGTGCACGCTAGGGAAACACTAAGACCCGGGCTGAAACCCAGCGCTAAAGCGTTTGTGTACAAGATAGGACTGTTTTTTTTCAGTGCAGAGTGTCTGGCCATACCTATCCTCTGCCATCACAAGCTTGTATTAGTATATACACATCCAGCGAAGAGTCCTCACACCCCTGCATTATTAAAATCCTCCAAGGTGGCCGTATCAACCATGTTTATATACGCATATATTAATTAAGGCTGATTGCATGATAAATGCCACCCAACAGCATGTAGAATCATTACACTGAATTTAATAGATCCAAAAGGAAGGCCAGGTGAGCGACAATAACTTTGCTGCTGCAGCATGTCAATAATACATGTTTCAGGACAAGACTTATCCATGTGTCCCTTTAAACATGTTCCTAACCCTAGTAATTGACTGCTTACATACTATGAATAATCCCAGCTTAAAATACTTAGAATTAGCCAATATATTAGATTGAGGATATATGTCAATTAAGGATACATTTATAATATAGCCTACTGCAACAGCAGCAACATTGCTGACCAGATCCTTTACTATGGTGTATGGGGCCAAGAGAACACCTGTGCTGCATTCCTTTCAATTGCCTCTTAATTGTCTGCTAATTATTGGCAAGGACCTTTCACTTTTTTTCCCTTTCTTTTCCTTTTACGTCAGTTAACACGACGGCTGAGCAGTAGGTAAATATTTGCGATTAGCGTCAGTCTAAAAATTAGCGCTGGCACAAAGTGATCTGTTGGTTACAACAGCACATGTGCTCTCTAGCGCTCCCCATGTTAAGTATAGAAGTGGTAAGTAAAGTAAGAGTGCGCTATGAATCGCAAACAATGTTGGTTAAGCGCTAGACTCATTTTTCCTGGTGCTAACACACAAACATGCTGATCCATGTATCCATGTAATTGGGCAGACTAGATGGGCCGAAAGGTTCTTATCTGCCGACATTTTTCTATGTTTCTATGTTTCTATGCTAGTGTTAGCTCACACCAGGTGATAGTGCCCTTAGTTTCTTCCACCACGATATACATCGCACCCTTCTTAGTCTAGCACATCACACAACCCCTGATTTCACCACGATACACAAGAGTTTTTAACCTATATTTTTTCCATTCTTAACATTTTTTGACAGTGTTTTACAACCACATGGACTTTCATCTTTTTTATCAAAGGGGCACATGATATTTGAGTTATGCATTAACACATGCCAATATGGACCCCCAGTATATAGTAAAGGGATCTTGTGATCACATCGTTGAGACGTTATTTTTTTGAATGTTTTGCTGGACCTTTAGTGCCTTACCCATGTATACAAAGTTAAGATAGCAGAGATCACTTGTGCCTATTCTGTGGTACAAAGGAATAGGCACAAGTGATCTCTGCTATCTTAACTTTGTGACTGCTTTAGCTACAGATTGTGGAGATGTTTGCTTTGACTGCTGTTGTACAACATTATAATTCTGCCCTCTCTGCATTGTCCTCCTGTTGTTTTGATCTTCTAGTCAGTGTGTATGTGTCTCTATAGTAGCACATGCTTTGAAACACAGACATCGCTTGCATGTGACGTCAGTGATTCGCGCGTCGCCCAGATTTGGATGACGCGTCCTTCTGTAGACTCTGTGATGTGTTCTACAGGACTGGTGAGTAACTTAAGTCTTTTAGTATAAATATTATATTATGTACATTCACCTGTAACCTTGACAAAGGCTCCAAGAGGGCCGAAACGTCGGATTATGCTTATAGGAAACGTTTAATGTCTATTTAATAAAGTATTGTATTTTTACCTAACTTTTTAAGTCCTCGAGTGCATCCTAATTAATTTTAAATATTTTAATATTTACTATAGATGCATATTTTCTCTACACATAGCTTCATATTATATAGACTGTAAGGTACAGTGCACGTAACGAGTACATCATAAACAACTATGAGGTTTTGAACATTATTCTGTTTGAGTTGGAATATAATTAAGAATTTGGCATAAAAGAGGTGTCTATGATTTAGTTATCCACACTGAATATTACTGAATTCCCCTATTTAGAAATCAGTAGTTTAAATGTTTGAAAACCAGTTAGTAAAGTGGGTTTACTAGACTGTAGAGTATTGATTTTTTTCGCAACTGAATCATGGCACGCTGGAGTTCTGCAAATGGTCCACATGTGTTCTGCAATGATATACAACATCGAAAACACAAAAACACCCAATATACAAATCCTCATACTGCTACCTTTAATTAGTCCCACGAGCACTGATGTGACGAAACAAATGGTAATAAATACAGGAGTTATGTTCCTCCTTATTCTACTGATTTACTAGCAGGTTTGAAGAAGTTTGTAAAGTAAGACAACTAACTGCTCTAGTAAGAATTTGTTTTTAATTTAAATTCCTACATTTAAGGTAAGCAATAATGCAAAACATTGTTGAATATAGTTGTTGTAAATACAGAACCATGCACGTAAATACTAGGATAAAGAGCAGATATTTAATGCACTAAATTGTGAATTCTGGTTTTCTGTTTACTGTGTTAGTTGCACTTTCATCTACGATTATAATCGAGAGAAAACAAAAGCTACTATTGCTTAGTGCTGTGATATACTGTATATATATATATATTAAAATCACCATAGTATAGCAGTACGTAGGGATACATTTTTTATTGGACTAACATTTGTCCAATAAAGAAGGTATCACTGCTTACTGCTATACTATTTTTATATTTAAGTATAAACACTGTGTATATATACTTCATATTATCGTCTGCTACAATCTACTTGTAAATTATTATATGTGTGTTGTGATGTAATGAGTATTATCTTAAGATCTTTATTGAGCATAGAAAATGTGAAAATTTGCAGAGATTTGTCAAAGTGTATTTCTTTTCATGACCCATGAAAATATGGTATATAAATGTTCACTCTAGGAGTAAATATAGGTGGTCATTTCCATTTAAAATGATGAAGGAATCATTAATAATTTGGATGACATGGAAAAATTTATTTATTTATAATGTATTTTACCAGGAAGGATACATTGAGATTTTTCTCATTTTCAAGTATGTATTGGGTGTAATATAGAAAGTAGTTATATTGTTTGGAAAGTAAACCCCTATTTTCTTAAATGATGATTTAACTCAGGTGTAAACAGTGTTTGGAAATATTTTGGATACATGTTGGCACCAACAATCTAAAGAAATAAGGGAAATGTTTCTAGTACTCACAGATGCTTCTACTAGTGTCCTTCTTGTACATGCAACTTAATGGCTGCCAGCTATGGAATCCAGTTGATTTGAGACACAGTAAGCAATGAGGGATTAGAGGAGGAGAATTTTATTCATAAGGATATGGCAGGTAAATATACTTCTTTAATGCACATATGCATTAAAGAGACATATTAAGTAAACAGCAAAAACACAAATCTTGAATGTTGTAAAACATCCACAGATCTTGAATGTGTTAAACAATCGTGAAAGTGATCATGGACCATTCATGAAGATGATCGCAGTAAAACAGTAATACATATATTTATATCCTGGCTTCAATATCGTTCCATGTCATCGCAGGTATAAGAACAACCTCAAACAAAACAAGAACAGAAGAGAATAATAGTGCAATATTGTCTCAAACTGTTTAGCATACAAAATGAAATGTCTATATGTTTCCGTAAACAACTAACATATTCCAGGGCTTTAGTTTGCCCGACTCTAGTTGTTAAAGTTTACGATCAAAGCAAGAGTGACTCTGCCCTTCTTTTCCTCCGATAAACCTCAAAAAACATAAGAGCGGGGAATGTACCTCCATATTGTGATATGTTCCAGAACTTAATATGAATTAGCAAAGTATTAAACTCACCGATGGTGGAGCCCCTATAAAATGTGGGTCTCGATAATATGCATTTGATAGTGCTATGGCGAATTGACCAGCTGCGGATCCTCTCTAGGTTGTAGAACTGTGTGTGCTCTGTAGAATGGCATAGATGAACGTATGCAGACCCTAGAAAACTCCAAATACCAAAAAATGTGTATTTAATTTTAATAAGGTTTAAAAATATATAATAATAAAATAGGCAGATATAATAAAATATAAATGAGCATAAAATAAATAAGTAAATCAAGGAGTCCCAGGTCCCTAATTGACAGGCGTTTCGGCCCCAAGCCTTCTTCAGTCTTATACTTCTTATTGACCTACTTTGTAATCCTCCATAAATAAATGGATTGCATTGTGATGAGGGAAAAAGAGCTGTTGTCAGAAATTTTGTGTGTAAAAATGAGTGAGGAATTGGAATGATCTCACAGAGACAGAAGGTGTGAGTAAACAAGCAGAAAATTCAACTTAGTAGCTAAAATGTTTTAAAAGTGTATATATTTTGCAAACTCTTTCAGAAAATCTTTATGCAGTTTGATAATAGAAAGAATATATTTTTAGAGTAATTGAACATTACTAGAAAACCTCTCTAATTACTGTTGTTGGCAAGGTATGGTAATTTATGTTTTAGAAAGAATCTCTCACAGCCGACTGAGAATCCTTACAACTCTACATAATTTGTGAAGGGCTTCTTCCTTAAAGATAATGGGCCATATTACGAAGATCACGCTAAAACGGGGACTCTAAGGAGGAAAACCTGTGCCTGCAGGTTTCTACTTAGCGTCCCCGTTTTAGCGTGATATTACGGTGCAAGCACTAATTCAGCAGCCTGCACCGTAACCCAGCACTAAACTGCAGGATGCTAAGGGCAGTGCTAAGCGCCGCCCTTAGCATCCTCTCGATGGAGTCCATAGGACTCCATTGACTTTCTGTTCTGCCAGTCACATGACCTGCAGGATCTCGCCTTGTGAGATCCGGCAGGTTGGCGTAGTGATCCGCAGAGGGAGACTGAGGGATTTTTCCCTCCGTCTCTCTGCTCCCGGCGGCTAGAAGAGGTGGATGGTGCTGCCATTCTCACCGCAGGATTAGAGGTGAGTATGTGATTTGTTTTGGGGGGATTTTTGGCTGGTGCTGATGGATTCCGCAGAAGCAAAATCCGTTAGCACCAGGACCTAGCTGTGGTTAACTTTTGAGTTATACCGCAGCTGGATGGTAATTAGCGTTAGTACATTGTAATACTAATGATAATTAAAACGTTACGCTCCCCATGTTAAGCATAGGGAGCGCAAAGCTCAGTAAGCTTGTGCTGAAAAGTTCAAGATCCGAATCACTAACAGATTGCTCGGATTGGTGTGCCAACGCTAGGGCTACCAATGCTAATGTTAACGCTCACACAGGTGAGCGCTAATGTTAGCATTAACATTGTAATAGGGCCCAATGTTTCCATCACAATCATGGGGAGGTTGTAGTGATTTTAGATTTAATGTGATTTTATATTGATTTTTACATATTCATTTTATTAATGTTATTGGATTTTTCTTTTGTACTGTTCCAGATACAAAATATGCTATTATTATTTTCACTAATTAATTTTTGGTGCTGTGCCTTAGAATCTAGCCGGCCGATGTAGTCTATTGAACACCAGGACTGTCCAAAAGACCTCATCACATATTAAAATGTATAACAAGTGCAATACATGTTATGGCATTTTTATTTGAATATACAGGCACTCTCATGTATTTTTTTTTATAACTTTTGTATTTCTGTTTGTTTAATTGTCTGTGCTTGCAGGTGTGTCACTCAGACTGATGGAAATCCGCACTATAATCAAAGCTCTTGGATTCTTCCTGCTGTTGATGATTGGTATTCTAGGCAACCTGCATATTTTGCTGAATTTTGCTTATATAAAGATAATTGAGAAAAAACTACTGCCAACTAACATTATCCACGTGGCTTTGTCCTTAGCAAACCTTGTAATCATAGTCTCACGGATCTTGCTTCAGTTCCTCAAAGCCATTGGAGTTCAACATCTATTAGATGACACAATGTGTAAAATATTTGTATACTCTTATAGAGTGAGCAGAGCTATGTCTATCTGTATGACAAGCTTGCTGAGCATTCATCAATCTGTACTGATTGCACCAAATAGTAGGTTGTGGAGTTTTCTGAAACAACAGATTGCAAAGAATATATTGGTCATCATTATACTTATACTATTGATTAATTTAATAATCTATCGGAATGGCATAATGCATGCTACTTCCAACAACAATTCCACAACCTCTCCCTATACACTACAGCTCGTCTACTGTTATATGGTCTATTTCACTTACCATACTTACATTGTAAATGGGGCAACATTTGCCTCCAGGGATTTTCTGTTTGTTGGGATGATGGCTATGGCCAGTAGCTATATTGTCTATGCACTGGTTCGTCATGCCAAATCCATAAAAGGTAAGAGGAGCTCAGACAAAGTTCAAGGAAGATCGGCTGAGTTCAAAGCATCAAGAGCGGTCATCTTGTTGGTTACTTTGTATGTCCTCTTATTTGGCTTTGACAATTCTATGTGGATTTACACTCTGACTCTGACCAATGTCAGACCAGATATGAATGAAATAAGGATAGCACTGGCCTGTTCTTATTCTGCTCTCAGTCCAATAGTTATTATTGCAACAAACCCCAAATTACAACAGTGGACTAAATTATTATATAGCAAAGTGTTATATTGGAAACAGTCAAGAAATATGTAAAAACAATGAGATTGTACACTAAACATAGAGAATATGAAATAAACTTACATTTTAAGCACAATTAACTGACACTGGTATAGAAATAGATAGATTTCTGAATATAATTGATTAAAGTTATAAATAATATCCCATGACTTGGGTAATGGCTGAGAAAATAAAATAAGATACAGATTTAAGCAGACTATTATTTTGCATACAAATCTTTCCATGGAGAAGATACAGCGATCCACCACAAAATTAAAACCACTTGGCTAATATCGTGTAGGTTCCCCTCATGCAGGCCACAACAGTTTTGATGCATTGCGGCATAGACTACAAAAGACCTGTGGTATCTGGCACCAGGACATTAGCAGTAGATCTTTTTAAGTCCTGCAAGCTATGAGGTGGGCCTCCATGGATCCGATTCCAGTGCATTCCACAGAAGCTCGATCAGAATGAGATCTGCGGAATTTGGAGGCCAAGACAACAAATTGAAATCTTTGTCATGTTCGTCAAACCATAACAGAACAATTTTTACTGCATGGTATGGTGAATTATCCTGCGGAAAGAGGCCACTGTCATCAGAGAACACCATTACGACAAAGAGATTCATGGCTATTCCTGGATCTCTATGCTCCTGATTGCTTGCTGTATTAGATCCTAGCTGCCCTTGTGTTTCCTGTCATTCCTATCTGAGTCTGTACTGTATCCGTAACACCACATGCTTTGTTTCCCCTGCCATCTGTAAAATAAACTACGTGTTTTACACCTTACTTTTCTGTCTGCCATGTGTCCCCTGCAATTGGTCTCTGCCTGTGGAACCTGCTGCCATGAGCATGACAGGAATATTTCTCCATTTGATATACCACCTGCTGCTGCTGCTGCTGTATCAACTCAGAATCTACTTTCAAAGGAGGTGAAGAAGGTGTGAAGGTATGCATACAGGAGGCTAATTCACATGGGGAAGGGATAGGAAAGGAGACATAGAGAATTAGCACGGGGGAACCGGCGGCAGTGCTAGAATAAGAGACAGATAAAGATGGAGTAGAGAGATATAAAGAGCAAGGAACAAAAGGGAGAAAAATTAGATAACATGGTTCTCATCTAAGCTGTATATTCCTTGACACAAATATATTATAGATTTTGATTGGAAGGAAAATATGGTGAAATGGCAACTCCAGTTCCGATCAGAACTAAAACCAGAATTCTGTACATATACTCAACATTTTACTGACACAAACATGCACACATGGATGGCATTGAACCAGACATGGAGAGTCATGTCTCGGTATGAAGAACTCCATATGCAGGAAATAGGGATGAGCTGTTCCGGTTTGGACGGTTCGGGGTTCGACCCGAACTTAGCCTGTTCGAGCAGATCGCGAACCCCGAACATTTCCGGGTGTTCGCCGCATGTTCGACCACAATGGACCACAATGCATTTTCCCACTGCCTGTAGCTCGTAATTGGCTACAGCCTTGCACCTGACCACAGGTCTGGTGCAAGACTGGTTGAACACTATGCCAATCACCGCTCAGAGTCCTGATTGGGCAAATTTTGCCCAATCATGGGCTCACAGAGCTAAGTCCCGCAGCACACTATAAAAGGTTTCAACGCAGCGCTTTCTGCACGCATTTCAGAGGAGATTTCAAAGAAGATAGTTGTGTGTGTTGTTACTGCCGGTCTGCCACGCTACTGGGGGGGTCTGGGGGGGTCTCATTTCAACCAAATATCAGGGAATTTAGGTGATGTGTGTCTTGTCACTGTGTCAGCAAGTTTTTTTGGGGTTTACAACTTTATTAAAAACATTTGTGAATTGAGGTGATTTTCTGGGTCTTGTCACACTGTGCCAGCAAGTCTTTTTGGGTCTCATTTATACCAAATATCAGGGAATTTAGGTGATGTGTGTCTTGTCACTGTGCAAGCATGTTTTTTTGGGGTTTACAACTTTCTTTAAAACATTTGTGAATTGAGGTGATCTGTGTCTCGTCATACAAACAGTACCACGCTGTATTTTGGGGCTCACTAATTTCTTTAAAACACTTGGGAATTAAGGTGATCTGTGTCTCCTCATACAAAAAGTACCACGCTGTATTTTGGGGCTCACTAATTTCTTTAAAACACTTGGGAATTAAGGTGATCTGTGTCTCGTCATACAAAAAGTACCTCGCTGTATTTTGGGGCTCACTAATTTCATTAAAACACTTGGGAATTAAGGTGATCTTCTGTGTCTCGTCACACAGCCAGCAAGTTTTTTTGGGACTCACTAATTTCTTTAAAACACTTGGGAATTAAGGTGATCTGTGTCTCGTCATACATACAGTACCACGCTGTATTTTGGTGCTCACAAATTTCTTTAAAACATTTGTGAATTAAGGTGATCTGTGTCTCTTCATACATACAGTACCACGCTGTATTTTGGGGCTCACTAATTTCTTTAAAACACTTGGGAATTAAGGTGATCTGTGTCTCTTCATACATACAGTACCACGCTGTATTTTGGGGCTCACTAATTTCTTTAAAACACTTGGGAATTAAGGTGATCTGTGTCTCGTCATACAAAAAGTACCACGCTGTATTTTGGGGCTCACTAATTTCTTTAAAACACTTGGGTATTAAGGTGATCTTCTGTGCCTCGTCACACAGCCAGCAAGTTTTTTTGGGGCTCACTAATTTCTTTAAAACACTTGGGAATTAAGGTGATCTGTGACTCGTCATACAAACAGTACCATGCTGTATTTTGGGGCTCACTAATTTCTTTAAAACACTTGGGAATTAAGGTGATCTGTGTCTCGTCATACAAACAGTACCACGTTGTATTTTGGGGCTCACTAATTTCTTTAAAACATTTGGGAATTAAGGTGATCTGTGTCTCGTCATACAAACAGTACCACGTTGTATTTTGGGGCTCACTAATTTATTTAAAACATTTGTGAATTAAGGTGATCTGTCTCTTGTCACTGGCTGCCAGCTATCAGTGTGTCTCACTGAGTTATACCAGAGTTATTTAAATCTTTATACCAGAGTTGAATCAGAGTTCTGTATATATTAATCTATATATCACTCACCATGTCTGAAAGAACAAAAAGGACAGGCAGACGCTCCCAGCCACAGATAAGAAGGCAAGCAGCCCCTGTGTTGGGAGGCTGTGTCTCTCGTCGTGGTGGACGTGGTGCATCCTCTGCAGGGGCACGCTTGTCCTTTCTAACTGGTGCTGGCTGTCTTAAGCAGCAGCAGCAACATACAGAGGACTTGGTGGATTGGCTAACCAGGCCATCCTCATCCTCTGAGTCCTCTGCCAGCCAGACTTCTAGTGCTTTACAGTCCACCTCAGCTGCCAAAGCATCTAATGCAGCCGCCTCCATGTCCACAGCTACTCCTGCCATAGCCTCGCTATCACACACGGAGGAGTCAGCTGAATTGTTTGACTACAATGAGAGCGACATGCTGCTTGAGGATGCGCAGCAAGTACAGTGCTCTTATTCAATCTCTGAGGTTGAGCAAGGGAGTATAATCAACCTAGAGGAAGGGGGTGCCAGTGATGACACACAAATAACTGGCACTCATGTTGCCCCAGCACCTGCAGCATACTGCCACGTTGGCTACAGTGACGAGGAGATAGGGGGTGAAGATGACATTGATGATGATGAGGTCACTAACTCCACCTGGGTGCCAGATCGAACTGAGGAATCAAGTGAGGAGGAGGGGGAGGAGGAGGAGGCACAGCAAACACGAGGCACAACATCCTCTGTGACCAACCGTAGCACTAGCCAGTCCAAGGCATCACATGTCAGAGCTGCTCCGGTGCAGAGCGCTGTTGTCTCAAAGAACACATGCAGGAACTCTGGAGAATAAGGGGGGTCCCCGCTAAATGACGCTCCTCGTAGATAGGTGGATATATCTAGAAAATCCCCTGGTGGTTTAGACTCCTACCTTCAGTAGGCGTATCAAGGACAAAATGTAAATCCCATATGGTTTAACAATGTGTTATTAAGACAACAATACATACAGTGTTAGTCACAATATACACAAAGTAGGAACTGATAGTGCAATTCCTTATCCAAGGTTGCCACCTAGTGGCTTGTTGGTATATAGCAATGTCTTTGAAAGATAAAAAACTTTCATACACAAAACAAAACAGTCTTTAGTTCCCTTTTGTTAAAAAGAAACATCTGTTAATTCGTCTTGTGTCCAGGTCCCCCTCTCTTGGTCTTTAAGCCTCCAAAACAGAGAGTGGGGGTTAGAAGAGGGAAATCTATCTGGAACACCAAATAGTTTCTTGAGTGCACTTACTTCAACTTTGTCCCCCAAAGATCTTTAAATCGTTTGACCGATAATGCCTCTTTGCTTCGCCTTCCTCTGCTCCTGCGATGTGCCTTCGTGTAGTCAGACCTCCACAGTTCCAATGTTGCCCTTCTCTGGGTACCAGGATACTTGTGTGGTCTGGGGTTTCCTTGGAAAAAATGCAGGATGCAGGGATATGGCTTAAAAGCGGGTTTATTATCGGTATAAAACAATAAATGGGGTCAAGTAGTAAGGATCTCTTAAGAAAGTGTAAAAAGTAGTCCTCCAAAACGCGTTTCGCTAGGTTGCCGCTAGCTTCATCAGTTGGAGGACTTCATCCAACTGATGAAGCTAGCGGCAACCTAGCGAAACGCGTTTTGGAGGACTACTTTTTACACTTTCTTAAGAGATCCTTACTACTTGACCCCATTTATTGTTTTATACCGATAATAAACCCGCTTTTAAGCCATATCCCTGCATCCTGCGTTTTTTCCAAGGAAACCCCAGACCACACAAGTATCCTGGTACCCAGAGAAGGGCAACATTGGAACCGTGAAGGTCTGACTACACGAAGGAACCTCGCAGGAGCAGAGGAAGGCGAAGCAAAGAGGCATTATCGGTCAAACGGTTTAAAGATCTTTGGGGGACAAAGTTGAAGTAAGTGCACTCAAGAAACTATTTGGTGTTCCAGATAGATTTCCCTCTTCTAACCCCCACTCTCTGTTTTGGAGGCTTAAAGACCAA
This sequence comes from Leptobrachium leishanense, assembly GCA_009667805.1. Taxonomy (NCBI): domain Eukaryota; kingdom Metazoa; phylum Chordata; class Amphibia; order Anura; family Megophryidae; genus Leptobrachium; species Leptobrachium leishanense. The sequence goes on along the minus strand of CM019064.1, from coordinate 140,561,131 downwards.
GAGAGGGGGACCTGGACACAAGACGAATTAACAGATGTTTCTTTTTAACAAAAGGGAACTAAAGACTGTTTTTTTTTGTGTATGAAAGTTTTTTATCTTTCAAAGACATTGCTATATACCAAAAAGCCGCTAGGTGGCAACCTTGGATAAGGAATTGCACTATCAGTTCCTACTTTGTGTATATTGTGACCAACACTGTATGTATTGTTGTCTTAATGACACATTGTTAAACCTTATGGGCTTTACATTTTGTCCTTGATACGCCTACTGAAGGTAGGAGTCTAAACCACCAAGGGGATTTTCTAGATATATCCACCTATCTGCGAGGAGCGCCATTTAGCGAGGACCCCCCCTTATTCTCCATATTACCCTGGTAGCAGTTGTGGGGCTCTGCTACAACCCCCTAGCGGCAGCATACACGCAATACATCCGTACACAAGCTCGGGAAGCGCCAAAAGGGCACCAACATATACACCAACCACATGCAGGAACTCTGCTGTCTGGGAGTTCTTTAAGAACTGTGCAGCAGACCCCACCGTTGCTATTTGTAATCTATGTCAGATGAGGCTGAAGCGTGGGATAAACACCGGACACTTGGGTACCACGTGCTTGAGGCGACATATGAACAAGTGCCACACATCGTGTTGGGGCAAAACTTTGTGTAGGTCCTCCTCCTCCTCATCTGTCTCTACCCATACTGTATGTCCTGCCATGCAATTGCCTACAACCTCCACCGACAGGGATGATGCTACAGTAATGGATGTACCAGCAGGTCCTTCCTCACAATGTGACATCATCCCAGTAGCTGAAGATTTACGCAGTCAGATTACGTTGCCGCAGCTGCTGCAGCGAAAGAAAAAATATAGTCCCAACCATCCCCAAGCACAGCGTCTAAATGCCAGCTTAGCAAAATTACTCACATTGCAGCTGCTGCCTTTCCAGCTGGTGGACTCTCCTCCCTTTCGTGAATTTGCTGAATGCGCTGTACCACAGTGGCAGGTTCCAAAACGCCATTACTTTTCACCCAAGGCCATTCCAGCACTATACCAGCACGTGGAAGACAAGGTTATCCAGTCATTGGGAAAGGCAGTCAGCAGCAAGGTGCATGTCACTTTAGACACGTGGTCCAGCAAGCATGGACAGGGTCTTTACATTTCCTTCACGGCACACTGGGTAACTCTGATTGCAGCTGGGAGGGATCCAAGACGGGGCTCTGTGCTGGAGCTTGTTCATCCACCACGCCTCCAGAAAGCTGCTTGTATGAGGTCTGTCTGCTCCACCACCACCACCTCTTCCTCCTCCTCCTCCTCCTTCTCTGTCTCTGGCAAAGTGGCAGTTAAACCGATGCCTGACAGGGTGTACGCAATGGCTCAAGAAAAAATATGCCATACTGTGCTTGAGCTGGTTTGTTTAGGGGACAGGAGCCACACCGGGTCAGAAATTTTGTCAGCTCTGCAGGGGCAGGTGCAGAGATGGTTAACACCATGCCACCTTGAGCTGGGAATGATCGTCTGCGATAATGGCAGCAACCTTCTCTCCGCCCTACGCAAGGGTAAATTGACGCATGTACCATGCCTAGCACACGTCCTAAATCTGGTGGTACAGCGTTTCCTAACCAAGTACCCAGGGCTGCCAGAGCTTCTCATCCAGGCCAGAAAAGTCTGCAGCCACTTTAGACGGTCATTCCCAGCAAGCGTTCGCCTGGCAGAAATTCAAGAGAATTCCACCTTCCCAGAAACCGTCTGATCTGTGACATGCCCACCAGGTGGAACTCGACATTAGCAATGCTGCAGCGTCTGCACAAGCAGCAGAGGGCCATCAACGAGTACCTGTGTGAGTATGGCACAAGGACAGGTTCAGGTCAACTTGGTTTTTCCCCCCCGCAGTGGCTGATGATCAAGGATGCATGCACTGTACTGTCACCATTTGAGGAGGCAACGAGGATGGTGAGCAGGGACAGTGCATGCATCAGTGACACAATTCCTTTAGTGTTCCTGCTGGAGCACACTCTGCGGGGAATTATAGATGTGGCTCTAGAGGCAGAGCAGCAGGAGGAAGAGGAGGCCTCCCTAGCTCTCAGGGCAAAGTCTTTCCGCAGACAGCATTCCAGCGGGTCCTACTCAGATCAGACAGGAGGAGGATGAGGAGGAGGAGGACTATTTAAGTAGTGGGGCATTGAAGGTGGAGATTCCTCAAGGCAGGGTTTTGTGTGCCCAGAAACAGAAGGGCTTGTGCGTGGCTGGGAGGAGGAAGTGCACGATGGGGTCATCCTCCTCATTGTCCAGGAAAACTCGGAAGCTAATGCCGCCTCCAACCTACGCTGCATGGGCTCCCTAATGATGCAAAGCCTGCTAAAGGACCCCAGGATTCGTGCTATCAAGGACAGGGATCATTACTGGTTGGCAACCCTTCTTGATCCACGATACAAGGGGAAAGTTGCAGAGCTCATCCTGCCCGCACAGAGGGAGCACAGGATGACAAAACTTGAGGACGCTCTAAAGCGAATCTTGTGTAACACCTTTCCAGGCACTGTTAGATTACCAAGTGCTGACACACATGTTTCTGAGGCTGCAGTTGATCTGAGGAATAGCGGTGAAGGCCAGGGCCGCTTGACTGATGCATTTTTTTTTTTTTTTAGTCCTCAACGCCCAGGGATGTCAAATGTAGGCACCCATTGCCAGCGTCTTCACCATATGGTGCAGGACTACCTAGGGGCAAGGGCAGACCTTGATACCTTTCCAGCAGATGATCCACTGGCTTACTGGGTGTTGAGATTGGATCACTGGCCAGAACTTAGCCAATATGCTATGCAGCTACTAGGTTGCCCTTCATCTAGCGTGCGTTCCGAAAGGATGTTCAGTGCCGCTGGAGGTTTTGTCACAGACAAAAGAGTGCGTCTGTCCACCGACTCTGTAGACTGGCTGACATTTATAAAAATGAATCAGTCCTGGATCAGCAGCTATCAATCCCCTGATGCTGAAGTAATGGAATAGATAGGGGATGTCCTCTTCTGCATTCACAAAACCTCCAGCACTGAACTCTTCCACAATACCACAAAAGGGTTACGGTGTGAAGGCACTTGCTGCCATGAAAGGCACAATATCTGGCTGCACTGACGCCCCTTAAAAAAAAAAAAAACTTTTTAATATAGGACCACATGGTCCACCCCTGCACTCTTCCACAATACCACAGAGGGGTTACTGTATGATGATACTTGATGGCCTGGCATTAAAGGCACAATATCTGGGTGCACTGACGCCCATTACCAGATCAAAAACTTTTCAATATAGGACCACATGGTCCACCCCTGCATTCTTCCACAGTACCACAGAGGGGTTACTGTATGATGATACTTGATGGCCTGGCATTAAAGGCACAATATCTGGGTGCACTGACGCCCATTACCAGATCAAAACCTTTTCAATATAGGACCACATGGTCCACCCCTGCACTCTTCCACCATACCATAGAGGGGTTACTGTATGATGATACTTTCTGGCCTGGCAGTCTTGCACCAAAGGCACAATATCTGGGTGCACTGACGCCCATTACCAGATCAAAAACTTTTCAAGATAGGACCACATGGTCCACCCCTGCATTCTTCCACAATACCACAGAGGGGTTACTGTATGATGATACTTGATGGCCTGGCATTAAAGGCACAATATCTGGGTGCACAGACGCCCATTAACAGATTAAAAAAACCACTTTTCAATATAGGACCACATGGTCCACCCCTGCACTCTTCCACAATACTACAGAGGGGTTACTGTATGATGATACTTGATGGCCTGGCATTAAAGGCACAATATCTGGGTGCACTGATGCCCATTAACAAATAAAAAACTTTTCAATATAGGACCACATGGTCCACCCCTGCACTCTTCCACAATACCACAGAGGGGTTACTGTATGATGATACTTGCTGGCCTGGCACCAAAGGCACAATATCTGGGTGCACTGACGCCCATTACCAGATCAAAAACTTTTCAATAAAGGACCACATGGTCCACCCCTGCACTCTTCCACAATACCACAGAGGGGTTACTGTATGATGATACTTGATGGCCTGGCATTAAAGGCACAATATCTGGGTGCACTGACGCCCATTAACAGACAAAAAAAACACTTTTCAATATAGGACCGCATGGTCCACCCCTGCACTCTTCCACAAAACCTCAGAGGGGTTACTGTATGATAGTACTTGCAGGCCTGGCACTAAAGGCACAATATCTGGGTGCACTGCCATTGATGCCTGTATCAGATTCATATCCTCAGAGGGGTTACGGTGTGACGGCACTGTTGCCAACGCTAAAAGCCCAATTTTAAAGCACCTATTGTTACTTTCATCCAAAGCCTGCATAAGTTTCACAATAATTTAGCCCAAAAAAACACTAAACTTTTTCTGCGCGTCCTAAAATGTCTTTTCATACAGGCTGCCGTCCCAAGCAGTTGTTTATGGATAGATTAAAGGAAAAGCATTTACTGTCATATGAAACGTCATTTATTTGTTTTTAAGTGTTTCTATACATCCTAGAAATCCGCCACTTCACGGGCAGGTTATGGGGACCTCCGAGGCACGATATTTGAAGGAATTTTTCATTTTATTTTTAACCCTTATTTCATGGAAAACTCACTGTCCCTTTAAAACGTTTTTTTTAAAACTTTTTGTCCTTGTTTCCTGTCCCCCAGGGCACTACCCGGACCCCCATACACCTTTTATGGCAAATATGTAGCATATATGCCCTCTTGGAGGGCACTCTAAAAAACCGAATTTTCAGCCCCATTGACTTGCATGGGGGTTCGGGTTCGGACCCGAACAAATGGGAAGTTCGTGTTCGGGTCCGAACCGAACTCGGGGGTTGTTCGGCTCATCCCTGGCAGGAAAGCACCTTTGCTGTGTTCTCATCCATATGTAAGAGCAGTGATGTATCTTGGCTTAGGCCGACAAGGCCTAGGACGGCACTTTTTTGCACTTGTGATGGGGCGGCAAAAAAAAGCCACCCTCCACATGAAAAAATCCGCCTGCTGCTTCAGCTCTGGTATTAGGACGTGCGGCTGTGTGCAGAGTGACTGCAGTCACTCACAATGTGCCGCCCACTTTGAAAATGCAGCCTACGTGCCTCTCACACGGCACACTGCATTGGCGCCGCCCCCTTGATCTATGTGACCATGTCATGTGATAGCAGCAGAACGGTGGCACAGAACAACGGAGCCTGTGCGTCCAGTGGAGCCTGCCAGCCTGCGTGAAGGAGCCTGGAGGACAGAGGCTGATTTCAGCAGGTGATGGTGGTGAGAGAGCTTGGGGAGTGGGATAAATTGAGGGGGGCAGACTATATGAGCTTGATGGGGTGGATAAATTGAGGGGGACAGACTATATGAGCTTGATGGGGCAGATTATTATCTGTGCTTGGGGGGATAAAGTGAGGGGGCAGACTGTGCTTGGGGGCGATAAAGTGAGGGGGCAGACTATATGTGCTTGGGGGGATAAAGTGAGGGGGCAGACAATATTTTCTTGGGGATACCGTGAGGGGGCAGACTATGTGTTGGGGGAATACAGTGAGGGGACAGACTATAAGTGCTTGGCTGAATACAGTGAGGGAGCAGACTATATGTGCTTGGGGGAATACAGTGAGGGGGCAGACCATATGTGCTTAGGGGGAATACAGTGAGGGGGCAGACTTAATGTGCTTGGGGGAATACAGTGAGGGGGCAGACTAAATGTGCTTGGGGAATACAGTGAGGGAGCAGACTATATGTGCTTGGGGGAATACAGTGAGGGGCAGACTATAAGTGCTTGGGGGTAATACAGTGAGGGGGCAGACTATATATGCTGGGGGGAATACAGTGAGGGGGGATAAAGTGAGGGGGCAGACTATATGTGCTTGGGGGGAATACAGTGAGGGTTCAGACCATATGTGCTTGGGGGAATACAGTGAGGGGGCAGACCATATGTGCTTGGGGGAATACAGTGAGGGGGCAGACTTAATGTGCTTGGGGGAATACAGTGAGGGGCAGACTAAATGTGCTTGGGGAATACAGTGAGGGGGCAGACTATATGTGCTTAGGGGGAATACAGTGAGGGGGCAGACTATAAGTGCCTGGGGGAATACAGTGAGGGAGCAGACTATATGTGCTGGGGGGAATACAGTGAGGGGCAGACTATAAGTGCTTGGGGGGAATACAGTGAGGGGGCAGACTATATATGCTGGGGGGAATACAGTGAGGGGGGATAAAGTGAGGGGGCAGACTATATGTGCTTGGGGGAATACAGTGAGGGGGCAGACCATATGTGCTTGGGGGGAATACAGTGAGGGGGCAGACCATATGTGCTTGGGGGGAATACAGTGAGGGGGCAGACTAAATGTGCTTGGGGAATACAGTGAGGGGGCAGACTAAATGTGCTTGGGGAATACAGTGAGGGGGCAGACTATATGTGCTTGGGGGGAATACAGTGAGGGGGCAGACTAAATGTGCTTGGGGAATACAGTGAGGGGGAAAACTACCTGTGCTTTGGGGGGAGAATAAAGTGAGGGGGGCCTGCCTGGTGGATTCTGCTGTGGATTCTGTGATATGCTCATACACACAGCACATTACTGTGGGTTTTATTGCTCTGTTGCTCTGTGATATGCCCATACACAGCGCACATTTCTGTGGGTTTCATTGTTGTGTTGCTCTGTGATACACTCATACACAGCGCACATTTCTGTAGGTTTAATTGTTGTGTTACCCTGTGATACCCTCATACACAATGCACATTTCTGTGTGATTTATTGCTGTGTTGCTCTGTGATACGCTCATACACAGTGCACATTCCTGTGGGTTTTATTGCTGTGGCGCTCTGTGATACGCTCATACACACCGCACATTACTGTGAGTTTTATTGCTGTTGAGCTCTGTGATACACTCATACAGCGCACATTTCTGTGGATTTTATTGTTGTGTTGCTCTGTGATATGTTCATACACACCACACATTACTTTGAGTCTTATTGCTGTGGAGCTCTGTGATATGCTCATACACACCGCACATTGCTGTGGGTTTTATTGCTGTGTTGCTCTGTGATACGCTCATACACACTGCACATTGCTGTGGGTTTTATTGCTGATGAGCTCTGTGATACACTCATACGCACCGCACATTACTTTGGGTTTTATTGCTGTGTTGCTCTGTGATACGCTCATACACAGTGCACATTTCTGTGTGTTTTATTGCTGTGGTGCTCTGTGATACGTTCATACACACCGCACATTACTGTGAGTTTTATTGCTGTGGAGCTCTGTGATACGCTCATACATACTGCACATATCTGTGGCTTTATACAATACACAGAGAGGAAGAGACGGAGCTCTAAGAGAAAAAGATAGAGCCTAAAGATGAAGGGTGGGGTTTAAACAGGAAGAGGTGTGATTTTGAAAGGAAGGGGAGTGTCAAACATAAATTAGGGGGTGCACGAGTTTAGTCAGGCCTAGGGCAGCCGAAAACCTAAATACACCACTGTGTAAGAGCAGTGCACTACCGGAAAACATGATGGATTTGGCATGTCTACACAGTGGCTCTAGCATTTACTTGCACTCATGCACAGATACAGACAATTCATGCAAATACAACTTACACAAATGCATTTACCCAGGCAAATAAGTTGTGACACAAATACACACTTGAAAACACAGCTATTTCAGATCAGGCTACGAGCAGACATTCCACCCGTGTCTGTCCAAGTAGACAAAATTCAACATGATTTAAATATTTCAGATTAATTAAACATCAATATTTACAGACAAAGGGGGTATGCAATGTCTTTTGAAGCACTCCCAATCTAAAACCACACTTTATTAGCAGAGTTTGGGCCCAGCTAGCTAGAAATAGCAGTCTATTAACGGATCCCATTCACTTCTATGAATGAATTTACAATAATGCCATATTGACTTTTATGAGAGATTGGTGTTTTAACATGGGCATGTGCCCAGCCTCTGCTAATAAAGTGCGGTTTTAGATTGGGAGTGCTTCAAAAGACATTGCATAGCCCTCTTTTTTCTGTAAATATGGATGTTAATTAATCTGCAATATTTAAAACATATTGAATCTAGTAGTTTATTTAAACCCTACTTGGACAGACACGGGTGGAATGTTTGCTCGTAGCCTGATCTGAAATCGCTGTGTTTCCAAATAATTTTAAGTTACCACCAAGGGCTAAACAATAAGTTGATCAATAAATAAATTAATTAATTAATTCATATACTGTATTTATTCTCGCTATTCTGATTGCTACAAACACACACTCGCACGTGCACATGATCACACCACAAAATTCGTTTTTGTAATTCACACTCCAAAACTAGACATCAATTCACAATTAGATGAAGAAAAGGCAGTAAAGAAAAAACAGATGATCAGAGGGCACCTGATGCCGATCACATCATCATTATAAGGGGGTAACCCTATATGTCTCAAATATATACAAAACAATGTGTTAGATATGGAATTTAAAACTTAACTTTTAATGAACAATTGTCTGTAAGGGTACAGGGTGATTGTGTCTGTGTGCCTGTGTTATGTGTGAATATTGTTAATATTGTTACTGTGTGTGTAACTGCAGCCTTTCCACCCCTCCCCAGAATACATTTTACAGCTTTGAAAGCCTTGAGTAGTCTTTGTTTGCCAAACATTGCTGCTGTATCAGACTGTTGTGTGTTTTTACAATCTATTATCCATTACCTAACATATTCAGACAGTCTGATCTACATGCTGTGATTATATGGTATATTATATGATTATATGGCAATCTGTTGTTTCATATCTGGAGATTAAAATGAGAGGGCACCAGGGCGTCATCTTCCTTTGGTCTCCAGATCCCTCCTTACACTGTATATATTTGGCTCACATGATTTATTAAAATCTCTTTGTCTGGTTTAACTCAAAGATCTGAGTGCTGCCTTAATTCTGGGGGATGCTTCAGCTAAGGGCTGGTGAAGGCATGAAGGATCTCTGGTGGAAGAACGGGTGTCCTGCAAAGGAGTGACATTAACGGATGTGACCCAGTTGTGGTGCTGAGATCTGGTCCACTCCTAACAATGGCAAACAGACACAGTAGCAGTTGGTACCCAGACTAAAATGCCAACCCAACCGCATGAGAACTAAACAATACCCAACATACACAAAACACCTATATGTACAAAAGGCACAAACAAAGCACGTTACAATACAAGCTGGTCCTAAATTGAGGATGCAGTGTATAATGGTGGTAAGATAGCCTATCTCAGGATCCAATGTCAGCTCAAGGAATAACAATTCCTTGCGTCTTGTTTAGTTCCCATGTACAGTAGTTGAGTTGGCCTTTTAGTCTGGACCCCATTGTGATGTTATTGTTAGGAGCGGTCTCCTTTACGTGTGGAGAGCTGAATTTCTGCTCAATCTAAATGTATGGGGTTATTCAGAGAGCACTGAAATGGTGCTCTCTCGTTCCCTGCACTTCCCCGCACTTTGGGGAATCAAACCTCCCCACCCTGCGGTGAATTCCGCATTCACCGCAGGGTCCTCGAAGCACAGGGAATCGGTCGCCGAATGCCGATGCCAACCCGTCGCAAACCCGTCACCCGCCGATGCCAACCCGCTGAACATCCGCTGCAAACCCGCCAGAGGGCCACCAAATGCAACCGAAAAGTCACCAGATGGTTAAAAAAAAAACACATTACGAATTAAAGTGTCAAAATCCAAACGCTGTTTGCAAAAAAGCTGCTGAACGAAAATTCTTGGAATTTACATATAAAGCCCTATGAATGGTAATAAAAAGGACTGTTACAGAAAAAAGAAAAACTGCTTTTAAAAAACCTGAAAAAAAATCTGAAAAAAATCCAGAAAAACGCTTAAAAGATCCGAAAAAAAAATCTATAAAGAGACTTTTTACTGCAGATTAAAATAATAAACGGTTTATTAGATATTGGATAAAAAAGGGAATATTTTTAACATGCAAACCTATGGGATTCGCCTGAATAAACCTTCCGAATGAAACCACCGAACAGCAGGGTATTTCACTTACATTTCTCTAATAATCAACCACTTACATACTATGAATAACCCCAGCTTAAATTGTTTAAAATGAGGCAATATATTAGAATTAGGAGATATGTGGATAAAGGATACATATATATCATAATAGAGCCTACTGCAACAGATCCATTGCTATGGTGTATGGGGCCATGAGAACACCTGTGATGCATTCCTCTCAATTGCCTGTTAATTTTGGGCAAAGACCTGTATTTTGTGTTTTTTTGGAGTTACTTAGCACCAGGGTTGAGCAGTAGGTAAAATTTGCAATTAGTGTCCCTCCAGAAATTAGTCCAGGCACCAACTGTTAGTTACAAAAGTGCTAGAGATATCTAGCGCTCCCCAGGTTAAGTATAGGATGCAGAAAGTACAGTAAGCTCGCACTGTGAATCGCTATTAGCGGTACGTTAACCGATTTTCCTGTTATGAGTGAGAGGCAAATGATATGTTGGTCAGGTGCTAGACGCAATTAACGCGGTGCTAACACAAAAGCATGCCACCGCTAACATTAGCTCACAGAAGGAGATAGTGCCCTAAATGTGTAAATAGCTTTTTTAGAATATTGAAATAGCCTACCTTTTGACAACGTCAAGTTTTCTTTTAGAAAAACAAGCACTTAGAATTCAACAATGAGCCTTGAATCCTTTCAGTCTTAGTAATGTGTAAGTATTGTTTGCTCAAGTGGAAATTACATCTTTTGAATTGAGTGTGCCTTTTGTGAGTGTGCCTTTTTCTAAACTGGTCATGTAGAGAGGGTCACTTCACCTCCTGGAGGAGCAAAAATCTATGCAATACTAGGTTACAATCTGCTTAATTTAAGGACGAAACATGTATATCTTACCTACGCATTCAGCAAATTTCCAAAAGATGTAATTTCCACATGAGCAAACAATACTTATGACATCATGATTCCTGTCATCACAGTAAGTCATCACAGTGACTGTCTTTACTCGGGTAGAATATATCAGCATATTAAGGAAATTACTTACATCTCAGTACCTTGGAGATGCTAATTGTTCTGTAGAATTGTATGATCCTTTGTGGGTTGATGTTAGAAGAAAAAGGTGACTATAAATACATGTATCTATCTGCTTACAATCATCCGAGTGAGCTGAATGCATAGGTAAGATATACATGTTGCGTCCTTAAATTAAGCAGATTGTAACCTAATATTGCATTGTTTTCCTTTAATTTCTAACTAGATTTTTGCTCCTCCAGGAGGTGAAGTGACCCTCTCTACATGACCGTTTAGAAAAAGGCACACTCAATTCAAAAATAGGTGTACTAATCAACCCATGCACAAATCAAACTAAGGTAAACATTGAGGGTAGACTTGTGCACCGATTTTTTTTTCGGTTCGATTCGGTTCGATTTTTCGGATTTTTAAACTTTTCGATTCGGCTCGTTTCGACCGATTTCTGTTTCGATTCGGTTCGGCTCGATTCGTTTTTCGTGTACTTTTTTTTTCGGAATTTCGACCATTTTTCGTATTTTCGTGTCACTTAGCTCGTTTTTTGTATCGACTTTTCGTAAGTTCGGAAATTTTCGTTTTTTCGGAAAGTCTGTTCTCGTTTCAAAGCAATAAATTTCGATTTGACACATTTCAAGTCCATTCGAAAATTCCGAAAATATTTCGTTTCGGCTCGGAAAATTTTTCGGATCTGCCATTTTCGGATCTAAAAATTTTCGGAAATTCGGCCGCATCCGAAAACACGAATCGGGAAATTTCGTGAAAATTCTGAAATTCCGAAACCCGAACCGCACATCCCTAATTGAGGGCTATATAACAATCTTCGCGCAAAACCCTCACGCAAAGCGTGAATTTTTGCTCCAAGCGTTAAACGCTTGCGTGCCCAAATCCCTGCTGGAATTACAATCCTCGCGCGTCTTTTCATCCGGCGATCAATAACGCACGCAAACAGGACGCACCTAACTGCTCGCGCAGTACCGTCGCGCCAAAAATCTGTGTGCGCACTGTTTTTTTCACACGATTGAGCCAATCAGATTTAAGAACCACAATTATCTCAGGTTAAGTTTTTGCACCTGCCAAAATCAATCAGAGCATATATGCTGCAGCAATAATACATGCACACACAACTTCTCCATATTATTGTTTGGGTATGAGTAGAATGTGTAACTACACTTTGCTGCATTTTTTTTTTTGGGCTGGTTTATTTGGGGTTAGCCAGGTTGTTCAGATTTGCCATTAACACCAGCTTTTAGGAGTTGCTAAAATTATGCGTGCAATGGCTATGCGGTAATTACCGCGAACAGATTGTAATACCATCCTCATACCAGCACACATTTGCATTTGCGCTCACAATGTTAAGTATAGGACGTGAGCAGTACAGTAAGCTCACGCAGGGTTCGCGCAGGGTCACCTGCGGTAGACCATTGCGCACGTTTGTTGCGATGTAATACGGCATTCGGTGCAAATGGTTTTACCCCTCGCACTAGTGTTTTTTTGCGCCGGCGCAAACATTTGCGTGAAGATTGTAATTTAGCCCCGACAGTCTAGTCACACACTTTATGAAATTGCCACACAACCCTAGAATGCCAACTGCTTTTTTTTTCTCAAAGTCTGCATTAGGTTTGGCTGTCCACTGGCACCGTAGTCGAGTGACCAACTTGGTCACCTGACTATAGACAATGCCATCAGCCGATCAGGGTCTTCCACTGGAGGCACCTGTGGACGACCCAGATCGGCCTATGGACAGGCCACCAGGTGAAAAAAAAATCTGCTGTGCAGTGCAGGGCTGCTGCAGGGTGAAAATAAACGGTATTTGATGCTGAAGTGGAGTTTCAGCATCAACGACAGCCTCCATCCAGCGCAGCCTGCTCCTGCTGAAGAAAAACAGCAAAAAAATCTACTTGCCAGGCTGCAGTGGGGGATTAGCCTCTCTGTTCCTGGTGCTAAAAGTGTTTCAGCACTAGGGGAAGCAGCGCTGAAGCCGGCTTGTTGAAAAAGAGAAAAAAAAAGACGAAAATATTTTTTACATTGAATCCTAAGGGCTGTCATTTTGCTTGTACCAGATCATCTAATTTCATCGGACCAAATTCAAAAAACTACTAAGCGAAAATGTCTGAAATTTACATATAAATCCAATAAATGACAATAAAAGGGCTGTTACAGAAAAAAGAAAAAATGATTTAAAAAAAAGAAAACAGAAAAAAGTTTCGCAATAAAAATCTGAAAAAATGCCTAAAAATCCTAAGAAAATCTATAAATAAAGAGACTTTTTACTGCAGAATATAATAATAAACAGTTTATCAGATACTGCATTTAAACGGGAATAAGGAATATTTTTAACATTGAAGCCTATGGGAATCGCCTGAATAAATCTGTAGAATGAAACCACCGAACAGTAGTGCATTTCGTCAACTTTTTCCTGCTGTTTTGTGTTCTCTGAATAGATGAAGGATTGCTTCTCTATGAGGATTTCAATGCCCTCGAACAGGCACCGAACAGGCACCGTATGTGCCGGCAATTCGCCAGCATTTGGGTAACTGCCTGCTCTCTGAATAGCCGAATGGCCAGGAACGGTAACCGTACGCTGAATTTCACTGTTCGGTTACCTTTCGGCCACAATTCGGATCTCTTTGAATAACCCTGATCGTGAATATATATCTCTAATGTAATCATATGTTTTTAGAGAAACCTGAGAAATAAGTGGTCAAGGTGATCTTTCTTCCATAAATAGTGCAATAGTTTAACTTGATAACAATAGTTCAAAGGTAGATTTTTTTCAACAAAATCATAATCTGAAGTTTAATGAGATTGAAATGTTTTGAGCATGAACTGTGTTGAAGAACAGACAAACACTATTATAATGATAACAATTTGAAATGGAAGAAAAATATGAATTGATGTTGATGATATATATACAGACCAGTATAACTACTCAGATACGCCACCTGTTCATTTATTGCCAGAATAATAGGATACTGAAAAATGCTTCCCTTTGTGTAAGACATTACCTTATCTTATAAAACACTTGATTATATTTATAGAATAACTTGTTCTTTCCCATTTGTTGTGTACAGTAAGAACCAATAATGGACATTCGCCTTTTAGTTAAAGCTGTTGGATTTTTTCTTCTGGTACTGATTGGGATCCCTGGAAATGTCTACATTTTGCTAAAATTCCTTATTGTTCGGGTGATTGAGAAGAAACTCCTACCAACAAATATCATCCTCATGGTTTTGTCTTTATCTAATTTGCTTATTGTCATATCCCGTGTCATCCCTCAGTATCTTCATGCCACAGGAGTTGAAAATCTACTGGATGACACAAAATGCAAAATGTTTGTATATACTTATAGAGTGAGCAGAGCAATGTCTATTTGTACAACTAGTCTTCTGAGTTGCCACCAATGTATTCTCATCGCTCCTAAAATCAAGCTGTGGATTTATCTTAAGCAAAAGGTTACCCAGAATGTATGGAAGATCCTTCTTATTATCCTGTCAGCAAATCTAATTGTCTATCGTACAAGCCTTATGTATGCCAATTCCAACAACAACGCTACTGTCTCACCATATGCATTGCGCCTAGTTTACTGTAATACAGATTACTTAAACTATATTAATTACATTTCAAATGGAATTGTATTTGCATTCAGAGACTTTCTCTTTGTGGGGTTAATGGCGCTTGCCAGCAGTTATATCGTCTACACTTTAATTTGTCATGAGAGATCAATAAAAGGCATAAGAAGCTCAGACAAAACCGAAAAACGATCAGTGGAGTACAAGGCATCTAGAGATCTGTTATCATGTTGGTTACTTTGTATGTACTATTATATGGCTTTGATAACTCTATGTGGATTTACACCCTGACTCTGTCCAATGTCAAACCTGACATGAATGATATAAGGATAGCTTTGGCTTGTTCTTACTCTGCTCTCAGTTCTATAGTCATGATTGCAACAAACCCCAAATTACAGCATAAAACCAAGATGGCATTTTGCAACAGATTTTTCCTGTGGAATCAGCAAAGTTATACAGAAAAGAACATACAAATTAATTGCATTGGTTAGTATCTTTGTTTGACAGCAAATATAGTTATAGAGTGTCCTGAACATTAAAATTAATCTGGTATTATTGTCATGTAATTACATTCTTTGTCATCGCATCGGATCTCCTTTGCATTGAGGTTAGTGTTTATTTAAAAAGATCCCACCCATTTATTACTCACTTTCCCTGAAGTATGATTCAAACTAAACTTTTATTAATGAACTGTTTTTATAAATCAGAATATGTAAATGTGTACTTCGAGCTATAACACGTTGATGAACATTAACAGCATTTGTCGGATTTTCGTGTCACTTAGCTCGTTTTTTGTATCGACTTTTCGTGATTTCGGAAATTTTCGTTTTTCGGAATTGTACATGTTTTCGGAATTTCGACCATTTTTCGTATTTTCGTGCCACTTAGCTCGTTTTTTGTATCGACTTTTCGTAAGTTCGGAAATTTTCGTTTTTTCGGAAAGTCTGTTCTCCTCGTTTCAAAGCAATAAATTTCGATTTGACACATTTCAAGTCCATTCGAAAATTCCGAAAATATTTCGTTTCGGCTCGGAAAATTTTTCGGATCTGCCATTTTCGGATCTAAAAATTTTCGGAAATTCGGCCGCATCCGAAAACACGAATCGGGAAATTTCGTGAAAATTCCGAAATTCCGAAACCCGAACCGCACATCCCTAATTGAGGGCTATATAACAATCTTCGCGCAAAACCCTCACGCAAAGCGTGAATTTTTGCTCCAAACGTTAAACGCTTGCGTGCCCAAATCCCTGCTGGAATTACAATCCTCGCGCGTCTTTTCATCCGGCGATCAATAACGCACGCAAACAGGACGCGCCTAACTGCTCGCGCAGTACCGTCGCGCCAAAGATCAGTGTGCGCACTGTTTTTTTCACACGATTGAGCCAATCAGATTTAAGAACCACAATTATCTCACGTTAAGTTTTTGCACCTGCCAAAATCAATCAGAGCATATATGCTGCAGCAATAATACATGCACACACAACTTCTCCATATTATTGTTTGGGTATGAGTAGAATGTGTAACTACACTTTGCTGCATTTTTTTTTTGGGCTGGTTTATTTGGGGTTAGCCAGGTTGTTCAGATTTGCCATTAACACCAGCTTTTAGGAGTTGCTAAAATTATGCGTGCAATGGCTATGCGGTAATTACCGCGAACAGATTGTAATACCATCCTCATACCAGCACACATTTGCATTTGCGCTCACAATGTTAAGTATAGGACGTGAGCAGTACAGTAAGCTCGCGCAGGGTTCGCGCAGGGTCACCTGCGGTAGACCATTGCGCACGTTTGTTGCGCTGACTATTTGCGCTGACTATGTAATACGGCATTCAGTGCAAATGGTTTTACCCCTCGCACTAGTGTTTTTTTGCGCCGGCGCAAACATTTGCGTGAAGATTGTAATTTAGCCCCGACAGTCTAGTCACACACTTTATGAAATTGCCACACAACCCTAGAATGCCAACTGCTTTTTTTTTCTCAAAGTCTGCATTAGGTTTGGCTGTCCACTGGCACCGTAGTCGAGTGACCAACTTGGTCACCTGACTATAGACAATGCCATCGGCCGATCAGGGTCTTCCACTGGAGGCACCTGTGGACGACCCAGATTAGCCTATGGACAGGCCACCTAGTGAAAAAAAAGCTGATGTGCAGTGCAGGGCTGCTGCAGGGTGAAAATAAACGGTCTTTGATGCTGAAGCGAAGTTTCAGCATCAACGACAGCCTCCATCCAGCGCAGCCTGCTCCTGCTGAAGAAAAACAGCAAAAAAATCTACTTGCCAGGCTGCAGTGGGGGATTAGCCTCTCTCTTCCTGGTGCTAAAAGTGTTTCAGCACTAGGGGAAGCAGCGCTGAAGCCGGCTTGTTGAAAAAAAGAAAAAAAAGACGAAAATATTTTTTACATTGAATCCTAAGGGCTGTCATTTTGCTTGTACCAGATCATCTAATTTCATCGGACCAAATTCAACTTACATTGAAAGGATCGCTCATCTGTTGTAATCGCATAAAATTGTCTGAAATCGTCCGTCGATGGTTTGATGCAGTGGAAGAGGGCTGATTCACATGCATGTTGTAGGATCAGTCGGACAACTTCAGACGATATCGGATGACGTCACCATCGCACGAATACGGTGTCAGTGGACGGCCAGCCTAAAACTGTTGTCACTGTGTAAGAAAGTTGTAAGAGCAGGAAAGAATCATTACCCATTAATGTGTACATTTATTATATACACCTTTAAATATGATGTGTAATTCGAATTACTTGCGGATTTGTTTTGCTGAATTTGGTAAAACTCATAGTTATTGATTCTATTCAGTAATTATTTATATAAATATTTTAATTAGGGTACTAGTTAGCCATATTTTGATGGACATGGCAAAATTGCTCATAAAATATCTTAAAACTATTTGATATCTAACACTGAAAAAATATTGGGATATTTAGAATTTGAGGAAAACATGCACATTTAAAAGGAAACCCCTTCTTTAATGTGTTGTCGTAGAGTGTTATGCGGCCAACAAGTAAAGAGACATGCTTATCTCCTCAGAGATATGTAATTAGTAATTGCTTTATAAATGGTGTAGATTGTTCAAAATGTGCCCTAGTGGGGTTTTTTTTCTCTATGGAACAATTCACGGCCATGCTTTAATCAATTCAGAAATTGCGGCACTGCATTTAGCAGCGCTGAAAGCAAAGTTTTGATTTCCCTTAAGAAAATGTCAACTACACACAGGTCATTTTAGGCTAGGGACAGATGAGCGCATTTTCTGCAGCCACCGTCAAAATGTACGTCGATGCTTGCGCACGCATTTTTTCACGGAATACGCTTAAGTGGTCAGACGATGCGCAATTCTGGACGTATTTCATGACGGTGGGGTAAAAAGAAGTCTAGGGAAATCCGTCTGTTTGAACGTTATGTTGGCCGCACACTAGCAGCGTCTGACGTCTCCTAATCACGCAAACACGCCGCTATGCGGCCGCAGCGCACTCTTTACGTCAGTAGCAGCGGTTTCACGTTCTGATAAAAATGCGTTCATTTGCTGGTTGCGTGGTGTCGGCGCACTTTTGTACGCACGTACTGCGTATATTGGCCGTCATTGGCCGTTATGTGCTGCTACTGCCGCCGTGATTTAGTGCGTCTGCACGCGCGTTCCGACTGCCCCACTCTGACCCTAGCCTTAGAGCCCGGAGGTCCATTTTACCCACAACTTTGTTTACCATCAAAAACAGTATTTATATAAATTAATCCCACTCTTGGGAAATAAATAGAAGGAGCAAAGAAGTGCAATATATGTGCAGCTACAACTGTTTAAAACCATTATGGTAATTAATCAGGGGATACATTAAATACAATCAATTAAGTGGAAAGAATACATTAAATACAATCAATTAAGTGGAAAGAAGAAAGCTGGGTGTCAATTCTAAACTTTCAATGCTGTATTTAAAGGATAAAATATTAAATATTATTGTTTAAACTATTAAAATAAATATATTTAAAATTACAAAATAAATATGACGTAAAATTACAGAAAGAAATTGACATGCATTGAAGTATATGTTTTTGTAAGTCATACAGGGTTATTCAAAGAGAATCGAAAAGTCACCGCACGTTCTCTTCAATTTGGTGCAATTCGGCGATCCTATTTCGACGACCCTGCGGTGTGTTCAGCAAGCACAACAGGGCTGTCGTAGTGCAGGGAAAAGCCACCGCAAACCCGGCGAACACCGTAACCCGCAAAAACATCTGGATTAACCCAGCCGAACACGCCAGAGAAACCCGACTAGCCGCCAATCACAGCACAGAGCAGACGCCGGAAAAACCCGACACGCAGACGAAGGAGGTGAAAAGAAACAAAACAGTCTGCTTGAAAGTTGGGAAATTGAAACGCTGTTTGCAAAAAACTACTAAGCGAAAATGTCTGGAATTTACATATAAATCCAATAAATGACAATAAAAGGGCTGTTACAGAAAAAAGAAAAAATGATTTAAAAAAAAGAAAACAGAAAAAAAGTTTCTCAATAAAAATCTGAAAAAATGCCTAAAAATCCTAAGAAAATCTATAAATAAAGAGACTTTTTACTGCAGAATATAATAATAAACAGTTTATCAGATACTGCATTTAAACGGGAATAAGGAATATTTTTAACATTGAAGCCTATGGGAATCGCCTGCATAAATCTATAGAATGAAACCACCGAACAGTAGTGCATTTCGTCAACTTTTTCCTGCTGTTTTGTGTTCTCTGAATAGATGAAGGATTGCTTCTCTATGAGGATTTCAATGCCCTCGAACAGGCACCGAACAGGCACCGTATGTGCCGGCAATTCGCCAGCATTTGGGTAACTGCCTGCTCTCTGAATAGCCGAATGGCCAGGAATGGTAACCGTACGCTGAATTTCACTGTTCGGTTACCTTTCAGCCACAATTCGGATCTCTTTGAATAACCCTGATCGTGAATATATATCTCTAATGTAATCATATGTTTTTAGAGAAACCTGAGAAATAAGTGGTCAAGGTGATCTTTCTTCCATAAATAGTGCAATAGTTTAACTTGATAACAATAGTTCAAAGGTAGATTTTTTTCAACAAAATTATTATCTGAAGTTTAATGAGATTGAAATGTTTTGAGCATGAACTGTGTTGAAGAACAGACAAACACTGATATAATGATAACAATTTGAAATGGAAGAAAAATATGAATTGATGTTGATGATATATATACAGACCAGTATAACTACTCAGATACGCCACCTGTTCATTTATTGCCAGAATAATAGGATACTGAAAAATGCTTCCCTTTGTGTAAGACATTACCTTATCTCTTATAAAACACTTGATTATATTTATAGAATAACTTGTTCTTTCCCATTTGTTGTGTACAGTAAGAACCAATAATGGACATTCGCCTTTTAGTTAAAGCTGTTGGATTTTTTCTTCTGGTACTGATTGGGATCCCTGGAAATGTCTACATTTTGCTAAAATTCCTTATTGTTCGGTTGATTGAGAAGAAACTCCTACCAACAAATATCATCCTCATGGTTTTGTCTTTATCTAATTTGCTTATTGTCATATCCCGTGTCATCCCTCAGTATCTTCATGCCACAGGAGTTGAAAACCTACTGGATGACACAAAATGCAAAATGTTTGTATATACTTATAGAGTGAGCAGAGCAATGTCTATTTGTACAACTAGTCTTCTGAGTTGCCACCAATGTATTCTCATCGCTCCTAAAATCAAGCTGTGGATTTATCTTAAGCAAAAGGTTACCCAGAATGTATGGAAGATCCTTCTTATTATCCTGTCTGCAAATCTAATTGTCTATCGTACAAGCCTTATGTATGCCAATTCCAACAACAACGCTACTGTCTCACCATATGCATTGCGCCTAGTTTACTGTAATACAGATTACTTAAACTATATTAATTACATTTCAAATGGAATTGTATTTGCATTCAGAGACTTTCTCTTTGTGGGGTTAATGGCGCTTGCCAGCAGTTATATCGTCTACACTTTAATTTGTCATGAGAGATCAATAAAAGGCATAAGAAGCTCAGACAAAACCGAAAAACGATCAGTGGAGTACAAGGCATCTAGATCTGTTATCATGTTGGTTACTTTGTATGTACTATTATATGGCTTTGATAACTCTATGTGGATTTACACCCTGACTCTGTCCAATGTCAAACCTGACATGAATGATATAAGGATAGCTTTGGCTTGTTCTTACTCTGCTCTCAGTTCTATAGTCATGATTGCAACAAACCCCAAATTACAGCATAAAACCAAGATGGCATTTTGCAACAGATTTTTCCTGTGGAATCAGCAAAGTTATACAGAAAAGAACATACAAATTAATTGCATTGGTTAGTATCTTTGTTTGACAGCAAATATAGTTATAGAGTGTCCTGAACATTAAAATTAATCTGGTATTATTGTCATGTAATTACATTCTTTGTCATCGCATCAGATCTCCTTTGCACTGAGGTTAGTGTTTATTTAAAAAGATCCCACCCATTTATTACTCACTTTCCCTGAAGTATGATTCAAACTAAACTTTTATTAATTAACTGTTTTTATAAATCAGAATATGTAAATGTGTACTTCGAGCTCTAACACGTTGATGAACATTAACAGCATGTTTTTTTAATGTAATGCTTTGGTGCCCCCAAAGATAACTTCATAAAGCAATAGTTCCCAGTTGCCATTGTAGTGTATAAGTAGTCAAGAACTCATAACAAGACCCCTCAAGGTGTCATGGTGTCTACCGTACCATCCTTTACCTAACGTCCTCTTGTCGAACTTCCTCGCGCATCCCAGTGTCTGGGAACCATTGTTCTATGTGGTGACTCTGTTTGTCTACCAGCAACTGCATCCCAGAATGATGCCAGGATGACACCTGAAATGTAGAAATGGAATGATGCCAAGGTACAGGCTCCCATTTCCATGTCAATATGCTATCAAGCAATCATGGGAATGACACTTGTGTCACCGCGCCATTGGATAATGATGTATATGTGCTGGAAGCCATTAGAATGATGCTGACTCCATCTTCAATAGTACTAGATGCCCAAACAAATCCATCCATGTTGTCTTAGCAACTAGGGAGGAACCAAGACCTGTGGTCCCCTATAAAAGACCACATTTTAGTGCCAGTAGCACATGTCTATAGTGCAACGTCTTTAAGCCTGTCCCTGTGCTCCCTTCTAAGGATTCCCCCAATAATATTTCTGATTTGTTTTCCATGCTCTATAACCTCCATCTTGATTCCTGGGCTAATTTGTGAAAGCACCCTCTAACCCCCAGCTTGTGTCTGATTTTGTTCCTGATTGATTCCATGGGTCCTTATCTCTGGCTTGATCCTGACTATACTCCTTTGTGACTGCCCCATGACCTCTGATTTGCTTCTGGCTATACTCCAGTGTACTCAATAGCAGTTCTTGGGTACATGTTTCAGCTGTATTCTTGCCCTCTGGACTCTGACCTGCTGCTGCTCTGGTCCTTTATCAACAAGATTGTGATACAAGGAGTTTTTTCTTTGAGAAAGGATTTTACCAGGAAGGATACATTGAGATTTCTCTCATTTTCAAGTATGTCCTGGGTGGCGAGTATATACCGTTAGGTGTCTTGCCCAAGGACACTTACTGGAGAGGTGTTCTTGCCGGGATTGAACCTTTGTCTCCACAGTCTGTCTCCACGGTTATAGAGCAGTGATGTTACCTCTATTCCACCCAGTAGTCTAATGACCAGTCCATAGCAATGGCTGTGGATAAATAAGAAACTACACAGAGAATAGTCAGAGAGTGAGCCGGGTCAAAGGTAGGAGAAATCTTTAAATCAAGGGGACAAATCGAGATCAAAGTACAAAGTAGAGTACAAGTAGAACCAGTAGAAGTACAAGTAGAAACAACAAGTAGAAACAGTAGTTGCAAATAAAGCCAAGGTCAAGAGCATAGAACAATTCAGCAGAATAATACAGTGAAGAAAAATGGAAACCACAACAGGGTACCGTATATAGCAGTGTTTTCCAAACCTGTCCTCAGGACCCTCTGCCTCGCCAGGTTTGCCAGGTATCTGAAGCACAGCACAGGTGATATGATTTGCTGCTCAATGACTGCAGGATTCAGTCTGGTTTGCCCCAAGGTGATCTGCAAAATCTGGCCTGGTTGAGGGTCCCGAGGACAGATTTGGGAAACACTGGTATATAGGAAGGGTCTCCATTAAGCACCCTAATGAAATTAACCCAATGACTAAGACACCAGATGGGCATAATGTCTGGGTTCTGCTCATATAAAAAATATAGAAATAATGCACTACTGATGCAGTATTGTTAAAATGTCATAGAGAATAACAGTGAAGAGATACTGGCATGCAGGAAGGAGGCAAGTGGTCACTGCTGCCACATTATGGACAATATCTAGGGAACAGCCTTAAGGGAAAGTTGAAAAGATTGAAAAGCTAGAGGCATGCAGAGCAGAAAGTGGTAATGGTAAAAAGACAAGATGAATAGGACAAAGTAAGAGAAATATACCAAAATGGGACAAGGGAAGTGGAAATGTTGCAAAGTCATATGGGAATCTATACCAGTCATGCACATATGTTGTAAAAGAAGACTGTGGGCTAAATTACATTCTTCACGCAAACGTTAACGCTCACTTGGGCAAGCATTAATGTTTGCTGCGGTGTTTACTGCATATTACAATCCAAACGCAAACGGGCTAAGTAACCCGTTTGCATTTGGTACCTTTGGTTTTTCAGTGTGAGGTTACTGTACTTTGTGCTCCCTATACTTAACATGGAAAGCGCAAAGTGTTAATCAGCACTGGATTACAAAGTCCTAACGCTGATTAACGTCTGGCTCTGGTTAACGAAAAAAGTTAACCAGAGCCAGCTCTTGGTGTTAACGGATTCCGCTTCTGCAGAATCCATTAAACCAGCCTTAAAAATAAAAAAACAAATCCTATACTCACCTCCTGTCCCGCGGCGAGGACAGCGACTCCGTCCTCCACCTCTGTCCGGCAGGAGCAGCGAAAGACTACGCCAAATGTTGGCGAATTGCCTGCACATACGGTGCCTGTTCTGTGCCTGTTCGAGGGCAGTGAAATCCCCATAGCTTCATCTATTCAGAGAACAAAAACCAGCAGTGAAAAGTTGCCGAAATGCGTTGCCATTCGGTTGCTTCATTCGACAGGTTTATACAGGCGAATCCCATAGGCTTCAATGTTAAAAATATTCCCGTTTTAATTCAATATCTAATAAACCATTCATTATAATATTCTGCAGCAAAAAGTCTCTTAATTTTTAGATTTTTTAGGACCTAAAAGAAAAATTATACTTAAATATCAAGGAGCCTCCTCAGTGTCAAGACGAACAAAGACCTTGTGCCCCAATGTTTCGGCTGTAAAGCCTTTGTCAAGGGTGCACAAACAGGGAAATTATGACGATATATAGAGGGAGAAATTAAACATATTACCAACGTTCAAATAATCCACTCCGGATACGTTGCAGGTGTGCAGAGTTCAAGCCAGTGGCCGCTGAAAATGACATAGAGAGATACGCGCCAGACAAGGCGCCGGGTCTCCCGCCGTCAACACCAAACCCCCCGCGCATGCGCTAACCCAAAAGGGGCGCATGCGCACAGGGTCCGGAAAAATGGTAGATGCCCCCTAATGACAATAATCACAAAAAAGATAGTATATAAACAAAAACGGGTTTATCGTGAAACATGCTGTGTCTGCTAGGACAAACGCTAGAGTAGTGTACCCTTCATGGATCCAAACAAAATCCTGATCAAATACAAAAAATACATTTACTATATATAAAGCCTCTAGTACTGTGGCTATAGAAAAGATAAATGTATATATATAGACCAACGCTACTAAGAAGTGCCCGATCTAAAATAAATAACAATATATCCAAAACCCAATATCACAGCATATAAACAATGCAAAAAGGAATACAGTACCTGCATAGTAAAATAGTCCAAGATAAGATATATTCGGTGTTCATGGCGGGAGACCCGGCCCCTTGTCTGAAGCGGATCTCTCTACATCATTTTCAGCGGCCCCTGGCTTCAACTCTGCACACCTGCAGCGTATTTGGAGTGGATTATTTGCACGTTGGTATTCTATTCTGGTGTGGTTTATTTTTTCATGCTTCTTCGGGCGGCAGCTCTTCTTCCTTTTTGCAAATATGCTTTTCTTTTGCTTATCTTGAGTTCATGAGAGATAAAGGAGCGTTTGCATTGCCCTAGAGTCTGTGATATTGTTAACCATATTTATATATTTGATTTATACTTTTTGAATTTAACACACTGATATTCTTTATGTATATCAGGGTTATCCAAAGAGATCCGAATTGCTTGAGAAAGGTAACCGAACGCTGAAAATCAGTGTTCGGTTACCTTTCCTGACCATTCGGCTATCCAGAGAGCAGGCAATTCGCCAAATCCTGGCGAATTGCCTGAACATACGGTGCCTGTTCGGTCCCTGTTCGAGGGCAGTGAAATCCCCATGAAAAAGCACTGCTTCGGCTATTCAGAGAACACAAACCAGCAGTGAAAGGTTCCCCTAATGCCCTGCCATTCGGTGGTTTAATTCGGCAAATTTATTCAGGAGAATCCCATAGACTTCAATGTTAAAAATATTCCCGTTTTAATTCAATATCTAATAAACCGTTCATTATAAAATTCTGCAGCAAAAAGTCTCTTTATTTATAGATTTTTTAGGATACTTTAAGCATTTTTCTGATTTTTTATTTTTTTTTTAAAAGTCCGATTTTTTTTGTTTTTTTTTTTCAGTTTACTTATTTTTTTTGTAACAGCCCTCTTTATTATCATTCCCTGGACCTCCTGTGAAAATTTCAGACATTTTCGCTCAGTAGTTTCTTTGCAAACAGCGTTTCTTTTTCCCAGATTCATACAAATGGTTTTGCTAATTTATTCACTGCCTCCTCTACGTCACAGCTGCTTCGGCTTTGTGTGATTCGGCTCCTGTTCGGCTCCTGTTCGGCTCCTGTTCGGCTTTTTCGAAGGTTAATCCAGATGTTTTTGCTTGTTTTCAGCGTGCATTCGGTTAGTTTTCGTCAGGTTTGCGGCAGCTTTTCCCTGCAATTCGGGGACCCTGTGGTGTTTGCTGAATACACCGCAGGGTCACCGAAATGCAATCGGCAAAAGGAACCGAATTGAAGAGAACGAAAAGTCACCGAACGTGCGGTGACTTTTCGAATCTCTTTGGATAACCCTGTATGTTTTTTGTTTGTTACCAATAAACTTTAATTTTTATTCTTCTTTGGTGTGCTTCCAAGTTGTAAATGTATGGACATGGCACATTTTAATATCAGGTCTATTCAGAGAAAGGTGAAACTCTGGAGAACCTTTGGAGAAGTGAAAATTGTAGGTCAAAATAGTCAAACCAGAAAAATTCTCCCATCTCACTTTCTAAATCAGCTATTTTGACCTCGAATTTTCACTTCTCCAAAAGTTCTTGGGTCCTATTACAATCTTCGTGCATACGTTTGCGCCCGCGCAAAAATGCATTAACGCGAGGGGCAAAACCCTTTGCGCTGAACGTTGTATTACAATGTCAGCGCAACAAACGTGCATATACATCTACCGCGGGTGAACCCACGTGAACGTTGCGCGAGCTTACTGTACTTTGCACGTCCTATACTTAACATTGTGAGCGCAAATGCGTTTGTGCGCTGGTACGTGGATGGTATTACAATCTATGCGCAGTTTGTAACGCACAGCCTTTGCGCGCATAATTTTAGCAACTCCTAAAAGCTGGTGTTAATGACAAATTCTATCAACCTGGCCAAAACCAAATACACCAGCCCAAAAAAAATACGCAGCAAAGTATAGTTACACATTCTAAACATACCAAACCAATAAATTTGAGACGTTGTGTGTGCTTTCTTCATATTTTTTTGCTCCAGATGAAGCCGACGTGCAGCCGGCGAAACATATGTTGAGCTAATGTCCAACTTTTTATTTTAAAGTTGTCTATGTTGTGTCAGCATCGCTAGGGTCAGGATAGAATTTATGAGCATGAGCTCTATCAGCATTAGGGCAAGTTTGGGTTGTTCAATCAATTGTGGTGCACTTGAGTGAGCTTAATGGGTTTTTTTTTCTCTATTTTCCCTATGTGGACTGTATTATTACACAGTATTAGTGCCTTTTAGTGCTTTCCATTCAGCCCATTACTCAGCCTATTTATGCTTGGTTAGTTGTCCAATTTACCCTACGATGCTATGTGTGTATATGTATTTTAAAGTTTGGGATCTGAGAGTGTTTTTCGGTTAATAAAATTCATTAAGTACTAGCCACTCCCTGATCATCAGTTGATGGGCCTTGTTGCCTGTTATACTGGTTATTTTCTTTTGTTTTTGTATATCTAATAATAAAGGTTTAATCCTGTTGATGGGAGTTTTGTCCACCTTTTGCTACATGGACAGGTGATTGTTTTCTAGGTGGGACCATTTCCTCACCTTTTGCTGTTATACTTTTTTTATTGATGCAGCACATATGCGCAGATTGACTTTAACAGGCGCAAAAACTTAACGTGAGACAATTGTGTTTCTTAATTCTGATTGGTTGAATCGCATGAAAAAAACAGTCCGCTTACTGACTTCTGCATGCAACGTTGCTGCGCGAGTTTTTTCGTGTCCGATTTACACGCGTTATTGCTCGACCGAAGAAAAAATGCACGAGGATTGTAATTCCAGCGGTAACGTTTAATGCTGGGCGCACAAATTCATGCGTTCAGCGTGCGTTTTTGCGTGAAGAATGTAATAGGGCCCTTTCAGTTTCAACTTTCTCTGAAAAACCCTGTATAACTTAATATAAAAATACGGATCTTGATGCACGAACTTGGAACGTTTTAATATAACAGTGCAGATTCTTAAGTACAGACTCACTAGCGTTAATAACAGTCAACAGGCGTTCACAAGCTTGGTAGTAGGACGCGATATATCTCTGATTGAAGTATAGTTTGATTGACAGTCAGAGGCATTTTCTTGTGGGTACTGGGGTAGATGATGCATTAGGCGTATCTATTAGGAACTCACAAGAATATATATATCTGGTAGGAACAGGTGACGCGGTAAAGAAAGCACCTGTTGGATATATATGTTGCGGCGGTAGAGAGGTGCTAGCTACACCTTTTCTTGCAGGATCCTATATTTGGAATATAGGGGAGGACTAGATGCTTTATTGTCGTTGTAACATAGGACACGATAGATATAGGTCTATCCTCATTTCTGACTGTTGATAAACTAAGGGAATTGAAGAGTGACCAGGAAAACAAAGCTATGAATCGAGAATGGGAAATGAACAGAATAGCCATACTGGTTGGTTGTCACCATGCAAGTTAGTTGAGGAAAGGACAGGCAAAAGTAATGTGATGACAAACCTAAAGATGTTAGGCAAGATTTGCGAATTAGATAATCCCAGATTACAGGTAGAAGAATGGAAACATGTGTTGAGAAATAAGAAAGGAATGCTGATTGATAATAGTTTATGGAATGTAGCACAGGATTGGTATAGGGTTGCAAAAGAAATTAAGAATGAAGGGTGGATAGAAACAATAGATAAGAAGAAAGGAACAACGAATTACTACTATCTCACCCCAAAATCGGAACCCCCTGCATATGGCCAGGTTCCCAAAATTAAAGTAGAAAAATCCGCCCCCACGAGTCTATACCCTGTTTTAAGTACAGACGGAGCATATTACACACCAAGTTCTGCCCCATTCCCACCAACATCCACAAGTCAGACACCGACGATATCCCCTATTATGCCCCATTTGCCCATGTTAGACACCACTCTCCAAACGATAGACCGGACCGGTGACCCGGGTCAACCCACCTTTCTCCAGTCATTCTTATGACTCAGTAAATCGTACTGATGATTCCCTAACGTCCCACATAGGGATACTTGCAACCACACCCCAGGTCACCCGTAGCCAGCCCATCACCTTTCCACCCCAGCACCAAGATCTTATCACCTTTCCACCCCAGCAAACCGACACCATGTACGCTTTCTACCAAAACACCCAAGACATACCCCCGACTCCGAAGAATAATGTCACCTGGACACAGCAGCCCACTCTCAGTATGACAGCAGGCACCGTGGAAGGGGGGCCTGGTGGGGAGGGGGGGGGGCGTCCTCCATGAACCTGTTTTACTTGTGGAGAATCCAGCCATCTCAAACGGGATTGTAAAGTACCCCGTAGGCGACGGCCCCCACCCAAAGCCCAGATGCCCCCAATGGCCCTTGACAGGATACTGCCATTGTATCTGACAATTTCCCTTGACCCACAATCCCTGGCTTAGGCCTTTCCCCCAAGGTAATGTCTGACCAAACAACCAATATAATATATTTTTGTGTATATACTGTGTGTTTTGTATATATGTGTATAGAGTATGAGTCAATAAAAAGTATAGATTTAATCGGTGGTTGGTCAGGGATGCCTGTTCCGACATGGTATAAAAGGATGTAAACAAGATGATGAATTTTTATGAGTGGGATGAAAGTTAGATGAAAGCAGAATCTGATATTCTATAGGATGCGGATGATAGTTTATGAGTCAATGTAAGAAGAGGGTGGGAAAGCCTATCCTAGATATGGCGACTACGGGTTGCTTGCCAGTAGAGAGCATTATGAAGAACATGTATGTATGTATGTATGTATATATGTCAGATATGTAAAGCACGGTGAGAAGACCAAAAGCAAAATAGACAGGTGAGACATGACACCTGCTCCATGGTTGGCTGTTTGCCAAGAGACTATGAGTTGTTGACTGTTGTAGTGTATATGTGAAGTACAAGACGTACGTATGCAGAATTATTGTTCTTGTAGATATAATCGTTTGTCTATATTAATGGAGAGAGTTTTTGTTTTTGCTACCGGCCTCATGGTTTATTAATTTAGTAAAGAAATAGTTTTATACAAAATATTCTCGGAGAGAAGGGCTACGTATTCTATCAGTATTGCTCTGCAGGACAGGGTGCTACGGAGCGTTAAAAAGAAAAAAAAACAAAAGAAGTGAATTTTAAAGTGGCGTATTATGTTTTTTTTATGTAAAAGAAGAAAAAGGAAGCAGGACGCAGGCCAGAAAATGAAACTAGAAAAATTAGATTAGTTCCTTTTTTCCTATGGCCGTGCAAATCAGATATGTTAACCCTGCAGAAAGAGAAGAAAAAAGAATATTGGACTCTACGCAGTTTAAACGTGGAGCGAGTTCTTTCCCTGCTGCAATAGCTTATGTTAGCTTACTATAGATATAGTATACTGACAATATCAGAAGATTGCAGGTTTATGACGGCCCCACAGACAGAGTGTGACCTAGCTATGTACATGATAAAGTTGCTAATGCCTCCAAGTCTCTAACAGCTCAAGATATTAATTACAACAGAGATTGGTTACAAAAGTCTAGTGAGGCCTGCTGATTAAGTATTAATTTGCATAATAAGACAGACGTCAGCAGCCCCAAGTATTGGCACCACATGTCGTTTCTGCTTACCGTCAAAATGCCCCAGCGCGAATAGCTGTCTTCCGTAGGTCACCTGCGCCTGCAATATTCCCTCCTGCTCCCTGCTGTGTCACACACCTGGTGTTGGAGTCTACACCGCACTGCTCTCTTTCCATTTCCAGGGGGGGTGATTCCGATTGTGATTCTGATTCTGGTAATGCTGGTAACTATGAGGAATTTTCAATTCTGTTCAGTTCAACTTCCCCCCTCGCCCCCACCGTTTCTGACCAAAGTAAAAACAGGAACTGCACGCACTTGCAGTGCTAACATGTAAAAACACATCGAAGGTTTAGTACACCAGAAGCTGATATTAAATCATTTAGCAGACCAGGCAGCAAGACAGACAGACTCACTCAGACACAGGAAAAGGAACTCGAGCAGCTAGTTCACACTACTAGTAACCCAGTCTTCTGTCTCAGACCTAAGAAATAAAGTGTGCTTACCTAAGGCACTCTATATCCAGCTGTAGTACAATGGGCACATGGGCCCTCACATCTCTCAAATACAATGATGAATGCCCTCAGCGGGCTACACAATCTGTCACCTTTTCGAAATACTGTTTCCCTCAACAAATACAGTTACAATCTGACAGTTTAGTAACAAATGTCACCAGTGTTTCAAAAACATTAACTGATATCTATGGTTAGGTGTTCTCTTGCATTCCAGACCCTGAGAGTATCAACGACACTTATCAACTAGTCCCGGGAGATTGGGTACTAGTGAAGAAGAAAGATTCCACTTGAGCCCAGATACGACGGTCCCTTCCAGGTCCTCCTCACAACTGCAACTTCAGTAAAATTGGATGGAAAAGCCACCTGGATCCACGCCTCCCACTGTAAAAAGACCTGTACACCAGAAGCGGACCAGACAACAAAACAACCATGATTGTGTATATCCTTCTCATTTGGGGGGTGGGAATCCAGGGGCACAATGGGGTGGGAATCCAGGGGCACAAGGTAGCTGTTATACTGGGACAGGTGGCTGATGATATGGTGCAAGCGGCTATGAAAGCCCAGGTGGAAGCTGCCCTAGCACAACTGACGGACAATGCCCATGTCATGGGCCACACAATGAGTACTACTGGCGCAGAAAACAAACTATCCACTTTCTGGTACAATTCTTCTAACACTCGCGTAGCTACATACACCTTTAACTATTGTGATATACACCCATGCCCAGGCCCCCGCTTGCAATGTATCTGGAGAAATGGGATTCCACATGATTATGACATATATATGTGCGTTACCAATAGCTATTGGGGACAGGAGTGCGGTAGCTGGGCATCGGTGGGATGGAATACGGGAGTTCCCTGGGGACACAAACCGCAGATAGCCTTAGATAAGAAAGATGAAAATGGTAAATCACTTCTCGTTCGTATGACACTGACGATGGCCCCAAACACCTGCCCCAAGTACGAAGTACAGAAGTCGGATGATGATGGGGAAGTGCGGTTTAGAACAGGGGCAACAGCACTGAAACCAATTCTAACCCTAGAAAATCCAGGACCCGGGGATTCAGGTATCTATGTTCTGGGTTTGTGTGTAAAGGGGGGTTCAGAGAATCCGCAGACCCTGGGAAAATTCCGCCTACGAGATATGTACCTTGCCCCTGACTGGGTCCCTCCGCACCCACAGCCCAAACCGTTTAATCACCACATGATAATCTCTTCCAATGGTATAGTGGCCATCGCTGATCCCACGTTTGAGGATACTATGGCCATTGAAACAGGGTACTCAGATATGAATGTTTGGTTAGAATGGATGAAATATACCGCTCAGTCCCACAACAGAACCAATTGCTATGTGTGTGGTACTGCTAGGCCTCATCTAGGTACGGTACCCCTCAATATCCCCGAGGATGTCGAGGAATGTTTTCTCAGTTTGTTTACCGACACCACTCTAAGTCACGATGCCTGCACAGAATGGAAGTCCAAATACCCCCTCCAGAAACGAAACCACAGACTCTCAGAGAGTATCACTATCTACCCCGGGAACTACACCTGTCACTCCTCTTGGGGAACCGGTGGCCGGGTAGTCGGAAACTTTACAGAAGGTTATTGTGCACAGTACAGCGCTGTGGAGAAGGAGAAGGTGCAAAACCAGGTGATCTCCCTGGGAGATGTCTATTGGATCTGCGGTGACATGCGTGTCCGCTCCCGCTTGGTAGGTGCGTGGGACGGTGAGTGTGCTCTGGCTAAAGCCATCATGCCCCTCCACATCCTGCCCTTTGATGATGATCTGCTAACAGCCCACACCCCCGGACTCACTAGACAAAGGAGAGAGGCGAATTCTGTACCTGGCAGTTTCGATCCCCACGTCTACCTTGATGTCATAGGAGTCCCAAGGGGGGTGCTTAATGAGTTCAAAGCTCGAGACCAGGTAAAGGCGGGATTTGAATCTTTAATCCCCATGGTAACTATCAACAAAAATGTTGATTGGATTAACTATATCTATTATAACCAGCAGAGATTTGTTAACTATACCCGAGATGCCCTCCAGGGTTTTGGCCGACCAGCTAGGCCCGTCCTCTGCAATGACCTTCCAGAACTGAATGGCCCTCGATATGCTACTGGCAGAGAGGGGTGGGGTCTGTAAAATGCTGAAAGGTACTGGTGGCTCCTGTTGCACCTTTATCCCGGATAACACAGGCCCCACTGGTAAGGTCACTAAAGTCATTAAAAAATTGGAAAGCCTGTCTGAAGAACTGAAGAAAAACTCTGGCATTACTGATCCATGGGATCAGTATTTTAGTTGGATGAGTGGCTGGCAGAAGATCCTCACACAAATAGGGATAGTTATCCTGGTAGCGATGGTTCTGTTGGCGGTGATTGGATGTTGTGTTTTACCCTGCATTAAAAAGGTTGTAGAAAGAACTGTGGAATCCACTACACCTGTTCTGCTTAGTCAAGTGTGTGGGGACACTGGGGAGAATAATGGCACTTCCTATGCTAGTCTAGAATTTCTGGAAGTTCCTGTGAATGAGATGTATGACAGGATCCGCCCACCAGTGACAACCCAACCTCAGAATTATGAATCCATGCGTCCCCTCCCTCGAGAAACCCATCTGTGACTTAACTTTAACCGAAAGGTTGGTGACCCTTTGCGAGATGAGTTGAAGGCCCGATTCTTGACCCACCAGTCTAGCCATGCCGCAGTCCAAGCTACACAGGGGTTGGATCAACAGGATCCTTCGTCTCAAACTTGGTGAAGATTTAGGGTGGCTGGCGAGACTATTAGGGGAACTGATGACGGCGCGGCTCGTCTCCAAGGGGGACACTTGTGAAATGTGCATTTTTAGGGGGGACTGTTGTGGACGAGAATATATCTGCTTTTATATATATTCGGGCCTTGGAAAAATGCTCATTTAGGTCAATGATTGATATTGCTTTAAGACGAAAATTAATAAAAGGTATCTTTTGCAGAGAATAAACAGCATGTATCTTGCGTAATCTCGCCATCTCTCAGAAAAAAGGAACTCAAGCAGGTGTCTCTCTGCAAAGACTAACCACAAATAGGAAGACGCTCAAATGTTCTGTACGTAGCATCCTGTTAAGATTATTTCCAGACATCACATGGTCATCCAGGATCTAGAAGAACATCTAGAAGAACTGATTTTGCAATTTTATAAAATGTTACTTTGACGTTTGAAATAGCTGAATATTTGATTTTGTTATTAATTAATAATTAAAACCGTATGTACGTAATTTTATGCTGAAGTCAATCAAAATGTTTAGTTGACTCCCACTCGCTTACGTATAAACGTACTATAAAATGTATCGCACCGAATAAACAGACTCAGAGAAGTCACTTCCTTCGAAGTTACATAGACCGTTCTATATCGTCTGTGTCATTTCTTATGCGCATATATCTTTGACGTTCTCCACCGAATTAGATCAGAGGCTTGCATCCGAGGACGGACTAGTTTAGTCCACTTCACCATATCCTGGGGAGCACTGAACCTGATCATACGTAACCTGTGTATATCTGGCTCTGATACTAGCCAGTGCCTCACCAGCCACTGACCTCACCGCACGTTACTGTTAGGTACGGACCAACCACTGAATGCTAGGAACACCCCACAAATCTTGCCGTTTTGGAGATACTCTGACCCAGTCATCTAGCCATCACAGTTTGGCCCTTGTCAAAGTCACTGAGATCTGTAACCCTTTGCGGTCCAACAAACTTTCACTAAGTGTGCCAGCTGGTCTTATTAAATTTAAAAAAACACGCACTGTCAAATTTTATATAAAAGTTACAATTACTAATCTAAAACGTTATATTATGTCAGTCTTTATATTTTCTCATTGTATGAAATGTTTTAACCCCTTCACTGCTGAGCCATTTCACCTCTGTGTGTGCTGAGCTCATTTTAACCGTTTTGTGCTCATCATGTTTAAACACAATTTGAAGTCATGTTTTATTGTACGACCCAGACAAATTATATCTCCTTTATTATGACAGACTCGGCAGATTCACAAGATATCATTATTATATGTATACGCCATGTCCTGCCAGAATGCTAACAAAAAATGAGAATTTCCATTAAAATTTCAATCATATACAGCTTGTAAAATTAGTGTAGCGCTGTTTAAAGCTGTGTTGCTGCAATTACTCGGTTTTAGCCACCAGAGGGAGACAAAAGCCATATGGACTATGCGGGACCTAAACGAACTACAATATCCATCAGGCTTTGCGGCTGATACAGGAAGTGGGTGGGACAGAGAGGAAAGACGTAAGCAGCCTCAAGCGGAGGAGTGCCAGTGTGAGCGGAGCAGCGAAAGACAGAGGACGCAAGGGAGACTGCCAGAGATCGAGACCAGGCCGGAGCGCAGACGCTACCTCGAGGGCGCTGGAGATCGGGACAGTAACTTGCAGAGGCATACCCATTACAGCTGAGAGGTTTGCGCAGAACTTCAGTTCCAGTTGGACCCCTTGTAAGGAGACCACGATGATCCATAGAGAGTGCAGGCAGTAGGCTGTAGTTCACGAGTCGGAGATCGGACGAGCAAGAGAGTGGATCCGGTGGCACAGAGTTCCGGAGGACAAGCGGAGAGACATCCTTGATCGGGCAGTGGGACAGACTGTCTAACGGATGGGTGAGAGGCCTTACAGGCCGCAAGTCCAAGTATAATCCAGCACGCTGCCTTATTGTTCAATTCTACAGGGCCCCAACGTGACTAGTCGAAGATTTGCTTATTATATTCACTGGCCAGTTGAATACGGTACCCGGGTACACGAATCAATACACGTACACCTTTTTGAGACATTACACTCACGGGACTTACACTCCAGAACTGAGGGGGTTAATCCTTTTTCCTTTTGCCGCCGCGTGTTTTTTCCCGCATTACGAAATCCTGTCATTCATATACCGTATTTGCATTATATGTGTCACTTTATTGGGATCAGTAAAGTATATAATCTATAAAATCCACAACAGTGCTGGTGTATATTTATTCCCTAGTGCGGTGAGACCAACCCGAGGTTTATTCAGCGGCTCCTCTGGGAGTGAGCACTACATTAGTTTTTCACATTTTATTATCCAAGCCTTTGTGGTTATATATTCTATGAGGTACACTCGGGAAATGCCAAACGGGCTGTCGGCCGGGCCACCGCAATGCGCATCCGTGGTAAATGTACTGGTAATGTATTTACTCTCGTGGGCCACTGCCAGCTGTGCAGAAGTGTTAGCGCCGGCCCTGACCCCCACATGATGCCTCCGCGCAGCGCCGCAGCCTCATCCACGTGATGGTAGCGTGCTGGGCGTGGTCGACAGGCAGTGATGCTGGGGAGCCTCAGCCTGTGGACGGTGTGCAGCACCAGCATCTGAACTGCGAGGAGGACTGCGTGCATGGAGGAGGGACTGGGACTCCCAGGGAACTACCGCCGGTGTGGCCGCACCGGGGCCTCAGTCTGAGGGGGGCCCAGCACTGTTGCTGGATCGGTGTCCAGTGGCTGGCGGGCCCAAAGTCTCTGCGCCGGGAGTGTTGGATCATCCGTACATCCAACACTCCCGGCCAGTGGTGTTACGAGGGGGGAGGGGGGCCTGCTCCAGGCTCACTGACCTGCAAGGCAGCTCCCGGTCAGCCCCGGCTCTCTAATCGGCCACCTCTGTAATCGCCAGCCGCCACTCCTGAAGTGGTTCTCGGGAGGCCCCAGCGGGCGGCCCTCTACAGTGTCTGATTAGAGGGCCGCGTCTGCCTGATCCAGCCAGTATGCGATTCAGGCTGGCTGGATCTGGCAGACCTGGCCCTCTAAACAGGCACTGTAGAGGGCCACCCACAGGGGCCTCCAGAGGACCCCTTCAGGAGCAGCAGCGCCCGACGATTACAGAGGTAATGCAGGCGGGCTGAGCGGCCAGCGAGTGCAGATGGCAGAGAGGCGGCAGAGGGATGGAGCAGCTGCAGCCACAACAGACCCCCCACAGCCAAGGTCCAGGGAGCCCCACCTACCACCAGGCTAAGGTAAGGTGAAATTTTTAACATAAAATTATATATATATATATATATATTTTAATACTCATCTGATCCAATCAACTGACAAGCGCAGCGTCCCGCCTCTCATGCTGTCCGAATATGCAAACGGAGCGCATTGGTTACTAAACCGGCGCGCTATGTGCAGCTTCTGAGAAGAAACGCTATTAGTGTACCGGGAGCAATGCAAAATGCGCAGCCGGCTTCCTCGCTATGCTAATAGCGTATCTTCTCAGAAGCTGCACACAGCGGCGCCGGTTTAAATAGTTACCAAAACGCTCTGTATGCATATTCTGACAGCATGAGAGTCGGGAGTCTGCGCTTGTCGGTCGTTCCAGGGATCAGGTGAGTAGTGAAGGGTTACTAAACCCTCCAGTTTTTTTGCATATACATAAGGCTAGCAAGCAGTAGATATACTGTATGCAAAAAGATAAAAGAAAAAACGCTTTAACAGCAGTTTAAACTTACCTGTGTCTTCGCCTTACGCTCCTGTCCAAAAATCCAAAACTGCTCAGGTGGCCACAAAGCATCTTAGGGCAGGAGCATGCGCAGTTTGGGTTTTTAGCCAGGAGACGAGGAGAGACGCAAGGTAAGTCTATATAGAGGACTACAAATCTCAGCAGTACTTTACACAGAAATGCTATTGTTGTATAAAGTATTGCTGGGATGTGTAGTCCTCTATAGCCTGTGCCATTCTGCATTGCTGTAAATATTAGGGATGCAACTGTGACGGGACGGCCGCCACTACGCTGTAGCGCAGTACAACAGTTCAAGTGTTTATTTATTTGTGTGTTATTAAAAGTTCGTTAGCCATTATTTTTATAAGTACCCCAATGTGATTTTCCCTGTTTTATAGATATGCCAGTTAACTAAAGATTTCTGATGTCTGTGTGTTATTCCCTGTATAGTGTAGATCTCTGTATTAGTACCTGCTATTGTGTAAATTCTCTCAGTAAGATATTCCTTTTGTTTACGTGCTTTCTCCTTCCCCCATTCTCCATTGTTTGAAGGCCCTGGGTAGTTATCTGATCTGTGATGTTGTCTGTTTGATTGTATGCAAATGTAATTGGTTCTTGAGTCTATCTGTCCTCTCTGTGAATAAACAGTCAGTTCTATTCTGACCAAGCTTGAAGTTACGACTCATGTTTTGGAGAGTACCAGGAATCTTCTGACCGCTGTGCCAAGGAAAGGCTCCAGGTCTACAGCTTCGGCTTATTCCTGGGGGTGCTAGTCAGGCTCTCTACAGGCACCGGGCCTTGAGCTGCGGCTAAGGTACAAGAGAAAGGTGTGAGAGTCACGAGGAGAAACTGGGTGTCCAGCGAGGAAGCAGCATTGGCAGATGTGACCCTGTCCAGGCACAGAGATCTGTTACATTGGTGGCAGTGCGTTGGATGCTTCCTACAGTCTAAGGACATCCAAACCATCACCGGGATTTGATATCCAGACGGTGCGGCAGAAGCAAGCAGAAGATGGCCACAGTCACAGAGACAGACTTCAGATGTAGATTACGAGAATGGCAGAACCAGAATAGTGGACCGATGATGGAACAGGTCCTGCTGGAAGAGAGTGCGAAGATCCGTCTGATGATGTGGTGGGAAGCTCTTCATGCCGAGCGAATGTACAATGGCAAAATGATCCCCTTGGGCTACGTGAGGTACGAGATAATATTGGAGAGTCGTATGGTGGGCCTGGGAGAAGAACCACCAGAAGAGGATGTGCAGGAGCTCCGCAGACTGATTCTGAAGGAAATGGCACTAGAGGAAAGATACAGAGCCCTCCGATGGTATGCGGCAAAAGTGTACCCCTGGCTAGCGGATGACAGCCCGACGGAAGACTATGGCTACGGCGGCCTTGGACTGTTACATGAGAAGCTAGTGGAGGATCCAGATTTTGGGAGTGAATCGGAGTGGCGTCTGGAGGATATCTTGGAGTGCAGAGAGAGAGAGATGGAGCTCTCTGGTGATGTTTTGTTCCAGGAGGATGTGGAATTCCTTGGTGTCCAGGAATGGGAGATGGAAATAGCCTACAAGACATTGTTAGAGTCCAATAAACAGCTAGGCTTGGCTCCCTTTGGCTGGGTCGACCTAGAAAGACCAGCAGACACACAGGCCAGTGGGCAGAGCGCCAGTAGTTTCTGCCCAGCAAGTGTGGCAATGTTGGAGCGTCAAGAGGAAGAAGAAGGTCAGAGGTGCCCCCAGATGGTGGACACAGAGAATAACGATCTTATTGACATTTCCATCAAGGAGGAACAGCTACAGGGGGACTGCCAAGCAATGCTAGATTACTATCAGCAACTGGGCTCAGAGTTTATGCCCCTAGAGCAGCAAATTTCCCTAGAAGAAGAGGCTGAGGTCCTTCCCACGAAGCCCGGAAGATGTGGGGCAGTTGGCCCAGATTCAACATTTGTATCGGCAGGCGCTCCAGTGCTTACGGATTATCATTTATGTAAGGGGGGAGCAGTACCCCAACCCAGCGGAAAAGCTGGCATCGCAACAGAGGGCATCTCTGGAAGAGAGTGCTGTTTGTACCTCTCCCCAACTGCAGGTAATAATCCCAGGAAGGGAGCCAGCTGGTCTCACTCCTCAGCAGATCAAGCCCCAGTGTGAGGATGGGGGTGCCCCCTTTTTCCAGTCAAAGTGTGCTGCTGACCCCCTCCCCCGGGATGTGGGAGACATTTACTGTGGGAGTATAGATGAGACTATGGTTTCCAAGTGTGTGCCCTCTGAGTGCTGGGCAGTTGGCGCAGATCCCCAGCCATCTCCTGATGAGACACCAGCCACCCCCCATTCTCTCCAGCAGCTGATCGCAATACCAAGAGATGGGGCAGCTGTAATCTCTTCTGAGTGGACAGCGCAATCTAGGGGAGGCTGCAGAAGCAGTTTTTGCTCCCCAGCGCCCGAATCAAAATTTCCGGCAGGATGTTTTTCTGGGGTGGGAGTTTGCGACTAACGCGGGCTAGACCTGGTTAGTCTGTTTTGGAAGGGGGAGATATGTGATAGAACACAATGTCGTTGTGCTACTTGTAGGGGGCTGCACGGTAGCCTCCTGCCTACAGACTATGGCCCGTGAAAGAGACTATTGGGGAACTGGTGGACCTTTTAAAGATATTTGGTGGGGTCCGTGGACATCCCCAAGTGGACCCGCAGAGGGTCTCACCGGGTCTGCCAACTGGTAACTTGGGGGAGATATGTGATGGGACGGCCGCCACTACGCTGTAGCGCAGTACAACAGTTCAAGTGTTTATTTATTTGTGTGTTATTAAAAGTTCGTTAGCCCTTATTTTTATAAGTACCCCAATGTGATTTTCCCTGTTTTATAGATATGCCAGTTAACTAAAGATTTCTGATGTCTGTGTGTTATTCCCTGTATAGTGTAGATCTCTGTATTAGTACGTGCTATTGTGTAAATTCTCTCAGTAAGATATTCCTTTTGTTTACGTGCTTTCTCCTTCCCCCATTCTCCATTGTTTGAAGGCCCTGGGTAGTTATCTGATCTGTGATGTTGTCTGTTTGATTGTATGCAAATGTAATGGTCCTTGACTCTATCTGTCCTCTCTGTGACTAAACAGTCAGTTCTATTCTGACCAAGCTTGAAGTCACGACTCATGTTTTGGAGTACCAGGAATCTTCTGCCCGCTGTGCCAAGGAAAGGCTCCAGGTCTACAGCTTCGGCTTATTCCTGGGGGTGCTAGTCAGGCTCTCTACAGGCACCGGGCCTTGAGCTGCGGCTAAGGTACAAGAGAAAGGTGTGAGAGTCACGAGGAGAAACTGGGTGTCCAGCGAGGAAGCAGCATTGGCAGATGTGACCCTGTTTGGGCACAGAGATCTGTTACAGCAACGATATATAAGCCGCCAAAACATATTGGGTGAAAATGGCACTTTTGGCTAAATGCTGAAAGTGACATTTTTCTGCCCATACAGCGGTGCATCGCTGCTTTCCCCCCCCCCTGGGCACTGTGTCCCAGCAGGGAGGAGAGAAAGTGACAGCCGGTCGAGCACTGCGGGAGGAGAGCGCAGTGTTTGTGACTTTTTTTGGCAGGGGGCTCAAAAAAAATCTTATACCAGGGCCATTTGTTCCTTAGGTCCACCACTGACTGGGAGCACAGCGGAACGAAGCCAGGCCAGCCCAGCCGCTGCCCAGGAGTGGTCACCAGGCTGACTGAGAGACAGCAGACTGAGTGAGACCCAGCCCAGACGAGCGTCTATTATTTTGGTGGAAGACTTGCAGACAGTTGATGGTGAGTGCGTGGTGGCATCCCAGTCTGACCTCTTCTGCTGATGCTGCTGGACCTGGGGTGAAACTGTGAAACGTTAATCATTTGAATTGAATGCCTCTGCTCTGACTCTTGGGTCTGACTCACTGGGGGTTAATAAATTGAGGGGGGTCCGCCCGGGCAGGCTGGTGTGCTGCAGCTGCCTGTGACACTCGACTCAGGAGTATAAAATGAGAGGGTCCTGGCCTGCCTGCTGTATGGGGACAATAAATTGAGGGGCCTGCCTGCTGTGGGGACAATAAATTGAGGAGTCTGCCTGCTGTATGGGGACAATAAATTGAGGGGTCTGCCTGCTTTATGGGGACGATAAAGTGAGGGGCCTGCCTGCTGTATGGGGACAATAAATTGAGGGGCCTGCCTGCTGTATGGGACAATAAATTGAGGGGCCTTCCTGCTGTGCTGTATGGGGACAATAAAGTGAGGGGCCTGCCTGCTGTGCTGTATGGGGACAATAAATTGAGGGGCCTGCCTGCTGTGGGGACAATAAATTGAGGAGCCTGCCTGCTGTATGGGGAAAATAAATTGAGGGACCTGCCTGCTGTGGGGACAATAAATTGAGGGGCCTGTCAGTTGTATGGGGACAATAAATTGAGGGGCCTGCCTGCTGTATGGGGACAATAAATCGAGGGGCCTGTCTGCTGTATGGGGACAATAAATTGATGGACCTGCCTGCTGTGGGACAATAAATTGAGGGACCTGTCTGCTGTATGGGGACAATAAATTGAGGGACCTGCCTGCTGTGTGGGAAAATAAATGAGGGGCCTGCTGTGGGGACAATAAATTGAGGGGCCTGCTGTGGGGTTGTAAAAAAAGAATAGGATGGGCCCAATGGTATTTATTACTAAATTTGCTTCCGTGTTTGTCTTTATTTAAACAAGGGCCCGAGTTGCTGCACTACGGCCTCTGGATTGTACTTGCACCCTGGGCCAAAAGTTGCCAGTCATCCTTGTTAAAAAAAATTCCATTACTGTATTTTTCTGAGAAAGTACACGATTTTAGTTAGAATTGAAAAAAAACTAAATTTTTCGTTAGTGCAGCATCATTGTTCACATTATAATTGAAATGTGAACAATAGTGCTGCATTAATAAATTAAAAAATATATTTATTTTTATTAATTTATTTTTACACTTAACCTGATCATATTCGGTATCAATGGAAAGGCCATGCTCTTGCCTTTCTGACGATTTCAAGCATGACCCTCTAGCTGCCAGCGATCAGGAAATAAGAGGGTCCAAGCAAACCCCTTGGCAGCTAGGGGTTAATTCCCTAACTGACATCATAGCGACAATGTCACTCAGCGAGGTGAGGCCCCGGAGGCTTCGCTGAAATCGAAGATGTTACCCCTCGGTGATGGGGAGATAGAGGGGTCCAAACGACCCCCTCCCCTTTAGGCACTCCCCCTGCTCTGGCGGGGGGGCACCTGAAACTGACGTCATCACGCCCAGTGAAGTCAGACCACGTGGGACCCCAAAGAGAGAGGTGAGTATCAGGCAGGAGGGCCAGTCCGGTCATGCCGGAATATATCCGACATTGAACCGCAGACGAGAAAAGGTTGTGTCGGTTATATTCCAACATTGGACTGTAAAGGGTTTATTTTATTTTTATATTATATTATATATATATATAATCATTAATCAAGCTTATAGTTGCAGAGGACATTTGCACATCACAGCAATTAAGGGAACTGCTTACAGAGCTCATGTGCTACATTCCCCATATGCAGCAATGAACCAATCTTTATACAAATTTACTATTTTGTATGAAACAGTAAAATATATTGTAGATGATTAAATAAATTGTTTCTTACCTTTAGCTAAATATCACATTGAAGTGGAGTCAGGCAAGATTCCATTTGTCTAAATTTAATGGCTGTTCTACACTGCCATTTCCTATTTAGTTAAAGTGTTGTAAACACTATTCATCATTATCAGTCCTCGTAATTATCCTCTAATAAGTGTTTTCTAATTAATCCTCCTGCTTGTTCTGCTTACTCCAGAGCTTAATTATGAAATTTAAAAGAAAGCTAAGGGAGTTTATACAATGCTGTTACTGTGTTTGTTAAAGATGCTGGCTACTTCAACAAGTCTTAACTTGTAGAGCTTTAAATGTAATTAGATGTTTGGAAAAAAAACATTTTCTGTACTTGCTTTTTAAAATAAATTGTTATCCTGATGTTTGTTACACTCGAATGCAAATAACATGAAGAAAAATAAGTTAGTGGTTTAATTTTTTGTTTCTAAATGGACATATGTGTAATAAACTATATATATATAGATTTTTTTAAATTTATTTTCAAAAAGGTGTATAAATACTTAATACAATCAGTATATTATCATCAGCACTTAAACATTACGGCGGCCTTTTATTCATAAACCTTACACCTTGTTTTATAACATGACAAACACCTTGCCTCAAGAAACCAACAACAGAAACAACAAAACATACTAACACGTAAAATATAAAACATACACACAACAAAAAAAAAGAGGGATGCCCCCACCCTCCAACATATACAATACATCTCATTGATCTCTCATGACTTAAAGATCACCCGGGATATACAGTACTTCTAGCCCATGCCTCCCATATCTTATGATAAATCCTCATTGTACAGTGTAGTCTGGCAGATAGCTCCTCCATGACTCGCACCTCTTTGATTATTTGCTTCACTCTCCCCCATAAAGGAGGTTCTGTCGAGCGCCATGTTTCCGCCATGGCCTTCCGAGTGGCCAAAACTATTTTAGA
The DNA here is from genome assembly GCA_009667805.1 of Leptobrachium leishanense. Taxonomy (NCBI): domain Eukaryota; kingdom Metazoa; phylum Chordata; class Amphibia; order Anura; family Megophryidae; genus Leptobrachium; species Leptobrachium leishanense. Next base: position 140,517,528 of record CM019064.1, on the reverse strand, counting down.
AAGAACATATTATACGGAAATAAGTCTGAAAGTGCAGTTTCAATCTTATGTTGTATCTCGATATATTGCAAATATATACAGTTGTGTTCAAAATTATTCAACCCCCAATGCTGTAAAGGGTTTTAGGGAATTTAGTGTACATTTGTAATTGTATTCAGAATGAAATCCTACAAGGACTTTTTAAAGAATCATATGCAACTAAAATTACATCAATTGGTTTTGTAATACAGTAGTAAATGTTTCTTTTGTGAATTCTTCATTGACATAATTATTCAACCCCTTAAAGACTACCACTCTGAAGAACAGAGGTTCATTCAAGTGTTTTCAATCAGGTATTGAAAACACCTGTGGATGTCACGGAGCAGCAATAAAGCATAATAAGCACCAATTAGGCAGCTTTAAAATGACTGTGATACTCAGCTCCTTCTAGACATTTACTGGTGTGGTTACAAACATGGTGAAGTCAAGAGAATGGTCCAGGAAGACAAGAGAAGAGGTGATTACTCTTCACAGGAAGGGCAATGGCTATAAGAAGATTGCAAAGATGTTAAACATACCAAGAGAGACCATAGGAAGCATCATTCGCAAATTCAAGGCAAAGGGCACTGTTGAAACGCTACCTGGTCGTGGCAGAAAGAAGATGCTGACTTCGACTGCTGTGCGCTACCTGAAGCGTAGAGTGGAGAAAAGTCCCCGTGTGACTGCTGAGGAACTGAAAAGTGGGGGTGCAAAAAGGGGGATGAATACCTTTATCACTATACCTATATTTCAAAAACCAATGATGTTACAGGTGTGAAATTCGATATTTACAATCTTCGTGCAAAAAAAAAACATGTTTTACCATTTTCTGAAAATCCAGTTAAGGGGGTGGGGGAAAGGGATGTGAATACTTTTATCAGTATACCTATATTTGAAAAACCAAAGATGTTACAGGTGTGGAATTTGGTACTTACGTTCTTCTTGAAAAATAAAAAAACACGTGTTTTACAATTTTCCAAAAATCCCAAGTGGGGGAGAAAGGGGGGTTCTACCAAAAAAACCTTAAGTTCCTTTTAAAAAACAATTTTAACAAATCCTAAAATCCACGCTAGCGAAGCAGCGGGCAAAAGCTAGTAAATTAATAAACCTTCTAATGAAAACACAAGACGTCTCGTATTATCCAGAACACTACAGTTAGCAAAATAATAATAAAAAAAATGTATCTACTTTTTCTAGTAATAAGGAAGGGGTCAAGTCGAGCAGGAATGCTTGGGAACGGAGCTCCTGCCATATTTCTTGAAACACATGTAATAGATTTCATTAGGTTTCAATCATATGTGTCCTCGTCGTAATGTCACCAGAAATATATTTTATTTATTACAATTATAATGATTCCCTGCAACCCTTATCATTGTATTTAAACATGGATATTACATTTGAGTGCGAGTTAAATGAGGCATGTCAACAGTTAATTGAGGAGCAGAAATCTTGGAGAGCTCTCACACTTATTTGTTTTAGTACTAGATTTCTGTAATATGGTAATATTTATACAAATAAAAGTATACAAAATCAGGAAAATAAGACAAGTCAAGACTGTATGTGTTCAGCTTTTGACCTGTACACTACTGAAGTGGTTGGCACGGTAAAAGTAAACCTTTCTGTGTATCCAATTACATATTACGTCTTTAATATCTTAATGGACTTTAGTTGAATTAACATTATTCAGAACAGGTAGAAATGTCTATCCTTTGAAGCCCAAGTACACGATAAACAGGCATGTCAATACTAGCTATAAATGTTATACTTCATTAATATTACAGTGGAGGGGCACACAGACATGCTATAATATGTACTCCCACTCAGCTACTCATTTCCAGCCACTCTGATTCACAATCACTTCATTGCTGGAAGGTACATACAGAAAAAGTGTTTGAGCTAACAATTTTGCTAGTAGAAAGCTTGTCACATTTTCTGAAGTTCCAACATTTACCTCGCCTTCTTTCTCGCAGTGCTCAAAGTTGTCTTCTCTGTGCACATTTCTCACTCTTTTCTTCTTTTCTACTCCATGTGCGGGGTCTGAAAGTGAGCAGCAGGATTGGGATGGAGCAAGTGCGAGTGTGTTGTCGATTATAGATATATATATATATACAGTTGTGTTCAAAATTATTCAACCCCCAATGCTGTAAAGGGTTTTAGGGAATTTAGTGTACATTTGTAATTGTATTCAGAATGAAATCCTACAAGGACTTTTTAAAGAACCATATGCAACTAAAATGACATCAATTGGTTTTGTAGTACAGTAGTAAATGTTTCTTTTGTGAATTCTTCATTGACACAATTATTCAACCCCTTAAAGACTACCACTCTGAAGAATAGAGGTTCATTCAAGTGTTTTCAATCAGGTATTGAAAACACCTGTGGATGTCACGGAGCAGCAATAAAGCATAATAAGCACCATTAGGCAGCTTTAAAATGACTGTGATACTCAGCTCCTTCTAGACATTTACTGGTGTGGTTACAAACATGGTGAAGTCAAGAGAATGGTCCAGGAAGACAAGAGAAGAGGTGATTACTCTTCACGGGAAGGGCAATGGCTATAAGAAGATTGCAAAGATGTTAAACATACCAAGAGAGACCATAGGAAGCATCATTCGCAAATTCAAGGCAAAGGGCACTGTTGAAACGCTACCTGGTCGTGGCAGAAAGAAGATGCTGACTTCAACTGCTGTGCGCTACCTGAAGCGTAGAGTGGAGAAAAGTCTCCGTGTGACTGCTGAGGAACTGAGAAAAGATTTGTCAGATGTGGGTACTGAAGTTTCAGCTCAGACAATACGGCGCACACTGCGTAATGAAGGCCTCCATGCCAGAACTCCCAGGTGCACCCCCTTGCTGTCTCCAAAGAATAAGAGTCGACTGCAGTATGCCAAAAGTCATGTGGACAAACCACAGAAGTGTTCTGTGTACTGATGAAACAAAATTAGAACTGTTTGGGCCCATGGATCAACGCTATGTTTGGAGGAGGAAGAACAAGGCCTATGAAGAAAAGAACACCTTGCCTACTGTGTAGCATGGCGGGGGGTCAATCATGCTTTGGGGCTGTTTTGCTTCTGCAGGTACAGGAAAGCTTCAGCGTGTGCAAGGTACCATGAATTCTCTTCAGTACCAGGAGATATTGGATGACAATGTGATGCAGTCCGTCACAAACCTGAGGCTTGGGAGATGTTGGACCTTTCAACAGGACAATGATCCCAAGCATACCTCCAAGTCCACTAGAGCATGGTTGCAGATTAAAGGCTGGAACATTTTGGAGTGGCCATCGCAGTCACCTGACTTAAATCCCATTGAGAACCTCTGGTGGGACTTAAAGAAAGCAGTTGCAGTGCGCAAGCCTAAGAATGTGACTGAACTGGAGGCTTTTGCCCATGACGAATGGGCGAAGATACCCGTAGATCGCTGCAAGACACTTGTGTCAAGCTATGCTTCACGTTTAAAAGCTGCTATAACTGTAAAAGGATGTTGTACTAAGTACTAAGATTGAATGTCACTTGGGGGTTGAATAAAACTGATAATTATGTGAGCACATAAAAGACATTTGTGGTTATTTCATTATAAATGTTATGTTATATTTGTCTGACCTACACGTGCCTCTTTGATTTAATTGTAAGCAAGATGACTGAATGATCAAAATCAATGTCAAACTGGCCAAAACACTCAATTTCAGTGGGGGTTGAATAATTTTGAACACAACTGTATATATATCTATATACGTATCTATATACAGTATATTGAGTGTAGTGTGTATATCTACAGTCAGGTCCAGAAATATTGGGACATCGACGCAATTCTAACATCTTTGGCTCTATACACCACCACAATGGAGTTGGAATGAAACAAACACAATGTGCTTTAACTGCAGACTGTCAGTTTTAATTTGAGGGTATTTACATCCAACTCAGGTGAACGGTGTAGGACTTACAGCAGTTTGCAGATGTGACTCCCACTTGTTAAGGGACCAAAGGTAATGGGACAATTGGCTTCTCAGCTGTTCCATGGCCAGGTGTGTGATATTCCCTCATTACCCCAATTACAATGTGCAGATAAAAGGCCCAGAGTTAATTTCAAGTGTGCTATTTGCATTTGGAATCTGTTGCTGTCAACTCTCTAGATGAGATCCAAAGAGCTGTCACTATCAGTGAAGCAAGCCATCATTAGGCTGAAGAAACAAAATAAACCCATCAGAGAGATAGCAAGAACCTTAGGCATGGCCAAAACAACTGTTTGGAACATTCTCAAAAAGAAGGAATGCATCGGTGAGCTCAGCAACACCAAAAGACCCGGGAGACCACAGAAAACAACTGTGGTGGACGACAGAAGAATTATTTCCCTGGTGAAGAAAACACCCTTCACAACAGTTGGCCAGATCAAGAACCCTCTCCAGGAGGTAGGTGTATGTGTGTCAAAGTCAACAATCAAGAGAAGACTTCACCAGAGTGAATACAGAGGGTTCACTACAAGATGTAAACCATTGGTGAGCCTCAAAAACAGGAAGGCCAGATTAGAGTTTGCCAAACAACACCTAACAAAGCCTTCACAGTTCTGGAACAAGATCCTATGGACAGATGAGACCAAGATCAACTTGTACCACAGTGATGGGAAGAGAAGAGTATGGAGAAGGAAAGGAACTGCTCATGATCCTAAGCATACCACCTCATCAGTGAAGCATGGTGGTGGTAGTGTCATGGCGTGAGCATGTATGGCTGCCAATGGAACTGGTTCTCTTGTATTTATTGATGATGTGACTGCTGACAGAAGCAGCAGGATGAATTCTGAAGTGTTTCGGGCAATATTATCTACTCACATTCAGCCAAATGCTGCAGAACTCATTGGACGGCGCTTCACAGTGCAGATGGACAATGACCCAAAGCATACTGCAAAAGCAACCAAAGAGTTTTTGAAGGGACAGAAGTGGAATGTTATGCAATGGCCAAGTCAATCACCTGACCTGAATCCCATTGAGCATGCAGTTCACTTGCTGAAGACAAAACTGAAGGGAAAATGCCCCAATTTACATGCAGGAACTGAAGACAGTTGCAGTAGAGGCCTGGCAGAGCATCACCAGGGATGAAACCCAGCGTCTGGTGATGTCTATGCGTTCCAGACTTCAGGCTGTGATTGACTGCAAAGGATTTGCAACCAGGTATTAAGAAGGGAAAGTTTGATTTATGATTATTATTCTGTCCCATTACCTTTGGTCCCTTAACAAGTGGGAGGCACATCTGCAAACTGCTGTAAATCCTACACCGTTCACCTGAGTTGGATGTACATACCCTCAAATTTAAGCTGACAGTCTGCAGTTAAAGCACATTGTGTTTGTTTCATTCCAACTCCATTGTGGTGGTGTATAGAGCCAAAGATGTTAGAATTTGTGTCGATGTCCCAATATTTCTGGACCTGACTGTATATAGTGTTGATCTCTGACTTGTGAGCTGCCTTGGTTCTCTTTGAGGCATACTATTTAATTTTCAAATTACCTGTTATTATACATATTCCGTGGCTATTGTGTTGCATGTTGGATCACCAGGACATAAGCGCTGTTCTGTCTGTGTCTTTACTGTGTCTATCACTGCTTAGAAGCCAGTATCCTTATGGACTATATATCTTATTATACTCAGTCAGGTAGGACTGACAGTTGTTGGTGTCTGAGCTTAGTGTGGGATCTATTCCATTAAAGAAATATTAGCTCATAATGCCTCAGCAATGTGTATATTTTTCCTGAAGGTGATATTATGAAGTTATAATTCCGGGCAGATTCTAATCCTGAGGCGCAAGACCCCCCCCCCTGGATTCCTGGCTGGAAGGCCTGTCTGGTGGCTATATTGATGGCAGTGAGGCCTTACTCCTGGGTGCCTGCTCTCCTAAATCCCTGCAGATTCAATTGGGTCCCCCCTGGGCAGAGACTCGATCGTGTTGGGATGATGGAGGGCTCACATCCACCAGCCCCCTCTGACGTTTGGGTGATGGGTTCAACTATGGATCGCAATGGCCTTTACTACGAGACCTCGCCTCCACCCTCTGGGATTTTGAAGGCCACACTGTCGGTGCTCACATGACTACCTGCAACTCCTGCCACGGAACAGAGATGAGGATCAGCCGCTAACAAGGGACAATTTATGCCGCTTGATGGCTGTGCACTGGGGTGCCCTGGGTGACACACTGATGGAAGAGCAGGACCTCGGTCTTATGGCTGCGATGGAACCAGGGGAGCGATGTCCTGTGAAAGCGATGGATGGGAAGCCAGAGCCGCAGACTGCATGTGGTGGTGAGGAGCTACTAGAAGAGGACATGCGTGTAGCGGGCATACTACCCCCGGATGTCTTTCTTGCAGCCCTGGAGGAAGTGGCTGAAGTGCAGCTTATTGACCGCTGTGGTCCGGCATGGCTTCCTGATGGTCTGCCCTCTCTGGTGGCATCAGACCTCTCTGGCAACTGCTGACAGTTCCTGGTCGTCTAGGTCTGTGTTGGCTGCTCTGCCTGTGCTGCTGTGGTGGCTCGGCTGAGTGCCCCTCTCCAAAGGTGGATCTGCTCTTCCACTGCTGTGGTCTGCCTAAGTGGCCTGTCACTTGCTCTGCTGTGCCTCCGCATAGCTGGGCTGAGAGTCCTGTTTGTACCCATGTTTATGGACTCTGGCTGATTTTCCCCCACCACCTCAATCTGTCTCTCATTTTTCCCTACTTCACTCTCCTTTTATCCCGCTGGACACCATATGGAACGTTATATTTTTTCTTTTGTGTTATTAAGCGGACATGTTATTTACAGATTTTGCTGCAGACTTGCAGGTCTTGGCTACTTGTGTGTCAGAATGGGGCAACAGGGTCTGTACTCCTCCTCTCCTCTTTTTTCATTCTTGGTTTGCAGGACCATGGGTTGACCTGGGCGAGCCACTTGAGCACCTACCATTGCTCTGTCTTCTTCTTTTGGTCCTGGGTCCCAGGCCATGTGGCCCCTTCCACGGTCTCTGGTTTTCCGTTGGGATGCTGGAGTGAGCCGGGAATGCACGCATTCACTGGCGGTTCCTCACCCTTTCTCCCCAGCCCCCCTTTTTTAAATAAATTTATTTTTAAATTATTTTTTATATATATATAATTATAAATATATGCCTGTGCCTATGCCCCACCCAATGATCCCCTGCTGACTCCGCCAATTCCCCTGCACTGGCTGTCCGGTTTCTTTGGATACCCCCCTCCTTTTATATTTATTTTGCTTTCTATAGTGTGATGTCTACACAGTCATTGTTATGCTACTTTCTTCAAGGATTGTTGTACAATGAAATGCCTTAAAGTAAAAATTATTAATAAATAAAAAAAACAGGAGGGGGTAGGAAAAAGTGTTAAACATTAATCATTATTGACCACCTCTCTCATCTCCCCTCCTATTTACACCAATTAGTTTCCATTAAAGACATACCTGAATCCAACACTGTCTAAAGCATACACCATTTTTAAGGATTCCAAATCTGTACATTTCCCTCTTCTAGCCACCTCTGGCACACAGTCAATCAGAAGAGCTGAGGAGCAGCAGGCAGGACTAGGGAAGAGTATAGAGCTGCATATGTAAATACTAGGGCTGCGGAAATTAACGATTAATCTATCGATTAATCGTTCATTTTTTTGGTCGATCAAAAATATCTTAATCGACCAGCGGCGCAAAGCAAAGTGTTCGGCTCCCTGTGAGCGTCCGAAAGCATGGAGCTTGGGCAGGCGCTCGCCTAGGGGAACCTCGTCACCAGCCGAGTTCTCGCGAGATCGCGGCTGGTCACGTGGTTCCCCCAGGCAAGCGCCCAAGCTCCATGCCGCCTGACGCTCACAGGGAGCCAAACACGCGGTGGCAGGAGGTGAGCTGGGGCAGTATATCCATGTGTGTTACAAACACAATATGGCAGTGCTGATAAGATATTAAGGAAGGATCGCTACAGGCATTCGCACTTCCTGTCCCAAACCACCAAAATATATACCAATAGTCCAAGGGGATGGAGTGCAGCGAAAACAATGTTCCTTTCTTTAAGTCCCAGGAGTAGATTTCCCAGATCCTGAAGAGAGCTTTCTTCCTAGGGTAACCTCAAAAAAGGAAAAACATCAGTGTGCGATCTGATTGATACCACATGGATACCTTCCTGGAAGGCTCTATTTCACGTTAGTGTGCTGACGCTTCTTTGGTTTATCCATGTGGTATACATCAGATCGCACGATGATGTTTTTCCTTTTTTGAGGTTACCCTAGGAAGAAAGCTCTCTTCAGTATCTGGGATGTCCATGTGTGTGCTTGGGCAATATATCTATGTGAGCTGGGGCAGTATGCATGTGTGCTGGGGCAGTATCCATGTGTGCTAGGGCAGTATCCATGTGTGCTGGGGCAGTATCCATGTGAGCTGGGACAGTATATCCATGTGTGCTGAGGCAGTATCCATGTGAGCTGGGGCAGTATCCATGTGTGCTGGGGCAGTATCCATGTGCACTGGGGCAGTGTATCCATGTGTGCTGGGGCAGTATCCATGTGTGCTGGGGCAGTATCCATGTGAGCTGGGGCAGTATATTCATGTGTGCTGGGGCAGTATATGTTATGTCTCGACCCTGCCCCCTAGTGGTGAAGGGTCTCATGTCTGTTTATTCCCTGTGTCTGTTTGGCCGTGCTGTTTGGGGCTGTTCTGGGGTTATGCTGTGATCTCCTGGTCTGGGGTCACATGGCCTGAAGGGGTTAACTGGCCGCTTGACCCTTTGGTGGGATGGACACTCGGTAGAGGAAACACTCGTCCAGCGCTGGGAGAGAGAATGGACCAGAAAGAACACACAGACAACGGATGTTCAGTTGTTATAGCCTCTCTGCTTTACTGAACTCAAAACACTAGCTTTTATATTGTAAAAACCACTTACGCAAGTGGAAAAGCAATATGCATCATACATCCTGCAACATAAACAAAATACCACGTTAATCAGTCGTGACACACTAAGGCGGAGGTAACATATCTCTTGCGGCATAAACAAATTATTGTTGGTTACATTTCACACGTAAGCAGCGCTTGCAGAAGTTCTGAGAAATGCACATTCTTAACAAATTATCTAACGTTCATAAAAACTGTACGGACACATTGACCACATTCCTTTCTATGTGTTGTGGTTAAGCTGATTACTGCCTTTGCATACAAGGACATAGTCTGCAAGGACGTGAGCTGTTTGCAAGATAATAAAAGATGCGCGACCTTCTACAGAGATACAGCCGCGGGCCGCATTCCTAAACTACAGCAATATATTATTTAGATACATAAGGGCTTCTGGATGTTTAACTGTGTAGGGGAATGAAATCCCTTCAATCCCCTCTTTTCCTCATATGTTAATTAAGAACATATGATGAATCTAGCGAGATGGTGACATATGGGATTTCACCAGGAAACCTCACATATGTCAGGTGGAGCACATCGGAATAGTGGGAAATATCATTTGCGGAAGGGGTAACACGCAAATGCATCTACTCCGGATACTCCGGCCCCTCTTTTTATTGCATCTCACTAGATTGTTTCCCTGTTGTTGGAGAGGTTGCGTATGTGTCTGCGGAGGGCAACATAATCGTCATATCGGTGAGGGTCAGCGTAGGGGTGAAAAAAAAGCCAAAAGAAAATATATGATAATAGTTTCCACCCAACCAGTGGATGACTGGTGAGGCTGGGTGGCATGGGGTGTGTCATCATCCTGTCTAGGGGTATGGGCCGTAGTTGGTGGTTTTGTATCTTCGGAGGTCTCGATACTCTCCCTTTGTCCCATCATGGCGTAGGAGGTCGGGACCTTTAGGTCCCCGTTATCGGGTGCTGGGGTGTCCGCTAGTACCTCTCTTGTGCTGTCGTGGGCTTGACTCCCCTTTGCTTTGTCTTTGGCTTTGTCTTTGTCTTTGTCTTTGCCTTTGTCTTTGTCTTTGTCTTTGCCTTTGTCTTTGCCTTGACGGAACCAGTTTGGCGCTGGAGGCGTGGATCCAAGTAGGGCTGGCCTCCGTGAGAATGGCGGTCCTGGTGATGGCAACAATAGTGGTGGGAGGTCCGTAGGCGAAATCCTCGGGACGTTTCCCCTTCTGTAGGTGCTTGATGAGGACCTGGTCGGAGTACCTGGAAGGGAAGGAGATCTGAACGTAACTTCGTCTCTGGAGGATTTTAAAGAAGCAATCAACTGCCTGACATACTCATCCCTAACCTGTTGGAGGTCCCCGAGGTCAGTGAGTACCTGATGACGGGCCCAGGGGCTGGGGAACGGTCTACCCATTAGGATCTCAAATGGAGAAAACCCTGTATTCCGATTGACGGACATACGGATTTCCGCCAAGACTATCGGGAGGACAGACTTCCAGTTATGGAAAGGTGCCCCCGGTAGCTTTCCGCAGACGGTCTTTGTTTGATCGGTTCTTGCGTTCGGCGAGGCCAGAACTCTGGGGGTGCCATGGGATATGATACTTCCAGTCCACCTGAAGGGCCTTACAAAGGCTCTTCGTCAATCTGGAGGTAAATGCGGGGCCTCTGTCAGAATTGAGCTGGAGAGGAATCCCCCAGCGGGGGATTATCTCTCGAGTCAAAATACGAACCACTGTTTTAGCATCCTCTGCCCTAGTGGGAAATACTTCTGGCCAACGGGAGAACATATCTACCATAACAAGTGCGTACCCCTGAGCTTTCCCAGCAACTCAGGGAATGTGTGTGAAATCAATCTGCAGATGTGTGAAAAAAGTCGTGGGGTACTCTAGATGCTGATGTGCGACACAGGGAGGGTTGTTGGGGTGGTTGCGAAGACAAGTGAGACAGCGGGAAACATAATCCTTCGTGAGGGCTAGAAGATCAGTGATATAAATATGAGACTCTAGCAACCGTTTGGTAATTTTGATGCTGTGGTGGCTGGCGCCGTGAAATTGAGCAATGAAAAGTGTGGCACTGGATTGGGGTATGCATACTTTACCGTTCTTGGTAATCAGACCAGCAGTGAGATTCTTTCGCAGGGTGGGATAGCACCAGTCTTTTACCTCTGTGTCTGTGGCGTACCGCTGTAGCTCAGAGAAGAGAAACCCATTAGCAATAGAAGGGGGTTTAACATGGGAAGGTGTAGGTGGCTGTTGCCGGTGGAGGCCGCACGTTTAGCAGCCATGTCAGCTAAATGATTCCCTAGGGAGACAGCGTCATTCCTACGCGTGTGAGCTCTACAGTGCAGAACAGCGAGGGCAGAGGGGAGCATGAGGGCATGTAGGAGATCATCCACAAGGGATGAGTGTGATATGGGTTTCCCATCTGCTGCTACGTAGCCGCGTTTCTGCCATATCTTGCCATGGTCGTGGACAACGCCGAAGGCGTATTTAGAATCAGTGTAGATAGTAACGGGCATACCTGTGTACAGAATGCAAGCGCGTGTGAGAGCAATGAGCTCGGCAGCTTGTGCAGAGCGGTAGGGGATAGGTTCTGCCTCGTGAATAATATTAGGCAGGGAGACAACGGCATAACCTGCAAGGTAGGTGGTGTCTGTGGGACGGGTACATGAACCGTCTACAAATACTACGTCAGCTTCTGGAACGGGGGTTGTGCACATGTCTGGGCGGGGGATGTATCAGAGTCAATGGTGAGAAGACAGTCATGTTCTGGTGGGGTATTGTCATCAGTGCCCTTAAGTCCCAGGAGAGCGTTGAGGATAGTGGAGGGGCCAACAATGGAGATACTATACTCGATATGTAGGGCTGGGTTGCTTAGGAGAGTTACTTCATAGCCGGTGAGTCTTTGTGATGTCATATATTGGGTGTGTATTCCTTTGAGAAGAGTCAGGACGTCGTGAGAGGTGTGCAGGTGGGTTTCATGACCTAAAGTGAACTGAGTAGCCATTTGCACCGCCATCGAGCTAGCTGCCAGAGAGCGTAGGCAAGAGGGCATACCTTGGACTGGAGTTGGCATAACTTTAGAGAAAAAGGCTACGGGACGCAAGCGGCCCCCATGTTCCTGGGTGAGAACGCCGGCCATGGTTTTACAGTTGTCCCTTGCAAACAAATGAAATGGTAACATGTAGTCAGGGAGCCCCAAGGCTGGACTGGACATAAGAGCGTTCTTTAAGAGCATTATATGCGTTTGTCATCTCAGGGGTCCAGGTGAGCTTGCCTGGATTCCCCACAGTGTATTGTCTCAGGATGTTATCATAGTAGGAGCAGTCAGGTATCCATTGTCTGCAGTAGTTTATCATTCCCAGGAAAGACAGCATTTCTTTTCTGGTACTTGGGGTGACCAGGCCCATGACAGACTGGATCCTTTTGTGACTGATGCTCCTTTCCCCCTTCCGTAAAACAAAACATAGGTATTCAACCTGTGTTTGATACCATTGTAATTTTTCAAGTGAAACCTTATGACCACAATTTTGTAACCATTGTAGGAGTGACAGTCCGTCAGCCTTGGCGGCTTCGCCTGATGGACTACAGAGGAGAAAATCGTCCACATACTGTAGCAGGACTGAACCTTGGCTGGGGTGCCACGATTTTAAGGTGGTCTGAAGCACGATAGCAAAGACCACTGGGGCATTAATATACCCCTGAGGGAGGCGCTTCCGTGTATACTAACAACCCTCAAAAGAAAAAAGCAAATAGTAGTGCCGTGTCAGGGTCCACAGGAATGCTAAAAAATGTGTTTTTTAGGTCGATGACTGTGAAATGACTGTGTGTTGCGGGAATAGAGGAAAGAAGCGTTGTAACGTCAGGGACTATAGGAGCAATGGGAATAATTAGGGAGTTTATGGCACGGAGGTCTTGAACAAACCTAACCGACCCATTGGGTTTGCGGACAGGGTTGATGGGAGTGGAAAAGGGGGAAACAACCTCTTCCAGGATACCGTCTGTCAGAAACTGTTGCAGCATGGGTTTAATACCCTCAATCTTTTCTTGGGACAACGGGTACTGTTTTTGGTATACGGGGTCAACATTATTGTGCACTCGGGCCTTATAAGGGGTGCATGGTATCATTCCGGTGTCGAAAGGACCTTGTGACCATAGGGAGGTGAACTCCTATAATTCAGGGGGCGCGGTGTCTGTGGTTAGGAAAAAATGACGTGTCCTGCATAGAGTGGGTATCACCGAGCTTTCAATGTGGATGCCATCTGGTGTGTTATATATGGACAATTGTAAAAGAGCCAGTAGATCCCTCCCCAGTAGACTAACAGGGCAATCTTTGATAAGTATAAAACAATGTTGTAACAAGGTTGTGCCGTCATTGGAGGTTAAAGGGAGAGGAACAGTGGTGTATGTAGGTGTGGATACGCCATTGATACCCGTGGAAGGTTCTGACTCAGAAAGGGGACCCGTGTAGTGACAAGCCTCCAGAGTACTGGTGGTTGCACCTGTATCTACCAGAAATAGAATAGATTTGCCATACATATACAGAGTAATCATTGGGTCATCTCGCCATTTAACCAGTGAGTTGGGGTTAGAAGCCATTGTTCTCCTCCTAATTGCATATACTGTTTATCCCAATCTGGATCCCCTTCGTAATATGGAAATGCTTCTGAGTCTCCAAGACAGAGACCTTTTACCATATCCATATAAAATGGACTGTTGTCTCCTTCTCGTGGGAAGGGATCACAACTCCCTACCGCCTCTGTCCATCCCGCCATGTTATCTACCCATGGATCGACCAGGTATCTATCTGTGCCCCCTACTCTAATTACATAATCCTTGCATGATTCTCCTGTCTCTGGGGGTGGATATACTTTATAACTGTTTTTATTCCCCATATTCTTATACTCTATACAATCAAGTTTTAAACAGACAAAATATAACAACAGTCAGGGAATGTTCGTCTTACCATCTACTAATTCACCTGAGTATACCATACACTTATACTTTAAATCATAGACAAACAAATAAAACAATAAATCACGAGGTTCCACACCGAGCGTCCTCCCAAAACAATCTCTTTGTCTTTAGTAAAGGTAGTCCCAGACCTCCCTTTTATCTTATCATTGTCTTTAGTAAAGGTAGTCCCAGACCTCCCTTTTATCTTTAGAACTTTAGAACTTTAGTGTTAACCCCGAGTTCGTTTTATCTCACAGCGGTCTCTGTCACATACCGGAGTACATATGGTACTCACCCGGTTAAATGAGCAGAGCCTGACGGAGATCTCAGCAGTGCCTCTAAATTGAAGGGGTTAACTGGCCGCTTGACCCTTTGGTGGGATGGACACTCGGTAGAGGAAACACTCGTCCAGCGCTGGGAGAGAGAATGGACCAGAAAGAACACACAGACAACGGATGTTCAGTTGGTATAGCCTCTCTGCTTTACTGAACTCAAAACACTAGCTTTTATATTGTAAAAACCACTTACGCAAGTGGAAAAGCAATATGCGTCATACATCCTGCAACATAAACAAAATACCACGTTAATCAGTCGTGACACACTAAGGCGGAGGTAACATATCTCTTGCGGCATAAACAAATTATTGTTGGTTACATTTCACACGTAAGCAGCGCTTGCAAAAGTTCTGAGAAATGCACATTCTTAACAAATTATCTAACGTTCATAAAAACTGTACGGACACATTGACCACATTCCTTTCTATGTGTTGTGGTTAAGCTGATTACTGCCTTTGCATACAAGGACATAGTCTGCAAGGACGTGAGCTGTTTGCAAGATAATAAAAGATGCGCGACCTTCTACAGAGATACAGCCGCGGGCCGCATTCCTAAACTACAGCAATATATTATTTAGATACATAAGGGCTTCTGGATGTTTAACTGTGTAGGGGAATGAAATCCCTTCATGGCCCAATCACACAGACCCACTCCCTATAAATATCCCAGCAGCACAGAGCCTCATTGATGGTTTGTGGAGTTTGATAGTGGTTGTGTCCTGTTAGTTCCCTGTGTTGCTGCAAAGCATTCTTGTTCTAGTGCATTCTGGTTTTGACATTGGCTGTGTTTCCTGACGATCCTTTTCTGCTGACTCCTGGTACTATGTATGCTGATCTGTTGCCAACCTTGCCTGAACGACCATTCTTATATGTTCCATGTTTCATGTATTTTGTTTGTCCTAGTTTAGTATAGTCTCCGAGGCCATTAAAAGGACCTTGTGATGGAACCGTTCTCTTCCGTCTGTCTTGACTCTCCAGACACCCCTTCGTTGCGGTTAGCCCGGCTACTGGGAGTGCTGTCCTCAGCGCCTCGAGCAGCTTGACCCGCCTGCTTCTGTTCCTCTGCCCTGGAGCCGTTAGGAATTTCCAGATGGCCGCTCGGTGCATTCTGATGTTGAGTATATAGTGTAGCGTAGTTTGTAATAAAGACACCAGGCGCGGCTGTATGCTTTAAAACAGGATTCTCTCTCTCTCTGAGCTCTGAGAGTTCTCTGACTTTTTAATGAACAAAACGCCACCATTTATGCTGAAGTCCAACAGTCATAATTTGCATAAAATGACGCACCTCGTCCTACCAATATACTAATTACATTATGTCAGTTATTTACAATAAACATTCCTCTTTACAATCGTTAGCCTTTAGCTCATAAAAACATTTGCATAACCTATTGTTCTAACACATCAGATTAAATACAAACACAATCACAGACTTCTTGAATCAAATATGCAGCTAGATAAGGGGAAAAGCTCTGGTGCATAAATTACACAGCAGTAAAGCTTGTTTACTGGCTATACAGAAACACATTTACCTACAGGAATATAAGTATTTTTAAAACCAAAGCTACGCCATTTTACACTAAACTAAATTAAACTAAAACCAAACGATGTAAAATATATATAAAATCACACGATATAAATGAACATAAAGTCTCTTGGGGTTTGAAGCATGGAGCGTTACATCAGCTCCATGACATATGTCCCCCCTTCCAGAAGGGCAGGGCAAGCTTAGATCCCAAACGGATCGCTTGCCACTGACGAGACCTCTCACCTTGCCCCTCTTCTGTGCCATCTTCAAAGTTCCATGGTTGCGGGCACATAAGCAAAGTCAGCGGGGTCTTACTATCGCTGGAAGGCTGTGGGTCCATAGTCCCATGGCAAGAGGCAGGCCAACCCTCTTGTCCAGTGCGCCAGGCAACAGGCCACCACAGTCCACAGGCATAAAATGTTTGTTAGGGGGCACCCTGAAATTACCCCCATATCTTGCTCTGTCCAGGGCACCTCTGCGGACCCAGGACCCGAATACAGTCAGCAGTCACAGTTCCCTGTCTCTCCTTCTGCTGATGCCCCCCTCCTGAACATTTGAAAAGGGCCCAGCCCACTGCAATCCCCAAAATCCCAAAAGGGCGCAATTCTTCCTGGGGCCAGGAATTTGGTAGTCTCTCAGGGTAGTCACTCACCAATTCTGCTGATCTTCTATGCAGGTAAGAAGTGGTCCCCTCTCTTGTAGCACCTTGGGTCACAGGGGTGGAGTGCTGGGTGGTCTCCATCTTCATTGGGGACAAAGCACACTCTGATGCCAGCACAGCATCCACCTCCAGCAACACTGGGTACAATTGCTCCTCTATGCAAAATATAACAGGGGCAATGACTTGACTCCCTGTTGGGCTGCTCTCCTTCATGGTGGGCACATGGGTGCTGGCAGCTTGTGCCAGGGACAACTCATCTTGGAGCTGTTGGCACTGTGCTTGTGTCCCTTCGAGCTCAGCCTGCAGGTGGCTAACAGTGCCCTGGTGCTCCTGCTCCAATACACCTAGTTGGTGTGTCAGACGGCTCACCTCCATCTCGCTTGCCTTAGTTTGAGCGAGGCTCTCCTTCCGAGCTGCGTCTGCTTCTAGTAGCTGGTGTTGGCACAGCTGGAGTTGGTTCTGGAGCAGCTGTAGTTCCTCCTCCTGCTCCCAGGCCCGTGCCTGAATAGTATCTCGGGAGAGCTGTGTCCGCTCTAATTCCTGCTCGCAGTTCTCCAGGTGAATTTTAAAAGCTGTTATTTCTATGTGTTGAGCAGCTCCAGTTCGCCGTTCAGCCTCCAGCTGCTCGATCATTACACGGGAGCTGCTCTCCAGCTCCGCTATCTGCGCCTGAGCACCACTGAGCTCCGTGTGTAGGTCGATGTTACAGTCCTCACAGACCTGCAGCTGGGATGACAATTTTCATATACTGACCGACTGTTCTCGTACTTGCATTCAGCAACCATTTCTCTCCACTGTGACAGCTCGCAGCTAATCCTGTAGCCGGTGCAATTGCAGGCCAGTCTCTTTCTCGCTCTGGGTTGCAAAGTCTAGTTGCCCTTTCAAGGTCTCTACCTCCCTTCGAAGCGGGTCACAACATTTGCATTCGCTCTCCAGCACCACCTCCATTTCTTTCACCCTTCCACCCCTCCGCTTCTTTTTAGCCTTACTTGAGGGTGGGTTGACGGTCACGGTTGGTGCGGAGGCATATTTTGTTTGGGTCTTGACGTTGGCAGAAGCCGATGCTTCCAAAATCCCTGGTCTCTGCCAATCCAAGTCTGTAGACACCCTCTGGGTGTGTGGTGTAGTTGCCAGCCAGTTCTCCTCCTGGCCACGAATGTCCCCTGGCTCCATCCAGCCTGGGACCTTGTGTTTACTGTATTCCACATGCAGAGGGTTAAAATCTTCCTGGTCCTGCACAGCTTCCCCTTTCTGCAATAAACAGACCTCATTCCAAATGCTCTGGAACAGGTCCATGCTAGGGTTTGGACCATATTGCTTGAGGCGTCTTTTTACCTCCTTGAGCATTTCCATCTCGCTCCTGGTTGCACTAAACTTGTGCCTTTGACCCTTTCTTCAATATTCGTTCCTTCCATGGCTTTCTTGCAGGTCCTTCAGGGTGTCCTGCTTGCAGGCTGTATAGTTTGTCATCTCGGGGTGTATTGGTGTTAGAGAGCCTCTATCCACACCGCTTGCCACCAATGTGACGGAACCATTCTCTTCCGTCTGTCTTGACTCTCCAGACACCCCTTCATTGTGGTCAGCCCAGCTACTGGGAGTGCTGTCCTCAGCGCCTCGAGCAGCTTGACCCGCCTGCTTCTGTTCCTCTGCCCTGGAGCCATTAGGAATTTCCAGAAGGCCACTCGGTGCCTTCTGATGTTGAGTATATAGTGTAGCGTAGTTTGTAATAAAGACACCAGGCGCGGCTGTATGCTTTAAAACAGGATTCTCTCTCTCTCTGAGCTCTGAGAGTTCTCTGACTTTTTAATGAACAAAACGTCACCATTTATGCTGAAGTCCAACAGTCATAATTTGCATAAAATGACGCACCTCGTCCTACCAATATACTAATTACATTATGTCAGTTATTTACAATAAACATTCCTCTTTACAATCGTTAGCCTTTAGCTCACACAACATTTGCATAACCTATTGTTCTAACACATCAGATTAAATACAAACACAATCACAGACTTCTTGAATCAAATATGCAGCTAGATAAGGGGAAAAGCCCTGGTGCATAAATTACACAGCAGTAAAGCTTGTTTACTGGCTATACAGAAACACATTTACCTACAGGAATATAAGTATTTTTAAAACCAAAGCTACGCCATTTTACACTAAACTAAATTAAACTAAAACCAAACGATGTAAAATATATATAAAATCACACAATATAAATGAACATAAAGTCTCTTGGGGTTTGAAGCATGGAGCGTTACATCGGCTCCATGACAGACCTCCTCAGTGCAGGTTGTTTTGTCTGTCTTGTATATCCCTTGCCCTTCTTATTTATATTTATATTTATCTGTTAATTCTTTGTGAGGGTTTTTCTTAGAAGTATTCCCAGCATAGGGAATCCTCTAGTTTTTTCCTGGTCCTCCTGTTCCATGTGTCACTGTCTGGTTCCTGTATCATCCTGAAGTGGTGATCAGTTCAGGTCCTGTTTCGCCTAGTCTGTCAGTTTGTTGACTGCCCTGCAGCCTGCACAATTCATCTACTGTCATTCATTGTTTGTGTTTCTGAGCGTGTCCTGGGTTATATGTTCGGTCTTGAAACCTTCGGAGCTTAGTGGTAATTCAGTCCTACTTTTGTTCTCCTTGCTTTTGGAGAAACAAGTCTGTTTAATTGATCTGTCCAGTCAGTAGCTCATCTGCCTTAAGGGCTACACTCCATGTTCCAAGCACCACGATGGCCCAAGAGAGGGCCAAACGTTACATTACAAACTGTCCTTCCAAGCCTGTAGGTGAGTTTACTGTGATTAATTCTGCGCTCCAAATGGTGCTTGATTTGCTTATGGAGCTGAAGAGGTTAATGCTGTCTCTCAGTGTGCTTAATTATGCAGTTCCTCCCAGCAGAGTCTCTGGGGAATCCCCCATGTCTGAAAAAGTGAGACGTAGGTTGTTTAACCTGTGCTATTACTGCAGTTCACCCCAGCATAAAATATGTTGCTGTCCAGTAAAGCCCAGATCCAGCATGTCCTGTTCTCAAGGTGAGACCCTGGTATCCATGTCATGCAGGCGTAGTGCTGCTCCTAATGCTGGGACCTCTGTTTATGTGCATTGCAAGGGTGGTGCAGTTACCACAAGTGGCCAGGGTGGTGCTGTTGCTACAGGTACACAGTTTAAATATGAAACTGTATGTTCTGCACATTGTAGCGCGCCCATTTTGCCCACGTCCCACAGTGGAGCCACTGACTTGCAACCCCAAGTATCTACTGCTCTGTCTGTGGCAAACAGCGAAGCAACTGTGCCTATGACTCACAGTGGAGCTTCTATTTTTGGTAACAAGCCAGGCCTGTCTGAAGTTGGCTGTGTGTCTTCCACGACCCATGTTGGCTGTGTGCCATCCATGATGTGCGTTCCTGGGGGGGTGCCAGTTTTGTTTCAGTCTGCTGATGTCTCTGAGTCTCCTGTATCTGACTGTCTTGTGCACCCAGAGACTGGCTATAAGCCAGAGCACCCTACGACTGGCTATAAGCCGGGGTGTTCAGAGTCTGGCGAGGTGCCAGGGACCCTTGAATGTGGCTATAAGCCAAGGGATCCCCCGTCGGTCAGTTTTCAACCCAGCAGTGAGACCTTAAGATCTAACTTCACGCCTGTTGTGGGCCAAGAGCCCTTCACGCCTGTTGTGGGCAAGAGCCCTTCACGCCTGTTGTGGGCCAAGAGCCCTTCCTGCCTGTTGTGGGCCAATAGCCCTTCAGGCCTGTTGTGGGCCAAGAGCCCTTCCTGCCTGTTTTGGGCAATGAGACCTTCCTGCCTGTTTTGGGCAATGAGCCCTTCCTGCCTGTTTTGAGCAATGAGCCCTTCCTGTTTGCTGACGAGGCAGCCGTGCCCATGTTCTGCTGTGAGGCAGCCGTGCCCATGTTCTGCTGTGAGGCAGCCGTGCCCATGTTCTGCTGTGAGACAGCCGTGCCCATGGTGAGCTGCGAGGCAGCCGTGCCCACGCTGAGCTTCGAGGAAGCTGTGTTCACATCTGTTTTGGGCCAGGTGCCCTTTATGTCTGATACAGACAAGGCTGGCAAGCTGCCAGTCCTTCCCATTGCTGGCGATATGCCAACCATATTCCATGTGGGCGACAAGCCGCTCATGTCAGCCTCTGATGGCGAGCTGCCAGTTATATCTGTTTCTGGTTATTTGCCAGTCCTGCCAGTTACTGGAGATGATCCAATCAAATATGATACTGGAAAAGAATCAGCCTTGTTTCTGTCAAGGGCTGTAGTCACTGTGCCCAAGTCCCATGGTGAATCTAGTAATACCAGGCTTCATTCTATGTCTAAGGAAGCCTGGCACAATGATGGAGCTACATCCAAGTTAACCGGTACTACCGTCTCAGATTCTAGCCCTGTACCCGAGGGTTATATACGATCCCCGTGTGGGATGTTGTTCCGTGAGGCACACTGGGCCATGATCAAGAAAGACCCTAATGCTTTGAGGTGTTTTGAGGAGGATTCCAATGATTCGGAAGGTCCACAATATACTCCTCCAGGTGAAATGTGTAACACTGGTGAGGTGCCAGTTGTACCATGTCCTGGCAATGTCCTCTGTTCCAACGGTGGGTCAGTCATGCCAGACACAGGCGATTTGTCAAGTCTGTCCATGCCGAGCTACGAGCCAGCTGTGCCAATGCCGAGCTACGAGTCAGCTGTGCCAATTCCGAGCTACGAGCCAGCTGTGCCAATGCCGAGCTACGAGCCAGCTGTGCCAGTGCCGAGCTACGAGCCAGCTGCACCCATGTTATGCGAGACCACTGTGGCCACGTTTTGTTATGAGGCCGAAGTGCCTGTATCTACACATGAGACCTTCATGTCTGGTTCTACTAGCGAGCTGCTAGTCATGCCAATGCCGAGCCACAAGACAGTTACACCCATGTTGTGTGTGCCGGCTGTGCCAATGTCTTGCTGCGAGACCACTGAGGCCTCATTAGGTTGTGAGACTGATGTGCCCACATTAACACATAAGACCACTGTGCCCTTGTCCCACAGTGGGTCCAGTGTTCCTACCATTGGCATGCCTAATGTGGGCGCTGAGCCCTTCATGCCAAGTGTGGGTGCTGAGCTCTTCATGTATAATTCAGGCAATGCCTGAATTCAGAAAAATGCCTGTTTCTGGCGTTATGTCTAGTTTGTCCCAGGTGGGTGATAAGCTCTTCAGGTCTGGTTCGGGCCAAGAGCCTCTTATGTCTGCCCCTACTATAGCTTTGTCAGGTGGGGTTGTCACCAGTTCTAGATCTCGGTCCAGGAGAAGACGAGAAAAGGGGGTCAACTCTAACCATTCCAGCTCCAAAGATGCCACGATTCGCTATGGGTCCGAGGATACCACGATTCACCCTGGATCCAGTAATGCCACGCTCCGATCTAGTTCCGAGGATGCCTTACTTCGCACTTGTCTCGAGGAAATCCAGCAAGATGGTGGCTTGACTGGTACGTTGATTCCCAAGACTAGTCGTGTTCCTAAGGGGTATATGCAAACGCCTTTTGGCTCGTTGTTACGCGATACGCACTGGGTAGTGCTCCAGAAGTACCCTAACATATTGCGACGGTTCCTGGAGGAGTCTGATGAGTGAATATACAATTCTGATGGATATCTGTTGTGACTAATTTTCATGTTTTGTTTTCCGGACACCGGCTGTCATGTTTTTGTCTAGGGTGCCCAGGGGGTCACCTGTACGGGAGGGGGTCATGTTGCGTCTCGACCCTGCCCCCTAGTGGTGAAGGGTCTCATGTCTGTTTATTCCCTGTGTCTGTTTGGCCGAGCTGTTCTGGGGTTCTGCTGTGATCTCCTGGTCTGGGTTCACATGGCCCAATCACACAGACCCATTCCCTATAAATATCCCAGCAGCACAGAGCCTCATTGACGGTTTGTGGAGTTTGATGGTGGTTGTGTCCTGTTAGTTCCCTGTGTTGCTGTAAAGCATTCTTGTTCTAGTGCATTCTGGTTTTGACCTTGGCTGTGTTTCCTGACGATCCTTTTCTGCTGACTCCTGGTACTTTGTATGCTGATCTGTTGCCAACCTTGCCTGAACGACCATTCTTATACTGTATGTTTCATGTTTCATGTATTCTGTTTGTCCTAGTTTAGTATAGTCTCCAAGGCCATTAAAAGGACCTCCTCCGTGCAGGTTGTTTTGTCTGTCTTGTTTATCCCTTGCCCTTCTTATTTATATTTATATTTATCTGTTAACCCCGTAAGGACGCAGGGGTGGAACCTTAAGGGGTCAATTTTGCTGGCGAGGCGTACAGGTACAACTCGCCGACAGGTGCCGTCGCACGGCACTGATTCAGAGCCCCCCCCCCCGCAGCCAGTGCGCAGTGCGCGTCATTGGCTGCAGGGGACGGTTTGATTTCAGGCCGTCCCTGTGCAGCCAATGACGCGCACCACGAGTGTGATCGGCTCCTGCTCGGGTTTTCCCGTGGTTTTCGGCAGGTTAATCCAGATGTTTTTGCGGTTAGTTTTTGTTGGGTTTGCGATAGCTTTTCCCTGCAATTCGGGGACCCTGTGGTGCCTGCTGAATACACCGCAGGGTCACCGAAATGGGATCGGCAAAACGAACCGAATTGAAGAGAACAAAAAGTCACCAAACGTGCGGTGACTTTTCGAATCTCTTTGAATTACCCTGTATGTGTGGAGAAAAAAAGGCACAGCACACCAACATCAAAACCTCATCCGCACTGTAAAACATGGTGGAGGGAGCATCATAGTTTGGGGCTGCTTTGCTGCCTCAGGGCCTGGACGGATTGTTGTCATTGGTGGAAAAATGAATTCCAGAGTTTATCAAGACAGAGGATGGGTGATGCAACAGGACAGTGACCCAAAGCATACAAGTAATTCAACAAAAGAATGGCTTCAACAAAACAAAATACGCCTTCTGGAGTGGCCCAGTCAAAGTCCTGACCTCAACCCGATTGAAATGCTGTGGCATGACCTTAAGAGAGTGATTCACACCAGACATCCCAAGAATATTGCTACACTGAAACAGTTTTGTGAAGAGGAGTAGTCCACAATTACTCCAGATCGTTGTGCAGGTCTGATCTGCAACTACAGGAAACGTTTGGTTGAGGTTATTGCTGCCAAAGGAGGGTCAACCAGTTATTAAGTCCAAAGGTTCTCATACTTTTTCCACCCTGCACTGTGAATTTTTACATGTTCTGTTCAATAAAAACATTAAAACATATAATGTTTGTGGTATTATTTTAAGCAGACTGTGTTTTTCAAATTGTTGTGACTTAGATGAAGATCAGAGCACATTTTATGACCAATTCATGCAAAACTCCACGTAATCCCAAAGGGTTCACATACTTTTTCTTGCAACTGTATATATATATATATATATATATATATATGTGTGGGTAGGAAGGGGGCTGGTGTGTGTGCCAGTATGTGTGGGAGGGTCATGGTTTGTGTATACAGAGATGGCCTAGAAAATGTAACCCTCAGGCAGGGGCGTACCTAGAACATTTGGCACCTGGGGCAGATCCTATATTTGGCACCCCCCCAACTTTAAAATGTAAAAAGAAAATCACACGCACTTTTTTAAATATTTTTAAAAATATTTTTAGTTACAGCATTCTGGCAGGACATGACGTATACATTTAATAATGATATTTTAGCAATCTGACAATGGTGGATTATTCATGTATCCTCTGTGCTGTGCAATAAGGGTCGAGTATAGATTCTTTTTGAATAACTGTTATTTTTAAGTGATTCTGCAAACTCAAAACTTATCCATCCTATAGTGTTTTTTCTTTTTTCTGTATCAGACCTTTTTATTATCAATCATAGGACCTTATACGTAAATTACAGACATTTTCATTAAGTAGGCTGACTCCCTGCACTTTGGGGACCCTGCGGTAAATGTATACCCAAGTGGCATCCCTAAGTGGACGTTCAGAGTTGATTCCTGGAGTTCAGTGGCATCCCTAAGTGGACGTTCAGAGTTGATACCTGGAGTTCAGTGGCATCCCTAAGTGGACGTTCAGAGTTGATTCCTGGAGTTCAGTGGCATCCCTAAGTGGACGTTCAGAGTTGATTCCTGGAGTTCAGTGGCATCCCTAAGTGGACGTTCAGAGTTGATTCCTGGAGTTCAGTGGCATCCCTAAGTGGACGTTCAGAGTTGATTCCTGGAGTTGCGGGACTGGAGGAAGGAACTGCAAGGCCCACTTTTTACTATGGGTAAACGCACATCTATATCATGCTTTCTCTCACGCTTCTACTCTTTACTTCTACCTTTCTCCTTAAAAGGAACGCCTGCCCCTCTACCACCGACCCCTACACTATCTGCATCTCTCCCTCCCTCCTCTCGTCCCACATGATGGCCTCGCATGAGCTCCTTTGTTTCCTCAGAACATGGTCTCCCTCTATCTCTCGTGCTGCCAATCACTCCCACTCCCACAAATCCCATTCCCACCTTCTCTTTCTCACCCTCCTGCTGTTACTCTATTCAGGTGACATATCCCCTAACCCTGGCCCCACAACACATCCAACTTCCCTCTCATCCTATCTCCATCACACATAAATCACCTCCCTGCAATCCCAGCAACCTCATTCCCATAATCCCTCAGCGCCTGTCCTCTTTCTCCTGCGCCCTCTGGAACACTCGCTCTGTGTGCAACAAACTCACAGCCGTCCATGACCTCTTCCTTTCAAACTCCTTCAACCTCCTAGCTTTAACTGAAACCTGGCTAACTCCCTCTGACACGGCCTCCGTTGCTGCTCTCTCACATGGCGGTCTACACTTGAGCCATACCCCCAGACCGGGTGAGAGAAATGGTGGCGGGGTCGGAATCCTGCTCTCTCCCACCTGCACCTACCAGCATCTCCCTCCACCCCATCCCTCTCCTTCTCCTCCTTCGAGACACACTGCATCCGCCTGTTCTCTCCTCTGGCTCTCAGGGTGGCAGTCATCTACCGCCCACCGGGACCAACCTCCCAGTTCTTTGACCACTTTGCTACCTGGCTTTCTCACTTCCTGTCTTCTAATCTTCCATGCCTAATTCTCGGGGACTTCAACATTCCCATTGATGATCCTTCCGCCCCTGCTGCCTCCAAACTTCTTTCACTCACGTCCTCCCTTGGACTCACACAATCCTCCCTCCTCCCTACCCACTGCGATGGTCACGCTATTGACCTTGTCTTTTCCAAGCTCTGCTCCATTTCTGAGTTCAATTGTCGCCCTTTCCCCATCTCTGACCGCCACCTTCTCTCTTTCAACCTATCTGGACTTCCTAAACACCCTGCTCCCCCACCCCGCACACACACTCGCAGAAATCTACATGCTGTGGACCCCATCAATTCTCCAACCTTCTTCACCACCTCCCTCATACCTCATCCTTCACCTGCCCTGATGCTGCCACTAATCACTACAACACTACTCTTATCTCTGCTATAGACACTCTTGCTCCTCTTCGACTCTGTAAGGCCCCACGCCGCCAGCTTCAGCCCTGGCACACCCTCCAGACACGCTACCTGCAAAGATGCTCCCGCACAGCGTGCCTGGAGGAAATCCCGCTCTGAAGCTGATTTTGTTCACTTCAAGTTTATTCTCCGGTCATACACCTCTGCCCTCCACTTGGCCAAACAATCCTTCTTCTCATCTCTTATATCTACGCTGTCCTCCAACCCTAAACGGCTCTGGTCCACCTTCAACACCCTCCTCTACCCACCTGCACCTCCCCCCTCAGCTGCCTTCAGCGCTCAAGACCTGGCAGACTACTTCCTCAGTAAAACTCTAACTATCAGAAGCAACATCCCAACACAAGATAGTTATCTGCCACCTCCACTCCCAAAGGTCCCCTCTGCCACCCTCTGCCGCTTCCTCCCAGCCACTGAGGAGGAAGTCAATTCCTTATTGTCCTCCTCACATCTCACCATGTGCCCGCTCGACCCCATTCCCTCACATCTAATTCCTCCCCTCTCCTCCTCCCTCACCCCTGCTCTCACACACATCTTCAACCTATCTCTCTCCACTGGCTCCTTCCCATCCGCCTTCAAACACGCGCTAGTTACCCCTTTACTAAAGAAACCATCCCTAGATCCCAACTCTCCATCCAACTACCGCCCTGTATCCCTGCTTCCCTTCACATCAAAGCTCTTAGAAAAACTAGTCTTCAACCGCCTCTCCCTCTTCCTGTCCTCCAATTCCCTACTTGACCCCCTGCAATCTGGCTTCCGTCCCCTACACTCAACTGAAACTGCCCTCACCAAAGTCACCAACGACCTCCTAACTGCTAAAAAACACGGCCACTATTCTATTCTCATCCTGCTTGACCTCTCGGCTGCTTTTGACACTGTTGACCACCCCCTCCTTCTACAGACCCTCAACTCTCTGGGTCTCGGTGACACTACACTTGCTTGGGTTGACTCCTATTTATCCAACAGGTCCTTCTGTGTGTCCTTTGCTGGTAACTCCTCCTCCTCATTGCCTCTATCTGTTGGTGTACCTCAAGGCTCTGTCCTTGGTCCTCTGCTCTTTTCCATCTACACCTCCTCCCTGGGCAAAATCATGAACAGCTTTGGCTTTAATTACCACCTCTACGCTGATGACACTCAGATCTACCTCTCTACCCCTGATCTCTCTCCCCCTGTCCTTTCAAAAGTCAGTGACTGTTTATCTGGCATCTCCTCCTGGATGGCCTCCCACCACCTAAAGATCAACATGTCAAAGACTGAACTCCTACTTATTCCTCCCTCCAATGCCTCCCCACCTCCTGACTTCTCTATCATGGTGGAGGGTATCACCATCTCCCCATCAAACCAAGTTTGCTGTCTTGGAGTTACACTTGACTCTGCTCTTTCCTTCATCCCCCACATCAAGTCTCTTTCCTCCTCCTGCCGATACCAACTGCGTAATATTTCCAGAATTCGGCCATTTCTTACCGCTGTCACCACAAAACAACTCATACACGCCCTGGTAATCTCCCGACTCAACTATTGCAATAATCTCTTATCTGGCCTCCCTCTGTCCCGCCTCTCCCCCCTACAATCCATCCTGAACGCCTCCACCAGGCTAATTCACCTCACTCGCCGCTCTGTCTCTGCCGCTCCCCTCTGCGAGTCCCTTCACTGGCTCCCCATCCACTGCAGAATTAAGTTCAAAATCCTTATCCTTACCTACAAAACCCTCACTAACTCAGCTCCCCACTACCTGTCCTCACTAATCACCAAATACACCCCGGCCCGCTCCCTAAGGTCAAACAGTGACCTGCGACTAGCTTCTCCCCGCATCACCTCTTCCCATGATAGACTGCAGGATTTCTCACGCGCAGCCCCCACTCTCTGGAACGCTCTCCCTCGTACTGTCAGACTTTCCCCTAACTTCTCTTCCTTCAAACGCTCCCTTAAAACGTTCCTATTTAGGGAAGCCTACCACCCAACTCACTGACGCAACCATCAATCGCTCTCACCTTACAGTCCTCTCCTCCTGTTTCCAACCCCAACCCTCCCAGATTGTGAGTTCCTACGGGAATAGGGCCCTCATCTCCTCCTGTACTGTTTGTCAAATGTTGTTCAATGTATTGTAACCCTGTCTATACTGTGTTTATTGTACAGCGCTGCGGAATATGCTGGCGCTTTATAAATAAAGAATAATAATAATAATAAATGGTGAATTCACTGCAGGGTGGGGAAATTTGACTCCCTGAAGTGCAGGGAACAACAGAACACCAAAATGTTGGCATCATTTTGGTGCTCTGTGAGTAACCCCTTTAGTGGTGGGTTTTTTGCTGCCCCCCTGGAAAATGACAGCCTAGGCCTTGCCTACCCAGGACATACTTGAAAATTAGTGAAATCTCAATGTATCCTTCCTGGTAAAATACTTTGCAAAAGTGTAAAAAAAACATTTTTTTTTTACGGTGTCACCCTAAGGGGTGGTGTCACCCGGTGTGGCCCGCCCCCTAGGTACTCCAGTGCCCTCAGGTCAGACACTTACACCTTTATTCTTCTATTAGACTTGCATCATATTTCATAGCTTCTGTATTACTACGCTTTATTTTATGACTGTCCCCTTCATGACATTCTCAAAAGGGTAGAATTTGGATGCCATTAAAATTTTGTCCCCCCCCCCGTAAAAATTTCTGCAGACGCCCATGCACAGCTATATCAGCAAAACAGGGCTGGAGGGAGGGGTAGGAGGGCACTCCATGGAGTCTGACTTTCAAATGGTCAGGGTGAATAGAGTGTTAGAGTGTCCCTTTGACAGTGGTTTTGTTTGTTTGTTTTCAAAATAATAGTCACTGCCCTCCAGGAAACAATACTAGCCGTGAGATGACACATTAATATTTTTTTTTCTTTTTCTGTTCGATCGTATTTATTTTTTTTGCCCTTAAACTACTGGTGGGGTGCTATCCAAACAGATCCAATGGACAACTCTCCAATGGATAGGGATGCTAGTGTTTGGATACCTCCGCTCCAACCACCTACCCTCTGACTCTCCCATTCTGCACATCATTTTGCTACCAGGATCATGTCTGTCCAGCAGATTGAGCTTTGGCCTCCCATTGCTGGTGGAACACCTCAATAGCAATGATTTTCTCTCCTAGCCAGCACAGACTCATGCACTCATTTTTCCTTCTTATTCAAACATACTAACACTCCTGTGAATGCTGCAACAGCAGTGAAACGCGTAGAGTGTATTATGCAACTATATCTTTGAACTTAAAGTGACATGAACATGTGGCACATTTGTTTTCATTAGGGCTCTTCCAGCGCTACCAGGTGGTCATTTGGTCAATCAGGCATTAACTAAACCCTGGCTCCCTGTTGTCTCTATATGGGGAGCGTCTTTTCATTCACTTAAGCTAAGGAACCTTAGTACGGGAGTTAGAAATGGTAAGGGCCCTATCACCTCCTTAGCACTAGCGCTCACATAAATGAGCTTTAGCGCTAGGTTAATTGAGGTTATAGCGTGCTGCAGAGATCACCTTCTGATCGCTACAGGGTTAGAAAACTCATTAGTGCATTGGTATTAGCTCTTTTTAGCGTGAGCTTACTGTGTACTTTGTGCTCATCCTATGCTTAACATGGGGAGAGCAAAGAGTAGGCGATCAGTAATTAGCGTTAGGATCATATAGTCCTAACGCTAATTACGAATCGCTGCCACTAACTGAAAAAGTTTGCTACAGCTAGAGTTTAGCAAACTGATTCCGCTTCTGCCTTTTATGCAATGCAGAGGGCTCCCTCTGCTTCCCAAAGAGCTCTTTTACATGTGCATTTTGACTTAAGCTTTGTAGGAAAAATGGATTTCAAAGCATTTCAAATGATTTCAATACATCAGCTGTCATTACCTATGTGTTGGAACTTTAGGGTTATGTTCTGGAGCCCATCTGTGAATTAATTTGATTTTCAATAAAAGAAATTCCTTTGCATTGCTCCAGAATTAGCCCACATCAAGTTTACCTGAAATCTGTTGATGTAGGCTCATTTTTTTGAATTTCTTCATAATCTTCCTCAGATTCCAGGTGATGGATGAAAAACCATCTAGTGTATTTTTGTAGTAAATAAATGAGTAAATTGTCTTAATTAAATGTTAATTGTTTAGTCAGTATTTTAGCCATTTAGCTTGCAACTCTTTAAAAAAACTGTTATTATGTGCTTGCTAAATATTAAATGTATACATTGTTCAGCAGTTTGAATATAAAAGCATAGGATAGCTCTCTTGGGCTTATTTATAGAATGGATCTTAATTGATATTTTTATATATAAAATAATTTTTATATATGTATACTCTTCATGAAAACCATGAAATATTTTATTAATTCACTGATATTTAAATATTATATATAGAATTAATATTCATTGCATTAATAAATTATTGGAAAAATGTAATGTACATTATTGTGTATTATTGTACTTCGCTATAGATGATCACTTTGGCTGCTTATATGGCTTACAATTGACAAATACCGTCAACTTATTTTTTTTTCTTTATTTGGTGTGATTTTGTATACTTTCTACATGTATGTTCAGATGTAGGATTGATAAAGACCCACACAAGTTCAGAATGTGGAAGGGTCCTCCTTTGGTGTAATAAATATTACTGTACAGCTACTCAATTGGAACTATCGGGGTTATTCAGAGAGAGAGAGGTGTAAACCAGGAGAATGACTGGAGAAGTGAAAATTCTAGGTCAAAATAGCCAAACCAGAAACCAAATTTTTCCCATTTATCTCACTTTCCAAATCGGCTATTTTGACCTCGAATTTTCACTTCTCCAGTCATTCTCCTCGTTTTCACCTCTCTCTGAATAACCCTGTAGGACATTACTTTTTTTCCCTAAGTGAATTTATAGAATTCGGGTCACTTTACATTCTGAACGCAAAAATCCTCTCGCAAAGTGAAAATCTTAATCCCCGAAAGCTACAACCACCAAAAAAGACCCCGGCTAAATAGTTTAAAAATTTTGTCACGAGAATAGAACCCCTTCACTGCTGAACCAGTTCACCTATGTGCGCTGCGTTCATTCTGACCGTTTTGTGCTAATTATTTTTAGATGACAGCCTAGGTCCTATTTAACTAAACCCCCCCAGACAAAAAAAAGTAAACAAAAATGACCATCTAGCTGCCACGGATCGGGAGATAAGGGGATCCAAAGGATCCCCCTATCTCCACATGGCAGCTAGATGGTTAACTGGCTCACTGACATCCTCACAAATATGGTGAGGTTGTCAATGGGTGGGGGGGACCTGGAGGCTTGGCTGACATCCAAGATGTCAGCCCCCTCCAGGTTCGAATCGCTTTTTGGCACCGAATCGCGATCTAATGTTATCAATGTTAATGCTATACACCACTGAAAAGGGGAGACTCTCCCCTTTCCAGCGGTGCAAAAAACATCATTTTACGTTGCATGCTTGGAGATATAGGGCTTCAAAGGATCCCGCCTCCCCTTCCCTTCCTGAATTTCCACTACCGGCGCCTGCCGATGACGTCATCACGCAGCGTGATGACATCATCGGATCCGCTGGCCCCCAGGAAATGGTGAGGCAAGCTTCCAGCTTGCCATAAACACCGAGGGAACGAGCGAGGGAGGTGAGAATCGGCAGGAGGGAGGTTAGAAGCCCACTGACGTACTATGTACGTCCATGGGTCTAAGGGACATAGTATGTCAGTGGTCAGGAAGGGGTTAACAAATTGCGTCTGCCACTGTCAAGCTGAGCATATATGCTGCAGCAATAATACATGCACACACAACTTCTCCATTGTATTGGTTTGGTATGATTTGAATGGGCCACTGTGCTTTGGTGCATTCCTTTTTATGGGCTTGGATATTTGGGGTTAGCCAGGTTGTTCAAATTTGCCATTAGCACCAGCTTTTAGGAGTTTGCTAAAATTATGGGCGATAAGGCCATGCGGTAATTACCACAAATAGATTGTGCGCTGGTACAACTATGGTATTACAAACGCATTTGCGCTCACAATGTTAAGTATAGGACACGCGAAGTACAGTAAGCTCGTGCAGGGTTCGCACAGGTTCACACGTGATAGACGATTGCACGTGGTTGTTGCGCTTAGTATGTAATACGGAATTCGGTGCAAATGGTTTTACCCCGCGTGTTAATGATTACTTCTGCCGGCGCAAATGTTTGCGTCAAGATTTTAACCCCTTAGGGACCTTGGACGTACCATGTACGTCATGGCCGCGGGTCTCTTTTAGACCCGCTGATGTACATGGTACGTCCTGCGGTCTTTTGAGCGCTGGAAGCGATCGGATCGCTTCCAGCAGCTCAAATGCCA
The DNA here is from genome assembly GCA_009667805.1 of Leptobrachium leishanense. Taxonomy (NCBI): domain Eukaryota; kingdom Metazoa; phylum Chordata; class Amphibia; order Anura; family Megophryidae; genus Leptobrachium; species Leptobrachium leishanense. The sequence goes on along the minus strand of CM019064.1, from coordinate 140,485,425 downwards.
TTGCAGGCTGCCTGGGAGTCCAGGCATCCATGCAATGGCGGTTACAAGTGCCGGGGCACCTTGTGATCGCTCCCCGGGAGCGATCAACATCCGGTTTTACCGGAGAGGTGCCTGGCACTTCTAGAGAGCGCTGGAAGCGATCGGATCGCTTCCAGCTGCTCTGTGTATATTGCAGGGATGCCTCGACATCGAGGCATCCTTGCAATATGCTTACCTGCCGCCGGTCCGTCCGTGATCGCTCCCCCGAGCGATCACTTCCGGTAGCGGCAGGAAGTACTGAGTGCCACGAGGTATCGTGGCACTCAGTACATAATAGATCACATGAGTGATCAGGTGCTCTGCTGGGTGCCTCGAGGGATCAAGGCACCCAGCAGAGTAAAAAAAAGTGTAAAAAAGAAAAAAAAAGTTAAATAAAAATAAATAAAAAGGTATAAAATAAAATAAACTGACAGCCAAGATGGCGCTGCCCTTCTAAGGGCAGGGTCATCTTGGGGCTGAGTGGGATGTTCCTAGCCTGCCTCATCAGAGAGGCAGGCTAGCAACATCCAATCAGAAGTTATAAAAAATCAAAATGAAATTTCTAATTTGTCAGGTCAGGTCAATATTTTGTAAATATTGGCCGTGACCTCTGTGATTCTCCCTCCCTCTCCTCATTTGTGTTTTGGTGAGCGAGAGAGAGAGATCAGATTTGACAGGTTAGAGATTTTAGGTAGATTTAGTGAGATTAGAAAAATTGAGGCAGATTTAGAGAGATTTTAGGGAGATTTAGAAGATTTGAGGCAGGTTTAGAGTGATTTAGAGAGATTTAGGTGTTTATTTGTATTTTCTTGTGAAACCCAACGGTTCTTCTAAGAACCAATAATCCGCTTATATATATAATAATTATAAAATTTTATAATCTATTATATATAATGTCTGAGAGGGTGTACAGCGCCGAGGAGGCATATGCCATCCTGGCGTCAGAATCTGAGGCATCTGCGTCAGACTCAGACCCTGATTTCGACCCCGCTAACTGCTCAGAGACGTCGCTAGATACATTATCTACGCTGGCTGATGTATCTAGTGATGTTTCTGATGCAGATCCTGGGTCACCACCTGCCAGCAGGAGACGCACAGTTCCAGCTGAGGAGTGGGTAGTGCCTCATCGCCAGAGGCCAGATATCCCTCCTTTCACGGCAAATCCTGGCATCAATATTGATGTTGCAGGATTTACCGCCACACAGTTTTTGCAGGTGTTTATGGGGGATGATTTGTTGGGCCACATCGTGGCCCATTCAAATCTGTATGCCCATCAGCATTGTGCTGCGAAGCCAGACTCCTACTTGGCAAGGCAGCAATGGACCCCGCTAGATGTGCCAGAATTTCTGAAATTCTGGGCACTTACTATGCTGATGGGCATCCTAAAGAAGCCCTCAATTCACTCCTACTGGAGCAGTAGCCCCATCTGCTCTACCCCCATTTACCCCCAATCAATGTCACATAGAAGGTATGAAAACATTTTGCGTTTCATGCACTTCAGTGACAACAGCCTGTGCCCTCCTAGAGAGCATCCTCAGTTTGACAGGCTGTATAAAATCCGCCCCCTGATTACCCACTTCGCCGCCAGGTTTGCAGAGGCTTATACACCTGGAAGGAATATCTGCGTGGATGAATCCCTAATGAAATACAAGGGAAGGCTGGGATTCAAGCAGTATATTCCTTCCAAACCCTCCAGGTATGGAGTGAAGGTGTATAAGCTCTGTGACAGCGAGAGTGGGTATACTCAGGCCTTCCGGGTGTACGAGGGAAAGGATAGTAGCCTTGACCCTCCAGGTTGCCCAGAACACATGGGAACCAGAGGCAAGATTGTGTGGGACCTACTTTTTCCCCTGATGAACAAAGGGTACCACTTGAATGTTGATAATTTTTATACGAGTGTCCCTTTGTTCAAGCTGCTGTATTGTTTTGATACAGCAGCATGCGGTACTGTTCGCAAGAACCGCGTAGGTTTCCCAGCACAGCTTGTCCACACCCGGTTAAAAAGGGGGGAGACCTCAGCTCTGCGCCAAGAGGAGCTGTTGGCGGTCAAGTACAGAGACAAGAAGGATGTATACCTTCTATCCACCATCCACACTGAGAGGTCTGTGGAGGTCTCTGTACGTGGCAGAGCTGAGCGCATCAGGAAGCCAGTGTGCATCAAAGCCTATAACCGGCATATGGGTGGGGTTGATCTGGCAGATCAGCTGCTCCAGCCCTACCAGATTATGCGGAAGTCAAGGGCCTGGTACAAAAAGGTTGCAATTTACCTGATGCAAATTGCAACCCACAATGCCTTTTTGCTCTGCAAAAAGGCAAACCCCAGAGTGACGCTGTCCTTTTTACAGTTTCAGCTCCAGGTCATTCCGGGGTTTTTGTACCAGGATGCACCTGCTCCCCGGGCGGTGATGGGGAACAGAGTTGGGGCTACACATTTTATTTATAAAATCCCCCCTACTGAGGGCAAACAGAAACCCCAAAAAAGATGCAGGGTGTGTTTCAAGAGGGGGCAGAGGAGAGACACAATCTTTTACTGCCCAGAATGCCCTGGACAACCCGATCTGTGTCTTGGGGACTGTTTCAAGATATATCACACTGTGCGTGATCTGTGATTTTTTTTTTTCTTTCTATTTTTTCTCACACTCCAGTTAGTTAGTTCAGTTTAGTTTTTTTTTTGTTTTACTGCACCAGACTTTTACATTTTATTCGTACATTTTTATGTTCTACAATTGGTGCTGTATTTTGCCAAAATCTTTGCACACCTATGCATGGGGGGCATGGGTGTACTCAGGAGACCTTGCAGAAAACAACCTGGAGAGTTTTCATGCAGTAACAAACAACAGTGTCTCCTAAATCACAGTCCAAATCTAATGTGGGCGTAAAAATCTGAAAATTGAAAAATTACCGCCACACACCTTCTCAAATGTTTTGGGCTAAAACCGTTGCATCCATGGCATCAAAGCACTCCATATGCAATACCTTGGGGTGTCAACATAACAAATATAAACAATTTTCTGGCAATAATTCAAACTGGGGTATGCGGTAGACCCAAAACCAAAGATAGGCCTAGCTGAAGAAATAATCTCAATTTCAACTCCAATGACAAAGTCATAAAAATTGTATTTGAACCTTCCCAAAATCCTGGCAAACCTATGCATGGGGGGCATGGGTGTACTCAGGAGACCTTGCAGAAAACAACCTGGAGAGTTTTCATGCAGTAACAAACAACAGTGTCTCCTAAATCAAAGTCCAAATCTAATGTGGGCGTAAAAATCTGAAAATTGAAAAATTACCGCCACACACCTTCTCAAATGTTTTGGGCTAAAACCGTTGCATCCATGGCATCAAAGCACTCCATATGCAATACCTTGGGGTGTCAACCTAACAAATATAAACAATTTTCTGGCAATAATTCAAACTGGGGTATGCGGTAGACCCAAAACCAAAGATAGGCCTAGCTGAAGAAATAATCTCAATTTCAACTCCAATGACAAAGTCATAAAAATTGTATTTGAACCTTCCCAAAATCCTGGCAAACCTATGCATGGGGGGCATGGGTGTACTCAGGAGACCTTGCAGAAAACAACCTGGAGAGTTTTCATGCAGTAACAAACAACAGTGTCTCCTAAATCACAGTCCAAAACTACTGTGGGCGTAAAAATCTGAAAATTGAAAAAATTACCGCCACAAAACCTTCTCAAATGTTTTGGACTAAAACCGTTGCATCCATGGCATCAAAGCACTCCATATGCAATACCTTGGGGTGTCAACATAACAAATATAAACAATTTTCTGGCAATAATTCAAACTGGGGTATGCGGTAGACCCAAAACCAAAGATAGGCCTAGCTGAAGAAATAATCTCAATTTCAACTCCAATGACAAAGTCATAAAAATTGTATTTGAACCTTCCCAAAATCCTGGCAAACCTATGCATGGGGGGCATGGGTGTACTCAGGAGACCTTGCAGAAAACAACCTGGAGAGTTTTCATGCAGTAACAAACAACAGTGTCTCCTAAATCACAGTCCAAAACTACTGTGGGCGTAAAAATCTGAAAATTGAAAAATTACCGCCACACACCTTCTCAAATGTTTTGGGCTAAAACCGTTGCATCCATATCATCAAAGCACTCCATATGCAATACCTTGGGGTGTCAACATAACAAATATAAACAATTTTCTGGCAATAATTCAAACTGGGGTATGCGGTTGACTCAAAACCAAAGATAGGCCTAGCTGAAGAAATAATCTCAATTTCAACTCCAATGACAAAGTCATAAAAATTGTATTTGAACCTTCCCAAAATCCTGGCAAAACTATGCATGGGGGGCATGGGTGTACTCAGGAGACCTTGCAGAAAACAACCTGGAGAGTTTTCATGCAGTAACAAACAACAGTGTCTCCTAAATCACAGTCCAAAACTGATGTGGGTGTGAAAATAAAAAATGACCACCAAAGAGTATCCAATTTGTTTGGAGCAAACGGTTGCATCCATGGCATAAAAACACTCCATTTACAATACTTTGGGGTGTTAGCTTACCAAATATATGCACGTTTATAAAATTGGGGTATGTAAAAAGGCCCCTAAAAAGAAGATAAGCAAAGAAGATACTGTATGTCCAATTAGAAAATTGACAAGCACATGTCAAAAGATTGGCGTAGCACCCCAAAAACAACAGAACAAATCTATATATGGGTGGTATCAATTTACTCAGAAGATGTTGCTGAACATATTTTGGGGTGTTTTTTGGCAGTAACCCATAACTGGATTTGACAATTCATGCCTAAAGTACAATGTGTGTGAAAAAATAACACAAAAAGTGACTACCTGAAAGTTTGACATAGAGCTAGTGCATGGAAAGTGTTAAAATACAACTCTTTGAAGCACCCTAGGGTGTGCCCTTTCTAAAAATATATGGTTTGATGGGGGTAAATTACTTTGGCCGGCTTCAAAAATGTCCCAAATAGGACATGGGTGCATGATGACGAAATTTGAAAATTCCAAGTTGGAAAACTGAAATGCGCACCCCCCAAATAAGGCCTATTAGCCCCCAAATGACCCGACATACCTATACATGGGTGGTATCAATTTACTCAGAAGATGTTGCTGAACATATTTTGGGGTGTTTTTTGGTAGTAACCCATAACTGGATTTGACAATTCATGCCTAACGTACAATGTGTGTGAAAAAATAACACAAAACGTGACTGCCTGAAAGTTTGACATAGAGCTAGTGCATGGAAAGTGTTAAAATACAACTCTTTGAAGCACCCTAGGGTGTGCCCTTTCTAAAAATATATGGTTTGATGGGGGTAAATTACTTTGGCCGGCTTCAAAAATGTCCCAAATAGGACATGGGTGCATGATGACGAAATTTGAAAATTCCAAGTTGGAAAACTGAAATGCGCACCCCCCAAATAAGGCCTATTAGCCCCCAAATGACCCGACATACCTATACATGGGTGGTATCAATTTACTCAGAAGATGTTGCTGAACATATTTTGGGGTGCTTTTTGCCAGTAAACCTTAAAGTTCAAAGTACATGTATTCTTAAATTGCGTTAAAAAAAAAAATCACCAAAACTTTTTTTTTCTCAAACTTTGGCATAGATTTGTGGTAAAATGGTTTGCATGGAAAGAGTCAAAATACCCCAAGTTTAATACCTTGATTTGTGTACTTTAAAAAAATATGTATGTGTGGAGGGTTATTCAGCAATTAGTGACAGATATCAGTGTTACAATGTCACTATCACTAGTTTTGGAAATAAACTCTTTGGAAATGGCAAAGTGCTACTTGCACTTATTGTTGCATAAAATAAGGAAAAAAGCGAGGAATATGTAAACATTGGGTATTGCTAAACTCAGAACTAAATTTAGAAACTACTAAGGAATTACATTTTTTTGACGGTTGTTGATACATAAGAAATTTTGGGGGTCAAAGTTCGAAAAAGTGGTATTTTTTTGTCATATTTCACAATGTTTTTTATAGTAAATTATATGAAATGATGAAAAAAATGGTATCTTTATAAAGTCCATTTAATGACGAGAAAAACAGTGTAAAATATGTGTAGGTTGCATAAACGAGTAAGAGGAAAATTTGTCCTAAACACTAACAGCGCAGAAACGTAAAAACAGCAGCGGTCACTAAAGGACGGATTTGTGTAAAACCGCCCGGTCACTAAGGGGTTAATGTGTCCCTTGATGTGATATATATATTTATAATTTGAGAAACTAAACTTCTCAAAGCATATTTTTTCCGTTATATATTTAAAGGGGATGAGCGGGTTTTCAAATAATTGTTATAAAGTTAATTGTATACAAAAGCTATAAGTAAATCCCTAATTAATATTACTTTCATAATTTTACAATGTTTCACAAGATATTAGTAATTCTGCATGTTCTAAAGACTAAGGCTAGGGTCAGACGAACGCATTTTTCACGTCTACCGTCAAAAAGTGCGTCGATACGTCCGAACGCATTTTTTCACGGAAGACACGATAGTGGTCATACGATGTGCAATTTCGGCCGTGATTTTTTACGGATCCAAACAGGAAACTTTGGGTGTCTGGACGTTATGTTGGCCGGACATGAGCGCATCTGACGTCTCCTAATCACGCACACATGCCGCTAAGTGGACGCAGGGCACTCTGTACGTCAGTAATAGCGGTTCGACGTTCTTGCAAAAATGCATTCGTTTGCCGCTTGCGTTGCACGGCCAAACTTACGTGCGGCCGTACTTCGTGTGTGGGCCTGCGTTGGACGTCATTTGCTGCTACCACGGCCATAATAAAGTGCGGCTAAACGCACGTTCGCACTGCGTTCGTCTGACCCCAGCCTAAACCCATATCCAAGATGTTCAAGGGCAGTGATTTAACATATTCCGCAATCCACCAACAGTTTGCAACATATAGAAAAAAAAAAGCAACTCGTTAAGTCTTTACTGTTCAACCATACTTTTATTTTTATTTTTTTGCATTAGCACAGATTTTTACAAGCCATGTAATAACTATACAGATTCTTAGAGCATAGTATAAATGTTAATAGTATGTATGGATTGAACATATATTCCACAATTTAAAGCTGAATGCTAAATACAGTAAAGCAATAGAATACCGTTGGTCTTGCACTAACATTTTAGAATATTTAAAAAAAATGTTATCATCAAATTCGAACTATGTAATTTGAAACGCATTTCGCTAACTGGTTTTCCCTTGGTCTCTGACACATAAGACCTGCTTGTATTTTCTTGTTTGTTAATATTATTATGATTGGGCTAATAGCAGAATAGCAAGAATCAAAAAAGATACGAGCATCTGTGTATCGAGGAGACAATGGATAGGTGCAGAGAGTCAAGATCCAGAACAGATTATCTAGACCAAAACATACTATATACATCATGACTAATGTAAGCACTGCCTTGGCTGCTCCCATCTCAGCATGCTTTGTGGTCAATGTTGCGATGCACTTAACCTGCCTTGCGTGTTGGTAAAATACATAAAGGAGATAGCCACTAGAAAACATCATGAGACCCAAGAAAAACAAATCACGTACTACGTAGATGATTCCATTCCCAAGGTAGATAAAATAACTTGGGAAGACCACAAAGCAAAACTTGTAACTCATTATGTACCTTGATGTGACATTGTGAATGGAGGCTGTTGCGTATGCCAGTCTAGTGCTACTGATGGTGAAATTAAAGATCCACAGAAAAAGCATTATAGTGAACAGGTTGTCAAGAAGTTTCTTTCTCAGAGGTAGCCAACGTATAGAAGAAGGAGTGATTGAAATACACTGGAAACATGCAAGCAAGGACGTAATGCTGACAGACATAGCTCTTCCTACACAGTAAAAGTAAAGGCTGACTTGACACGATAGGTCTCCATATACTTTGTAGATTCCTGTGGCTTGCAGAGTGATTGGGAGGCCCCATGTCACAATTACAAGAAGGTTAGATAAAGCCAGTTTAGTAAGGATGATTTCACTAGTGCTTACTCGACCGAGGCTGTGAAATGTATGGAGGAAAGCAAATAAGATGATCAAGTTGCCAGGAATTCCTATAACATCCAATGACACAAAACCAACAATATCAAAAATGAGCCAAGTTTCCATTCCTTCACCTGTGAAGACACTGTAGTCCAAATGCCTGCAAGATAATATAAAAAGAGATTTTTTTTTAACATATGATTTTACAATCCAAAATAATGCTAACCCATTAAATAACCAATTAAAAAGTGAATTACTTGTAATACATTTCTGGTTGCATTCCAAGATTGACTTTGAATATCACTGTATTTTACCAAATTTTTTTATGGTCAATAAAGCATCAAGAAATTTTGAAGCCACTTATACATTGTACAGTATAAGCCTGACAGCGTAAATGTATTACATTGCAGAAGATCCTATCCTTTTTACACTAATGCCTGCTCATATGAGGATAACCTTTTTACATGGAACATACATCCTCTTGGGGCTCTCTGCAGTTCAGGGTTTTAAATAGGTCTTGCAGTAAATGGTGCAAAACCAAAGAGGGTGGTCAGTCAGTCCTCCAAATTTAATATTCAAAACAAGAATGGCTGTATTCAACCTGAACATGCATTTTTCATAAGGGTGCAAAATCCTAGCACTCAATTATAATGTCGTTTTAAAGATTTTAACAACACCTGATTTATGAATAAATGATGAGGTTTATAAACAATGTTACAGAAATTGTGGTCTGAGTATAAAATAAACAGCGATTAAAGTTCATTGCGCTAGAAAGCTTTTCTTTCAGTAAAGAAGCACTATAGGGGTTATTCAGAGAAATTGGCCACCAAATGACCACTGAATTGCACTGAATGGTGAATTTCCCCGTACGGTGCAGTTTTGTGGCCATTCTGCTATTCAAAAAGCTGGCAATTCGCCAAATATTGGCGAATTTGCAGAGAAATATGGTGACCTTTGGTGGCAGTGGAATTCCCCATAGAGAAGTTAAAGTTACACGTATTTATAAAGTGCTAGCAAGTTCCATAGCACTGTACAATGGGAGACAAAATAACAAATATACATATACACTATATTGCCAAAAGTATTCGCTCACCCATCCATATGCGAGTCAAGGCAGGTGAGCGAATACTTTTGGCATTCTAGTGTATGTTAAACACACAAAACAGTAAAAGAGAGGACCCTGCTCAAGAGTTTACAATCTAAGAGGCAGGGGTGACACTCTAGGTGAGGGCAAATGGCAGATTATGTGAAGTAGTGGGGAGCATGTGGACTGTGTGGGAAGATGGGGCAAGAAATGCAGAGTGGGGGATTATAGAGTGAGCCGATAGGTATCTCTAAAGTAATGTGTTTTCAGAGACTTCTTGAAGGACTGGAGAGATGAGGAGAGTCATGTTGCAGGAGAAAAAGTTCCATAAAAAGAGGGCAGCTCAGGAGAAGTCCTGGCGAGAGTTGGGGGTGCGGGTGTGAGGAGACGATAACATCAGATCATTGGCAGAACGAAGTAGTGGAAGTAACGGTTAATCTATTCAGAGAACACCGAACAGCTGTGAAAAGTTGTCGAAATGCCCTGGTTTTCGGTGGTTTCATGCGGCAGGTTTTAATCAGGCGAATCCTCAGTTTCAATGTAAAAACAATTCTCTGCTTTTCTTAAATATTTATTCAACCGTTTATTCTTTTCATTTACGTGAAAAAGTCTATTTATTTATTAGGGTTTTTTAGGCATTTTTCATGATTTTTTTTTATTCTGATTTTAATTTAAAGGGCATGTCTTTTTTATTCTGTGACAGATCATTTTGTTGTTATTCATAGGACCTTATTTATTATTTCCGGACATTTTCATGGACTAGTTTTTTGTAAAACGCATTTTAAAAGTTTCGGATTTTTGTTTTGTTTTTTTACGCCTGTTTGTCGGCTGGTCAGCTTTTTTCAGATGGGATCGGTGGTCTGTTAGGCAGATCGTCGGATCAATTTGGTGGCTTTTCAGTGTGTTATCAGACTGAATCAGTGTTTTTCGGTAGTTTGAGGATGCATTCAGCTGTTTATCACATCGATTCATTCGGGGTTTTTTGGCGCTTTGTTTTTGCGTTCGGCTGGTTTATCGACGGCATTTGGTGCATTGATTCGACGCATTTCGGGGACCTAGTGGGGAATTAAAGGTGCTGAAGTGTGCTGAAGGAGAGAGTGCTGAATTTTCGGTGCTCTCTGAATAACCCTAATATACACTATATTGCCAAAAGTATTCGCTCACCTGCCTTGACTCGCATATGGATGGGTGAGCGAATACTTTTGGCAATATAGTGTATATAATATTCTATATTCTGGCGGTTGTTTTGTTTCTTCCTGATTTTCTCCCCCCCCCATGTCTCTTTCAGCCTTCACTGTGCGGTCTGTTTTTTTTGTTTTTTTTCATTCTAGGTGGTATGATCTTATCTCTGATCTCTGTTGTTTATTATGATCCCAAGATCCCTCATGCATTTATTTTCCCATTTCAAACATACCATTTGACTCTCACTTTTACGACATCCAATCCCCTCACCCATGTGACCCCCAATGTCCTAATGTTCAATTCTAGGAACTGATCAGTTAGCATCAAGACCTGAGGAAGAGAGGAATACTCTCGAAAGCTTGTCTTTAAAATGTAACGTTAGTCCAATAAAAAAGGTATCACTACGTACTGCTATACTCGTAATTTTGGCATCTGGACTAACACGGCCTATCGAATACATACATATATATATATATGTAAGTGTCTATAAGGGTTGTGGTGAAGGACTAAAAGTGAGATAAAAAGCCTCCACACTATAATAAGTGTGTTTAATATTGCAGAAGCGACCTGCACATCATGGCAATTCAAAGAATTGCATATATATATATATATATATATATATATATATATATAGTGTTTAATATTGCAGAAGCCACCTGCACATCATAGCAATTCAAAGAATTGCATCCCAGAGCTCCTGTGCCACATTCCCCATATGCAGCAAGGAATTCTGGGTAGGATATGCAAATGACCTCTGTCTCACTTTTATGCATCCTGGATCTGTTATTACACAGAACCCTAAAATCAATGCTATGCCACACTGTGGCTTTGTAGCAAAGATAAGGTTATGCAACTGGTCAAAGCCACTCCCAGGACAGCGCTGTTTCAGGTTTGTTGAACCTTCATCAGCTAGGAGGCAGGCATGACCAGTTGCAGTGGATGCTTGGACCATAGGTAAGTAAGTGTCTATATGAGTTGTGGTGAAGGACTAAAAGTGAAATAAAAAGCCTCAACACTATAATAAGTGTGTTTAATATTGCAGAAGCCACTTGCACATCATAGCAATTCAAAGAATTGCATCCCAGAGCTCCTGTGCCACATTCCCCATATGCAGCAAGGAATTCTGCATATTATATATATAATAATAATAATAACAACCTTATAGAACCTGCATATGCCACTAATAGGAACAATGCCAAGGTGCAACAAAACCCCCACGTAATCTCCAGAGCTAGAAAGTAAAGGGTACACTCGAGGACTTGTGCAATTTTTTTTAAAAAATTCAGTTTTTAAATATGCATTTTAAAAGTCCTGTAAACTATAACTGACGTTTCAGTTCTCTAAGAGCCTTTCTCAACCTTGCAATTTGTTGTTACTTAGTTGTTCAATTTGTGCTGACAGATCGCCTCTCTGTTCATTTACCTTACTTGACCATACGATTCCACTATTAGTATTTACAACCGCCACCCCCCTCTGCTTGGCTCTTTATTGTTCTATTCCATGATTTCACTCAGTATAGCTTCAAGACCTGAGGAAGAGAGGTATACTCTTGAAAGGTTGTCTTTTAAATGTAACATTAGTCCAATAAAAAAGGTATTACCTGCTATACACTGGTGATTTTGGCATCTGGACTAACACAGCTTACCAAATCTACACTATATGTATATATATATATATATATTATATAATATATATATATGTACATATACATAAACAATGTTAAGTAACTCAGAGATTCGTTAAAATGCAAAAAAATATGCTATTGAAGTCACTTTTTGCATTTATTAACAAATCTCCGAATGACAGAACATTGTGCTTTTGTATTACGATATTAACCGAGTTCCAGCACCAGAGTGTGCCCCCAATACGCAAGGCTGAGTGGGGATCGTAGATTTTAATATATATATATATACAAATTTTCTGTTCAGCATCATCATTCCAAGGACTACCTGAAACTTAACTTTTATTTTAATAAATTAAAAATAACATCATAATCGATGTTTTAGTTCCACAAGGGAATTTCCTCATGACAATGTTAAAACTTTATGAGAAAAGTTCCATAGTGGAACTGAAATGTCCACTATGATGTTATTTTTTAAATGTTAAAATAAACGTTACATTTCAAGTAGCCTGGAGTGCTGATGCTGAACAGAGAATACATATATTGGTTGGCACAGAGCACCGGCATTAAGAAAGGTTTCAGTTGAGCATGCAGGATTAATAGTGGATACATTAAAAAAAAAATATATATATATATATATAGAACCTACATTCCTGCAACTCCTTCCAGGGAAAAGAAACGTTTAACCGATTGGTGCCATAGCCAAAATAACTTTTACATATAAAAATAAACAAAATTGGCTACACTCATTAATAATAAAATAATAAACTTATTCCATCATAAATCATCATATGGTTTCAGTTTTAATGGCATAAATTAAAGTTTATTATTTTATTTTTAATGAGAGCGGACAATTTTGTTTATTTTTATATAGATATAGATAGTACAGCTCTGTTACATAAAGATTAAATGTAATGCATCTTCAGAATGTTTTAATATTTGCATGATTTTGAAGTTTTGTTCTAGAGAACGTAAAGTATATATTTTTAGTACAGAAAGAGTGGGGTCGCGCCTATTCCCCAATGGGGCGGCTGCAACCACCAGATGTATCCAGCCCAGCAACATGTATAAAACATAACAAGAAAAAAAGGCATCATCTGCATTTATTCCTCGAACACCAGGTTAAGCAAAACACTTTGGTTTACTGCAATGGCCATTGAGTTGATATGGCTCAATATATATTTTCTCTAAATTATTTCAATTCATAGGCTAAATAAGGCTAAATATTAATTTGAGATCTCATTACAGGTGCTATTGTAGAAACTATATTCATTGTTTCCAATTTACTATTGTATTGTAGCAATTCAGATTCTTAGAATGTCAGCACATTTCATATATGGAGTCTAAATGTATTGAGAATACGAGCAATAATAACAAAAAATGGCCATTGTTTATTAAAATAAGGTACAAAAAATAGACAAAATACTGTTGAGTAAGTCAATCCTGTAGTTCTGATTAGGAAGAGTAACAAAGGAAATTATTTATTTGGAATAGTTAATTGGATATGTCTAAGTGCACAATATATATTAAATATAGAAACAATAATAATTATTTCTGAATTAATTTCTTATTTATTTTTATTTTAGATCCTATTTTTTATATACAATAAAATGCTATGCATGCATTTTAAATTTTCAGAACAATTAACTGTGAATGCATTGAGGATTCCACGACGACAGGACACAACAAATCGGCAAAAGCCAAAGGCTATTTCTCAATACTTCTCCTTTCTCTTCATTTCTTTCTACATTTTGTAAGATTCTTGATCATACCTTGTTTTACTAGTTCCTTATTTTGATTGTATTTACAAATAGGCAAACTCTTGGTTTGTATCCTCAATGTTCTTTCTCTGTCTCAAATGCAAATACTATGTCAACTAACAATCCAATTTTCAAGGAATACAGAAGTTCTCATTTTCTGATTACTTTTTCTGTATATTACTATCCTGAAAGTATTTGCTTCTTCCATGACCTACTTTTATGATTGACATAAACAAAATAATATCAATCAATTATCTACTATGGAAATTCTAGGTTATATGGCTTTTCTATAAATATGAAAAAAGAAAGATTAACTATATTTTGTTTATATTAATTTCATGTACATTTGTGTTTTTTTTGTTTTTAATATCTTGCATTGTATTACTTTGTATTTCTGTAACTGTAACACTTCAATGTTCTTGAACCCAGGACATACTTGAAAACGAGAGAAATCTCAATGTATCCTTCCTGGTAAAATCCTTTATAAATAAATAAATAAATAAATTAAAAAATAAGAGGATATTGGTATTTTTTAAGCAATCTCATATCAAAAACAAAAAAGAATGTATTTAATACAACAGCAGTAGTGGTACCTAGACACATAAATGCAATATATATATCAAAAAGAACTGAATACTGTCTTACGAGTTAATTATCATCATCATATAGAGAAGACGGAAACAAAGCCATATATGTTCTTAAAGATTAACTGTCTACCTTTTCTGTCCACCTTATACAGCAGACAGCAACAGATTACCAAATAAATATGATTCCTTGAATGCTTTAACCATTAAATAAATTGTTATACATCAAAGGCTTAGCTTAAGGCTTCCAACCTCAAACAGATCCATGTATGGCAGATTAGTTTAATTTTGGATTGTTTTAATTTTCTTAACCCTGTGGAAAAAGTCTACCCACCTATCGAATCTCAAAAAACAGTATATCTCTATTCAAAATGCATAAATCTAAACGTTTTCAAACTTGATCCCAACAAAAAATACGGAAGAACACATTTCCTCTCCTACCTTCTACAATGAAGCAAGCCCCTAAGATATCTCAATAACATAGCTATTAAAATGTTTTTTTTTCTAATCGTTTTCCCTTTCCTCTTGCCTTCTTTCTTTTCTTTTTATAATTTTTTTCTATTTACTTAAACTTATTATTAGCAGTATTTTATGTGGTTTGGTAGTATAAAGCAATTGTTTAGAGATAAAAAGATAAAATAGAATTACAGCGTCTTTCATATATATTTATTATTTATTATAAATATATATTTACAGAGTCTTGTATATGTAATTCAATATTTATGGTGTAATTATATATATATATAAGCCATTGTTGTATGCACTGTGAGTTGTATGTGTACATACATAAATAAATAAATAAATATATATATATATATATATGATGTGAGGTATATATTTTTTAATAAAACCAAATAAAAGATCGTAACTTACCTCTTTATATTGCATAGCTGCTACCTTCACCAAACCCCACTACAGTTACTTAAACTCTAACATTTGCTCTCCTCCTTCTCTGGAACCATTTATCATATTAACCTTGTCTCTGTTATCTTGAATTTAAGTCTACAGAAGTCATGTAAAAAGAACTTCATAAATTACAATGATTTATCATGGTATAGGTCCATCCAAACCAATATCTCTATATTGTTTTTGCTATCCCTAAATTATGCTTTCATGAGGAAATCCATAATTCTACATTTTCTACTTCAAAAAATAAAGTGAAATGAAAAAAAGAATAGAACAAGATATATGCCACTACCTTGCGTTAATCTTAAAATATATTGCTGGGCATTTTTTAGGTTTTTCAATTTTATATCTTGTTGAGACACTGTAATATACCTTCATGTACAGAATTCTTAAAGATGATTCTATTTAAAATTTTGCCAACATATACGGTTTCTCTAGGTGATGCCACTTACCTCTGGATATCTATACTGGTGTTGTGAACTTAACTGACAGAACACCAGCTTTTTATATTACTAGCAATGATCCCCTGGGGCATGATGGACAGTTGGGCATGTAGGTTTGCAGATGTTTAATTGTAATAATTACTGGGGTATTGCAACAGATCTCATGCAAACTCTAACATGTACACTGAAATGATTTTGTTATTTAAATCTATTTATTCTTTTAGTCTCTTTGGGAATATTTAAAAGTTGTGTATGCGCTCTCAACTTCTCCCCACTATTAAATTATATTAAAACTCATAAAAATGTAAAATATTATATCACTGCGACTTATAACATTATATTTGATTTTGTGTATTTACAAAACAACTAATTATAAAATATAGCAAAGAATTTTCAAATAATACCTGAAGTGAACAGCAATGGGGAGTAAAATATCCCAGTTTAGACCAACACTGGTTGAATTACAATTCATTTCCAAATCTGTTATTTTTTTACTTTATTATAATCTTATTCCGCAATTCTCCATCAATTTACCTTTTAAAGAATAAACTCTAGCATATTATATATATCGGCTCAAATATCTTGAAAAATTACTGATACGTCAGGTTGCTGGCATAAGTAGGACTTCCTTTCTTTAAACAGCTAGACATTCAAGCACAAATTTAGCTTATGGTTAACCCCTTCAAACCCGTAACCGAGGTATTTCGATTTTGCCTTGTAGTGCAATGAAAACCTCTCGATAGCATGTCAAAAGATAATTTTCACACCTTTTTAAAACAAGATTAGTGTGTACTCTGTGGAGAAACTAAATCCTTTGTTTTGGGTCTCTCCGAGAACCCTGGAGAGATATAAAATCAGCTGCAAATAGAGCCCTAGTACTCACTGTAACAAAAGTTTCAAATAGAAGATTACTGCTGCATTACAGCTGCCACTGAGAAGGCAGAATTCAGGGAAAGCTCTGAGGTCACTCACTGCTGTACAGGGATAAGATTCAGGGGGTTATAATGACTCTAAATCCCTGTACAGTACAGATACAAGGTGTTACTGTAATTTCCATATACAGGCATTATGTCACATGTAAATATTATTTTTATATGCTATTGGTATTTTTTGGAAGCTGCATTGCTAATAATCTCATTATACTCTCTACAAATCCCCATAAGCAGGAGATCTCACATTTTTTAAATTTTTATTTATCACAGTTAATGTATCTAACACAAAGGTCTTTTCTGCCTGTATGAAATCGTGTAAGACAAAGGACACCATCTAGAGCTCAGAATCTTACCTTTTCAACAATATTTCTGTAAAGGATAAACAAATACATTAAAAATTAAAAACGAGCAAATTAACATTATTTAAATTTTTTAACTATCTTAGAATAACGATTTTGGTGCAAAACGTCTATGTTACCCTATATTTAATTGTTAACTTCACATTTCATGTTTCAAATAAATGTTATGATAAAAACCAAATCAACAATCGCTTGGTAGAGAAGGGGTTAATATAACCCCTAGAGGTAAATTAACAAGTAGTAATATTCCGCTATGTACTTTGATAATCTTACTAGAACTATAGCACTGAACCAGTTTTAGAGGATGAAACGAGTGTTTTACATAATTGATGCATTGCACACTACATTTGTTTTCTATGAGTAACAAAGCTATAGTTTTAATTTCTGCATTATATTTATCCATGCTTTCAAGAGGAAATGAAAGCTAATTAAATTGTTGAACATGTAACATACATACGCAAAGATATGTTAAAAATATAAGCACTGCAGAGATCGACTTACAACGCAGAGCATGTGTATGTGCTATCTGCTTCAGTGTCTGATTAAAATTTGCCAAAATCAATTATGTGTAGAACAACAATTAAAAAAATAAATAAAATTAACTGAGATAAATATTGATTTATGTACTTTGGCTAAATCATCCTTTAAAATGTTATAGGTTGTGATTAACATACCTCCTTCAATGTCCAGCTTCTAAGACAAGACAAGAGATCTATATTTCATTCTCTAGAACATTGAATGTTTACAGCCAACAATGCTGATGGTAAAGTGTCCTTTTGCTTGTTGTATGATAAATCTAACTTAGTCCTACCTCGAAGTCCTTTATAAAAGAGAAAAAATAGTTGACAAAAGAGGGAGGGAGAGAGTCGGGAGACTGTGATTGTTGATTTTTCTGATTACGGTATTCAATTACAAACTAATAATTTGTCTGTTCAACAAGCTATCTTTTCAGTTTATAGTTTCACAATTTGTAATTTCATTTTTTTAACATGTTATTGGCTTTGCCTAATTATGTTTAAGATATGTGTTTTCATTTTAATACTTGCTAGAAAGGTGGAACTATTATTTTATTTCTCACAATATTATGAAAAGCATTTATAATGAAAAATGTCCTACCTTTTCAATGCAGTAATCGTATGCATCTGTTGAAGTTAATTGCATTACATAGCTAATAACCTGGCTTTTCATGGGATAGCAGCTCAATGGCAGAATGGTACATTAAATTTAACATTAATGAGCATAACGGATCATTTTACTTCTAGAAATGGAGGTTGTACCGAGACTAATGGAGCTTTACATGCTCTGGTTACCACAGGCAGCCAACGGTTTTTCAAAAATTTAATAATCTACCTTGTATAGTAATTTTAGTACCTTGGAAAAGGAAAGTAAAATCAATTAAATTAAAATTGCTTTAAGCTATAGAACCGCAGACTAAATAGCTCTTATTTGCTTCTAACATGTTTACATGTCTTTATGCATATTCAGACCAGGTATTATTTGTGATTTATGACAAATCCATTGTTAGACACATTAGCAATAAATGTTTCCAAGAAGTTAAATCAGAATTTATTCATTTATTTATTTATTTATTTAGTACTAGCTTTTGCCTGCGGCTTCGTGGATTTTGGGATTTGTTAAAATTGTTTTTAAAAGAAACATGAGTTTTTTTGTTCATACCCCCCCCCCTTTTTCACCCCTCCCACTTGGGATTTTCAGAAAATGACAAAACACGTTGGTTTGTTTTTTTGCACGAAGATTATAAATACCGAATTTCACACCCGTAACATCATTGGTTTTTGAAATATAGGTATAGTGATAAAATTTAAAATAGATAAAAGTATTCAACCCCCCTTTCTGCCCCCCCACTTTATTTTTGGAAAATGGTAAAATATGTGTTTTTTTTGTTTCTCAAGACGAATCTAAATACCAATTTTCACGTCTATAACATCTTCGGTTTTTGAGATATAGGTATCCTGTTGAAAAGCATTCACTCCCACTTTTTGCACCCCCACTTGGGATTTTTGGAAAATTGTAAGACACGTGTTTTTTTTTATTTTTCATGAAAATTGGAAATACCAAATTTCACACCTGTAACATCTTCGTTTTTTCAAATATAGGTATACTGATAAAAGTATCCAACCCCCCTGTTTTGCCCCCCCACTGGATTTTCAGAAAATGGTAAAATACTTGTTTTTTATTTTTCAAGAGGAAACGAAATACAAATTTTCAGGCCTGTAACATCTTCTGTTTTTGAGATATAAGTATCCTCTTTAAAATATTCAACCCCCTTTTTCACCCCCTTAGGGGCGGAGTTTCCAAACATCCTTCCTTAGTGGGTGCCTACGTCATAAATACAACATGTTAAAGATATTGTGTAACGAACAAAGGTACAGGACATCACTAATCTAAACTAATCTAAAACTGATGCCATTGCCACCATTGATGAGGGAATGCTACAGCGAACATGGCAAGAAATCGAGTACCGTCTTGATGTGCTTCGTGCAACTAATGGTGCCCATATAGAGGTGTATTAAATGAGGCAAAAAACCCTGAAATATATACGACTCATTTTGTAATAATTTTCACTTATCTGTCTTTTCATTTGCCTTTGTAATACATTTTTGAAATTGTGAAGAGACTTTATGGACACCCTGTATATATACTCCCATATGTAAATACCTCTTACGCTACCTAACATTCCCTATTTAACCCCATCACTACCAAGTGATTTTCCCAAAAAAAAAAACTCTCAGAAGCCAGTGGCTTTTTGGAAAAAAAAAGTTTAAGTGTTAATACAGTAGGAAATATTGGGAATATTTCCAATGAATTTCGTACTGTAATAACCTATTTGGCAAGCATATTTGGCCAAAAGGAGTTACAACAGTTCTAGTCATCGTGCTGGATCAGCTGGGGAGATTTAATTTAGCCACATTCCCCTACTGGTTTTATAAGCACCTCCAGCCTCACGCCCACAGTACTAAAACTTTAGGGGCAGTATTACAAAGCTATCGCTAAAATGAGGAAGCTTAGGTGGAAAACCTGCACCTGCAGGTTTTCCCTTAGCAACCCCATTTTAGCTCCATATTACGAGACAGGAACTGACTTAGCAGCCTGCCCTGTAATGCAGAGATAAACCACTGGATACTTGTGACAACGCTACCGTGCCACCGCGAGTATCCCCTCCTGGATTACATAGGACTCCATGGAGGCTTGTGCTGCCAGGTCAGCTGCCCTGCATGATCTTGCCTCTCGTGAGATCCTGCATGTCCTAGGAGTGATTTGTGGAGTTAGACTGGGGAATCTTTTACCCCAGTCTCACTTTGCTCCAGGCAGGCCACCGTCCTCACCGTGGGATGAGTGTTGCGTATCTGATTTTTGAGGGGATTTTAAGCTGGTGCTGACTGATTCCAAAGAAGCTTTCAGCTATCCGCAGCGCTAACGCTAAATACTCTTTAAGCTCCCCATGTTAAACATAGGGAGCGCAAAGTACAGAAAGCTCATGCTAGAAAGCGCAATCTCCAATGCAATAAAGTTTTTTTTTAACCCGTTAGCGTTTGGATTGTAATATTGACAGCCTGCACTAGGGCCTCGTAACCTAACGTTAACACTCACATAACTGAACGCTAACGTTAGCATTTAGATTATAATATTGCCCCTAGGCAGGCCCAGATTGGCCATAGGGCAAAGCCGCTAGCCTTCCGGGCCGGTTGGCAGCTAGCCCCCCTTGCCGGATGGCCGGCCGTCATAGCCAGCCACCCGGCAAGGCAGCCTAAGCCAATTGAAGAGGGAGGGCGGCCGGCGTGATGTCATCAGTGGGGGTCGACAGCTGACCGGCTCCCTCTGATTATGTCACAGGGAGCGCCCACAAACATGCGGCCTGGGATTAAGGCGCGTGTGTGGGCTGGCACCTCCCTGTTGCGTGTGACAGAGCGTCCCTTTACTGGCTCCCCCCAGCACGCGACACCAGGCCAGCCAAGAGGTGTGCAGTGGGTGTGGTGGAGAATTAATTAATTAATTGTATGGGGGAGAAAAATTTATTAATTTGGTATGCTGGGGGGTGTAAATTAATTAATTGGTATGGGGGAGAGAAAAATGAATTTGATATGCTGGGGTGGGTGTGAATTAATTAATTGGTATGGGGGAGAGAGAGAAAAATGAAATAATTTGGTATGCTGGGGGGTGAATTAATTAATTGGTATGGGGACGAGAAAAAAATTAAATAATTTGGTATGCTGGGGGGATGAATTAATTAATTGGTATGGGGAAGAGAGAGAAAAATGAATTAATTTGGTATGCTGGGGTGAATTGATTAATTGGTATAGGGAAAGAGGTATATCGAAAAATTCATTAATTTGGTATGCTTGGGGAGAGGAATGAATTAATTGGTATGCTGGGAGGGAGATGAATGAATTAATTGGTATGCTGGGAAGAGAGGAATGAATTGGTATGCTGGGGAGAGAGGAATTAATTGGTATGCGGGGGGAGAAATACATGTATGAATTGCTATGCTGGGGGAGACATGAATGAATTGATATGCTGGGGGAAAAATGAATGAATTGATATGCTGGGGGGTTGAATAAATTGATGTTGATACATTATTGAGTTTTATTACAGTGGAACTCTGATACCCTCATAAACACTGCACATTACTGTGGAGCTCTGTGACACCCCCATAATGGGCAGTGTTGTATGGGGTTTTACAATGCTCCACAGTAATGTGCAGTGTTTATGAGAGTGTCACAGAGCTCCACAGTAATGTGCAGTGTGTATGAATGTATCACAGAGCTCCACAGCAATAAAACTCACAGTAATGTGTGCTGTGTAAAAATAAATGTGGACTGCTCAGTCCAAAATGCCTGGGCCTATATTTTGTCCCAGTCCAGGCCTGTCCCTAGGGGTTTGTTCTTCAGCCCAAATGAAAGCGAAATTCATTTGCAGCAAATGACCTTAATTTGCAATGTATCATCATGTTAAGTTACATTACCTCGGGCTGATGAGTCTGCTGCAAACCCCTAAGCTTTTTCACCCCCACTATTTAAGCCTTGTTTCTTAAACAACCCCACAAGTAAAGCACAACTGTTTAATCCCCTTCCACTACCTAAACCTCATTACTAAACCCCTACTCCACCTAACACTTCAATTACTTAACTCCTACATTTCCTAACTACATTCCCTTCTTAATACTTACTCTGTCTAGCCCCCCCCCCCAACTGGATGTTGAAAAGAATATTATTTTCCAGTGAGATTTTTTTTTCCAAAACTAAATTTTGGAAATCTTGGGTCGTTACTACTGCAGGAACTTGTAGTGAGGTAGGCAACTACAGTCCAGCAGACTTTCGAATTTTAAAAAGGTAGTGTTGTGCTCTGCTCCCAATGTATATCCTTATCCCATCCTCACCCTAATCCCCATTTTAACCCCTACATTACCAATCCCCCACTAGATAACCTGTATACTACCTGCTTTTTACACCACCTAATCCTCCTTAATCCTACACTACCTAACTCCCCAAATGAAGACTCTAACTACATAACACCCACTTCCTAGCCCCACTCAACTACACATCTAATGACTAATATTTAGACTCTATCTACCAGTGGCGTAACAATCGGGGGGCGACGGAGCGGCTGCCCTGGGTGCACAAATGTGGTTGGGCACAACCGACACACAAAATTTTGTTCTGCCAAAAGTGAACGTAACTCTGGTTATGCCACTGCTACCTATCTAATTTCCCACAATTTATACAACCTGAATCAATCCCCATTTTTACCCCATCTAACGTCCTTTGAAAAACAGGCCTGAGATTAAAATGCCACCCAATGAAACAAAACCTGACATGATAAAATGATCATTTTAAAAACTTGAGCTTAATATATAAAACAATAGCCATGTGACTGATACAATAATGACCCATTGGCAACAAACTGTGAGTCTATACTCCTGTTACAGGCAATGGGATGGCTGCATAAACATACTTATAAAATCTTCAAAGACTTCCATGATTCAATTAAACAAGTATTAAAGGAACAATAAAACAGCTATTAGTCACTTATATTCCGCATCACTTGCATATGTTTGCACACGGTTTCTCATGGTGACAGGAGAGAGAATAATAATTCACGGAAATTTGACATTTGCCAGTCTTCTGATCAGTGATGTTGTGACATCTGCAGCCCCCATGGCACTTCCTGGGGGGCCAGGGTGCCCAGTGGCATCGCTGGCTGGCCGGTTGCCAGTAGTGAGAGCTGGCAAAAAGGTATCTGAGGGGGCGGGGCTTGGCTATATTGAAAGGAGACATCAGCCTTTAAAAGAGGGTGAGTGGAGCTGCTCCTTGGACTGTCGTGGGAGTAAATTGGAGTTAGTGGAGTCCTAGTTCCTGCTTTACCCGTAATCTAGTATTTCCAGTATCTGTCTAGTTCTTGTCCTGGTTATTTCTAGTTCATGTATATTACTTTCTAGTTCATGTTCCTGAATTCCTAGTTCCTGTATCTGTGTTTCAAGTTCATGTATCTGAGTTCCTAGTTTTTGCATCCTGTCGAGTATCTGTTTCCTTGGTTGCTATACAGAAGCCTATCGTTGATAGTAGGCCTGCCTGCATGCTATTGAACTTTGTGTTCCCCCTCTGTTTAGCTAAGTTCATGCCTCTGAGTTTCTAGTCTGTTTTTTCTGGTTCATGTTTTCATGTCTGTTTGTCTGTCTGGTTTCAAGGCCTAATCGCAAAGGCATCCAGTTTTGTGTCTAGATCAGTGTCATGTCTGTTCCTAGTTTCTAGATTTAAGTCCTGTCCAGTCTGTTGCTGAATTCATCTACTATCTTGTATCCTGTCGTGTATCTGTTTTCTTGGTCGCTATACAGAAGCCTATCGCTGATAGCAGGCCTGCCTCGAGGCTATTGAACTTTGTGTTCCCCCTCTGTATAGCTGTGTACATACTGAATCCGATCTTAGATTGTAGGCCTTCCCTGCAGGCTAACGAACACAAATGTTCCCCCTCTGTATGTCTCAAAAGTAAGTCTTGCATCAGCTATCTGTGTACCTATCGTCTTCTTGCTGTTCTGGTATCGTGTTATGTCAAGGTCTTGAGTCATTGTATCAGTATGCAGATAGTTAATGTGTTTCCACCCAGCGACCTCCTGGCCACGAAGCCATTCGGAGCTGAGGTGGTAATTAGGTTTTTTGTAGTACCTCTCTGGTGTGGGAATCAAGGTATTACAGCCTTTCTTGCTGTCTGTGTTTCAGTTTCAGTGTCTGTCTAGGTATTGTGTGACTGCCCTGCAAACCGCACAACTCGTCAACCATTGTTATTCAGCAATCTTGGTCACGTTGTTCTAGTATCACGTTAAGTCATTGTATCAGTGCACCGATAGTTAACGTGTTTTCACTCAGCGACCTCCTGGCCACGAAGTCATTTGGCGCTGAGGACTTAATTAGGTTTCTTGTAGTACCTCCCTGGTGTGGGAATCAAGGTACTACAGCCTTTCCTGCTGTCTGTGGTCAAGAATCTGTCTTAAAAAATCTAAATAAACGCTACTCCAGGGTAGCGCCATTAACGCATCGTTACAGATGTGCGGTGAGGTCATTGGCTGGTAAGGCGCTGGCTAATATCTGAGCCAGACATCCTCAGGTTACGTAGGTTCAGGGCTCCCCAGGATTTTGCTGCTCTCAGTGCTCCTCAGGATCTGGCTGCACTCAGGGCTCCCCAGGATCTGGCTAGTCTCAGTGCTCCCCAGAATCTGGCTGCTCTCAGGGCTCCCCATGATCTGGCTGCTCTCAGTGCTCCCCATGATCTGGCTGCTCTCAGTGCATACCAGGATCTGGCTGCTCTCTGTGATCCACAGGATCTGGCTGCTCTCAGGGCTTCCCAGGATCTGGCTGCTCTCAGTGCTCCCCAGGATCTGGCTGCTCTCAGTGCTCCCCAGGATCTAGCTGCTCTCAGTGCTTACCAGGATCTGGCTGCTCTCAGGGCTCCCCAGGATCTGGCTGCTCTCAGATCTCCCCAGGACCTGGCTGCTCTCAGTGCCTGCTTACCAGGATCTACAAACAGGAAAAAAACAAGGGGTCAGATATGTGAAATAACTACAAAAAATACTGTGAATTACCTGGCTGCAGCTAGAAAGTGAAAGCTCCACATCCAAACAGGCAAAAATACAAAAAAACACCTCCAGCGCTGCCTTACCTGCCGCCCCTGACTGCACGTCCCTGCTTCTGATCTGTATAGAATCATTTTGGAAATACACTAGCTATAAAAATACTATCCAGTACAAAATTTGTCTGTTGAATATAATAAAAAAGGAATCTTGAAGATCCCTATTGATATCAAAGGCCCTTGTGGCAGTAAAGAGAAAAGGGGATAAGAAAATATAGGAAATTTTCATACTTTAATATTTGGTGTATGATCAAGGGCAAAATTACTGTGTTTTTAAATTTCATAGTCCAAATGACTTATACAGTACCTCTTCTCTGCCTGGCTACTTAACATACGAAGACATAATAAACAATCATACTAGTAAGTATATTTAATAAATAGATCATTTTAATTGCTATATGTATTTTTAAACCTGAGTTGATGTGCGCTAAATGACTAGAAATCCCAACAAAGATGTATTTGTCTGACATTAGTAAAACACTTATGCACTGGTTATATAGTGTGGATACAATTTAATGTGTTTTACTCATCAGTGCCCATTGCAGGTGCTAAGAAAGGTAATACTCTTGGGCGTTTCATATAAACAATGGCTTCCCTTCTGTCAGCAATAATATTGTGATCATCGAAACATTAGCTGTCTTCGTAATTCACTGCATTTCCCTATTGTATGTCACTTAATCACCTCTTACAACATTTGCATTTGCTCTGCTTCTATGAATAAGTGAGATTTATGCATTAATGGCAATTGTTTTTTGTATTCTATTAACTACATTCACTAAAAATGTGCTTTGCAAGCAGGATCGTCAAGTCACCATGAATTGATCTTTAGTAATTTAAATCTAATAGGGTGATTCAGGGTGTAATTTTTGCAATTACACATTGGAAGCTCACGCTGAATAACAAATAAAAAAAGCCATTCTAAGCTGATAATATGAGTGAAATAAGAATTTGCCAAAATAGTGTTTGTACAATATATTTCATTATGTTTTTCATGGCCATTATTAGTTCACTTCATGTTCTGAGAGAGGCTTTCCTCCTTCTACGCATTATGTAGTTTATTCATTTTTTTAATGTTTATTTAATTTTTACAGGCTTTATTAGCCATAAATATCTCCAGCAGCTAGGTTTACAGGCCACCCTCCTCAAGAATGCAGGGCAAACTGCAGTTTACAAAAGGGGCATTGGGGGGTATGGGTTAGTGCCAGTCATGTACTGTCTATATGGACTACAGGGAGATTCCCGGTGGGCCGATGGCTCAGTGAGGCGGTGTGAATGCTGGTTCACTGCGTGGCTAGCACTGCCCTTAAAGGGTGAGGTGAGAACTTCTTCACCATCTGTAAAACAGATGCAGTCTGCCACAGTCTCAAATTGGGGCCACTGTTCCGGTGAGACCCACTCCGCATCCGCCTCACCTTAAGATGATGTACACTCAACCTCAGTGCCACTGCGTTTCTTTGCCCGAACGCAGCAACTCTGGCATCTATAGCGATTGGTTGAGTGATCTGTTTTTTTATATACTATTTTTGTGGACCGGTCTGGATGAAGTCCGGGGCTGATTTATTTTTTTGTCCCACTCCAGCCCTGGTTGGTGCACTTTATTGATGATGAACTAACTCTGGAGCATGTCTGAGATGTTTGCACAATGTGTCTGTGCAGCTAAAAGATGCTTTTGTGTAGCGTCTGTTAATTAATATTTGTGTGCTGGATATTTGTGAGGTGTCTATTAATTAAATATATGTGCTGAATATGAGTGAATATGAAAGTTGGAAAAAGAACGAGAAAGAGACCAGAACAGTCAGCGCTATGGAATTTGTTGGTGCTTCATAAATACCTGCAACTGTAACTGAAACTGTACGCATATATTTCTGCTGTTATTGGCCAACTCTTAATGCCCCCCCCCAGAGCTTTATCTCACAAACTGACAGACATTTGCAATTTATTATTTTCAGGAGAGATTAACGGACATATAGACTGAATATTAAAGCAACTGTGATACAAAAACTGTCAAGTAAATTAAGTGAGTACCTAACCAATGTAACCAAAAAGTCGCTCTACTGAGCAGCTCCAAGCCCCTCCTGCTGCTTTTCAGCTTAGGAGAGGCAGAGAAAGGGTGGGTTTTATTTATACACGCACCAAACACTTCCCATTTGGGATCAAAAACAAAAACATGGAAAGAGGAACAGCAGCAAAACGACGAACTGGAGTTACAAGCATAATATACATACAGAAAAAATGGCGTCGCGCCCATACTCACCGGAGAGGCTGCAACAACCAGGAGTAACAGCCCAGTTAATGTATAAAACATAACAAGGGAAAAAAGTGTCATCTGCGCTCGTTTCTATGTATTCCATGTGCAACAAAACACTGAGGTTTTTGTTTGTTTCATTGGTCATTGCAACGTAAGCTCACTCGCCACTTCAAGGCACTTCTTTATAGAGTGAGTACCTAACCAATATAACCAAAAAGCCGCTCTACTGAGCAGCTCCAAGCCCCTCCTGCTGCTTTTCAGCTAAGGAGAGGCAGAGAAATGGTGGGATTTATTTATACATACGTATAAATGGCCATTGAAACAAACAAAAACCTCAGTGTTTTGTTGCACATGGAATACATAGAAACGAGCGCAGGTGACACTTTTTTCCCTTGTTAAGTAAATTAAGTGCATGCTCGCAAACAGTGGTGGACAGAGATGAACTAGGGCCTCATGCAAAATTTATGGAAAGCTGCCTAACAATGTCCATCATGCCCCTTCCCCTCTGCTCTTCTGTTGCAATATTCCAACACATACACACACACACACACACACACACTGATATACACTACTGTGCAATGGAATGGTGTTCTCATGGAACCAATATAGAGGTTGTTGCCACAGGTGCCAGGGTGGACCAGTCCCCAGAGACACAGCAGAAAGTAACAGAAGGAACGGGAACACTGTGATTTCTTAAGACAATTTTTTTTTAGGAGCACAACGAGTAAAGTTTCAGCTCTACCAAGCCGTTCTCAAGCTTGAGAAAGGCTCAGTTGCGCCGAAATGTCCCAAAAGGTCCTGGTTTGTCTGTTCCTTCTGTTACTGTCTGCATAGAGAAAGTGAGAGCCACAGAGGCAAATTAGAGACAAGCCAAGAAACTGAGACACATAAACACAAAGATACACTTACTGTACAGATCTCCTGTTACTGCAAAAGTGGATGGACCCAGGGCCTTTTTTCAGGGGGTACTCAGGGTACTCAGTACGGCACCTTACCACTCAGTACCGGCATCTCACCCCCAGCCAGAACTAACAGGATAGAGCATGATGCTCCTCCCTCCTCCTGCAGTAGCAGGCAGAGAATCGGAAGCACTCGGCAGCTCATAATGCTCCTGATCGCTTCCAATTGTCAGGAGTGTATGTAGGGACTGATAACCCCCTCTCCCAGTAAGTGACAAGGGAGGACTGCTCCCCCCTATGCAGCCACTGAAACTTTGAACAGCATAGGGAGGGGGGTGCAGCATGTTTTATTGCTGTGGAGCGCATACATACTCATTGCTGTGGTGCTCACAAATGCTAGGGGATTATCCACTCAGTGCCAGTGTTGCAAAAAAAAACAGCTAACTGCACTGCAATACAGACTTTTCTTGCAACAGAGGCACTTAGTGGATAAGCCTCATAGGGTTACAACAATAGTTGTAGTTCATTAAAAGAACACAGTATAAAAAAATATGGTTCCCTTTTATAGGGTCTTCCTTTAAGTGATCTACAACTATTGTTTATTATGACTATTTTCATGTCCTAATAATTAGATTTTCCCCGGACGTGAGAGTACCCCCACCTATTTTTCCAGAAAAAAAGCACTGGATGGACCCATTACAATATTGGTGATTTTTGGCAAAACAAGCCCACGCCAGCGGTTAGTGGATAACCCCCTCATGAAAATGAGATTGCTAGGTTTTTCTGGCAAAAACTATTTTTTAGGCAGAGAAAATAAAGGTGTGTGTATATAGCATAGTATCATGATACAGCATTGTGCGGTATACAAGCTGCAAAAGCTTATGTGTAATACTAACTGCAATTGAGAAGCTTTGTAAAGTTCTTTATTGAAATATTATGCCTGAGGGAATTCTGTCTTCAGGTATAAGTGGAAAAGGGATAAATGGGATACAAAAAAAGGATTTTATGGATCTTATATTAATTATATATATTATTTGCATTTAAGGGATATTTAACACCAAGCACTGAATTCTTTGGACTTCAATACAATAGCTTTTACCTCATCTAAAGCTGCCACCTACTACAATTGTCTTTTTGTTCACTGGCCTCATTAATGAACTGTAGAACTGCAGATCAGTAGGTCTACTCTACACCCTCTGGTATTGCAGATGGTGGCAGTTAAGTCAGATTTTGTGAGGCTGATTTTTCTTGGTGTACCGCTGTTTTTTGTGTAATCGCAGTATCAGACAAGGGTCTGGTATCTTTAAGTATCGATATCATAGAAATGTGCCCTCTAATCAATATGATGCCATTAGAGATATGAAAAACATGTTGGATTACTGCGCAGTTAGAGAACATTGTGAAGGAGCCTTGCTTAAATAAATTGGGAGCTGTCTAACACATGTAAAATTGCCTGGCATGTGCGGGTTCAAAATACAGTGATAACAAAGTATTTTAACCCCTTAAGGACCCAGGACGTACCATGTACGTCATTGCAGCGGGTCTCTTTTAGACCCGCTGACGTACATGGTACGTCCTGCGGTTTTTTGAGCGCTGGAAGCGATCGGATCGCTTCCAGCAGCTCAAACGCCATTGCAGGATGCCTGGGAGTCCAGGCATCCGTGCAATGGTGGTGAGAAGTGCCGGGGCACCTTGTGATCGCTCCCCGGGAGCGATCAACATCCGGTTTCACCGGAGAGGTGCCCGGCACTTCTAGAGAGCGCTGGAAGCGATCGGATCGCTTCCAGCTGCTCTGTGTATATTGCAGGGATGCCTCGACATCGAGGCATCCTTGCAATATGCTTACCTGCCGCCGGTCCGCTAAGTGATCGCTCCCCCCGAGCGATCACTTCCGGTAGCGGCAGGAAGTACTGAGTGCCACGAGGTATCGTGGCACTCAGTACAAAACGATCACATGAGTGATCAGGTGCTCTGCTGGGTGCCTCGAGGGATCAAGGCACCCAGCAGAGTAAAAAAAGTGTAAAAAAAGTAAAAAAAAGTAAAATAAAAATCAATAAAAATGAATAAAATAAAATAAACTGACAGCCAAGATGGCGCTGCCCTTCTAAGGGCAGGGTCATCTTGGGGCTGAGTGGGATGTTCCTAGCCTGCCTCATCAGAGAGGCAGGCTAGCAACATCCAATCAGAAGTAAAATAAAATCTAAATAAAATTTCTAATTTGTCAGGTCAGGTCAATATTTTGTAAATATTGGCTCTGACCTCTGTGATTCTCCCTCCCTCTCCTCACTTGTGTTTTGGTGAGCGAGAGAGAGAGATCAGATTTGACAGGTTAGAGATTTTAGTGAGATTAGAAAAATTGAGGCAGATTTAGAGAGATTTTAGTGAGATTAGAAAAATTGAGGCAGATTTAGAGAGATTTTAGGGAGATTTAGAAGAATTGAGGCAGGTTTAGAGAGATTTAGAGAGATTTAGGTGTTTATTTGTATTTTCTTGTGAAACCCAACGGTTCTTCTAAGAACCAACAATCCGCTTATTATATATAATAATTATAAAATTTTATAATCTATTATATATAATGTCTGAGAGGGTGTACAGCGCCGAGGAGGCATATGCCATCCTGGCGTCAGAATCTGAGGCATCTGTGTCAGACTCCGACCCTGATTTCGACCCCGCCAACTGCTCAGAGAAGTCGCTAGATACATCATCTACGCTGGCTGATGTATCTAGTGATGTTTCTGATGCAGATCCTGGGTCACCACCTGCCAGCAGGAGACACACAGCTCCAGCTGAGGAGTGGGTAGTGCCTCATCGCCAGAGGCCAGATATCCCTCCTTTCACGGCAAATCCTGGCATCAATATTGATGTTGCAGGATTTACCGCCACACAGTTTTTGCAGGTGTTTATGGGGGATGATTTGTTGGGCCACATCGTGGCCCAATCAAATCTGTATGCCCATCAGCATTGTGCTGCGAAGCCAGACTCCTACTTGGCAAGGCAGCAATGGACCCCGCTAGATGTGCCAGAATTTCTGAAATTCTGGGCACTTACTATGCTGATGGGCATCATAAAGAAGCCCTCAATTCGCTCCTACTGGAGCAGTAGCCCCATATGCTCTACCCCCATTTACCCCCAATCAATGTCACGTAGAAGGTATGAAAACATTTTGCGTTTCATGCACTTCAGTGACAACAGCCTGTGCCCTCCTAGAGAGCATCCCCAGTTTGACAGGCTGTATAAAATCCGCCCCCTGATTACCCACTTCGCCGCCAGGTTTGCAGAGGCTTATACACCTGGAAGGAATATCTGCGTGGATGAATCCCTAATGAAATACAAGGGAAGGCTGGGATTCAAGCAGTATATTCCTTCCAAACGCTCCAGGTATGGAGTGACGGTGTATAAGCTCTGTGACAGCGAGAGTGGGTATACTCAGGCCTTCCGGGTGTACGAGGGAAAGGATAGTAGCCTTGACCCTCCAGGTTGCCCAGAACACATGGGAACCAGTGGCAAGATTGTGTGGGACCTACTTTTTCCCCTGATGAACAAAGGGTACCACTTGTATGTTGATAATTTTTATACGAGTGTCCCTTTGTTCAAGCTGCTGTATTGTTTTGATACAGCAGCATGCGGTACTGTTCGCAAGAACCGCGTAGGTTTTCCAGCACAGCTTGTCCGCACCCGGTTAAAAAGGGGGGAGACCTCAGCTCTGCGCCAAGAGGAGCTGTTGGCGGTCAAGTACAGAGACAAGAAGGATGTATACCTTCTATCCACCATCCACACTGAGAGGTCTGTGGAGGTCTCTGTACGTGGCAGAGCTGAGCGCATCAGGAAGCCAGTGTGCAACAAAGCCTATAACCGGCATATGGGTGGGGTTGATCTGGCAGATCAGCTGCTCCAGCCCTACCAGATTATGCGGAAGTCAAGGGCCTGGTACAAAAAGGTTGCAATTTACCTGATGCAAATTGCAACCCACAATGCCTTTTTGCTCTGCAAAAAGGCAAACCCCGGAGTGACGCTGTCCTTTTTACAGTTTCAGCTCCAGGTCATTTCGGGGCTTTTGTACCAGGATGCACCTGCTCCCCGGGCGGTGATGGGGACAGAGTTGGGGCTACGCATTTTATTTATAAAATCCCCCCTACTGAGGGCAAACAGAAACCCCAAAAAAGGTGCAGGTGTGTTTCAAGAGGGGGCAGAGGAGAGACACAATCTTTTACTGCCCAGAATGCCCTGGACAACCCGGTCTGTGTCTTGGGGACTGTTTCAAGATATATCACACTGTGCGTGATCTGTGATTTTTTTTTTCCTTTCTATTTTTTCTCACACTCCAGTTAGTTAGTTCAGTTTAGTTTTTTTTTTCTTTTACTGCACCAGACTTTTACATTTTATTCGTACATTTTTATGTTCTACAATTGGTGCTGTATTTTGCCAAAATCTTTGCACACCTATGCATGGGGGGCATGGGTGTACTCAGGAGACCTTGCAGAAAACAACCTGGAGAGTTTTCATGCAGTAACAAACAACAGTGTCTCCTAAATCACAGTCCAAATCTAATGTGGGCGTAAAAATAAAAAATTTAAAAATTACCGCCACACACCTTCTCAAATGTTTTGGGCTAAAACCGTTGCATCCATGGCATCAAAGCACTCCATATGCAATACCTTGGGGTGTCAACATAACAAATATAAACAATTTTCTGGCAATAATTCAAACTGGGGTATGTGGTAGACCCAAAACCAAAGATAGGCCTAGCTGAAGAAATAATCTCAATTTCAACTCCAATGACAAAGTCATAAAAATTGTATTTGAACCTTCCCAAAATCCTGGCAAACCTATGCATGGGGGGCATGGGTGTACTCAGGAGACCTTGCAGAAAACAACCTGGAGAGTTTTCATGCAGTAACAAACAACAGTGTCTCCTAAATCACAGTCCAAATCTAATGTGGGCGTAAAAATCTGAAAATTGAAAAATTACACCACACACCTTCTCAAATGTTTTGGGCTAAAACCGTTGCATCCATGGCATCAAAGCACACCATATGCAATACCTTGGGGTGTCAACATAACAAATATAAACAATTTTCTGGCAATAATTCAAACTGGGGTATGCGGTAGACCCAAAACCAAAGATAGGCCTAGCTGAAGAAATAATCTCAATTTCAACTCCAATGACAAAGTCATAAAAATTGTATTTGAACCTTCCCAAAATCCTGGCAAACCTATGCATGGGGGGCATGGGTGTACTCAGGAGACCTTGCAGAAAACAACCTGGAGAGTTTTCATGCAGTAACAAACAACAGTGTCTCCTAAATCACAGTCCAAAACTGATGTGGGTGTGAAAATGAAAAATGACCACCAAACAGTATCCAATTTGTTTGGAGCAAACGGTTGCATCCATAGCATAAAAACACTCCATTTACAATACTTTGGGGTGTTAGCTTACCAAATATATGCACGTTCATAAAACTGGGGTATGTAAAAAGGCCCCTAAAAAGAAGATAAGCAAAGAAGATACTGTATGTCAAATTAGAAAATTGACAAGCACATGTCAAAGATTGGCGTAGCACCCCAAAAACAACAGAACAAATCTATATATGGGTGGTATCACTTTACTCAGAAGATGTTGCTGAACATATTTTGGGGTGGTTTTTGGCAGTAACCCATAACTGGATTTGACAATTCATGCCTAAAGTACAATGTGTGTGAAAAAATAACACAAAAAGTGACTACCTGAAAGTTTGACATAGAGCTAGTGCATGGAAAGTGTTAAAATACAACTCTTTGAAGCACCCTAGGGTGTGCCCTTTCTAAAAATATATGGTTTGATGGGGGTAATTTACTTTGGCCGGCTTCAAAAATGTCCCAAATAGGACATGGGTGCATGATGACGAAATGTGAAAATTCCAAGTTGGAAAACTGAAATGCGCACCCCCCAAATAAGGCCTATTAGCCCCCAAATGACCCAACATACCTATACATGGGTGGTATCAATTTACTCAGAAGATGTTGCTGAACATATTTTGGGGTGTTTTTTGGCAGTAACCCATAACTGGATTTGACAATTCACGCCTAAAGTACAATGTGTGTGAAAAAATAACCCAAAAAGTGACTACCTGAAAGTTTGACATAGAGCTAGTGCATGGAAAGTGTTAAAATACAACTCTTTGAAGCACCCTAGGGTGTGCCCTTTCTAAAAATATATGGTTTGATTGGGGGTAAATTACTTTGGCCGGCTTCAAAAATGTCCCAAATAGGACATGGGTGCATGATGACGAAATGTGAAAATTCCAAGTTGGAAAACTGAAATGCGCACCCCCCAAATAAGGCCTATTAGCCCCCAAATGACCCGACATACCTATACATGGGTGGTATCAATTTACTCAGAAGATGTTGCTGAACATATTTTGGGGTGTTTTTTGGCAGTAACCCATAACTGGATTTGACAATTCACGCCTAAAGTACAATGTGTGTGAAAAAATAACCCAAAAAGTGACTACCTGAAAGTTTGACATAGAGCTAGTGCATGGAAAGTGTTAAAATACAACTCTTTGAAGCACCCTAGGGTGTGCCCTTTCTAAACATATATGGTTTGATGGGGGTAAATTACTTTGGCCGGCTTCAAAAATGTCCCAAATAGGACATGGGTGCATGATGACGAAATGTGAAAATTCCAAGTTGGAAAACTGAAATGCGCACCCCCCAAATAAGGCCTATTAGCCCCCAAATGACCCGACATACCTATACATGGGTGGTATCAATTTACTCAGAAGATGTTGCTGAACATATTTTGGGGTGTTTTTTGGCAGTAACCCATAACTGGATTTGACAATTCACGCCTAAAGTACAATGTGTGTGAAAAAATAACCCAAAAAGTGACTACCTGAAAGTTTGACATAGAGCTAGTGCATGGAAAGTGTTAAAATACAACTCTTTGAAGCACCCTAGGGTGTGCCCTTTCTAAAAATATATGGTTTGATGGGGGTAAATTACTTTGGCCGGCTTCAAAAATGTCCCAAATAGGACATGGGTGCATGATGACGAAATGTGAAAATTCCAAGTTGGAAAACTGAAATGCGCACCCCCCAAATAAGGCCTATTAGCCCCCAAATGACCCGACATACCTATACATGGGTGGTATCAATTTACTCAGAAGATGTTGCTGAACATATTTTGGGGTGCTTTTTGGCAGTAAACCTTAAAGTTCACAGTACATGTATTCTTAAATTGCGTTCAAAAAAAAAAAATCACCAAAACTTTTTTTTTTCTCAAACTTTGGCATAGATTCGTGGTAAAATGGTTTGCATGGAAAGAGTCAAAATACCCCAAGTTTAATACCTTGATTTGTGTACTTTAAAAAAATATGTATATGTGGAGGGTTATTCAGCAATTCGTGACAGATATCAGTGTTACAATGTCACTAGCACTAGTTTTGAAAATAAACTCTTTGGAAATGGCAAAGTGCTACTTGCACTTATTGTTGCATAAAATAAGGAAAAAAGCGAGGAATATGTAAACATTGGGTATTGCTAAACTCAGAACTAAATTTTGAAACTACTAAGGAATTACATTTTTTTGACGGTTGTTGATACATAAGAAATTTTGGGGGTCAAAGTTCGAAAAAGTGGTGTTTTTTCAATTTTTTTGTCATATTTCACAATGTTTTTTATAGTAAATTATATGAAATGATGAAAAAAATGGTATCTTTATAAAATCCATTTAATGACGAGAAAAACAGTGTAAAATATGTGTAGGTTGCATAAACGAGTAAGAGGAAAATTTGTCCTAAACACTAACAGCGCAGAAACGTAAAAACAGCAGCGGTCACTAAAGGACGGATTTGTGTAAAACCGCCCGGTCACTAAGGGGTTAATGTCAGTCGAAATGTAAAATGTGCCACTATTACTGCATCAATAATTCTACAAATGCTGCACAATTGAGCCATTTAAATGCTGAGCCATTTTACCCTGACTGCTGAGCTCCTTTTAACCATTTTTTGTTCCTCACGTTTAACCGCTATTTGAAGTCATAGAAGTACAGAGCGAGTAATAGTTAGCCAACAAAGAGCAGCTCAAAAAGTGGACATGAAAATTTTGCTTATGTATCAATTTGCATCTAAAACGTAGGGCCCTATTCTGCTTTTGCCATTAACAGTCCGAGAGGTAAGGGAACATAATTGTTGTGAGCTGATATCCCTTACCGGCTGGCACGTCAGCAGATCCCATGCCACTCCAGGGGATGCCTAGCACCCGGCAGTGCCATCCGAGCTGCTGGCTGGCCAGGTGCCAGGTGATGGACAGGCAATGGGAGGTTGCGTGGGTGGCCGGGAGGCGGGGCGCGAAGTGATGACGTGTAGCCGCCGAGTTTAATGCCAGACTGCGCAAACTGACTCATTGCCCTGAAGTGGAGTTACTTCCCCAGCGCTTGGTGATTTTGATTCTTCTAATTCACTTTACTGTTTCGACTCCTGGCTTTTCTGAGAACCCTCTATGTGTACCGACTCTGCATTCACTGACTAGCCCGATTTGTGTACCGATTTTGGCATGTCTGAGAACCCCAATTTGTGTATCGACCCAGGTCTGTCTGAGAACCCTGCTTTGGGTATCAATATTGGTGTGTCTGTGAACCGCGATTCATATACTGACTCCCCTGTGTCTAAGATCCACAATTGGTCTATTGTCTCTGTGATATCTGAGAGATATAATTCGTATATTGAGCTGTGCAATCTTGCTCTGTCTGGCCACTGCAGTATTAAGGCCTGCACTAACAGGGCCTATATGCTACTACTGCTTTGGGGCCTGTTAACTCTTGCTGTTGGTAAATCACTGTAGATAGAACAGTTTACTGACCATTCAAGGATCAGAGGGATAGCTAGGAATCTGTGTACAAGGACCAGCATCCCTGTTCAAGGGGGGATCCGTGACACTGGCTCCCTATCACCGTACCTATTCCGACCCAGCTGTTGTATTAGTGGCTCAAGTCAGAAAATTAGAGAGCAGCAGATAGAAACTGTAAACTGAGCTGCACACCGCTGCTAGCATCAGCTTCTGGAGTCCATAGGACTCCAAGGAGCCCGGCGCAACCCTG
This sequence comes from Leptobrachium leishanense, assembly GCA_009667805.1. NCBI lineage: Eukaryota > Metazoa > Chordata > Amphibia > Anura > Megophryidae > Leptobrachium > Leptobrachium leishanense. The sequence goes on along the minus strand of CM019064.1, from coordinate 140,448,190 downwards.
CCACAAGCTCTGCGTAAGATCTCACATGCAAAATCACACAAGAGATGCAAAGGAAGCATGGAAGTACACTGGGAGCAAAGCTCCTAGACTTTCAATACTTCCGGCAAGAGGAAGCGCCGGAATAGGCCACCTTCTTCACTATAAGATCACCTCTTCACTATAGGATCAGAGGTATTTATGGAATTTTAGGGGGTTTATTTTAATGTGTGACATGATTTTGCTAATGCAAATTCAGTTAATACCTGGTCCTTTCCAAAATACTGGCTCCAGAGGAGAAAACACATGCTACGGTAGAATAGCTAATTCTTCCCCATTTAGGCACAAATTACCAGCGCCTAAACAAAGTATACAATGTATAGCGGCCAATAATGTATGGTAAGGAGCTGCACTGACCGAGCCACAAGCAAAACTTGCAGCAAAGTAAGAACAGGAACTTCAGCTGTGAGTCAACTGCTGGAGCCGTTATGCATAATGGTACCAGCTGTTAATAGCAAGAATGGAATAGGGCCTAATATTTTTCATTATATTGTTTAAAAACTGTATTATATTAAGCAAATGCAAAGTGTAGCAAAAGCTATAGACAATACCAAATCAAATTGAAATATAGGCATAAAAAAAGGAAAAAGGAAAATATATAATTTTGCTGGGAGCCACTGGTAAATGAGTTAGTCAAATAATTGTACAAATAACAGGACAACGAAAGAAAAGATACGAGGAGGGACAAGAAGAGACCAAAGGCTGCTTTGTACAAGTAGTTGGGTAGCCCATTTACCAGACGTTACCAATATAGGAATTCTAAGAGGTCTATTTACAAAGCACAGACATTGAACGCAATTTCAGGGCTTTGCTTTTCGGCCCTTTTGGCTAACTTTAGCATTCTATTTCATCAAATTCTGTGAATTCATTATCGAATGGTCATCGTATTTTGCACAAATTGGAGTCGCCGAAGCAGTTATTGGACGTCGTTGAAAAGTGCCGAATTGTACAGATAACTGCTAAATTGCATTGAGTTGTGCCAAATTGGCAAAGGCGGATTCCACTGAACTGAAAAAAAAGGGAAGTCAGGGTGGAGCTAACTGTGGATGTGTGTGGACATGTTTTGCTGGACCTCCGCCGATTTGGCCTTTTTGCTGCTTTTTACTCATGATCCTCTGCTCTAATTTGCTCTTGCCCAGGTCCCTGGAGTCTTTGACGATCTGGAGCAGTGTTTGTGGCCCGCGGCACCCTTATCCTTTTTGGCAACTATGTTTTTGGGGTCCTACGCTGTCTTTGTAGTCTACGAGGTGGTGGTCATTTTGGAAGTCCGATGCAGTGCTCACATCGCATCTCCCACTGATTCTAACCTATACTTACCTGGTGCCACCAGGAGATGGGGAAGAGAAGCGGCAAGAAAACACAGGTTCCACATCATTCCACTGCCCTGCCAATGATGTGGAACCTGAGAGATGCGAGACTGACCTTCAGTGGCAGTTGGGAAGGGGGGTCCCTCCTCTTTCCCGGATCTTGAGGGATGTGGCCGCCTCCACAGTTTTCCCTGAACAGTCAGATGACTCCTGCCCATCCACAAAGGGAAATGTTTACTGCATTCTGGAGGAGGTATGGGCCGTTTGGAACACTGATCTCGCTGAGGTGTGTGAAGAGATAGCTGAGACGCGCAATTGAGTAGAGACTCTGCAGGTACAGGCTATTAGCATGGAGCTGGATCATCTGGGGAGCCAAGTAGACTGTCTTCAGATCCATGTGGATCATCTTTCCACGGCTCTGGAATCTGTGGAAGTCCATCATAGGAGGCGCAATGTGCATGTCCGGGGGATTCCAGAGTCTGTACCCTCTGACTCGATTTTGGAATGTCAATAGAGTCGCTCTCCACCTTTTTCCCTGTCACCGTATGCTCCCCTTGTGTTCAGTTCTGCACTCTGAGGGATATAATTGCAGTTGCCCGAGATCTTTCGCTCAAGATGCGTTTAATGTCCTTGCTTGTGGCCCATGCTTCTTTTCTGTTAGAATGGGTGCACCTCTCTTTGTTCAATGATTTACCCTTTTTGACGCTGGTGACTCGACGTCTCTTCAGGGTGGTAACAACCCATCTACGTGCTGGAGGAGACCGTTATTGCTGGGGGGGGTGGCAGGCTCCCATTTGATTGCTCATAACAATCTTCACCAATACTGCTGCCACCCCAGAAGTAGTTTGGTCACTACTTACCACACTAGGCATCTCTTTTTTCCCTACAGGGGCCGTGGGCCTCGACGAAGCGGTGTCTGCGAACACTGACAAAGTACATGAATGACTATATGTCAACTGTCATGAATGAGTGGTGTACCCCTATGTGACAGATGTGACTCGTATACACAAGCACTTATGCATTACTCTATAGTACTGGTGAATATACAGCATCTGATAGTTATATGCTGGGATGCTACTTTCAGGTGGCCGTCACCGAGTTCCTATGTTAGTATCCAGGCATTTATCCAGGGGATTTAGCACATTGACGAAAAGGGGGACTGCTGCTGGACCACCTACACTGCACTCACAGACCAGAGGGACACAATTGATGCAATGAAGGATGCATAGGCTGGTGGGTATGGGAGAGCTGTGCAAAATTACAGGTGACAGGGGCAAATCTAGAATGTTGAAGGAACACACATATATATATATACATATATATATATATATATATCCTTTATACTTACTACTGACATATACATATATATTTACAGTATATCTGTAGTAAGGATAGGGTAAGTGGAGTTTATGAATTTTAGACGGGGTACAAGGGTCTGCCGTGCAGATTCAATGCCTGGATGAGAGTGAATTTGAAGAGCGTTAGCTCTTTGGGATAGATTACAAGTTTGTACTTTTTAAAGAGGCACTTCACGCACCATGTGATAATTAATAATAAAGATCAGTGCATGTTTAATCCCATAGTGAGATATAACAAACCGACCCAGTCCTGGGCACCACCACGTAAAGTATTTATTTTGTGATAAATATAATTTGATTCCTGTCATGTGTTAAAGTTTGTTCTGAAGAAATTCCCCTACAACGACAGAAACATTAACTTGTGATTATATTTTAATGGATTATTTATTTATTTATTTATAAAGTATTTTACAAGGAAGGATACCTTGAGATTTCTCTCATTTTCAAGTATGTAATGGGTTCAAGACCTTTGAAATGTTACAGTTGTTATAGCAATACAAAGTAATAAAATTTAAGATATTAGCCCCTTCGGTGCAGATGACGTGTGGGGAACGTCCTCATTGACTCCCGCTATATGAGGAGGACTTTCCCCACACGTCATCCGCTCAGCGGGAGCCCGGAGAGATACTCGCCTCTCTCCTCCGGGGTCCCGCGGCGGTCTGATTTCCCTGAAGTCAGACGCGTCATTTAAGGGCCGCCCCACGTAAATGACGTCATCGGGACATGCATGATGATGTCATTTTCGAGCGACCCCGGGACATCGCACGGAAGAGAGGGGGATCCTTTCGGATCCCTCTCCCTCCCGATCGGGAGGTCGCAGCCGCACAAACCAGGCACCGCTTAAAAGGGGAAAGTCTCCCCTTTTAAGCAGTGCCTGGTTTTAACACCTCACATAACAGGCTACGATACAGCGCCATCCGGCACTGTGTCACAGCCTAGCTCCGGTGGGGGCCACCTCCGGGTCCCCCCATGCTACCTAATGTCATCGCACATGGTGCAATGACGTCAGTTAGCCAGGGAAACCCTAGCTGCCCTGGAATTTCCCAAGGAGCTAGGGGGTCATGTAGGCTTTCATTTGAAAGGTCTGAGCATGGCCTTTCGAATGATACCAAATATGACCAGGTACAAAGTAATAAAAAAATTTAAACAAAATAAACAAAAATAAAAAAATTAAAAAACATGTTTTTTTTGTGTGTTCTTTTTATTAATGCAGCAATATTGTTCACATTTCAATTATAATGTTAACAATGATGCTGCACTAAAGATGTGATAAAATGTGAAAAAAACACTTTACACGCTGTAGATAATTAAAAATTCGAATTTTATTGCATTTTTTGTTATAATATAAAGGCAGAACATGAGGTATACATATAAAAATGATATATTATGAATCTGCCGAGTCTGACAGAACGATACATAATATGTCTGGGTCATATAATAAAATGTGGCTTCAAATCGCGTTTAAACATGATGAGTGAAAGCGGTAAAAATTAGCACAGCATAGAGCGGTGAAATGCCTCAGCAGTGAAGGGGTTAAAAAACACAAATATACAGATTAACAGAAAATAAATATGTAGGAAATAGTCATTATGTTACATGTTTACATGTGCATTCCGTATTGAGGTATGTTAATAGGGAGCTCTTGAGTGACTTAAGACTGGGGGAAGATTTGATGGCGTCTGGGAGGTTATTCCATAATTGCGGTGCTGTTTAGAAAAATGAGGATGGAGCCACTTTCTTTTCGTATTTTGTTATTGCAAGTAAGGTGTAGGTCCTTGACCGGAGGTTATAGGTTGAGGGAACTGCTGGAGGAAGCAGTCTATTCAGGTAGTGTAGCAGCTTCCCAGAAAGCTCTTAAACACCAGGTTGGAAAGGTGAAGGGTGCATTTAGACTCCAGCGAAGACCAATTTAGCTCTTTTAACATGTTACAATGGTGGGTCATGTAGTTACATTGTAGCGCAAAGCGGCAGAATGAGTTATACAATGTAGTAAGTTTCTGAAGGTGTGTTTGCGGGGCCGCTGCATACACTACATCTCCGTAATCAATAGCCGGCATAAGCATTTGTTGTACAATTTGCTTTCTTACCGTGGGGCTCAGGCAGGATTTGTTTCTGTACAGGGCACCTAGATTGAGGTAAACTTTAGATGAGAGTTTTTCGATGTGGGAATTATATAAAAGTTACAAATTTGTTGAACAGTCCCAGAGTGCCGGCATATTTAATACAGATACATATATATATATTTATGGGCTGGGTTTTAAGGTATCATTATGAAGATACATGTACTGTATTAATATGATATTAGAGTGTGGCTTGTTGGTTAAGTGTGAAATGACGCTACATAATTGAGGAGGGAAATATTGGTGAGTTTCTATATATTCCTAAGTAGGGATGGGCCGAACTCACTCGAGTTCGGTTCACCATCGAACCCGAACAATACCCAAAGTTTGCGTTTGCGTGCATTCGAATTCAATGCAAGTCAATGGGACTCGAACGTTCGTTTTTTTTTTGAGTGCCCTCCAAGAGGGCATATATGCAAGATATTTGCCATAAAAGGTATATGGGGGTCCGGGTAGTGCCCTGGGGGACAGGAAACAAGGACAAAAAGTTAAAAAAAAAAGTTTTTAAAGGAAGAGTGAGTTTTCCATGAAATAAGGGTTAAAAATAAAAACGAAAAATTCCTTCAAATATCGTGCCTAGGAGGTCCCCATAACCTGCCCGTGAAGTGGCGGATTTTTCGGATGTATAGAAATATGTAAAACCAAGAAATTACATTTCAAATGACTGCAAATGGTTTTCCTTTAATCAAACAACTGCTTGGGGCGGCAGCCTGTATGAAAAGGGGGACCTTTTAGGACACATAGAACAAGTTTAGTGATTTTTTTTGGCTAAATTATTGTGAAACTTATGCAGACCTTGGATGAAAGTAACAATAGGTGCTTTAAAATTGGGCCTTTAGAGTCGGCAACAGTGCGGTCACACAGTAACCCCTCTGAGGATATGAATCTGGTACAGGCATCAGTGGCAGTGCACCCAAATACTGTGCCTTTGGTGGCAGGCCAGCAAGTGCCATCATACAGTAACCCCTCTGTGGTATTGTGGAAGAGTGCAGGGGTGGACCATGCGGTCCTATATTAAAAAGATGTGAATCTGGTACAGGCGTCAGTGGCAGTGCACCCAAATATTGTGCCTTTGGTGGCAGGCCAGCAAGTGCCATCATACAGTAACCCCTCTGTTGTATTGTGGAAGAGTGCAGGGGTGGACCATGCGGTCCTATATTAAAAAGATATGAATCTGGTAAAGGCGTCAGTGCACCCAAATATTGTGCCTTTGGTGCTAGGCCAGCAAGTGCAATTATACAGTAACCCCTCTGTGGTATTAGAAACATAGAAACATAGAAAAATGTCGGCAGATAAGAACCTTTCGGCCCATCTAGTCTGCCCAATTACATGGATACTTTACCTGGATTTATCTTTTGTTTAGGATAGCCTTATGCCTATCCCATGCCTGCTTAAATTCAATTACTGTTTTGGCCTCTACCACTTCTACTGGAAGACTGTTCCATGTATCCACCACCCTCTCAGTAAAATAATGCTTCCTGATGTTACTTTTAAACCTTTGCCCCTCTAATCTAAGACTATGTCCTCTTGTTTTGCTATTTTGTTTCCTTTTAAATATACTCCCTTCCTCTACCTTGTGGATTCCCTTTACGTATTTAAATGTTTCTATCATATCTCCTCTGTCTCGTCTTTTTTCCAAGCTGTACATGTTAAGATCATTAAGCCTTTCCTGGTAACATTTCTCCTTCAAGCCGTACACCATTTTAGTAGCCCTTCTCTGAACTCTCTCTAAGAGGTCTATATCCTTCTGGAGATACGGTCTCCAGTACTGCACACAGTACTCCAAGTGAGGTCTCACCAGTGCTCTGTACAGTGGCATGAGCACTTCCTTTTCCTACTGCTAATACCTCTCCCTACACAACCAAGCATTCTGCTAGCATTTCCTGCTGCTCTATTACATTGACTACTTACCCTTAGATCCTCTGAAATAATGACCCCTAAATCCCTTTCCTCAGATGTTGAGGTTAGGACTGTATCAAATATTCTATATTCAGCCCTTGGGTTTTTACGTCCCAGGTGCATTATCTTGCACTTATCCACATTAAAACTCAATTGCCACAACTCCGACCATTTTTTTAGTTTACCTAAATCATTTGTCATTTGGCTGATCCCTCCAGGAACGTCAACCCTGTTGCAAATCTTTGTGTCATCAGCAAAAAGACATACTTTTCCATTAATACCTTCTGCAATATCACTAATAAAAATATTAAAGAGAATGGGTCCAAGTACTGACCCCTGAGGTACCCCACTGGTAACAAGACCTTGTGCCGAATAAACTCCATTTACCACAACCCTCTGTTGTCTGTCACTCAGCCACTGCCTAATCCAGTCAACAATATTGGAATCTAAACTCAAAGATTGCAATTTATTGATAAGCCTTCTATGCGGAACAGTATCAAAAGCCTTACTGAAATCTAAATAAGCAATGTCTACTGCACCACCTGTGTCTATTATTTTTGTTACCCAATCAAAAAAATCAATAAGATTAGTTTGGCATGATCTCCCTGAGGTAAACCCATGTTGTTTCTGATCCTGTAATCTATGTGTTTTTAGATGTTCAACAATCCTTTCCTTTAACATGGTTTCCATTAATTTCCCCACTACTGACGTAAGACTAACTGGCCTATAGTTCCCCGATTCCTCCCTACTACCCTTCTTGTAAATGGGCACAACATTTGCTAATTTCCAGTCTTCTGGGACGACTCCCGTTAGCAAGGATTGGTTAAATAAATCTGTTAACGGTTTTGCTATTACATCACTGAGCTCTTTTAATAATTTAGGGTGGATCCCATCAGGCCCCATTGACTTATTTGTCTTTACTTTAGACAGCTGCTGTAGAACCTCCTCCTCTGTAAACTGATATGTAAATGTCTCTTTAGTGTTCTCTCCTAACTGAGGTCCCTTTCCTTCCTTTTCTTCTGCAAAGACTGAACAAAAATATTCATTGAGGCAGTCAGCGAGACTTTTATCCTCTTCTACATACCTTCCTTCCTTTGTTTTTAATCTAACTAATCCTTGTTTTACTTTTCTTTTCTCGTTTATGTATCTAAAAAATGTTTTGTCCCCCTTTTTTACTGACTGAGCTATTTTCTCTTCTGCATGTGCTTTGGAAGCTCTTATAAATTGCTTTGCCTCTTTCTGCCTAATCTTATAGGTTTGCCTATCTTCTTCACTCTGAGTTGTTTTATAATTATTGAATGCTGTCTTTTTGTTCTTCACTATTGTGGAAGAGTGCAGTGGTGGAGGTTTTGGGAATGTAGAAGAGATCCCCGATCTATTCTGTTACATCAGCATTCAGCATCAGAGGAGTGATAGCTGCTGATCCAGGACTGATTCAGTTTTATAAATGTCAGCCGGTCTACAGAGTCGGTGGACGGACGCACTCTTTTGTCTGTGACAAAACCTCCAGCGGCACTGAACATCCTTTCAGAAAGCATGCTGGATGAAGGGCAACCTAGTAGCTGCACGGCATATTGTTATGTCCCAAATGTGTGGCCATGCAATTAGGTGTTGGATATATCTCTGTGAGGTTTTTTTTTTTTGGAGAAAGGATTTTACCAGGATGGATACATTGAGATTTCTCTCGTTTTCAAGTATGTCCTGGGTGGCGAGTATGTACCGTTAGGTGTCTTGCCCAAGGACACTTACTGGAGAGGTTGCTCGCTGGGATCGAACCCATGTCTCCACAGGCTCTCTTCATGCAGAGCGGTGATGTTACCTCTACTCCACCCAGCCGGTCACTATTGTCCAGTAACTTACAGGCCAGATGTCACGATTAACCAGGGAAGGTTTATTACTCACTCAGACAGTTCTCATAAGGTTCTGTACAGAATCAGATTATTGTCTGTGCATTAATAACAGGACAGGTTTCCAGCATATACTCTGTGCCTAAACGCTTCCCTGCATGGCTGCTCTCTGCTACAGATCAGAAGGCTGTGTTCTTCCTGGACTGGTACAGCTTCCTCATCCAGCATGCACTGCAGCAGGGAAGAGGGGAGTGACATAAGAACCACTCCCAACCTGCAAACCTCTGAGACAGACAGGGAATCTGTCTAAACATCATACATATTGGCTAAGTTCTGGCCAGTGATCCAATCTCAACACCCAGTAAGCCAGTGGATCATCTGCTGGAAAGGTATCCAGCTCTGCCCTTGCCCCTAGGTAGTCCTGCACCATACGGTGAAGACGCTGGCGATGGGTGCCTACATTTGACGTCCCTGGGCGTCGTGGACTAAAAAAATTTAAAAAGGCTTCAGTCAAACGGCCCCCTTCACCGCTCTTCCTCTGATCAACCACAGCCTCAGAAGCACCTGTCTCATCACTTGGTAACTAGTGATGAGCCGAACACCCACGTGTTCAGTTCGCATTCGAACACGAACAATTTCAAAAGTTCGAGTTCGAACTCGAACACGAACCGAACTCAATGCAAGTCAAAGGGACTCGAAACCAAAGCTGATCCATTGAACAAGTCAGTGGGGACACAGTGCATCAATGAGATAAAATTAAAAGACAAATTTTATTGTGGCCGTAAGCCAAATTATAAAAACCAACATATGGTGATCACCAAAAACATATACACAAGTAAAAAATAAAAACAACAGGTATTCTTATTGGTACAAAAATCAAAGTGTGTGTACCAATGTACAATTTGCTGGAGACTAGAATTGTGTCTAGGTAAACAGGAGATACATATATTCAAGTGACGCTAAGTCACACACACGGAGATAACAGAATACTTGATAGTGAAATGGAAATGTAAGCTGGGGCAAAATAGTGCACAAATAAACCTCAGTTCATCATATATATTGAAAATAGGTGCCCCTAAGGAAATCCACCACAAACAACCTTCACTGTTGCCGGGAAATAAGATAGTAAATGGTGAAGCTGGATGGCAAAATACCCACAATGTGGTTCAGAGTAACCAGCCGCAACAATCAGATATACTGAGGTAATAAGCCAAGCACTGGCAAAAAATTGAAAGAGGAGATTTGGGGGATAGGTAACTTGCTCACTGCCGATAAACGCACCCGACGCGCGTTTCGCCTTGCACAGGGCTGGCTCGTCAGGAGTGCCGGGATTAGAAAATGAAATGTATGTGTATTTAAACCCACTTGCAAATAGGCTCATCCCATAATCAGCCAATGAGGCTGTTGAAATGCAATCAGTAGGGTGGCCGACACTTAATTATGTGATGGACAAGAAACTAGTCCAATGGCAGGGCAATATTAGCGGTGTTGCTCAATGGCCGAATGATTGGCAGGTATATATTCCAATCAATGCCCTATATTGCACACGCATAGCTCCACCCCTATATGATTGGCAGTAGGACAAACCAATCAGTATCCCGTATCAATCCGATAGCTTGTGAGACTGTTTGATGTATTCCATCATATCCGAAGGGTTACGCTATGGTTGCAGTATACACAGCTGTAAAGAAAAATAACAGTAGTAATGAAAAAACATATTGCTGCCATGAGCACGGAAAGGGAAGGGGGGGAAAAGGGAGGGAAGGACTGGGAAAAGTATAAGGGGCCGCTAGACCAAAGTCCATATCGCTGGAGATAACCCAGTTATAAATATGAATTCAGGAATTAACCTGTATAAGGATGGCTATGTTGCGGTGTGTATTGCAGTGGTGTGCTGATGTGGATCACATGCACCTCATGGATTATATATTGGGGTGCACTAAATAATTGGTGATCCTGTTGTTACCCATGAGCAACAGTATAAGCATAAAAAAATGTATATAATAGCCATATATTGGGTATGGGCTAGCCGGGGATAAGGAATGATAGAGTGGCTTAAACAACTGATTGTTAGTGAAGCCGGTGGTAATGAATGGTACATAAACAAGGAGAAAAACAGAAGAGAGAGGGGGTGGGGGGAGATAATAAATACGGAATGTGGGTGCCTTGTACGTGCGTGGCAATATTTTAGAAGTCTCTATATACATACACCAGTTCGAATGGAAAATACATTGGTTGTAAATAAACACATATTCATATGATAGGTGATGGTATCAAGCCCAAATGATCTACCAAATATATTACTATAAAAGAGATCAAAATAATAATAATAATAATAATTGTTCAATTGTGGAGTAAAGAAATTTTTGGTCAGAACGCAACTCTGAATCAATAAATTCTAAGACCAATTGATTTGTGAAATTGATACAGTCCATTGTATTATTCTAGTAAATATCCATTGCCAATTGGGACGTATAGTCTAGTGGGAATTATAAAACCGCAACAAAAAACAATGGTGAAAAGTGGTGAAATGGTGATATCGGACAAGCAAATAGATGATAAAAGTATATATATAATGTCATCTCAGAGGAGAAGTTAGATGAGATACATGACGGATATTAAATGAATGATGTATAGTTGAAATCCTCATTCAAACCTTGTGGATATAAAGTTTTAAGGGTATATATCCAAAATGATTCTCTACGACACAGGAATCTGTAAAAATTTCCTTTCCTAGGTCCCAAATGTACTTTTTCAATGGCTTGAAAAGTCAAGCAACTGGGGTCAGACTCATGTTGTAATCTTACATGTCTGGATACTGACATCTCTAATGAGTTGTAGACGGAATTGACATGTTGTAAAATTCTCCGTCTGAATTGTTGGATAGTTTTGCCTACATACTGTAGCCCACATTGACAGGTAATCATATACACCACTATTTTGCTGGAACAATTCATATAATCTCTTATGCTGTATTTCCTCTGCGTCACACTACTTTGGAATGTGTTGGATTTTTTTAACAAAATTACATGCCTTACAGTGTGTACATTTGTAGGTACCCTTTTGTTTTTGGAGCCACATGTGAGGTTTTAGCTGTTTTGAGAAAACTGTGTGTTAAGTGTTCACGTAAGTTCTTAGATCGCCTAGCGGTGAAAAATGGTTTGGTAGAAAGAATGGTATCTAGAGGTTTCTCCATCCGAAGAATAGGCCAAAACTTTTCACAAATTGATTTAAATTTATACCAACCACTGTCGTAACTAGCTATAAATCTTAATTCGGTTTTGGTTGCTTTTTGCGAGGGAGTATTAACTCCTCTCTAGGGGTATGAAGTGCTCTCTGATAAGCATGTTTGAGACATTTTTTGGGGTAACCTCTAGCTAGAAACATATTTTTTTGTAGAACTGCTTCAATTTGTAAATCAATGTCAGTTGAAGAATTTCTCATAGCACAGAGATATTGGCCGATGGGGATACCTCTCTTCAAACTTGGCGAATCATGTGAAGTCCATTCAAGAAAGCTATTGGTGGCTGTTGGTTTTCTATGGAGTTAGGTTGTGATATGAGTGTTATCAATCGAAATAAGCAGGTCCAAAAACTCAATTTTGTTTCCACCTATTACTAAAGTTAATTGAAGGCCAATGTCGTTGGTGTTTAAGGTAGTAAACAATTCATTTAGATCCTCAACAGTCCCATGCCAGAGTCTCAGGACATCATCAATATACCTCATCCACCTGATGATATTGCAGGTGAGATGAGATTTCTGATATGTGAACACACATAATTTCTCCCACCATGCTAGATATAAATTAGCATAACTGGGGGCACAGCATGTTCCCATTGCTGTGCCCCGTGTTTGTAAGTAAAACTTGCCATTGAACACAAAATAATTGTGACGCAATAGAAACTCCAACAGTAATGACACAAATTCAACCTCTAATGATGAATATTTTTCCTTCAAAAAATATTGTGTTGCCCTTAAGCCCACGTCATGGGGGATGTTATTGTAGAGTGAAACCACATCAAAACTGGCCAGTATAGCACCTGAGGGGATTGATATATCTGAAAGTTTAGACAAAACATGTTGCATATCTCTCACATATGAAGGTGTAATTTCAACAAGTAGTCCACAAACTCACTAATCCGCTCAGTTAAGGATTCATTTCCAGAGATGATAGGGCGACCTGGAGGAGAAGTACATGACTTATGTATTTTGGGCAGGCAATACAAGGTTGGTATTGTGGGAGAAGTGGGGAGTAAAAATTTACAATTATCATCAGATAACAAACCCGATGCTACTCCAACTTGTAAGATTTTATTCAATTCATTAGAGAAGGTAAGAGTTTGATCATTCTCAATGGTTCAATAGCCTTTGCGATCTTGTAAATGGGTCATACACATATCAATATAGGAATCCATATCCATAAGGACAAGATTGCCTCCTTTATCAGATTGTTTAATGACAACATTTTCAATACTGCATAGTTATTTAAGGGCTTTTTGTTCAGATTTTGCCAAATTAGAATCCAAATTTAGATCCTTGTTTTTAATGGATTCAATTTCATGGGTAACCAATTTAACGAACACCTCAATATTTGAGAATTCAGAAAGGGGAGGGGTGATTTTAGTTTTAGATTTGAATTTTTTCTCAATGTTCAAAGCATCAGGGGGGCACTGATCTAAAAGTGCTGTCAGGGTTTGTAAGTGCTGGTAATCCACCTAAAATAACCCATACTCTTTAGCCTCTCTTTCCTGTTTTCTATCCATAAAGACATGTAAAGCTAGTTTGCGTGCAAACAAGTTAACATAGAAACATAGAAAAATGTCGGCAGATAAGAACCTTTCGGCCCATCTAGTCTGCCCAATTACATGGATACTTTACCTGGATTTATCTTTTGTTTAGGATAGCCTTATGCCTATCCCATGCCTGCTTAAATTCAATCACTGTTTTGGCCTCTACCACTTCTACTGGAAGGCTGTTCCATGTATCCACCACCCTCTCAGTAAAATAATGCTTCCTGATGTTACTTTTAAACCTTTGCCGCTCTAATCTAAGACTATGTCCTCTTGTTTTGCTACTTTGTTTCCTTTTAAATATACTCCCTTCCTCTACCTTTTGGATTCCCTTTACGTATTTAAATGTTTCTATCATATCTCCTCTGTCTCGTCTTTTTTCCAAGCTGTACATGTTAAGATCCTTAAGCCTTTCCTGGTAACTTTTCTCCTTCAAGCCGTACACCATTTTAGTAGCCCTTCTCTGAACTCTCTCTAAGATGTCTATATCCTTCTGGAGATACGGTCTCCAGTACTGCACACAGTACTCCAAGTGAGGTCTCACCAGTGCTCTGTACAGTGGCATGAGCACTTCCCTTTTCCTACTGCTAATACCTCTCCCTACACAACCAAGCATTCTGCTAGCATTTCCTGCTGCTCTATTACATTGACTACTTACCTTTAGATCCTCTGAAATAATAACCTCTAAATACCTTTCCTCAGATGTTGAGGTTAGGACTGTATCAAATATTCTATATTCAGCCCTTGGGTTTTTACGTCCCAGGTGCATTATCTTGCACTTATCCACATTAAAACTCAATTGCCACAGCTCCGACCATTTTTTTAGTTTACCTAAATCATTTTTCATTTGGCTGATCCCTCCAGGAACGTCAACCCTGATGGAAATCTTTGTGTCATCAGCAAAAAGACATACCTTTCCATTAATACCTTCTGCAATATCACTAATAAAAATATTAAAGAGAATGGGTCCAGGTCTAACCATCCTCATTCTCTGAGTCCTCTGCCAGCCAGGCTTGTAGTGCTTTACAGTCCACCTCAGCTGCCAAAGCATCTAATGCAGCCTCCATGTCCACAGCTACTCCTGCCGTAGCCTCACTATCACACACGGAGGAGTCAGCTGAATTGTTTGACTACAATGACAGTGACATGCTGCTTGAGGATGTGCAGCAACTACAGTGATCTGATTCAATCTCTGAGGTTGAGGAAGGGAATATAATGAACCTAGAGGAATGGGGTGCTAGTGACACACAAATAACTGGCACTCATGTTGCCCCAGCAGCTGCAGCATACTGCCAAGTTGGCTCCAGTGACGAGGAGATAGGGGGTGATGACAATGAAGACGAGGTCACTGACTCCACCTGGGTGCCTGATCGAACAGAGGAGTCAAGTGAGGAGGAGGCACAACAAACATGAGGCACAACATTCTCTATGACCAACCATAGCACTAGCCAGTCCAAGGCATCAGATGTCAGAGCTGCTCAGGTGCAGAGCGCTGTTGTCTCAAAGCACACATCCAGGAACTCTGCTGTCTGGGAGTTCTTTAAGAAATGTGCAGCAGACCCCACCGTTGCTATTTGTAATCTATGTCAGATGAGGCTCAAGCGTGGGAAAGACACTGGACGGTTGGGTACCACGTGCTTGAGGCGACGTATGACCTCCTGCCACGCATCCCGTTGGCGCAAAATTTTGCGTAGGTCCTCCTCACCTGTCTCTACCCCCACTATATGTCCTGCCATGTCATTGACTCCAACCTCCACTGACAGGGATGATGCTACATTAATGGATGTACCAGGTCCTTCCTAACAATGTGACAGCATCCCATCAGCTGAAGATTTACACAGTCAGATTACATTGCCCCAGCTGCTGCAGCGAAAAAAAAAATATAGTCCCAACCATCCCCAAGCACAGTGTCTAAATGCCAGCTTAGCAAAATTACTCGCATTGCAGCTGCTGCATTCCAGCTGGTGGACTCTGCTCCCTTCCGTGAATTTGTCGAATGTGCTATACCACAGTGGCATGTTCCAAAACATCATTACTTTTCACGCAAGGCCATTCCAGCACGTGGAAGACAATGTTATCGAGTCATTGGGAAAGGCAGTCAGCAGCAAGGTGCATGTGACTTTAGACACGTGGTCCAGCAAGCATGGACAGGGCCGTTACATTTCCTTCACGGCACACTGGGTAATTATGATTGCAGCTGGGAGGGATCCAAGATGGGGCTCTGTGCTGGAGCTTGTTCATCCACCACGCCTCCAGAAAGCTGCTTGTATGAGGTCTGTCTGCTCTACCACCACCTCTCCCTCTTCCTCCTCCTCCTCCTCCTCCTCCTCCTTCTCTGTCTCTGGCGAAGTGGCAGTTAAACCGAGTTTAAGTGGCAGGGGCTACGCAATGGCTCAAGCAAAAAGATGCCATACTGTGCTTGAGCTGGCTTGTTTAGGGGACAGGAGCCACACCGGGTCAGAAATTCTGTCAGCTCTGCAGGTGCAGGTGCAGAGATGGTTAACACCACGCCAGCTTGACCTTGGAATGGTCGTCTGTGATATGCTGGCGCTTTATAAATAAAGAATAATAATAATAATAATAATGGCAGCAACCTTCTCTCTGCCCTACGCCTGGGTAAGTTGATGCATGTACCATGCCTAGCACACGTCCTAAATCTAGTGATACAGTGTTTCCTAACCAGGTACCCAGGGCTGGCAGAGCTTCTCAGCCGGGTCAGAAACGTCTGCAGCCACTTCAGATGGTCATACCCAGCAAGTGTTCGCCTGGCAGAAATTCAAAGAGAATTCCACCTTCCCACAAACCGTCTGATCTGTGATATGCCCACCAGGCGGAACTTGACATTAGCAATGCTGCAGCATCTGCACAAGCAGCAGAGGGCCATCAACGAGTACCTGTGTTGTGTGAGTATGGCACAAGGACAGGTTCAGGTCAACTTGGTTTTGTTTCCCCCCGCAGTGGGTGATGATCAAGGATGCATGCATTGTACTGTCACCATTTGAGGAGGCAACGAGGATGGTGAGCAGGGACAGTGCATGCATCAGTGACACAATTCCTTTAGTATTCCTGCAGGAGCACACTCTGCAGGGAATTATAGATGTGGCTCTAGAGGCAGAGCAGCGGGAGGAAGAGAAGGCCTTCCCTAGCTCTGAAGGCCCCAGTCTTTACGCAGACAGCATTCCAGCGGGTCCTCCTCAGATCAGACATGAGGAGGAGGAGGAATATTTAAGTAGTGGGGCCATTGAAGGTGGGGATTCCTCAAGGGAGGGTTTTGTGTGCCCAGAAACACAAGGTCTAGTACGTGGCTGGGAGGAGGACGTGCACGATGGGGTCATCCTCCTCATTGACCAGGAAGACTCGGAAGCTAATGCCACCTCCAACCTATGCTGCATGGGCTCCCTTATCCTGCAAAGCCTGGTAAAGGACACCAGGATTCGTGCTATCAAGGAGAGGGATCATTACTGGTTGGCAAGCCTTCTTGCTCCACAATACAAGGGTAAAGTTGCAGAGCTCATCCTGTCCGCACAGAGGGAGAACAGGATGAAAAAACGAGGAAACTCTAAAGCGACACTTGTGTAACACCTTTGCAGGCACTGGTAGGTTACCAGCTCTAATATCTGGACAGGTTACCAAGTGATGACATAGTTGCTTCTGAGGCTGCGGATGATCAGAGGAAAAGAGGTGAAGGCTGGGGCCGCTTTACTGATGCATTTTTAAAAAATTTTAGTCCACGACGCACAGGGACGTCAAATGTAGGCACCCATTGCCAGCGTCTTCACCGTATGGTGCAGGACTACCTAGTGGCAAGGGCAGACCTGGATACCTTTCCAGCAGATGATCCACTGGCTTACTGGGTGTTGAGATTGGATCACTGGCCAGAACTTAGCCAATATGCTATGCAGCTACTAGGTTTCCCTTCATCCAGTGTACTTTCTGAAAGGACGTTCTGTGCCGCTGGAGGTTTTGTCACAGACAAAAGAGTGCGTCTGTCCACCGACTCTGTAGACCGGCTGACATTTATAAAAATGAATCAGTCCTGAATCAGCAGCTATCAATCCCCTGATGCTGACGTAACGGAATAGATCGGGGATCTCTTCTGCATTCACAAAACCTCCAACCCTGCACTCTTCCACAATACCACAAAAGGGTTACAGTGAGAAGGCACTTGCTGCCATGAAAGGCACATTATTTGGGTGCACTGACGCAATTACCAGATTTATATCATTTTAATTTTTTGAACTGCAGGGTCCAACCCTGCACTCTTCCACAATACCACGGGGGTGTTCGGCTCATCCCTAGTATTGTGGAAGAGTGATATGAATAGGCGTCAGTGCTCCCAAATATTTTGCCTTTGGTGGCAGCAAGTGCCTTCACACCATAACCCCTCTGAGGTATTGTGGAAGAGTGCAGTGGTTGAAGTTTTGGTAATGCAGAAGAGATCCCCGATCTATTCAGTTACATCAGCAGCTATAACAAAACCGGGTCAGCAATGTTTAGGCACTTGTACTGCGCTACTGTATATGGTGAGAATCAGCGCACACCAGTAGCAACAGGAAGCAAACAGAACAGGCAGGGAATACACAGAGAGAATAGACAAATGGCAGGCAAAGTCGGCAACAGATCGGGTCCTCAGAACAAGCAGGGTCAGTAACAAGTATACAAACTGATTCGGTAAGCTAGCGATGCGGGAATAAAGGCTGAGACACACTGAGCATGTAGCGACGCACAGCGTAGCGAAGCGAAGAGAAGCAAACATTTTGCAGGCGTGACTTCACTCCGCTCCGCCTCGCAGCGTGCCTACACTGCATTACGTTTGCTTCTCACCGCATTGTACAGGAATCCACTACTAACTAAATTAAAATGTACACACAAAACTGTTTTATTTTCACAAAGCACATGTTATATAGGCAAAAAAAAGGTTTCTACTGAATAAAATACATCAAAAATTACTGTTAATTTAATAGGAATAGTATAAAAATATAAAAGAAAAGGTAACCCCTGATCATATATATTATAGGGACACGGAGCGCTGTGTATAGAGTAGGGATTCATTGATACCACACCCAGACATATACATATATATCAACACGCAGACCTATATATACATATATATCAACACGCAGATATATATATATACACTCGCCACAGACCTCAGACCCAGCGGCGTAGCATAGGTTGTCAGCGCCCGGGGCAGGGCAAGAATTGTGCGCCCCCCCCAACCTGTGGACACGTTAACACACCATGGGTCCCTGACAGTAGATTATTGACCCAATTACCCCACAAGCACATGTATTGTATATTAACAAAATACTGATATAATAAAAAAAATGAAACACACATGCCCCCACACTACGCCACTGCTACCAGTCACCCTGTTCCAGTATACCCTATCATAGTTCCACTCTCACACTAAACCCAGTCACTCTCTCCCAGTAACCCCAGTCACCCTCTCCTTCCAAGTACCCCCAGTCACTCTCAGTACCCCCACTTTCTCCAAATACCCCCAGTCACTCTCTCTCCAAGTACCCCCACGTTTTACCAGTACCCCCAGTCTCTCTCTCTCCAAGTACCCCAGTCACTCTCTCTCTCTCTCACTCACTCTCTCCCAGTACCCCCAGTCACTCACTCTCTCCCAGTACCCCAAGTCACTCACTCTCTCCCAGTACCCCCAGTCACACTCTCTCCCAGTACCCCCAGTCACACTCTCTCCCAGTACCCCCAGTCACTCTTTCTCTCTCCAAGTACCCCACTTTCTCCCAGTACCCCCAGTCACACTCTATCCAATATCCCCAGTCACTCTCTCCCAGTATCCTCAGTCATTCTCTCCCTAAACCTCCAGTCACCCTGTCCCTGTACCCCCTCACTGTGTGGTGGTCACGCTGCTTTGGTGTCATACAGTGTTGCCTATCTGCGCGGCGTTGCTGGTGGCCCAGGGGGGGAGCTGTCCAGGGGGCTTAGTGGTGACCGGATTTTAAATGTGCTGCAGGGCAGGCTCCTCCTTCCAGTTCAGCGATTGCAGGGCTGCTAGCGGCGTGGGCCTGGAACAGGGCTTCAAGTGGGGCTGACAAGCGTGGTACAGGGTGTTCCGTTGAATAATGCTGCGCTTCTTCATGTGACTCATGTTAGCATTGAGGAGTCAGGACAGGACCAGAATTTTATGTCTTGGTCCTCCCTTCTGGATGCTGAGTGCTAAGTCACTGCCGGCGTGGCAAAACTGGCAGACACCTTGCTGATCCCTGCTGGAAAATATTAGTGGTTCAAATTTCTTTTGAAATTTTGCGCCCCCTAAGAAAATTGCCCCTGGGGCGACCGCCCCCGAGGCACCCCCCACGCTACGCCACTGCTCAGACCATATATACACATACGCACATGGGGGGGTGGCATGTGGACAATCTCAACTAAATGCACCCCCCCCATTTGGCTAATCCCTTCAGAAGAAATGTTGAACCCGACAGAGCAGAGAATATATATATTATTCTCTGCTCTTTCTTCTGGAGGGATCAGCCAAATGGGCGGGGGGTAATTAGTTGTCAAAATGTGTGTGTAATACAAGTCTGGATATATATATATATTTACAAAAATATAGATATATATATCATATCATACCTGCCCTTACCTTCCCCTATAAATTTGCTTAAAATATACACACAAAAAAAACAAACCACTGCCTGAGACCCCGCGCAGCCCACATGCCACCCCCCTCTACCTGGCTGAATGTATCTAATATATATTATTAAATACATCCAGCAAGGTAGAGAAAGAAAAAAAAAGGTTTTATTTTATGTTCCCGGGGACATTTAAAAATGTCCTCGGATTAAAATTTTTTTTAGAAATGTGTCGCCTTACCTTAGCCTGGTGGTCAGTGGGGGCTCCCTGGATCCTGGTTGTTGGGGGGTCTGCCATGGCAGCAGGTGCAGTGGCTCCCTCTCTGCGCCGCCTGTCTCTGCCACATGCACCCGGGCGGCTAGCCCGCACAGTCGCAGCTCTGTCATCCGGCAGCCGCATGCTCCTCAAGGGGATCCTTGGGAGGCCCCGGCAGGCTGCCCTCTACAGTGCCTGATTAGAGGGCCGTGTCTGCCTGATGTTTTAGTAACAAGAATGTTTTATCCCATAGTCTTCAATGTTTAAAATATTCCCGTTTTAATTCAATATCTAATAAACCGTTGCTTATAATATTCTGCAGTAAAGAGTCTCTTTATTTCTAGATTTTTTTAGTATTCTTTAAGCATTTTTTATACTTTTTTCAAAAAAAAATTGAACTTTTAGCGAACGTCCCAAAAAGTTTGAAGTTCACGAACTTTCGAGCGGCCGATGTTCGATGCGAACTCCGAACAGATCCGAACCAAACGCTCATCCCTATTGGTAACCTACCAGTGCCTGGAAAGGTGTTACACAAGTGTTGCTTTAGAGCGTCCTCAAGCTGTTTCAGCCTGTGCTCCCTCTGTGAGGGCAGGATGAGCTCTGCAACCTTACCCTTGTATCGTGGATCAAGAAGGGTTGCCAACCAGTATTGATCCCTCTCCTTGATAGCACAAATCCTGGCGTCCTTTTAGCAGGCTTTGCGGGATAAGGGAGCCCATGCAGCGTAGGTTGGAGGTGGCATTAGCTTCCGAGTGTTCCCCTACCCCTCTGATTAATGGTTTAAGGGGGGACCTTCGGGCATTGGCTGAAACTAAGCTGAATGAACAGGTGTTATTGTTCGGTCAATCAATGCAGAAGTTGAATACCTGGGTGGGAGATAATTTACCTAATTTCTTGTATCCCCCACTGCATAAGTATTGAGTATTGTCCAGGTGATTCGGTTTGGGTGAAGGAGTGGAAAAATGATCCACTAGGCCCGAAATGGAGGGGTCCTTACCTTGTCCTGTTATCCACCCCCACAGCAGTAAAAGTTGCCGAGTTTGTTCCGTGGATGCACCACTCGAGACTGAAAGCATCTGCAGCTAACCCTGATCCAGAGTGGAGAGTCATCCCTAGCGAGACCAACCCACTAAGACTGAAATTGACAAAAACTGCAGTGCCAAGCATCTAAAGATTCAACAAGTGGGTGTTTTGAAGGCCATAATAATGCCTGACCACCCGCCAACGATGGAGAATGGGGAGACCCGAAGGGAGTCCCCAAGGGCCATTTTCCGGGGGATACCTTTCTCCCAGGCCCAACCTGAGATAACCCTCACTCTTGAGGTGCCAGGGGGGAGGGATAGGGTTTATGTGACTGTAAAGAGAATTGTCAAAGTGGTTTTGACACTGGGAGCATTCCTGGTGCTAATACTGTACCTTGCCAACCTCATTTATGGCCTGTCACATGGAACCTGCCCTAATTGTCCAGAAACAACTGGGAGAGTGGATATCTCCCACATCTGGAATGGCACTCACCCAGTTATGGAGAATCGCACCCTATGGAGACAGAAGCGTGACCTGGGTTCTATGACCCCGCCAAGAGGTGACCTGTTGGTGAAATTCAAATACGCTTATGCAAAGAAATCAGGACAAAAAGCGTGTTGGGTGTGCAGCAGATTGCACCCAGAGACAATTTATATCCCGTTTGCTGCAATTCCTATGAAATTGAGTACATTTTTGACCAGAAATATTGCGATTCATACTATTACTGACCCTCAGATAAAACCAGATGAAACAATGCCCAATTATCCAAATTAATTGTCCTGTGTACCCGCCTGATTGGTGCTTCCAGATAGGAACGAATAATCTGAGTATGGGTGAGAATCCATGTCAGTCTAGTAGGTTTAATTTCACCGCACACACAAATCTGTCAGGAAGAGGGACTGGGATGATTGTGGTTAGGCCTATGAAACTCACACTGGAACAGCAACTGACAATAGCTAATGTGACAACAGACAAACAGAATGCGAGAGATCTTGTGTTACGTTTGGTGCAGATGATGATTGAGGTTTGCAAGGGAACACTTCACTTGTCCCCATTTATATTGATGGGAGGATACCAGGTATGTTGTGGTAGTGTGTGTTACACATGGGTACCACCTACAACTACAGGAATGCGCTATATAGCTAAGTTAATTCCAGTTCAGAGGGTACAGGGCGATGACACAGCATCAGACACTGCACTGCACCCTAGGTACCCACTGGTGCTTGAGAAACAGAAGAGAGAGTTGTTTTCGAAATGGGACCAGGCATGGGCGTGGTTCCCGGCATGTACTGGATGGGGGATTGAATTGATAAAGAGAATGAACAATTACTCATTGCTGATGGATGAAATATTGAATATAACAAGCAGGGATATTCAGCTGCTGAATCTTGAGTTACGTGAGATCCGAAAGTTGCAGATGGTGCATGACATGGCATTAGAACAGATAAGTACAGCATTGAATGGGCTCTGTGAGATGACAATGCATTACGAATGTTGCACCTTCATCAGAAACACATCACATGAGGTTCCTGACTATTACCATGTAATCCAAGATCACCAAGAGAAAGTTTTCCAGTTGCAGAACACAGCCAGGCAGATCGCAGCAGAAGGCTGGAACCCTTTTCGAGGGTTTGGGTCATTAGGAGATTGGTTTGGATCAATGCTGGGATTTATCTCACAGATTGGATCCATGATAATGATGATGATAGTGATCCTGGTGATAGGGATAGTGCTGTACCGCATAGGGTTATGCCTATGACCACTGTGTAAAAAGGCTCTGACACCCACACGGACACAGAAGATACCCAGAATGATCCCGCAAGATCTGTTTCCAGTGAATCGGTTCCCCCCAAGTACAAAGTGTTCGAGAATAGAGATAGTGGAGTGTAGTGGCTAAGGGTCTCAGGAGGAGAACCTGAAACCCTAGCCAAGGGGGGAATGTAAGGGACTCAGGCCAGGAGCAGGCCGCCATCTTGTCCGAGGCAGCCATCTTGTTCAGAACTTTGGTTCACGTGAATGTAAATAGAAAATATTAGCTCAATTAGGACTAGCTTGCATAGATTCTCCGGAATTCCTTAAACTAACAGGCCAAGCAATTAAATTAACAGGATCCGGGCAGACGCTGGCACGAAGTGACAGGATGGAAATTAGTTACAACAAGGTCAGAGAGATAGAGGCCAGAACAATGAATGATGTGAGACCAGATGGGGCCTTATCTAAAGTATACAATAAACACGTTCTAGGAAGATAGACACAAGCAGGATCTAGGAGGGTTGTAAACTATCCGATTGTCAAAATACTGTGAAAGCTGCCAATTTACTGCAAAATTGTGGAATGTCTTTGTATTCGGCAAGGGGAAGGTACAGATCCACGTGGGGTGGGATAGTGTTACCATGGGGTGGCTAATTGGGATGTACCTGATTATCTATTCAAGGTATAAAATGTTATGTCTGAATGTAAGTGTCACTCAGTCTTTGCGATTCAATCCTGGCTGAGTGGTGGCGTCAAAATAAGTTCGCCTGACTCGTGTCCAGTCAGTCTTTGTCCGCGCCAGCCTGGTCTTCTCCCGAAAGAGCCAGGTGGATTCCGGTAACAATTCACTTCTTGAGCTGCTGTTCCTGTACCCTCTTGTGGTGTGGAGATCTGTGCCTCATTTGGATGTGTCTGAAGACTTGGAGCGAGACTACCCTAAATCTGACCTTGGTGCTTTGGAGGTTCTAGCAGGGGACACTATATTATAGCGTCGCTACTCGTATACCCTTATAGATAGATCGGTGCTTCTTTAGTTGGGATGAGCATCCCCTTAAACTTTGCGTACGCTGCGTGGTTTGCAGGGAGGGGGGTAGGCCTAGTGGGCAGCAGGTTATGCCCTGAATTTACCTGTTTAGATTTTATGTTTTATGTTTGTCTGTCTGTGTCTGTCTATCCAATTTATAAGTCCATATTTTAAACAGAACAAGCCCTATCTTGTATTAACCTCTTAATGCACAGAGGGAAGGGCGGTCCTTCATGCCATGGTTCTCTCAGAGGTTTCTCCCAAAGGAGTTTTTCCTCTCCTGGGTGCTAAAGGATGACTCTTCGTGAGTCCAGAGGTCGCCCATATCATGACCATTTTCCGGTCAAAGCTATAATAACATTCAGGCTTTGTTCTGGCTCGTAAATCCCCTATTCACCTCTTATAGGCTATAAAATGACTTTTATAATGATAAATTTACCTAATAAATATAGCATTAATTTAAATATATGTCTCCTTGTGTTTTTTTAATAAATTACATAAATCTAATTTAATTGGGAAATGGTTTGAAGGTGCATTTTCTTACTTGTTTGTGCTGCTCGGCTAAAGGTTGATGTCCTAAAAATATACACTGTAAGCAATATGTCTTCCCAATAGCGGGAAAATATTTAAACATTTAACCAGAATGGCAGCGGAACGCCGATACAAGAACAAAACCATCAGAGGATAGAAACATAAGGTAAAATGGAAGGTTTCCGGTTTAGTTCCAAGGGGTTCTTTCTTTTTCCTCGATACCAAAAGGCATTCGGATTTGTTAAGCTGTGACCAATGACCTAATCCATAATAAATATCTCATAAATAATTATATTTATATATATAAATAATGCACATTCACATAGAGTAAACGCCGAAAACGTACACTTTACACAACAGAAATAGTTATATATAACCTCAATGCCAGGACAGGAAGAGAAAAGGACTATGTGACCTCAGATGGGAACACATACATTTTGGGAGCCGCAAACTACTGTCAGGAGTCAATACAGGTGCAAAGAAACAGCTATGACAATACAACCAACAAGAGTGGAAGAAAATTGCTGAATTTGTGTCGGAGTCTCGGGCTTTACATCCTTAATGGCCGCACCAAGGGAGACTCTCTGGGAAGGTATACATTAAGCTCCCATGTAGGAAACAGTGTGGTCGACTATGCAATCACGGATATGAACTCCACTCACATCAACGCCTTCACCGTCACCCCACAAACACATCTGTCAGACCACAGCCAACTACTGCTTTATATTAAATCCTCAAACAAACCATCCTCAAAACCCCATCAGAGCAGACTGCACAACCTCCCACCATCGTTCAAATGGACCAGACACTCTACCATAGCCTACAGAGAGGTCATCAACAGACCCGACATCAAAGATCAGCTAACAGTCTTTCAAAACCATACCTATGTACTAAGTCCCCAGGGGGTGAACCAAGCAGCAAAGGACCTCCACAGCATACTACACACCATCGCAGAGACCTCCAACATTAAAAAAGTCAACTTCAAGAAATCATCCAATAAACAACCCAATAAATGGTTTGACAAAGAATGCAGAACACTAAGAAACAACCTACGAACAGTCTCAAATAAAAAACACAGAGACTCCGACAACATTGACCTGAGGACCACACATGGTGTCCTGCAGAAAAACTATAAACAAATCCTCAAAAAGAAAAAACAAAACCTCATCTCCCAAAACCTTCAACAACTGGAAGAGGCTCTTCAGGATAACTCTTTCTGGGAAACCTGGAGTCAAATCGGCTCAGGATCCAAGAAAAAACACCTCCACATCCAAAATGGCAACATCTGGCTCAACTACTTCAAGAGCCGGTACAAAGACATTCCCAAAGAGGAGCTAACTGGGGAACAGGAACACATCATCAGAAGACTACATGAACTGGAGGAAAAAATCAAGGATTTCCAAAACCCGTTAGATACACCCATTACACCCCAAGAAGTAGCAGAAAAAATTCAAGATCTGCGAAGTAAAAAAGCCAGCGGGATGGATGGAATTCTTCCAGAGATGATTAAACACGGCTCTCCAGAAGTACACGCCGCAATATGTAAAGTTTTCAACCTGGTCCTGAGCGTTGGATTCTACCCTCAGGTATGGAACCAAGGCCTCATAACACCCATCCATAAGAGTGGAGACCAATATGATCCAGCCAACTACAGAGGGATATGTGTCAGCAGCACACTGGGAAAACTGTTCAATAGCATCCAGAACAAAAGAATCCTCAGCTTCCTGACACAGCATAACGTCCTCAACAGAAGCCAAGCAGGGTTCATGCCAAACCATGACACTACAGATCACATCTACACTCTGCACAGTCTCATCAAGGACCATGTCCACAATACAAAACATGGGAAAATATTTGCTTGCTTTGTGGACTTTAAGAAGGCCTTTGACTCAGTGTGGCACCCAGGCCTTTTCCTCAAACTACTGGAGAGTGGAATAGGAGGGAAAACATATGATGTCATCAAGAGCTCATATAATGAGAACTTCTGCAGCATAAAGGTGAATGGGAAGAGAACAGAGTATTTCTGGCAGGCTCGTGGAGTCAGACAAGGCTGCAGCCTAAGTCCAACCCTCTTTAACATCTACATCAATGGACTGGCTGAAGCTCTAGAATCCTCCTCAGCACCAGGACTAACTCTACATGACACCGAGGTGAAGTTCCTGTTGTATGCAGATGACCTCCTATTACTGTCACCAACAGAGAGAGGTCTACAAGACAGCCTGGAAGTGCTGTAAAAATACAGTGCGGCATGGGCACTACCCATCAACCAAAAGAAAACAAAGGTCATGGTTTTCCAAAGGAAGAACGCAAAAACCAAGAGTTCCTCTTTCACACTTAATGACTGCACTCTTGATGAAGCCAACAGCTACACATACCTCGGCCTAGAAACAAACCGATTGGGAAGTTTCAAACCAGCCATAGAGGCCCTAAGAGACAAGGCGCGTAGAACCTTCTATGCCATCAGGAGAAACCTCTACAAACTAAAACCGCCTGTAAGAGTCTGGCTTAAAATCTTTGATAGCATCATCACTCCAATCCTCCTTTATGGCACCTCTAACAATGCTTGCCGGGCCGAGCTTGGCAGACTCCCCTTACTTCTTGCAGTACAGGAGAGGGTGCTATCATACTGGGACCATCTAAACATCAGCAGCCTCAACTCATACCACCATAAAGCCCTACTGGCCAACAAGGACCATCCAAAACCATGTGGGCTGCAACAACTCATATCCACCCTGATCATCCAAAGCCCCCATGAAGGCAACCTGACAAAATATCAAATAAAGGCCCTAATTAACGATTCCAGGGAAAACTATATCAGAGAATGGAGACATGATATAGCAAACTCCAAGAAACTCACCATTTACCAATCCTTACAGAGGGAATACAAACTGGCCCCATACCTGGAGGTACTACAAGACCCCAAGGACAGACAGATCCTGAGCCGGTACAGACTGAGCACCCACAGCCTGGAAATTGAATCAGGGCGGCATAGACAGACCTACAAGCCCAGGGAGAATAGACTGTGCCAGCATTGTGACCAGGAGGCCCTGGAAGATGAGGTCCACTTCCTCCTACAGTGCCCCAAGTACTCAGCACTGAGGGAAACTCACTTCCAGAGAATCTTCGCTCTCATCCCGGACTTCACCTCTATAGAAGAGACGAGGAAACTCCACATCATACTGGGAGAAGAGGAGCCGGCGGTGAAAATATCTGCCCAATACGTCGCAGAATGTCACAGACTGAGAGGAACATGAGAGATCCTGGACTTATAAATCCCCAACACGGACTCGCCCCCATCCCCCTTCACATTATCCCTTACCCCTGATAATGTCCATGGACTTGCCCATTCCCCCCCATATATATGTCCCACTACCCCCCTCCTCCCCATATGCTTTGGCAATGCTAAAATGTATTTGGTCCTGCCAATAAAGCTTATTTTGATTTGATTTAAATTTGATTTATAATTTTATATTTTTCCTTCTGAAGTTGTGACATTAAGTGACATAAGATTTATTTGAACAGAACTTAATTTAGCTGATATAGGTCCAATATATATCTATGCGCTTCCCTCTAAATTGTAACCTGTGGTCTGGTTAAAGAAAGGGGAACCCAAGGAAGGTTTCATGTTTATTGGCTCAAGATCATTATGTGCATGTTCTCGCCTCCATGGATGTAAAGCATCATGGGAGGTGTACTTTTGTCAGGCCGAGTGGGCTCAGCTGCCAAATGCCGCCTGAACTGCTGGTCCCAGAAGTCTTTGCATGCGGCTCCCAGGTCATGGGGTGAGGGCAGCAGGTGTCTTCTAGGGTATCTAGCAGTGACGTGCGGTGAGGTCAGTGGCTGGTGAGGCACTGGCTAGTATCAGAGCCAGATATACACAGGGTTACGCAGTCACAATTTACGCATTTGATTATCGTTATATAGGAGAATAGCGTTTCACTATTCATAAAGTAAAGTTCGTATTTTTTTTACAGTTCTAAGAGAAAGCACTTACAATACTAATAGAAGGCGCTATTACAACTCTTTAAAATAAAGTTTGCATATAGGTTTTTAATGTTCTAAGAGAAAGCACTTACAATACTAATAGAAGGCGCTATTACAACTCTTTAAAATAAAGTTTGTAAATAGGTTTTTTTTTAACACAATTTTTATTGGTTTTTCAGTAATACAGCAACAAGGCGCTCATGGAAGCCCATAGAGCGAGGCATAATCTCAGGGAGCCAGTAACAAGATTAAACAGATAAAATAAAGAAACTGAACCTGCTTTCTTTCCCTGAGACATAACGATGCCTCGAGAGGACATGCGAATCAATTATATAAAACGACATTATTAACAACAAAAATAATACAGAGAGAAAAGAGAAAAAGTTAAAAACACAACCAAAAAAAAAAAAAAAAAATTTTTTTTTTAGATCAAGGTCTCTGGGTCCAACAGTTCTAAACCCGATTACGTGATGGCCTGGTCGTAAGCCAAGGTTCCCAGATCTTTGTGCATTGTTGGAGCGTGTCGTGTAGTTGTGCTGTTAGACGTTCCATTTTATAGAGATACCACACCTTCGCAACTATCTCCGGTACAGAGGGGAGGTCTCGTTTCCAGGAGCGAGCTATACAAATGCGGGTAGATGTACAAATACAGTGGGCTAGTCGAAGGGAGGGGCGTGATAGACCATGTCGTCTAGACGGGCTATTGAGTAAGGCCAAAGCGGGATCAGGGGGTACTGGCAAACCTAGAGCACGGGAGATCATAGCAAAAACTGAACTCCACAGGACGGTTACCAGCCCACACTCCCACCACATGTGGTAAAACGTTCCACGTAGGCCACAACCCCTAGTGCACAAGCCAGTTAGCGCGGGATAGATTTTCTGTAATCGGACCGGGTCCAGGTACCACCTGGAGAGTAGCTTGTAACAATTCTCTTTTATCAGAGTACATGTCGTTATCCCCATCGAGGACTCCTTTATCGCCTCCCATTCCTCCCGGGTTTGTTGGCGACACAGGTCTATTTCCCATAGGTGCTGGTACGAGCACGGGCACTCGAGAGACGGGCGGAGGAGAAGATTATATAATTGGGATATCGCTCCTGCTGTGCTTGAACCTCTCATTACCAGGCTTTCAAATGAGGTCACTACAGGGGTGCCCATAGTTAAGCGGCTACATACAAAATGTCGAATTTGAGAATATCGGTGAAACTCCCGTAGAGGGATATCGTGTGATTCTCTAAAGTATTCCCAATGGGGGAATTTCCCCTGCAATAGCACCGCTCCCAGTGTCGTAAAGCCCTTCCTTTGCCACCAATCAAATGCTCGGCCCTCCTCCCCATTCCATGGGGGAAAGAGCGGGTTATCTTTCAGGGGTAGCAGACCAGATGTAGTGGTGATTAGGGACATACGATATTTAACCTTAGACCATATAGACAATGAATGAGTGGTGGTGGGCAATAAGCGACCTCTTTCTGTCGAGGAGATCTGTCTCCAGAGTACCTGTGATAAGCATGAGGGGGCAATACAGTCGTTCTCTATATCAACCCAACAGACCTTACCCCTTTTAGAGGACCATTGGAGAAGTTGCGTCAATTGTGCCGACTTATAATACAGAGCTAGGTCAGGGACCGCAAGGCCCCCATGTAGTTTAGGACGGCATAGTATCAGTCTGGACACTCTCGGTTTCTTCCCCTGCCATACATAACGGTAAAAGGCTGACTGGAGGTTGTGTAAGATCGTCAGTGGTAAGGGAACCGGTAAGGTGCGAAAAAGATACAGAAGTTTCGGGAGTGCTGTCATTTTAAGAGCATAAATGCAGCCCATCCAGGAGATGGAGTAAGAGGACCATTGCCTTAGTAGGGATTTAATGTGCTTAATCATGTCAGGATAGTTAGAGGTGTAGAGCTGAGATATGTGAGCGGTGAGATAGATCCCCAGGTATTGGAGTCGGTGGGGACACCAGCGGAAGGTAAATGAGTCCCATAGGAGTGTTACAACCTCTTGAGGCAATGAAATATTTAAAACTTCAGATTTGGCAATATTAATTTTGTAGCCAGAGAGGGCACCGAAGGAGGATAGGCAACTGTATAGGTTTGGTAATGAAATAAGGGGTTGGGTTATCGTGAGTAGGATATCGTCTGCGAAAAGGCTCAATTTATAGTTTTTGTCGCCCACTGCTATTCCTGAAATATCCGGGTGACGTCGTATCTGCTCCGCCAGGGGTTCAAGGCATAGGGCAAACAGAAGTGGGGACAGGGGGCAACCCTGACGCGTACCATTTAGAATGTCGAATGGTCGCGATCTCCCTCCCATAGTCGTTACGGAGGCCGTTGGTGATGTGTAAAGCGCACGAATACCCCCGATCATCCCGTCACCCACACCAAACCGCCTCAAGACCTCCCATAAATATGTCCAGTCCACTCGGTCAAAGGCCTTCTCGGCGTCGAGGGAAAGCAGTAGTGATGGTTGTTTGGAGGCGTGCGCTATAGAGAGTAGGTTCACCGTGCAGCGAATATTATCAGGGGCTCCGCTATATGGGATAAAACTGACCTGGTCAGGATGTACTAGGGATGGCAGATGGCGGCTCAAACGCGTAGCTAAGACCTTTGCGTAAATTTTCATGTCTACATTCAGTAGTGATATTGGACGGTAGCTAGTGCAAGTAGAGGGATCCTTCCCTTCCTTGGGGATCACCACTATGGAGGCAGCCAACAGCTCTTTGGGTGGGGTTCTGCCTTCTAGGAAGCCGTTATACATATTAGCTAGGAGTGGGGCTAATTGAGTTCGGAATTTCTTATAGTATAGGGGGCTAAACCCGTCCGGGCCTGGGGCTTTAGATGTTCGGAGTTCTTTCAGTAGTGGGAGGATCTCCTCAGCAGTAATTGGGGTCGCCAGCGCGGTCGCCTGCGGTCGAGTCAGCGATCGTAATGGCAATTGTTCCAAAAATGATCGAATCTTTTGTTGTTTCTGGTCGTCAGATGGGGCTGTTGTGCCGTCATACAACTTAGTATAATAACGCGCAAATTCTTCCGCTATTTCTGTCGGAGCTACTGCTGGGGAGGTCCCCGGTCTCCGGATTTTTGCTATGGAGTTACGCTTACGCAGTGCGTGCAGTTTGCGAGCTAGCATTGCGTCTGGTTTGTTACCCTTCTCAAAAAATAGCTGTCCGACTCTACGGAAATCACCTAGTGCCCTCTCTGTCTGTAGGGAGTTCAGTTCTCCTCTGGTAGTCACTATTCAGTTCCAGATCAATGGGTCAGGTTGAGCTTTATGTGACCTCTCTAAATTAGCGAGAGTAGTGGTCAGATCAGTCATTTGGGTGCGCAGTTGCTTATAGTGGGCCGCTTGTAGACCTATTAGCCGGCCCCTTAGGACTGCTTTATGGGTAGTCCACAGCAGATCTGGATGGTAGTGTGCGGGGTTGTTATCCAGAACGAAGTTCGCTAAAGCTAAGTCCAATTCAGTTGCGTCTTCCGGTCTCAGCAACAGGGCGTCAGGAAGACGCCAGGGAGGGCGGGGAGAGCCCCTGGACCCATCCGCCAAGACCACACTGAGGGGGGCATGATCCGACCAGGTTATCTCATGGATCTTAGCAGATAGCACCTCCCTCACCGCCCGTTGGGGGACAAAGACAAAGTCAATTCTCGTATATGTCATGTTCGGGTGGGAGTAAAATGTGTAGTCTCTTGTCGTGGGGTGCAGGAGGCGCCATGCATCTACTAGATGTGCTTGTTGCAAAAAATCTTTAAGGAGTGGGCGGTTAGGGTGAGAATCAAACTGAGTAGGGGTAGTAGATCTATCTAAAACCAGGTCAAGGGTGGAGTTAAAGTCGCACCCGATGATCACCTCCCCCCCTGGGAAGGGTTCTAGCAAAGTCAAGAGCCGGTCATAAAAAGCAGGGTCCCTGGTTTTAGGGGCGTAGACGTTGAGGAGTGATATCGGTCTATTGTCAATAGTGCCCTGAAGAAAAAGAAACCTTCCCTCCTTATCCGACACTTTTCTACGAAGTACTAAATTAACCCGGGAGCGGAAAAAAATAGAGATTCCCTGGTGTTTCGTATGCGCACAGGCATGGTAATGCAGCGGGAATCGTTTATTGAAAAATCTTGGGGATTTACCCTGAGCGAAGTGCGTTTCCTGGAGGAGGAGAATGTCTGCTCCCAGAGAAACGTAGGATCGCATCGCTTTACGTCGTTTCATTGGATTATTAAACCCTTTTACATAAGCGAAATTACATGTAGTGGCATTGATGGGAAGAATATAGGGGAAGCAGCTGTGAGCTAACAGTCTCTACCGAGGTCAGACAGGGCAGAAGAGTTAAGGCATGGGAAAATGGCAGTAGGAAACCTAGAACACCCGTGCAGTATAATAAATCACATTAAGTAACAAATGACCACAGTTTACCTGACCTTTCGAGACCTTGATCAGAAAAGAAAAAGGAGAAAAAGGAAAAATGGAAAAAAGAAAACCAAAAAGTAAAAACGTCTGCAAAAAAGAAGAAAAAAGCAAAAAAGGAAGAAATAAATAACAAAAAAAACATATTAACTCGGATTGAGCAAAAGTACAATCCGACTAGAATCCCATCCATGAGGGAAACAGTCTCAGGCTTCATCCAACCCCCGTAGTCATCCACTTCGGGGGGGAAACCGAGAAAGGCGCCCAGAGCCCTGGGCGGAGGGGTGGTCAGCGACATCCACCAAGCGGCGTCACCAAGGTCAAAATCCAGGTCTCGTTTGGATCCAATCGGAGGTTCATCATCCCAATGAGGCTGTAGTTTAAAAACTTAGATAAGATCCGTATCCAATTGTGTTACAATACCGTCAGGGTCCCTGCAACCTCGTGTAGGCCTCATGTGGCAAAGTGAAGAGACGGCAATCATGGTGGAGGGGGTGGTGAGGAACGCGGCCGTCGTTCTTTTGGCGAGGCCTGAGACCATTCAGTCTCCATCCTTTGCGATGTGAAGGACCCCTCTCGTGGTGGGGAGGATCGCGTGCCTGCCAGGCCCAGAGCATGAAGAAAGCGGTCAGCCCTCTGCAGATCTTTCAGAACATGCGTAGTGCCGTGATGGGATACCACAAGTTTAAACGGGAACCCCCCCAGCGATATCTGCTGTTATGCGCAATCAGTTGGTCTGTGATAGGTTTAAAGGAGCGGCGATTTTGTAAAGAAGTTGGAGAGAGGTCAATAAACAGTTTCGGCATAATGTTGTCAATGGACGGAGTTTGCGTTCTAGCGGCTGCGACCACCGCGTCTTTTACCCCATAATAATGAAATCTGGCAATAATGTCTCTAGGGCGCTCCCCTGGTCGTGGTCGGGGTCGAAGGGCTCTATGTACCCTGTCAAATAAGCAGTGTTCTGGGGGGGTATCAGACAAGAGACTGAGCAGGTACCTGTGCATAAAGTCCTGTAGGTCTTTAACATCTTCTGGGACCCCTCTGAGGCGCACGTTGTTCCGCCGGGACCTGTTATCTTGATCTTCCTGGGCTCGCTGGAGTTGGTGCACTTCTTCAGTGAGAGCCTCCAAGTGTTGAGCAATTTCGTTGTAAACTTTTGCTGAAGCATCGTTTGCCCTTTCTAGGGCGTCCGTTCGTGCCCCCACCGCATCAATTTCGGCCCTCACTGCCGCCAGTCCCTCCTGTATGTCTCCCTTGATGTCAGCGCGAAATGTGGAGAGTAATCTCTCTATGTCCCCTCGTGTGGCCGGGCCGCTGTCTGGTGAGCGCGGGGTGGCAGCCGCCATCTTAGGTGAGGCAGAGGATTCCCAGCCTGGCGTGCAATCGCCAAATAGAGAGGGGAGGCAGCCCGGTGGAAGAGTTTTTTTAATTTTGGGGGCATCTCCAGGTACCTGGTGCAGTCCGGGGGCCGAGGAGAGTACTCAGAGCCAGGGACGATCGGGCTGGGCTGCAGGGTTGCTGTTGTTAGCTGGGATGAGTGCGGAGCTCTGGGATCACGTGGCCATCTTGGTTAGCCGCCGGACACGCCACCTGCAAATAGGTTTTTAATGTTCTAAGAGCATGCACTTACAATACTGACTAATAGAGGGTGCTATTACACACATGCTGACTGCTGAGCTCTGCCTGCCCCCCCCCATGACTGACGAGGACAGTCACATGACTGTCCTGCGTCAATCAATTCTTGGGGAGCTTTGCCTCCCATGGGGGGCATTCTTTTAAAAAAAATAATTGCTTGAGACCAATGGACCTTTCCCATTGGCTCAAGCTTTCAATTGCTCTCAGTGCCTCTGGAGGCACAAAAGAGCGTAGAACCAGGAAGCAAAGCCAGCTTGAGCTATGCAACTAGTGTAGCATTCAGCTGCGCAAATTGCGTAGGCTAGGCTGGCTCAGTGCTGCCCCTGCTGTCTGTGTAGTGAATCACACACACACACAGCAGCCGGCAAACTGAAAGTGCAGGGGAAAAAAAGCGGAGGACAGAGAAGCAGCGAGGGAGCGTGGAGCAGGTGAGTATGAAAACTTTTTTCAATAAATAACATTTTATTTACAGATTAAATATACACACAATACAT
This sequence comes from Leptobrachium leishanense, assembly GCA_009667805.1. Classification (NCBI taxonomy): domain Eukaryota; kingdom Metazoa; phylum Chordata; class Amphibia; order Anura; family Megophryidae; genus Leptobrachium; species Leptobrachium leishanense. The sequence continues at coordinate 140,413,137 of CM019064.1, read as the reverse complement.
GTCATTACAGCACAATGAGCATATTAATTTACTGGAATGGCAGGGGAGGCTCTGCCTCCCCTGCCACCCCTGACTGCACGTCCCTGGTATCTAGGCCAACCTTATGCCTTGGCAGGTCCCTCCTCCTGGATCAGAGAACAGACGATCCCCTAATGTGTTGATGAGGCGCTCATATCAGGTAAAGAAATGGGTCTGGGACAGTGTCTGCAGGGAAGGGGGGATTTAGCACATTGATGAAAAGGGGGACTTCTGCTGGACCACCTACACTGCACACACCGACCAGAGGGAGACAATTGATGCAATGAAGGATGCATAGGCTGGTGGGTATGGGAGAGTTGTGCAAAATTACAGGTGACGGGCAATTTTAGAATGTTGAAGGAACACACACATATATATATATATATATATATATCCTTTATACTTAGATTCATGATGAACTGCATAAAAACTGACTGTATCTTTGATACAGGCTTCTTATTTCTATTTAAAATTGTGTATTTTGTGCAAAATTTTGTAAACATAAGTTTTCAATTAATAAATGCTCCATGTGTGCAGTGCACACCCTAATGGAACGAACTGTGCATGACAGTGGACCCAGGTGTGACGGAATGGCCACCCCAATGTTTAATTGCATTTATTTTTCCTTACATTTCATTGCTCTGTATATAGGTAGAGTGTTGTGTAATGTGCTGTTGTCAAAGTGTGTATCAGTATGTTACAGTTACAAGTTGTTATACAGCACTAACAAGTTCCATAGCGCTGTGCAATGGATAAGACAGGATGACATGTGCATCCAAGTTGCACACACAGAACAGTAGGAGAGGACCCTTCTCAAGAGCTTGCAATCTAACCTTTTGTCTGCTTCCACCCTTCTCTCCACCAGAAACCGGCTTGAACTAGATGTCACAGCTACCTTCCCCAGCCTTTCCTTTGTGTGGGCACAGGGCATTGTGTGTGGGGGAGGTTTTGGGAGGATCTGTAATAGAGTAACGCAGGGGCATGTTTTTTATGTTTGAATGTGTACCTGAAAACCTCTGAATAAAGGCATTCTGCTTTTTGGTGTTCCAGCTGCAAGGACTCCTCTCACAGTCTATGTGTCAGCTATTCTGTTGGGGGGGGTACAAATTCTTCCTGGGTTCAGCAGAAAGGGCCGCCTGGGGTACCGGGATCCGTAACACCAGGCAACACAATGTCATGGCCTGGCCCTGGCTCTATTCATTGGCTGCACTCTGGCGTGCGCCCTCTATTTTTAGTTCATGTGAGCATATGCCATATTTTCATTGGTGGCTCACTGTCTGATGCATTATGACGCTTCCTGGTGACTACCCCCACCTGTTTTCCTAGAAAAAAGCTTTATATATACAGTTTCAGGGTTATTCAAAGAGAGCCGATTTGACCCCGAAAGGTAACCTAACACCTTAATTCATCGTACGTTTACCTTTCCTAGTCATTTGGCTATTCTGAGAACTGACTGCACATATGGTGCCTGTTCAGTGCCTGTTCGAGGGCAGTGAAGTCCCCCATAGAGAAGCAATGCTTCGTCTATTCAGAGAACACAAAACAGCAGTGAAAAGTTGACGAAATGCCCTGCTGTTTGGTGGTTTCATTCGACAGATTTATTCAGGCGTTTCCCATAGGCTTCAATGTTTAAAATATTCCTGTTTTAATCTAATATCTAATAAATCATTTAGCATTTTATTCTGCAGTAAAAATTCACTTTATTTATAGATTTTTTTAGGCTCTTTTAAGCATTTTTTGCGATTTGTTTTGCAAAGTATGCTTCCCCTTTTTTTAATTGTTTTTTCTTTTTTCTGTAACAGACCTTTTTATTATCATTCATAGGACCTTATATGTAAATTTCAGACATTTTCGTTCAGCAGTTTTTTTGCAAACAGCGTTTAAAATTTCAAACTTTCAAGCGTACTGTTTTTTGTTTTTTTATTCACCTTGTTCATCTGCGTGTCGGCTTTTTCCAGCAGCTGCTCTGCGCTGTGATCGGCGGCTAGTTGGGTTTCTCCGGCGTGTTTGGCATGGTTAATCCAGCTGTTTTCTGCGGGTTTCGGTGAGTGTTCGGCTAGTGTTCTGCGGGTTTGCGGCAGGTTTTCTCTGCACTACGGGGGCCCTGCAGTGCTTGCTGAATACGCCGCAGGGTCGGCAAAATAGGATCACCAAATCGCCCCAAAGTGCAGGGAACGAAAAGTCACCGAACCTACGGTGACTTTTCGATTCTCTTTGAATAACCCTGTTTAATATCTAAATGTTCTTATATTAGGAATTTTCCACAATTCTATCTCCTTTGAAAAATTTAAATACATAATGAGACCACAAGCTACTTACAATACATAAAGATAAAGGGCAGTATTACAAAGCTGGTGCTAACGTAGCCAGACCTGCTGTCAACTTAGCAAGTCCATAGACTATAACAGCTCTGGGAAATTTACAACATCCCTGGCTAAGTTAGCACCAGCTTTGTAATACTGCCCAAAATACATATTTAATATAATCTGATTTAATTTATAAAGTATTTTACCAGGAAGGATACATTGAGATTTCTCTCGTTTTCAAGTATGTCCTGGGTTCAAGAACATTGAAATGTTACAGTCATTACAGAAATACAAAGTAATAAAATGCTAGATATTAAAAAACACAAATATACAGATTAACAGAAAATAAATATGTAGGAAATAGTCATTATGTTACATGTTTACAGGTGCATTCCGTATTGAGGTATGTTAATAGGGAGCTCTTGAGTGACCTAAGACTGGGGAAAGATTTGATGGCGTCTGGGAGGTTATCCCATAATTGCGGTGCTCTGTAGGAAAATGAGAATTGAGCCACTGTCTTTTTGTATTGTGGTATTGCAAATAAGGTGCTGGTCCTGGATCGGAGGTAATCGATGAGGGAACTGCTGGAGGAAGCAGTCTATTTAGGTAGGGTGGCAGCTTCCCAGAAAAGCTCTTAAACACCAGGTTGGAAAGGTGAAGGGTGCGTTTAGACTCCAGCGACGGCCAGTTTAGCCCTTTCAACATGTCACGATGGTGGGTCATGTAGTTACATTGTAGCGCAAAGCGGCAGAATGAGTTATACAATGTAGTAAGTTTCTGAAGGTGCGCTTGCGGGGCCGCTGCATACACTACATCTCCGTAATCAATAGTCTGCATAAGCATTTTGTACAATTTGCTTTCTTACCGCGGGGCTCAGGCAGGATTTGTACAGGGCAGTTAGTTTGGGGTAAAGTTTAGATGAGAGTTTTTCAATGTGGGGGCTAAAGGATAGATTTGGGTCTAAACACATACCTAGATATTTGAGAGAAGTGACTGTGGTCAGCGTGCCATTTGATTTTGTCCCAACACATAGATGGGGATTTATGCAATTTATGTAGTTTAGGTGCTGTTCCAAAGAGCATTGTTACAGTTTTGTCAGTATGTAAAAAAAGTTTGTTGTGTTTGATCCACTTTTCTACCTCTGTGAATTGTTCTTGCAGCACTGCCTCCAGCTGCGGGAGATTTGGTTTGCTGGTATAGATTACGGTGTCGTCTGCGTACATGTGTACAGTTGAGGCTTTGCAGATGTTAGACGGATCATTTATGAATATCGTGAATAGCAGGGGGCCGAGTATTGAGCCTTGGGGTACACTGCGAGTGACTGGTAGGGGGAGGGAAGAGCTGCCATAAATGCCATAAATGGACACATACAGTATATAGGATGATTCATTAACCCCCGAATTGCACTGACCAGTTAATTTCACTGTTCAGTGCAATTTCAGGTCAATTGATTCATTTATTCCCTAAACCGATATTTCAATAACTGTTAACCCCAACCCTAAATCAAGCACAAGTAATACCCTAACTAATACCCTAACCCTAATTTCTAACCCTAGCTATAGAAAAATATGCTCTATTTCGGCCTGGAGTAGCCAAAATTCTGGGCATTAAAAACTCACCAGCTGTCATGGGTCTTTTCCAAGATGCAGCTTTTTTATCATTTAATTTTTTGATGTGGCTTTTTTTATCTGGCAATTTTTTCATTGGATATAAACAGTTTTAAAATAATTATATTAAAATAAGACTGGATTATATATATTTTTTTTACAAATATTTTAGTTTTAGAACATTGTCCACCACAGATGGATGCCTTTCTGTGCAAAACTTAAAACAAAAAAGTAAAAAAAAAATTATTTGTTTTTTACAAATATTATTTATTTGCAAATAATAAATATCTAAAAAAGCGTCAAGGGAATAAAGAAGAGAATGCTAAAATTATTCATTTATAATTTTTATTTTTTGTTTACAATTGTATTTACTTTTACTTTTGTTTTACATTTAGAGAGAAGCTTGTCCACCAAAACAGGGCATTTTATGTGTAAAACTACACCAAAAGTATATATTCATAGTTTGTTTTTTTAACTGAGCAAAGCGCCCCCTTTGGTCGGCACATGCCTACGATGTCTAATTATAAATCTTGCCCTAGCTATGGAGCATGTAGGGGCACTGCCACCCCCAGAAACACAGTACCCCCAAACTATTACTGAGAACTGTGGGATGACACTATTATCTTCTCACATCCATACTCTATTCACAGCATACACACAAGACAGACTGCATGGCTCCTTCACCTCTGCGCCCCTAAACCTGCATCAAGCATACACACAAGACAGACTGCATGGCTCCTTCCCCTCTGCTGTCCCACCCATCCCTCCCCATCCACCCTCCCACCCAGGGCAGGTCCATAACTTAAGGTCTCTCTTCCAGCTGTCTCCACTTCTCTCTCTAATTACTCTCACTAAACCCAGGCTTCTGGTTCTTCCTATGCTGCCCTGCTAACCATCTTTACATTCCCTCTGCTCCTATCTGTTTCACCTACCCCAGTCCCTTAGATTGAAAGCTCATAGGATGTCTGACTGAGCACTTGGTTAAGAGCTGCACTACTTGGACAGTCATCCTACGGGCAGGATCATCTTTTCATTATGTATCATGTACGTCTCCTCTTTGTGCTCCCCTATTGTAAAGCGATGTGGAATAAGTTTGCGCTGTATAAATACCTGTAATAATAATAATAATTATAATTACAGGAGGGGATGGTGCAATATTTCATTAAAATATTACTGTTTGAATTTACTAGTGATTATAGCAGTGTATCGCTAATATATAATCGTATGTATTTTATTTAATATATTTATAAATAATGAAGACACATATAATACAGTTAATAAATCTGTGTCCCTCTGCGTCTATTCTTGGGCTCGTTAATGGAATATAAACCGATATTATGTATTTCTGGCTGAGAGTCATTTTATTCAGTGAATTATGGAGATGGTGTCTTTGATGTGAGAACAAGCTGCCTACTAACGGTCAGCGCTCATGTGCTGACAGTTTATGCTGAAGCACTAAGTTCACAGAAAAAAGATGATCATCGCTGATTGGCCAAGATGTGCATCATGTGTCACAGTAGAGAGCAGGGATTGGCTGTGAGGGATGTCAGCGAGGGCGGCATGTGCAGGATCTCGCACGTGCGTCAAAAATCATGTGATTTGCCTAGCAATGTCTGTGTTTCCCTTTGTTTTTCCGGGACTTGATGATGACCTCCACTGCTGTTGGTAGATTAAAGGCCTGCTGCACTGTGATTAGCCGGGATGAGGTGCCCGCATGCCTAATGGTTCCATCCCTAGCATTTTGTCCGCAAACCAGCAAAGTGCGAGATGGAGAGCAATGCGTTATTCATGGCTGTGAGAAAAATTAACTGGACTACCACAAGCACTGGCTTCATTGCCAGACTTTGCGGAGGAGCATTACTTAACAAGCGGATCCAGCAGGGAGTATCTGCGGGGACTGAATATCCCAAATGTGATTTGGCCTGAACTGGCACAGGGCCTGGAAAAAAGGAAATGTATAGGGGTTTCCAGTTTGTCTTTCTTTCATCTTTTCTAAATCTCACTATATCAGGCAGGGAGAGATGGTGCGCTGGGTCTTCTTATTAACTTATCCATGATTTTATTGATTTTGGGGGTTCAGTCCGCTATCCGCAGGACAAACATAATGAAAGTGTGCAGATAGTGGACTGAAATGTGGAAATCAATAAAATCACTGCTAGGTTTATCAGAAGACCCAACGTGTGCAATAAATGAATTTCATTTGCAGTGATACAGCATAGACCCAGATGTGCTAACACGATCTCCCCATATTGACACGCTTCCTGATATTTTATTTATGGAACAGCTTTGGGCCAGCGTTTATACAGAAATGAGCTGGCATCTAAGATTTACCTGTATATCTCCTGTGCAACAATAGCCTAGGATAGCCAATAGCCTAGTGGTTCCCAACCGCGGTCCTCAAGTACCCCCAACATGCCAGATTTTGCAGATCACCTTGGGGAAATGCAGACTGAATGCTGAAATTACTGAGCAGTAAATCATATCACTTGTGCTGTGCTTCAGATATCTGGAAAACTTGACCTGTTGGGGGTACTTGAGGACCGCGATTGGGAACCACTGGCCCAGGACAGTGTTTCCCAGCCCTGGTCCTCTGGTACACCTAACAGGCCAAGTTTGCAGATACCTGAAGCACAGCACAAGTGATATGATTTACTGCTCAGTAATTTCAGGATTCAGTCTGCATTTCGCCAATGTGATCTGCAAAATCTGGCCTATTGGGGGTACTTGAGGACCGCGGTTGGGAACCACTGGCCCAGGACAGTGTTTCCTAGCCCTGGTGCTCTGGTACACCTAACAGGCCAAATTTGCAGATACCTGAAGCACAGCACTGGTGATATGATTTACTGCTCACTGATTGCAGAATTCAGTCTGCATTTCCCAAAGGTGATCCTTAAAATCTGGCCTGTTGGGGGGACTTGAGGACTGCGGCTGGGAATCACTGGCATAGGAGGTACCCTATGTTCCTATATCTCCAATACTCAAACAGTCTTTCAATGGTGAAGCTCAGTTAAAGGGACACTACCACTCACATAAACTGTAACTAGTTTACTTTTGCTATACATCAAAACCACATTACAAAACACATACTGCTGTATTTTTATTTCTTAGTTTGAAGTAATTGTATGCACAAAACTAAACCATCTGTTTTCATTTTGTGAATTTTTCCCATGATTCAACATTTTCCAAACTATATGCAAATGTTTTACTTTACAAATGTGGTTTATCTTTTACAGTAATAATAATAATAATTAACAGTTAATGAGGTGGAAGGGAATGATTAGATAAGGTTTCAGGGGGTCTATTGTGATACAGGCTAACTGTGATAAGAGATGGCAGCTGAATGAGATATGACAGGGAGCTTTAAAGACTTTACCCCTGGTGATGTCCTTTGAATACACCCCACACAATACAATGATGTTAGTCGGCTGCCTGACCCATTCACTCAATTCTATGGACAAAGCCACACAGTGAGGAGCAAGTGATGTTAGGATATTGTGTGGAGGCAGTTTACTACAACACAAAATATAAGAAAATGAATGCGCCCAGTGACAAATATAGACTAAAATAAAATATACTTAACTAAACATACAAAAGAAAAAACAAGCACATGTAAGATATCAGCAACATAAAATTAACACAATAAGGACATTTCATTCTTTGGTGTCAGTGGCCTTTTAACATTTAAAAGCATAAGTAACAGCAAAAATATTACCCTGGTGGGGTAATCCAGTCAGGATGTGAAATGGTTAATGATCCCACCTTGCCCCTCTGTGATTAAGACGGTTAATGATGCACTGGACTTGATATGGCCAGTTATTTGCAGGGGACACGGGTTTCTTAATGGTTTTGTTTGAATCCTGGGGCTGGTTTGTGATAGGTACATTGTTGCAGCCTATGGCTGGTGAGAAATGTGTTATGGCTGCATGCGCAGATTCTTGTTAACCCCTCAAATACAAAGTGCTTTTTGTTGAAAAAAAAAATATCAAAACATTTATTTAATTTGTGGGAAGTGAAGTTAACAATTATAGGGTGAAATAAAAACTGTGCACAGAAATTGTTCTGAGATAATTTAAAATTTTAAATAATGTAAAATTATTCATTATTGATTTATATATGTTTTAGGGTGATCTATATGCTTTTAACAGTAAGGAACGTATTTTTTAATGGGTAATGGTTTTTTGTTCATTTTCTCTTTTGAGGAATGTTTAGGTCTATGAAGTCTCTTAGGAAGGCTTTTGGAAGAATGCATTAATCTTTGGTGGTTCAGAGTACTAGTCTCTCTAGTTACACATTGCAACGCAACTGCCATTGCCCCAAGGATTCCATTTGACTTCTAGGTTTGCAAACGTCATCTAGAAGAGCCATGTGCCGAGAGATCAGAATTAGCCCAGACGTCATTTCCGGTTAAGGAGTGACACAGCTCCGGACATGTGTATTGGGCTTCTTAGTGGTGGAATGCACGGCGTCTGATGAAACCAGAAGTGTGGGAGGATCCATGACACGGTAATTATTTAAAGCCCGTGGGGAGACTGTTTATTAAATGTGACTTTCTCAGATTAAGTCTAATTTATTGTAGACAAGGAGCGACCCCATGGTAGAAAAACCTTTATCCCACCCTATTGATCCCCACACCCAGTGGGAAGGTGGGGTTATCAAAGATCGGGGTCAGGGGGAGACACGAGCAGTAACCGAGGCTTTGATTTTGTTGACATCCCAAAGAGTCAGGGTATGGGCTTTAGTATGGGGCAGGCGCACCTGAGTCGCTGGTGACAAAGCCTGCCACGGGAGGTGGGAGAGCAGGTCCGGATTTATCGGCTTGTTCAATGTCAACCCAACAATGCTTACCAGGCAACGTCTGCCACTGCAACAGTTGGGCAAGTTGGGCTACGTAATAATAACGGGAAAGGTCAGAGACCGCAAGGCCACCCTTGGATTTGGGAACACTAGAAGCCTTTTACCATTAATTTATTTGTTCAATCCAATGAGTGTTTCCTATACACTTCAAAATAAAATCAAATGGAAAATAAATCCTCGCTCTCACCAGAGCACTAACTATACACAGTCAATCCCTGACTATCACTGGATAGCTAGATCCATTTACCAGTCTCAAAAAAATGCATGACATGGAAACACAAAGATATATATATATATATATGCTAGCTGGATACCCGTGATCGTTACGAAACGTCGGGCTATGCAGGAGATATTAGGTTCACAATCCGTTGGCTTAGTGGTGGTTTGTGATTGAAACACATAAGGGATGATAATAATAAACAATAAAATAGATGGTCTAAAGCCCTTTAACACCACCAGCAACCCTGTTTTTTTTTTTCTCAATTTGCCTGGGGTAATTACTTGCATAGCATAGACTTTCAATTTTTCCCTCAGATGAATTCCTCAGGACCTCCCTGTAAACAACTTCCTGGTTTTACTCTCTGGCTGGAGGATGACAAGGCTGTCAGGTGAACTGACTCTGGAGCATGCCACATACAACTAGGAGGCCATGGGAGAAACAGTCACTCGTCAGATGCACACCAGCCACATTCAAAGTCTGTCCCTGGACCATATTGATGGTGATGGCGTAGCACACCTTAACAGGAAATTGTAGACGTTTGAACTCGAAGTGGTAGTCTAATGGAATCAGAGGCATTCTGGGTATAAAAACGGTTTCTCCCTGATTTACGCCTTTGAAAATTGTGGCTTTGATTTCGTGTTTGTACAGAGTCTTCACCTGAAGTCTGGTGTCATTGCACAGTTTTGGAGGGGTTAGATTGCGTAACTGCATGATTGGAGCGCCAACCTTGAGGTAGAGGACATGAGGTGGTAATCCTGGTGGGTTGAGAGTGTTCAAGGCATTGATCTCATTTGTGACTCATCAACAGAGGGGTTTTTAGATGCATACTTTATTACAGCCTCTCTACTGACTTGGGGATTAGTTTGACGATACTTTTTCCAGCTTCCCTTATTTGTGTTTTCCTAATTGCATCTGTCACGGGATGGCCCAGCACCCCCAGCCAGGGGCGGTGCAGTGACAGTGGGGACATGGACACTTGGGTGTGGTGGCACGCACCCCGTTTACCAGTTGTTAGTTAGATATGACATTGTGTGGTGTTAATAAAGTGTTTTCCCGTTGGTTATGGTGTATTGTATTTTCCCCTGTGTTTGCCTTGCTCGCCGCCATTTTCCGATCCTTGTGGCGCAGTTGGAATTTCGATTCGGAAAATGGCCGATTCGAACCATCCGGTTCGAATCGTAAAATGGCCGATTCGGACCATCCGGTCCGAATTGGCGACTCCCTGAAGGCTAAGGGCCAATGGGTCCTGGGAGGGCGGGCAAGGAGTCCCATTGTATTCTAATATGATAAGAAGTAATAAAAGCCTGTACTGTAAACAATAAAGGCAGTTCCTGCAGTACATTCAGCTTTGTCTGGTGTGGCTTGATTCTCCGCCGTATTTCGGATCTGAGTGTCCTCCGCGGCCTCAGAGTACGGTGCCCATCCGATCCGAATCGAGCGCGCCGACCCTGCATCGAGCATCAGGGCAGAGGCGCTGCTCAGGAATATTCGATCGGAAAAGTACAGCGATCCGAACCGAACGGCCCCGCCGGGAGCCGCGCATCGACAGTTGCGGTAAGGCCCGAACTTCCCACTGGCCCCACCAGATCCGAAGCACCCTCCCTACCGATCCGAAGCCCTCGACTTCCGATCCGACCCGCCAGCCCTTCCCGACTCGAATCACCACCGCTCAAGATCCGAAGAGACACCCGCCCCCGGATCGGAAACGTTTCCCACTTAAGAACCGAAACGTTTCCCCATAAGATCCGAATCTTCCTCCGCGGCCGCTAGGGCTGATTCCCGCAGGCGTCCCACACTCGCCAGGACAAGGAACCAGTTGCTCGGGACGCTGAGTGCTGTATGGCTCAGTGGTCGGACTGGTTCCAGGCAGGGGTCCCCGCCACCGCCCGCTAACCCTACCTTAGGGTCACGCCAGGCCGCACGAGACGCCGAGTGGGCGCCACTCGGTAGTCGGGCCAGCGGTAAGCGACGGGGTCACGCAGATTGAGCACACCCGCAGGCGGAACAACATCTCCATTCCGTCATACTGGTGGCAGCGGTGGGATCGCTCTCTGCAGACCCCAGGGGGACCCTCATCATGATCAAATATTCTGCCTATAAGCGGGACGTCCTGCGCGGGATGTTGGAGAATCGGGGCGGTGTCCCGGGCTCCAAGAGTCGGGAGACCCTGATAGAGGAGTTGAGGAGGATAGATCAGGCGGAGGCGTTCGCGGAGTTGCCCGCGGACCCAGTACCGGCTGCCGTCCCCGCTGAGGCCGAGGACAGCGAATTCTGCCGGAAGATGCGGGAGCGGATCTCCATGATGGGTCCGGCTCCATCGGAAGCAGAACTGAGGAAACTGGGTCGGGAACTCGGTCAGGAAGAAGAGAGGGAGAGAGAGCGGGTGCACGAACTGCGGCTGGCCGAAGTGCGAAGCCGGCGGAGTAGCCGCTCGCCATCGGACCGATATTCCGACCGGAAAGTGCCGTTCCAGGCGTTCAAGGAGTTCCGGGAAGCTGAGGAAGAGATCGAAAGCTATCTCCAGGACTTTGAGCGCCTGTGTCGGGTGCATGAAGTGCACCGCGCCGACTGGATCCGGATCCTGGCGAGCAAGCTGACCGGTCGGGCCGCCGAGGCCTACCGCACGGTGCCGGATGACGAGGCCACTAGCTACTCGCACGTCAAGCAGGCGCTGCTGAGTAGGTATGCCGTGACCCCTGAAGCCAGCCGGATGAAGTTCCGGAATTCTCGCCGGCCCAGTGGCGCCACTCACGTGGAGTGGGCCCATCGGCTGCAGAGGGACCTGCGCACCTGGCTCTCGGGAAGCCAAGCGGAGTCGGTGGCCGAGATCACCCAACTGCTGCTGCTCGAGCAGTTCTTCGAGCACACACCCTCCGCTGTCCGAGAGTGGGTGCGCGATAAGAAGCCCTATACGGTGCAGCAAGCGGCCACCTGGGCCGACGAGTACACGGACACCCGGAAGCTGACGGGGGGGGAGCGGCCCCTGGCCAGCCGTCCCATTCTACCCGCCCCACTACTTCCACCACCTCCACCACCAGTGGTCCGGGCGCCTGTAGCACGGGCTCCCAGCCGGCCCACCAACATGGCTAATGTCCGCTGTTACGGGTGCAACCAGGAGGGGCACTACAAACAACATTGCCCCAACCGCCCGGAATTGACCCGGCCGGCCGCCAGGCCATCGCTGGCGGCCCATTGTTGCGACGCCGGAGCTCCGTGGCCGGAGGCCCCGGAGGAATGGTGGGAGCAGTTGCACGAAGCCGACCCCGTGCAAGCCGCCGCGGATGACAACCGCCGACACCACCGCCAGGCGGTGTGGATAAATGGGCGGCCCGCTGAGGGGCTGCGAGACTCCGGGGCGACCATCACCCTCGTCCGGCCACACTTGGTCCCGCCAAGCGACCGCCTGCAGAGCACTGTAGCGGTACGGGTGGCGGGAGGGAAAGTGCTCCGGCTGGAGACGGCCCGGGTGTACCTGGACTGGGGGAACGGGGAGAAAGAGGTGCGGGTGGGGTTGCTGAGACACCTGCCGGCCGAGGTGCTCCTGGGGAATGATCTGGGGCAGTTAGTATCCGCTTACTCCACAGATGCAGCTACCCCGGTTACCACTAGGCAACAGAGCCGACGCCACGACCAGGGCACTCCGAACGGGACCCAGGTGAGACCTCCACCAACACCATCCCGACCTCCCAAACCTCCCAAACCCCCCAAACCGCCTCGACCTCCGAGACCCCCCAACCCTTACCGACCTCCTCGACCTCCCCGACAGGCCAAAACCCCAGGCCCTCCTCGACCTCCCAGTCCGTCACCCCCTCCCCGACCTCGACGGGACCTGATGCTTTCCCCTTCGCTTGTCCTTCCTTCCCCGTGGTGCACCCCGGAGACTCTGCGCCACCAGACGCAAACCGACCCCACATTACAGGGCTACCGGGACCGGGCTGGCAGGGTCTGGACGGCCAGGGAAAGACAAGGTGGAGTGGAGGACGGGCTGCTGTACCGCTACACCGTGAGGGAGGGGGCCAAGAAGAAGCAGATTCCGCAGAAGCAGCTGGTGGTGCCGCAAGGACCCAGGCAGGAGCTTCTGCGCTTGGCCCACGACATTCCCCTTTCAGGTCACTTAGGCCAGTCGAAGACCCGGCACAGGTTGGCGCGCGCGTTCTACTGGCCCCGCCTTAGCAACGACACCCGCGACTATTGCCGCACCTGCCCAGTTTGCCAGAAAGCTGGGAAGGCTGGGGACCATCCGAAGGCGCCCCTGCACCCCATGCCCATCATCCAGGAGCCCTTTAGCCGGGTGGCGGTTGACATCGTAGGGCCGTTACCACGGCCCAGTGCCACCGGTAAGAGGTATATTCTTACCGTGGTGGATTATGCCACCCGGTACCCCGAGGCTGTGGCCTTGGCCAACATCCAGGCGGACACCGTAGCGGACGCGCTCCTCAGGGTGTTCACGAGGGTGGGGTTTCCCGGGAAATCCTGTCCGATCAGGGTACCCAGTTTACCGCTGAGCTCACCCAACAGCTCTGGCGTCTCTGTGGCGTTAAGGCGCTGCACAGCGCCCCGTATCACCCCCAGACCAACGGGCTGTGCGAGCGGTTCAATGGGACCCTGAAGCAGCTCATCCGGGCCTTTGTGCATGAGAACAGGGACTGGGAGAAGTATCTTCCCCACTTGCTGTTCGCTTACCGGGAGGTTCCGCAGGAATCCACCGGGTACTCACCCTTTGAGCTGCTGTATGGACGCCGGGTGCGAGGTCCTCTGGATCTGGTTAGGGCTCAGTGGGAGGGGCCGCCGGCGGAGGACGGTGTTCCCGTGGTGGAATACGTCCTGAAGCTGCGGGAGCGCTTGGCGGACCTCCAGGGGTTCGTGCAGGAGAACATGGAGACGGCCCAGGCTCAGCAGAAGGCGTGGTACGATCGCGCTGCGTGCAGCCGCTCGTTCTGTGTGGGACAGAAGGTTCTGGTGTTGAAACCACAGCGGCAGAACAAGCTGCAGGCGGCCTGGCAAGGTCCCTACAAGGTGGTAACCCAGCTGGGGGATACCACCTATGTGGTTGTGAGCTGCGCGGACACCAGAATCCAGCGGACGTTCCACGTCAATATGCTGAAGGCCTTCCATGAGCGGCCAGAGTCGGTGGACGCCATATGTGCGCCGGCGGCCGAGGAGGTGGAGCCCTTTCCCTTGGAGGAACTCCCGGGGGTAGCTAAGCAGCCTTCCGGTGGAGCAGGGCAGTGCAGCTGGGGGAGGAGCTAGGGCCCGAGAAACAGGCGCAGGCGCGCGGCTGCTGCTCGCCTATCCGGGGGTTTTCTCGGCCCTTCCGGGATATACGGACCAGGCCGTCCATCAGGTGGACACCCCCGGCCAGAGACCACTCCGACAGCCCGCCTACCGGATCCCGGAAGCAGTCCGCGAGTCTATGCGGGCTGAGATCCGGGAGATGTTGGAGCTGGGGGTCATTGAGCCGTCGGCCAGCCCATGGGCGTCGCCCGTGGTCCTGGTGCCCAAAAAAGACGGTACCACCAGGTTCTGCGTCGACTATCGGCGGGTAAACGACTGTACTGTTACGGACGCTTATCCGATGCCCCGAGTCGACGAGTTGCTAGACCAGATCTCCGGGGGTCATTTTCTGACCACGGTGGATCTGTGCAAGGGGTATTGGCAGATTCCCTTGCCGAGGAGGCGACCCCGAAGTCGGCCTTCATCACCCCGTTCGGCCTGTACCAGTTTCGAGTCATGCCGTTCGGGATGAAGAACGCCCCTGCTACCTTCCAGCGGTTAATCGATCGCCTCCTCGATGGCCTCCAGGGATTCGCTTGCGCGTACCTGGATGACATAGCCATCTATAGCCAGACCTGGGAGGAACATCTGGAGCATGTAGGGACTGTCCTGGGCCGGATTAGGGACGCCAACCTGACCCTAAAGCCGGAGAAGTGTAAGGTGGGGATGGCCGAGGTGCAGTATCTGGGCCACCGGGTGGGGTGCGGGATACAGCGGCCGGAGCCCGCCAAGATAGAGGCTATCTTGGATTGGCCCACTCCTGTGACCAAGACTCAGGTTCTCGCCTTCCTGGGTACCGCGGCGGGGTACTACAGGAAATTTGTACCCCACTACAGTGACCTGGCCAAACCCCTGACTGATCTGACCAAGAAATCCCTGCCCCGCCAAGTCCTGTGGTCCCCGGAGTGCGAACAGGCCTTTCGACAATTGAAGGCCGCCCTGACCCAAGCTCCCCTGCTGGCAGCTCCCAACTATAATAAACGTTTTATTGTCCACACAGACGCGTCCATGTTCGGACTGGGAGCTGTCCTGAGTCAAGTGGGGGACGACGGGGGGATCATCCGGTGGCGTTTATTAGCCGGAAGTTGTTGCCACGTGAAGTGGGGTATGCTGCCGTGGAGAAGGAGTGCCTGGCCCTGGTCTGGGCCCTACGGAAGCTCCAACCCTACGTCTACGGTCGGTCCTTCACCGTGATGACCGACCATAACCCCTTGGTATGGCTCAACCGAGTGGCGGGGGAGAACGGCCGCCTGTTGCGGTGGAGCCTGGCTCTCCAACCCTTCAACTTTTCCATCCAATATCGGCCCGGGTCGCAGAACGGTAACGCGGATGGGTTATCGCGACAGTCGGCCCGGGAACCAGGGGATTGGGGAGCCCCGACTACCTCGGCACGACCCGGTGGGGTCCAACCGAGTGCGTCGGACCTTGGGGAGGGGGAGGAGTGTCACGGGATGGCCCAGCACCCTCAGCCAGGGGCGGTGCAGTGACAGTGGGGACATGGACACTTGGGTGTGGTGGCACGCACCCCGTTTACCAGTTTTTATTAGATATGACATTGTGTGGTGTTAATAAAGTGTTTTCCCGTTGGTTATGGTGTATTGTATTTTCCCCTGTGTTTGCCTTGCTCGCCGCCATTTTCCGATCCTTGTGGCGCAGTTGGAATTTCGATTCGGAAAATGGCCGATTCGAACCATCCGGTTCGAATCGTAAAATGGCCGATTCGGACCATCCGGTCCGAATTGGCGACTCCCTGAAGGCTAAGGGCCAATGGGTCCTGGGAGGGCGGGCAAGGAGTCCCATTGTATTCTAATTATGATAAGAAGTAATAAAAGCCTGTACTGTAAACAATAAAGGCAGTTCCTGCAGTACATTCAGCTGTGTCTGGTGTGGCTTGATTCTCCGCCGTATTTCGGATCTGAGTGTCCTCCGCGGCCTCAGAGTACGGTGCCCATCCGATCCGAATCGAGCGCGCCGACCCTGCATCGAGCATCAGGGCAGAGGCGCTGCTCAGGAATATTCGATCGGAAAAGTACAGCGATCCGAACCGAACGGCCCCGCCGGGAGCCGCGCATCGACAGTTGCGGTAAGGCCCGAACTCCCACTGGCCCCACCAGATCCGAAGCACCCTTCCCTACCGATCCGAAGCCCTCCAGTTCCGATCCGACCCGCCAACCCTTCCCGACTCGAATCACCACCGCTCAAGATCCGAAGAGACACCCGCCCCCGGATCGGAAACGTTTCCCACTTAAGAACCGAAACGTTTCCCCATAAGATCCGAATCTTCCTCCGCGGCCGCTAGGGCTGATTCCCGCAGGCGTCCCACACTCGCCAGGACAAGGAACCAGTTGCTCGGGACGCTGAGTGCTGTATGGCTCAGTGGTCGGACTGGTTCCAGGCAGGGGTCCCCGCCACCGCCCGCTAACCCTACCTTAGGGTCACGCCAGGCCGCACGAGACGCCGAGTGGGCGCCACTCGGTAGTCGGGCCAGCGGTAAGCGACGGGGTCACGCAGATTGAGCACACCCGCAGGCGGAACAACATCTCCATTCCGTCATAGCATCTGTAAATCTTTTTTTGAATTTTTTTGCATTTTTTCTCTTTTTTCCCTTTAACTGTTGTTACAGTAGAAGGGACAGATCTGTCTGATCAGGGCCGGTGCAAGAATTTTTGCCAACAAAGGCGAAGGGTCATTTTGACACCCCCCAAAACCCCACTAATAAGCCATATACCTCACTATCCAATCAATTACTGCAATAATAATCCAATACTTCATGATAAAACCTATTATCCTGCATTCTTCCTGCCTCTCTATCTTGTGAGTGTTCCTCTATCCTTTTAATATTTGATCAACCTCCTCCGTCACCCCTATCGAATATTGCCTCCGCTCTTGCTGCAGCAGAGATGGCTAGTCTACCGATCCGCACATGCACCGGTGTGATGTGATGACCAGCTGGTCACCAGAGCCCCATTCAATACCTCAGCAGCTGCTGAATCGCTGCAGCGCAGCAATTCAGTTTGCTGCAGCAGTGTCATTGAACGCTTTGGATGCGAATTTTGAATCCAAAATGGCAGACGATTTTTTAATTAAAGATTCAGATTGTTTTTCATATCACTCGGACAAAATATGATAAAGAAAAGCAGTCAGCACAATTCCGTTTTGTATGCACACACCACAAATGATAGTTTTTTATTGAATAAACGTTATGTTTACTTCTGAAACAAAATATAAATTGAACTGTAATATATGTCTATGTGCAGGGGTAAATAATAAATAAATATTTTGTGCTTTGGTGAACAAACTTCAAAATTAACATTGCTGTACGGAATTGTTACTTGCTTCATGGTGGCGGCCATCTTTAATACGTCACACTCAGCTCGCTGCAAGTGCTAAGTTAGCAGTGCTGAGCGCTGAGTGACTGAACGGCGTTCAATGGCAAGTTGCTAACTTAGCACTTGCAGCGGCTGAGGTATTGAACGTGCTTCAGATCAACTGTCGTTCCGTCACATGCACAGATCATCAGCGGAAATATGTGATGGTAGGCATTCTTCGACGGGACACCGGTCTTCATTGCCATAATGTCCTGCCATTCCTCAGGCTCTACTCAGCCCTCTGCAGTACTCCTCGGCTCCCACTCAGACCTCTGTGTCAGGACCCTAAAGCGGGTCTGCTCATGGTAATGTGTGGTGTGTAAAAGTGTATTACAGAGTTGCAGAATAATAAAACTCATGGTAATGTGTGCAGTGTATGAGTGTGTTACAGAGCTACATAACAATAAAACTCAAAAATAATTATATATCATTAGAATTACATAAAAATACAGAAATTACACACATAAAAGTAAAAAAGATGACTTTCTCCTGTGCTGCTACTGGTGTGAGTAAAAGTAAACAAACGCATGTTGGACACGATGCATCACAAAGACTCAACACGAAAGCAAAAAATATCTTTAATCCAAGCGATAATGTTAACGTTTCAATCCCTCAGGATTTATTTAAAAAAATGCTGAGGGGCTGAACTGTGACAGTATGACTATGGATTGTAGTTTTATTTTGCACTCTTATGGACTATACGACTCTCTGTGGTGTTCTATGTCTGATGTGTGTTTATAAATTATTTTAAAATATACTTATAACATTTTAGTAAAATTAACTGTACATAAAAATCATTCTATATCAAGATAGATATATTGGAATGAATTATATATTCAAACATTATTAAAATAATTATACTAAAATTTTATATTATTTAAAATATACATGTCGTCCCTTCTCATGCTGGCATCATTTTTTCAAGAGAGGGGTTAAATCTCAAGGGGCCAAGTGGGAACAGAGCTGTCAGTTCTGCATGGAAGGGTGGGGGGTAAATACTAAGGAGCCAAGTGGGAACAGTTGCCAACTCTGCAGAGAGAAGAGAATTGGAGGGGTTAAATCCTCCCTGCTCTGCAGGGAGGGGGAGGGGTTAAATCATTCCATTTCTATAGGGACATGAGGATTGGGGAGGGGGTTAAATCCTCCCAGCTCTGCAGGGACGGAGTTAACGCCTCCCATTTCTGAGGGGGGGGGGTTAAATCCCCCTAGCTCTGCAGGGAGAAAAGGGGGTTAAAATCTCCAATTTCTGCAGAGGGGGGTAAATCCTCCCCAGCTTTGCTGAGAGGGGAGAGGTGACAGCTTTCCATTTCTGCATGGAGGGAGTTAAATCCTCCCAGCGCTGCAGGGGCAGGAGGGAGTTAAATCCTCCCATTTCTACATGGAGGGGTGGACTGGGTTAAAATTTCCCAGCTCTGGAGGGAGGAACGTGACAGCCAGCTGCCTTGAAACACTCACCAGATACCAGATCCATCACGGCTGCTCGGCCTCAGTTTGTCTCCTCTCTTGCCTTCACACACTGCAGCAGGCTGTAGGTGGGCTGGGCCACTTTTCAGTGGAGTGAAGTGGAATCAGGCTGGAAGATGGTCGCCATTATGAGCCAGGCGACCATCTTGTTCAGAATATTGGTTCACTTGAAAATAACTAGGTAGATTTCAGTAGAAACTAGAATGAAGTTTACATAGAATTTTAGGAATGTGTTAGATTAGCAGAGAAGCAATTAAAATTGAGAAAGATCCGGGCCGCTCTTGGCACGGAGGGACAGGATGACAAATGGATACACCAAGGTCACAGAGGCCTGCAGCGAGACAAAGAAGAACGTAGAAAACAGACCAGGTCTTATCTTCAACAAATAAGCTGGCTCTAGGGAGGTGGGCACAGGCCGGATTGAGCGTAGCAGCAAATCACTTTCTGTCAAACTAACATGAAGTTTGCCAATTTACGGTCAATGTATGGAATGTCTTTGTAATCGACCAAGGGAGGTACTAACCCACGTGGGGTGGGATAGTGTCACGGGAGGTGGACTAATTGGGATATACCTAATTATGTATTTGGGGTATAAGATTTGATGTCACGGTGAGTTCGAGGCTCACTCTTTGCGACTCGATCCTGTGTGAGCATTTGTGTGACGACACAAATAAAGTTTGCCTTTCCTGAAGAGACTCGTGTTCAGACAGTCCTTGCTCGTGTCTGGTCCGGCCTCGTCCCGAGTGAACCTAGCAGATTCCGGTTACAGTAGCAGCACACGAGCAGCTGGCAGGCACAATATTGTGATATTTGCCGCCAGAGAAGCTCCGCTTCCTGCTCAGGGGACGGAGGAGGTCCATGAACACATGACTGGCCTTAATCACCTGATGGCAGCCTGGAGGCAATGGAATCAATAGGATTCAAAATTTTCCACCCTCTGCAGGACAGGCGCCCTCAAGTAGTCACCTGTTCTGCCTTATAGCAAGCGCCGGCCCTGTGTCTGATCTGAGATCAGTGTAAGAAGTGATTTGGGGCTGGGACACTGCAGGAGAATTTAGTTCACAATCCGTTGGCTTGGTACTGGTGGGTGATTGAAACTCATAAGGGAATATAACCCCCGCCACCTTAATTTCGGAAGCAGTTCCATAGGTGGAAGGTGTGGACATTTTGGTGAGGTAGCGACGATGTGATGTAAGGATCCCCAAACCGCTCCTGAGTGAAGGAGAGCAACGTCTGCCAGTTTGAACGGAGATAATGGCATGTGAGGCAAGTGGCAGTTGGAGCAGATTTTTTTTCTCAGGTGGGGAGGGGGGAGCATAACTCCTTAGCATCAGAGCTTGTTAATAACTAATGCTCTGATGGTCATTTCCAAAAATCCTTTATTAGTGAGCACCTAGAAGCTGAGAGGAACATACGTGCTGAATTTTAAGTTTGTAGGCATTATGGTTCTGGAGATATTGTGATTACGCGCGAGTGGCATTTCGCTTTTATTTATAGTAGGAGTGTGCTTATGTGCATTAATATTGTAAGCATTTAAATATTTGATGCGCCTGTTATTACATGTCATCTTGTGAGTGCAATTCTATGGGGTTTTCCACTGCTTTATACTATATTCTGCAATATGAAGTGTGAACGTCTTGTGGTTTTTTTTTTTACACATCTACCTATGCCTTATAAATTATATAATAATAATAATAATGCTATTATTATTATTATAGTATTGTATAATGAATAATAGAGGTTGAAGGAAGAAAGCGCTGCTACAACGGTGGGGGACTTACTGCTGTCAGGTAATTGCCTGGGTGCTCCACCAGAGATTCCGCAGTCCCACATCCAAGTATACAAAAAAGATGGGCTTCACCATGGACATCACAGCAGGGAACTCTTGGGCTGTTAATAACGGTTCCCTGCTGTGATGCCAATGGTGTATCCCATCCTTTTTGTATACTTGTATTATGAATACTAGTACCATTATAATAATAATATTAAATACATAAAGCAAAGGCTTATTTAATTTAAAAAATAATAATATTAATGTTATAAAATATAATAATAAAATGAATAGATATGTTAAAAAACACAAGCCCTGCTAAGATTCAATTTCAGCTTCCCCAATTTACTAGCCAGCTGCTTTAACTAACTGAGCCACAGCACAAGCAACATGAAAAACTGCACAAATCTGCTTAGTGAGGGAGCCCTGGTCTAACCAAATGGCTGCGACCAGCCAAGGAGGGCTGCAGTCCTCCCCGAGGTAGGATCTAGGTCTCAGGGAGGGGATTGTTTGTATCTGTTGCATGCACACAGAACTGGTAACTCGTGTGCACGCTAATAAAAATAAATTAACACATGGGTACCATTTAGTAGATCGTCCCCTATGACCTAACACATCATGCCAACATGTTACTTTTTTTTTTACAGCATTTCACCGGTGGGGCTCTGTAGTCTTGCAATAGGCAAACCAAGTCTTATCCAAAAACTGTCAGGTGAAGACACAGGGAATCAGGTGCAAATGGGTGTTTATTACACTGCTGGAACAAGGTGTTAGATTTGGGTTTGGGTCGAAATCCCTACAACCAGGTTCCCTAATGCCAAAATCCCAACGGCCAACTTCCCTACACGGCCAACTTCCCTACACAGACAATTCCCTGGCGGGCAACTTCCAGACATCCAAAATCCCAGTGGCTAACACTAACCCTACTCCCTAACCCCCTAAACCTAGCCCTAACCCCCCCTAAACCTAGCCCTAACCCCCTAAATCTAACCCTAACCCCCAAACCTAGCCCTAACCCTAACCCCCTAAACCTAACCCTAACCCCCTCAACCTAGCCCTAACCCTAACCCCCTAAACCTAGCCCTAACCCTAACGCCCTAACCCTAACCCCCTAAACCTAGCCCTCACCTCCCTAAACCTAGCCCTCACCCCCTAGCCCTAGCCCTAACCCCTAAACCTAGCCCTAACCCCCTAAAACTAGCCCTAACCTCCCTAAACCTAACTCTAACCTCCTAATCCTAGCCCTAAACCTAACCCCCTAAACCTAGCCCTAACCCTCACCCCCAAACCTAGCGCTAACCCCCTAAACCTAGTCCTAACCCTAACCCCGTAAACCTAGCCCTAACCCTAACCCCCTAAACCTAGCCCTAACCCTCACCCCCCTAAACCTAGCCCTAACCCTCACCCCTCTAAACCTAGCGCTATCCACCCTAAAACTAACCCTAACCCCCCTAAACCTAGCCCTAACTCTAACCCCCCTAAATCTAGCCCTAACCCTAACCTCCTGAACCTAGCCCTAACCCTCTAGACCTAGCCCTAACCCCCCTAAACCTAGCCCTAACCCCCCTAAACCTAGCCATAACTCTAACCCTCCTAAACCTAGCCCTAACCCCCCTAAACCTAGGGTTAGGGTGTTAGTTTTAGGGTTAGCTGCTGGGATTATGAATGTCTGCAAATAGGCCGTGTAGGGAAGTTGGGATGTCCGGCACTTGTTCTGTCTGAAAGTTGGCCGTCGGGATGTTGGCATTGGGGAACCTGGCTGTAGGGACCTGTTAGATTCAATAAAGCAACCAATGCAGTAGTTGGAGACAGCAAGGGCAGATTATGGTGAACACTGCATTGCTGGACAGGAGTCCAGTATACATTAAAACAGGAACTTATTAGCGGTACAGGGTTGCTTGCATCATAGATAAACAGCAGGGTTACTTGGAGCACATGTAAACAAAAGAGTTACTTGGAGTACAGGTACACAGTGACGGCAGGGTTACTTGATCAAGATGAACTTGAAATTAACTGCTTTGGACATGAGAACCTTCTCCAGGCAGGGTATTCAAGGACAGAGCACAGAGAAGAAGGTGACCCGCCCCTAAGTAGGAGTGGGTCTGTGCTCTATGGATCAGGTGGAAAACAGGTAAGTCCAAGACTGGAAAAGGATATTATTTAAGGCCAGGGGAAGAGCCAGCTGGATCGATTGTATACGGCCTTTCTTGGGTTTCAAGGCAGGAAGCATGATATTCTGTCATCGTTGTTTGTCACTTGTGTAAATCCCCATCATCCAGGCATGTACTGGCCATCGGGACTAAAATACTTCCGAAATACGGAATAATGGAATTTCAGACAAATTTAAATTCATTATGAAATTAACAAAATTTTCCAGGTTTTTGCTCCTCCCCATTTAATTAATTTCATCCTCCCCCTTCCCCATGTAATTCATTTCACCCCCTCCCTATTTAATTAAATTCACCCCCTCCTCATATAAATTTATTTCACCCCCTCCCCATTTAATTCATTTCACCCTCCCCCTCCTCATTTAATTCATTTCACACACCTCCATTAATTTCACCCCTCCCCATTTAATTTATTTCACTCTCTCCTTCCCCATTTAATTCATTTCACCCCTTCCTCATATAAAATAATTTCATCCCCTTACCATTTAACTAATTTCCCCCTCCCCATTTAACTCATTCAGCCCCCTCCCCATTTAATTCAATTCATTTAACATTCCACCTCCTCATTTAATTAATTTCACCCTCCCCCTTTAATTGATTTCACTTTCCCCCTCCCAATTTAATTGATTTCACCATCCCCTTTAATTTCACCCCTCCCGATCTAATTCATTTCACCCCCTCCCCATTTAATTAATTTCTCTCTCCCCACCCCATTTAATTCCATGCTCCCCCTTTAATGTCACCCCTCCCCATTTAATTAATGTCATCCTCCCCATCTAATAGATTTCACCCTCCCACTTTAATTTCAACCCATCTAATAGCTTTCACATTCCCCCTTTAATTTCTCTCTCCTCCCCATCTAATAGATTTCACTAGTTCTAACTATGCCCCCAGGATGTTGACAGCCGATAATTCCCATAATTTTTTCAATGCAGTAGATGGTTAGAGAATCATGACAGTTGTAATGCAGCAACATCTGAGGGGCAGAGCATGACATTTCTGCCTTAGATCTTTTATCTTTTTAGCTCAGAATTTTGATGTATTGGATAAGTATCATTTGATTTTGCAATAAACACACAAATAACTGATACAGGTATCAAATGAATCATATTGAATTGAAGTTAACAAGTTTCAATTTATCGAACATTGATTTCTGTTCTTCTTTCCCATTTATGTAAAGCCATGGTTTTCCATGGTAAGTGGAAAACCAAAATCACCAATGATCATAATCATCTTCCATTAAGTGTATTTTAATTAATAATCACGCAGTTTGTGCCATTTACTCTAGAGTTTAATTATGCATTTTAGAAAGAAAGCTGGGGGAGTTCTATGATGCTCTTACTGTGTTTCAGGATGCTGGTTTCTACAAGTCTGTACTTGCAGAGCAAAATATTAATTGGATGCTTCAAGGAAGACTTTTTTCTGTGTTTGCTTTAATGTAAAATTAATTGTAACTGGAAGTCTTGTTGTGCACGGATCGAGCTTGAATACAAATAACAATAAAATATCATAAAACATATAAATCCTTTTTTTTTTAAGGATTTAGAGAATGTTTATATTCAGACCTTTGTTAACAGGAAGTCGATACTGAGGCACAGTTGGAAGAATGTTCTAGATGGTAAATGGGTTAAGGAGAGGTCTGACACTGGAACTGGAACCCAATCCCCCAACCACAGGAAACTTAATTATTCCTCTCCCTCAATATCAGAATTAAGGGGACAAGTTCAATGACAGAAACTTTAGACCATTTAATCCCTAAATAACTCAGAAATATTCAACAGCAGAATAAGGTATTAGAGTTCTGATGCCAATGTAGGCCAATCTAAATTTCTCCACAGACAGACAATATTTTCTGTCACAAATTAAAAAGATTGGAGTGTGAAAAATTTGCCATATCTGTGTAAATCCCTCCATGGAAATTACACAAAATTTAGGGAGAATCATATGGAGGGAGTTTTTTTTATTCATTGTAAATCATTGACATGAGTACAGAGCGAAAACAAAGCTTGTGTTAGTTTTGAGGTTAGGGTTACATTTAAGGTTAGAATTTACTTTTACTATTAGTGCACCTCAGTCGGTTCAGACTGAATCGGTATTCATCAGAATTATTGTCAACTCAGCAATTCAGAAGCATTCAAATTTCAAAGTCACTGATGCTCAACCAAATTGCATCCAAAGAAAAAAAATCTACGTTAACCTGAATCGCTCCAATCCATTTGTAATGCTCCAGATCTGAATTTAAAAGTATCAATTCAGATTGATTTTAATGACTGAAAATAATTGATCAAAATGTTAACCCAAACCCTAAAACAGGCAGGAACAGTAACTCTAACAGTTCTCTAATCATAAAACAAATGAACCCTAACCCTAAAATGAACCCTAATCTTAAAAGTAATGGTAGCCTTAATTGTAACAGAAACAGGAATAGTAATCCTAATCCTAAAAGTAACCCCTACAGTAACCCTAACACAATTTGTAAAACAAGCAGTTACAGTTACAGTTACAAGTATTTATAAAGCGCCAACAAATTTCTTAGTGCTGTTGTATAATGCAGAAACCCTAACCCTAACCCTAATTATATAACAAGCATAAGTAGTAACCCTAATAATAAAACAAGCAGAAACAGTACCCCTAACAGGAACCCTAATCATTAAAGAATCAGATGCAGTAGCCCTACCTCTAACAGTAACTTTGCCCATAATCATAAAATTGGTAGAAGTATTAACACTAACCCTAACCCTTTCGCTGCTGAGCCTTTTCACACCTCTGTGCTGAGCTCATTTTTACCGGTATCGCTCATCATGTTTAAATGCGATTTGAATCCATATTTTATTATATGACTCAGACATATTATATATCGTTCTTTCTGGGAGACTCGGCAGATTCATAATATATCACTATTATATGTATACGTTATGTCCTGTCTATATATTATAACATAAAATGCAATACAATTTGAATTTCCAATAATTTACAACGTGTAAAGTGTTTTTTTTCACATTTTAACATGCGAGCATTTGCGGTGATATTTTCTATGGGTTGCACTTGTAAAAAAAATTAGAAACGGGGAATCGTTCCTTTTTTTTTGGGAAAATTACGTGTTTTTCGGCAAACACCCCCATAGAAAAAATCGTTAGTGCAGCATCATTGTTCACATTATAATTGAAATGGGAACAATATTGCTGCATTAATAAAAAAAAACAATTTTTTTAATTTAATTTTTATTTTTAATTATTTTTTTTACACTGTACATGGTCATGTTTGATATCATTGGAAAGGCCATGCTCTGGCCGTTTCAATGATATCAAACATTAACCCCTGTCATGGATCGGGAGATAGGGGGTTCATTGGAACCCCCTATCTCCACCATAGGTGGCAGCAAGGGGTTAATTGCGGAACTGGCGCCATCGCGCTATGCGCGATAACACCAGTTATTAGGGGGATATCCCGGAAGCTTGGCGACATCCAAGATGTTGGCCAGCTCCGGGAGGGGACCGCGAAACGGCGCATGTTAGCGCCGTATCACGATCCTGCCCCCTAGGGGTTAAAGACAGCTGCCGCTTGGAAGGCCAAGCGACTAAAGTATGCATGAAAACATAGGAACTGGGGTGCAGAACAATGGCAGCAGGTGCTCTGGACTGATGAGTCAAAATTTGAAATATTTGGCTGTAGCAGAAGGCAGTTTGTTCATCGAAGGGCTGGAGACCGGTACAATAATGAGTGTCTGCAGGCAACAGTGAAGCATGTTGGAGGTTCCTTGAACGTTTGGGGCTGCATTTCTGGAAATGGATTTGGAGATTTGGTCAGGATTAATGGTGTTCTCAATGCTGAGAAATACAGGCAGATACTTATCCATCATGCAATACCATGAGGGAGGCGTATGATTGGCCTCAAATTTATTCTGCAGCAGGACAATGACCCCAAACATACAGCCAAAGTCATTAAGAACTATCTTCAGCGTAGAGAAGAACAAGAAGTACTGGAACTGATGGCAAGGCCCTCACAGAGACCTGAACTCAACATCATCGAGTGTGTCTGGGATTACATGAAGAGACTGAAGGTTGTGAGAAAGCCTACATCCACAGAAGATCTGTTCTCCAAGATGTTAGTTCTCCAAGATGTTTGGAACAACCTACCAGCCGAATTCCTTCTAAAACTGTGTGCAAGTGTACCTAGAAGAATTGCTGCTGTTTTGAAGGCAAAGGGTGGTCACACCAAATATTGATTTGATTTAGATTTCTCTTTTGTTCATTCACTGCATTTTGTTCATTTATGAGCATAAATGTGAAACACTTCCATTTGTGAAAGCATTCTTTGTTTACAGCATTTTTTCACACCTGCCTAAAACTTTTGCACAGTACTGTATATCTTGGGAGATATACTCACATTTTATTCACTGCAATTCTTTTATTGGTTAAAGGTGACAAGGAAGGTCAAGGAGCCGGTCCTGACACTCCTACAATGCTGCCCCGAAATCTGACAAGAAGAAGAGCTGTATAAAGTATGAGATACACGAGGGGCCATGTGCTTTCACTTGGGGGGGTCAATCAAATTGCAGTGAACTCTGTGCTTATACCAGCAGCCCCTCTAGGACAGATTTCACTGGTCATTTTATTCACTGCAATTCTTTTATTGGTTAAAGGTGACAAGGAAGGTCAAGGAGCCGGTCCTGACACTCCTACTATGCTGCCCCGAAATCTGACAAGAAGAAGAGCTGTATAAAGTATGAGATACACGAGGGGCCATGTGCTTTCACTTGGGGGGGTCAATCAAATTGCAGTGAACTCTGTGCTTATACCAGCAGCCCCTCTAGGACAGATTTCACTGGTCATTTTATTCACTGCAATTCTTTTATTGGTTAAAGGTGACAAGGAAGGTCAAGGAGCCGGTCCTGACACTCCTACTATGCTGCCCCGAAATCTGACAAGAAGAAGAGCTGTATAAAGTATGAGATACACGAGGGGCCATGTGCTTTCACTTGGGGGGGTCAATCAAATTGCAGTGAACTCTGTGCTTATACCAGCAGCCCCTCTAGGACAGATTTCACTGGTCTAGCCATGTGTAAGTAACATCGGGTTTGTCACAGACCTCGCTCGTCTGCCTGTCCTGCTCTCCCAGCACCCCCTCACCTAGATCAGCCCGGCCGCTGAGTTGCATCGAACAGCCTGATCTGTTGCTCCTTAGGTCCGCTGCTCCTTGCGGCTGGATGGAGTGGAAGAACCGCTGAGTGCCTTCCAGGATAGGTGACGTAGTTCTGAATGAAACGCCAGGCAAGCTGTATGTTCAAACAGGAGTCTGATGTTTATTGAAAAACGCACCAGTATATATGCTCAGGTCCAACAGGAATCATCTGCATGTATCAAACCCCCTTTTTAAACCACTGGGATAATTCCACTGGAACATAATTACGCAAACATTACTAAGCTTCAGTTATCACACACAGTAATTTACATGAACCCTTGTCCCAATAAATCAGATTGGGACAGTGTTTGCTAGACAAGGGTAGATTACAAAATCCTCAAACAGACATAGCATTCTTGCATAATTACAAATATCACAAACATTCTGCACAAAGAGGCCTGCACGTTCAAAACACATCACCAAGTACACATTAAAATATTGCATAAAAAAGTGAATAACACCTTTTATGGGGACTAGGTCCTAAAACAGGAGAACACAAAGGGAATAAAGGTCCGTCTGTCCATTCAGCATGGGAGCGCCATGTCAGGTCCGTGACAGGGTTTCTGTTATTTTTTATCCTGTTTATTTTCTGTTTGAGGGTGTAAATAATCTTGTACCATCTCTTGTGACTATTTTTCTTGTCATAATAAATATTCCTTTATTAAGCTCTGATAAAAGAAGAAGTAAATGGGAGCAGATCAGCAATATTTAAAAGTCTGTATAAATACGTGCAGCAAGGTCCGGTGAGGTCCTGATGTGCACACCAAAAATCAATATATAAAAAATAGTCCTTGCGCAAACGTGCAGATCCAAAAATCTTGTTTTCTTTTTTCTAGTGTCCTTTTAAAGAGCCAAATGCAACCCGGCTCTAAACTGTAATGGCATGTAGTATAACGATGGTGGTTGGTAAACTTCTCACCGATACTGTCAAGGTTGTCGACTCTATGGCTCCTCTCCTGGTTCCACATCAAAGGAATGCCCAAAAATAAAAGGGCTTCAAATGGGATGTTACAGCGGATCACCTCACGTCAAGTCCACAAACTGTATCTATATGCAATAAATATCGGAGATACGCACTAACACGTTTCGACCTAAGTCTTTGCACATGCACTTTGATAAGACTTAGGTCAAAAAGCGTTTCTCTGTATGTATGTGCAATAAATAGCTGTTTGTGGGCTTGACGTGAGGTGATCCTCTGTGCCATCCCCTTTGAAGCTCTATTCTCTTTGGGCATTCCTTTGGTGTGGAACCAGGAGAGGAGCCATAGAGTCTGCAACCTTGGCAGTATCGGTGAGAAGTTTACCAACCACCATCGCTATACTACATGCCATTACAGCTTAGGGCCAGCTTGCATTTGGCTCTTTAAAAAGACACTAGAAAAAAAGAAAACAAGGTTTTTGGATCTGCACGTTTGGGGGAGGACTGTATTTTTTATATCTTTATTAAGCTCTGCCTTTGTCTGATATAAGAATACTGTTACCTGAAGAGACATTTGTCCAAATAGCCTTGGGGCCTTGTGAGTTTCTAGATGATCTGCTAAATTGGGTTTGGTGAGGTTGGTCTACTAAACTGTGTTTTTGTGGGTTTATTTTAACAGGGCTTTACAAGTCACCTCGGTTTAATATTTGGTGAACGACTTGTGGTGGCAGCTGAGAATTGCTTTCTTTATATGCAGTGGGTGGTGATAGTGGGGTTATTTAATCCTTATTTTTGGATCTAGTACAGAAAAATAGTGGTTTTTAATCCTTCACCAACTCAACCAAGTTACATGCCCGCCTGGACTAAGGGTGTTACGTGACACAGACCATCAGGGATCACTTTTAACCAAACTGCTGACCCACCGAACCAGCAGGGACTTCTTTATAACTCCTTAATGGACCACTAAGCATTTAACCCCTCATTGGGCCATTTTGGGATTTATCCCTATAGTTCAAAATAGATAAGAAGAGGGGAAAAATGTATAATTTATTTATAAAATATAATAATAATTACTAACCTTTAAAAACCAATCACACACATTACAGTTACACATACTACACAACAAACACACACATTACACATATCCTACTCACTGACAATACTTATATCACAAACCGCACACACTACACAGATATCATACTTTGCATATACAGTATATCACATGCACAAATTCTGTATCCACACCACACACACAAATCTTGCATTACCCACTTATGTCCTACATATTCCACACAGCCAACACACATTGCATACAGTCAACGTGTGATTTCAACTGCCCCTAATCCTGGTTCGTTACTTGACTTAGTTTTTCCTGCCCCTTTGTCCAGCTTGTTTCTCTGACTATGCTGCTGTTTCCGGCCCCTGGACTCCAGCTTGTCCTTTGGATTCTGGCTGTTTTGTTTTTTAGATATTTCAGTGTGTTTGTTTTCCTGTGGTTTGCAATTTAACCACCACATGTAAAGTTTCTAAATGAGAATGCAATGTTTCTCTGTGAAAGATTTGATTGTCTGCGTGCATGTTGTCCAGCCACCAGTTGTCCACAAAGATTCTCTATGAAGAATATCATTGGACAAGTGCTGCCTTCTTGCATGAATTTTTGCACTTTTTATACAGATATAACATCCTACAAAACGTATGTTTCTTATTGTAAAAACAACATAATGCACAGTGCACAACCAAAACATGTTCATTGATGCAAAATTCTTTATTCTATAGCACAATACATACAGTCTGTAAGTAACTCTTAGACGCCAATCCATTTGTAATGCCACTGCTTGTGATAATTTGAATATAAATTAGTTGTGAATTATTAAGGTTTGGATTTTTCATTACAAGTTTCTTAATACCCTAAAAGCCAATAAAGGAAACTGATTCAGTAGGAAAACATATACAGGGTTATCCAAAGAGATCCGAATTGCTTGAGAAAGGTAACCGAACGCTGAAAATCAGCGTTCGGTTGCCTTTCCTGGCCATTCGGCTATCCAGAGAGCAGGCAATTCCCCAAATCCTGGCGAATTGCCTGCACATACGGTGCCTGTTCGGTGCCTGTTCGAGGGCAGTGAAATCCCATAAAAAAGCACTGCTTCGGCTATTCAGAGAACACAAACCAGCAGTGAAAGGTTCCCCTAATGCCCTGCCATTCGGTGGTTTAATTCGGCAAATTTATTCAGGAGAATCCCATAGACTTCACTGTTAAAAATATTCCCGTTTTAATTCAATATCTAATAAACCATTCATTATAAAATTCTGCAGTAAAGAGTCTCTTTATTTATAGATTTTTTAGGATACTTTAAGCATTTTTTTTATTTATTTTTTTAAGTTTACTTATTTTTTCTGTAACAGCCCTCTTTATTATCATTCCCTGGACCTCCTGTGTAAATTTCAGATATTTTCGCTCAGTAGCTTCTTTGCAAACAGCATTTTATTTTCACAGATCATACAAACGGTTTTGCTAATTTATTCACTGCCTCCTCTGCGTCTCAGCTGCTTCGGCTCTGTGTGATTCGGCTCCTGTTCGGCTGCTTCGCTGCGTGTGATCGGCTCCTGCTCGTGTTTTTCGAAGGTTAATCCAGATGTTTTTGCTTGTTTTCAGCGTGCATTCGGTGGGTTTTGCGATTAGTTTTTGTCAGGTTTACAGCAGCTTTTCCCTGCAATTCGGGGACCCTGTGGTGTTTGCTGAATACACCGCAGGGTCACCGAAATGGGATCGGCAAAAGGAACCGTATTGAAGAGAACGAAAAGTCACCGAACGTGCGGTGACTTTTCGAATCTCTTTGAATAACCCTGATAGGGATTTCTATTGTATATTTCCAATTTTTCACAGTACACAAAAAATATTTATTATTTTTTGCGCTTGGGTCTTGCTTTTTGTTTTATTCCTTTCCATGAATCTTACCCTGGTGTTCTACTACTCATTGGAAAGCCACATGCACCGCATCCTGGCAGATTGCCATACAGAAAATGGAGTTACACCCATTTGTAGAGGCTTCTGCCTTGTGTGAGAAATCACCAAGGGAAGTGCACCATGAAGCCTTGAATCCTGTACTCCAAGCTGCCCTGGTTCTCAAGCAGTCTGCATCCTGTTCCATCACCCTGTCCCCACAGCTTCTTACTACCTACCTCCATTGCCCAAAGTGTCCAAGTACCTTTGCATATCCAGTTCCTCACAGATCCTCACATCTCTGGCACTGCCAGTCTCTGCTCCTTCCAGCCTTCTATGCCTCCTGTCTCTTGAGTGCCCGTGTGCCCAGTACCTCTGACTCTTCAAGTGCCCGTCTCCTCTAGTGCCAGTGCCCCTGTCTCCTTCAGTAGCCCTATGCCCAGTGCCCCTATCTCCTCCAATAGCCCTGTGCCCAGTGCCTCTTTTTCCTCCTACTGCTCCTTAGCTTAGTGTCTCCTGTCACAGGTAGACATACCCATCTCTCTGTGTCTAGCTATCGGTATATCTACCGCGATATGTATTATATAAGCATATTTATATCTATGGCTATCTTTAGATACCAGGCCATTTGGCGCAGCTGGCCTAAGAAATCAATGGCTGGAAGGAAGCAATTAAACAGGTCCGTGACAATTTTCTCTGAAGTCATCACAGGTGTGAATTAAAGATAACACCTTTTTTGGGGTCTACCCTACAGGCAGAAAGAGCAATTGCTCATGGCAGGGAGAAGACGCAGCCAGAGCGGCACCCCAACCGCATATCAAAGAAGCAATCACATTCTCTGATCACAGAAGGTGGCCTTTGGGAGATGATTGATAGACCAGGGAATTAAGATTAATGACAAGCATACTGAGCGTGCTCAGGAGAGGGGAATTCTGGGATATGTAGTGCAGGAGGCTGGGCCATTTGTGGGTGGGTTTTGGAAGGACCAGGAAGTGTATAAATTTTGAAGCTGGCCATGTGCTGGAGCTGATCACAAGGGGTAAATTCGAATGATGATGATCGGTCCATGCTGTCTATGTTTCTATCTCCAGGCCCCAGGAGTCGATGATGCTAGTTTACTGATTAGGTTGTTGTAACGCTCTGTGCTTAATCCCTTTCTTTTATTTTCTGTGTAGTGTGTAATTAATTTATTTATTCTAGCTATAATTTTTCCTGTAACAAATGCACTGTGATATATAGCTTTTTTCTATATCATAAATAAATATAACTTATTTAAGTTTCTGCTTCTGGCTGATGAGATACACGCTAACTAAGGGACTGGAGTATTGCTGATTGTTTTAAGCTCGGTTAGATACGAAATTGTGAGTTGCGGTCGCTGGGGACGGCAGGGATTGTTGTCTATGCAGTCACTGTCCTGGTCTAGGGTAGGCAGACAGTGCGGTTGCTTAGCCCTGCGTCTCTCACTGCGACGCGCGTAGTGTCCATGAGGACTGGTAGCAGCGTAACTAATAGAATAGGAAAGTGATCCCGGGGATTGTGGGAGATGTAGTCATTACCCGCTTCAAGAGAAGACTTGTACTGCATTGCAATCCTGGGACCATTGTATCACGCTCGACGTACCTGTTGCGACAGAAAGTGTACAGGGACAGATAGGTAAGCAAGCGCGGGGGCTTGCTGTCCATGCAGTCATTATCTGGGCTAGGCTAGACAGATAGTGGGTGGTTTAACCCGGCGTCTTTCGCAGCAGCGCGCGTAGGGGTCGTGACATCTCCTGTGAGGCTGCTTGTGTTGTGTGTCCAGTCCCTTTCCTGTGCCCATGTCCAGTCCTGTTCTTGTACTGTCCACCAGCCTGCGTACTGTTGAGTCCCTGACCACTCCCTTGTACGTTAACTCATGTTTTATACTAATAAACCCTTATTGGCCATTTAAATACCTGCCTCTGTCTCTGCATCAGACCCCGTCCACCCTAACATAAACCATGCAGCCACTTTCAATACACTTAAGGATGGTAAACTAAAGTATAATCTACATCTATATGTTACAGTTAAAGCCCAAAGTGCGTTTAATCCTAAAATGACCCGGGTAATTCTGACACTACCCAAAATCGCTGGTTAAAGCTGCAAAAAAATGAAAAATTTAGACTTTACCCGGGTAATTTTAGGACTATCCTACTGCCCTTGAGGTAACAGTCTGGAAAAGCTTGCACTTTACCCGGATGATCTGCAGACTATCCAACCCCGTTTGGTTAAAACCAGATTTTGTTATCATTCAGATAAAAGTCTGAAGCTTTACCCGGGTAATCTGAGGACTATCCACAGCTTCACTTGGGTAATCTGCAGAGCATGCAACCCCATTTGGGTAAAAGTGAATTTTACTATTATCTATGGATATTATCAATGAAGATGGCAAAAGACAAACATTAAAAAGTATAAGGATATAATGAATATACAGAGTAACAGGATATGTTTCTTATATGAATGTTAAAGAGTTAAATGATCTTTATTATGTGTCATATGTGCTTATATATCATTTATAAAACATAACAACCATTAGGTTACTCGTTATATAATATATTTATCTTCATAAATAAATTTTCAGACAATTAATGCACAGAGTTACAGGACGGTTATTTAGTGTGGTTTGTGACTGTGGATAAAATTTGGTTAAAAATAACAAAAAACACAATTTTGTTATCAGTCAGAGGACAGTTTCAGCTTTTATCCGGGTAATCCTCGGAATTCAGTCAACTGTAACCTGCTGAAAACCGAAGAAAAGCCGAGTACCCAGAGGCGTTTGGATACTTTGCAGTTTAACCGGATAAAGTCCAATGTTTCATTGCACATCACACTTTATCCAGCAACACTAGGGTAATGTGCGTTTTACCCGGGTAAAACACAGCAGAAAACCGGAGTACCCAGAGGCCTCTAGATACTTTGCAGATTACCCGGATAAAGTCCAAAATTGAATTTCACTTCGGATTTTTGCTAATGACGCCTGGGTAATGTCAGGATTACCCGCGTAATCCTAGGATTAACCACACTTCGGGCTTTAACCGTAACATATATAACACATCAACAATTGCAAACTGTGCACATTCTAATGAGAATAACAAGAGGAGATCTGCCCCAAATTCCCCCAGATCCTACGCCCTTGTAAGCAACAAATAACCATTACTATAATCTATGTAGCACTACTTATACAAATAATATGAAATGCCCCAAATAGTTACTTACTTATTAATTATTATAGTCATTGTAAAAACATTAGCAGTTGGTTACATAACTGACAAAAGTATTTTTTTCAGAATCTTCTTGACTTTGACTGCCAAGCAGCATTTTTCTTGATGAACAGTTTGACAGACGTAGTTTAGAATGGGTTGCTATCATGAGTACAGGACTTAGAGCAGCGTATGAACAAGCTAGCACTATTCTGGCATCGTTTAAATCTGGCTGAACATGAAACATGGAATAAAACCACAAGGAATTGTCAAAGCCATAAAGCACCACATAGAGGACAACCAATGAAATAACAGCTCTTGATGCTTTGTACTCTTTTGATCTTGTTTGCCCATTGTCTGAGCTC
Source organism: Leptobrachium leishanense (assembly GCA_009667805.1). Lineage (NCBI taxonomy): Eukaryota > Metazoa > Chordata > Amphibia > Anura > Megophryidae > Leptobrachium > Leptobrachium leishanense. Next base: position 140,377,465 of record CM019064.1, on the reverse strand, counting down.
CGAATACCTTTAATGGCTTGCTGGTGACGAAGAAGCAAATTTACCATGTAACTACTTGCAAGAGTCATCAATCCCACCAGTAGAAAGTCTTTAATAGCCAACAAGGTACCATTTAGGAAGAAGGATGTGTATGTTAGAAAATCTGTGTGGCAGGTGATCAAGCGCAATGTAAACGGGGTGTAAGTAGAATTCTTCTTGGCATGGGCATATGCAAGACTTGATGAGTAGAGGAAGAGATTAATGAATAAAATGACAACAATTATTAGGACCATTTTCTGAGCCAATTTTTGCTTAAAATAAGCCCATAGTTTGTTGACTGGTGCAATGAGGATACACTGGTGACAACTAAGCAAGCTCGTGAATGAAATAGATGTGCCTCGACAAACACGATAGCTATAGACAATTAATTTGCAATGGGCATCACCTAGCAAATGTTCTAAAAACATGACGTACATGTACTGAGGAATGGACCGAGCAAGTAGTAGAAAAAGGTTCACTAGTGCTAAAGCCATTAGGATCATGTTAGTTGGCAACAGTTTTTTCTCCACTAACCGAATGAACATAAATTTCACAATGATGTACACATTTCCTGGAACACCAATCACAACCAAGGGGATGAATCCAATAGCTTTGAGAATCCGTAACAACATGATTGCTTAGTCAGTTCCAGAAACCTGTGCGATAAAAAAGAAATATTAAGCATTATGAAATTAATAATAATAATAAATAAAAATGCACAATTCAACATATGCAAAAAACTGTTGAATATCTTTTGTAACCGAAAACCAAAGTTGTTGCAATGCCGATAAACACCCAGCATTTCACACGAGAAAAATCCAAACAGCCGTAGGAGATCCTTTACTGTGAAGCTTCTCCTGCCACTGCTTTGGTTTTACAACAATGATAATTTTCAGTTTATTGAATCTCCCTGTAAATTAGATTATGACAGTTGAGTGGATTGGACAGAATACCTACATCTATTTGCTTGTGACCTTACACTACTTGAGAAAAATAAATACGATTTTTATTTACTAATGGTATGATTTCATTTTTGCACTACAAATGCTAAAACACATCAATCTCATTCAGTTAAAGCCCCGAGTAAAGATCTTCAAAGTTTTTTGTATGACTGCATGTTTGTCTGTGTTGATAATGCCAAAAGATGTAAGGCCTTTTTCAGTTATTAATGAAGAATGATATCTCATGGCTTAACTGGGTGGAATAGAGGTAACATCACTGCTCTGCGTGGAGAGAGCCTGTGGAGTCATGGAGTTCGATCCAGACGAGCACCTCTCCAGTATGTGTCCTTGGGCAAGACACCTAACGGTACATACTTACCACTTAAAACGAGAGAAATCTCAATGTATCCTTCCTGGTAAAATCCTTTCTCAAAAATAATAAAAAAACATTTTACTGGCTGGGTGGAGTAGAGGTAACATCACTGCTCTACAATCATTCTTTATTTTCTTTGTCAGTTCTCTAAGGCTGGGTTCACACCCCAGCGTCTTTCATATGCTCGTAATACACACATTTTTGGCGCGCGTATTGCGCAAACGTGAAAAACGCATGAACGTGCATTGCAGCGCGTTCATGCTGCAGTCTATGGCCGCAAACGAGCTCCAATATGTCCCAAAGAAGCTCCTGTACTTCTTTGGGTGTATGGCATTTTACAGCGGGTTCCTATCCCAGGCGGGCTGTCACTAGGCCCAGACTGGCCCTCGGGGTACGCTGAAACCAAGCCCATCGCATCCATGAAGCAGTCTAAACATTTTCCTACCAGCAAAATGTAGAGGGCGCTAGTTTGTTCAGTAGGCAGACGAGCAGCTCGAGGTCCCTGTCAGCCGGAAGACACCCTGCGGCCCCAGCAGTCTGTGAGTATATGAGGGAAACCTCTGTAAGGAGAAAGAGCGTCTCTTTCCAGACCACGGCAGCTGACGGCACTGAGAGTTATGACAGCCCGGCTGCAGGCTGATCAGTGACCGATCAGGAGGGGATCTGCTGGACGCTGCAAAGGACCCTTAACTCCTTCCTTTCTGCTCTCCCTTTCCCTTATATAATGTTCCAAAGCCCTGAACACTGTTTTTGCCCAGTAGTTTGCTCCCACAGGGTTGGTAGAGTGTTATATCCTGAGGCGAGTAGTGGTAACAGTACTGGAAGATGGGCAGAGGTGGCAGATATTATAGATGCTGGATCTTCTTAGCACATGAAAAGTAGTAATCATAGCCCTTGATATTGAGTGTTAATTTGTGTTAACACATTTCAGTAGTGTTGTTTATGTTTTTAGGATACAGGTTTTAGTTTCATGTTGCCATGGCAACCACTGGAAGCACAGTGGCAGTAGGCTGGTGGGGGTCCTTAGCATTTGTTTTAGAACGAACTTTGACCAAATAAAACCACTTGATTTTGGAGTAAGAAAGGGTAGGGTTGTCATATTTTTGTTCCTGTGTGTGTACCATGGATGTGCAATCATTGGAGGCATATGAGGCAGAGCCATGTTTACCTACCATCCCATAAACCGTGTGCAGCAGGGAGCACTTTTCATGCGTTCCGTGGCTGTCACGAGTCAGAGTTGTTTTATTATCAGAGCATGCTGGGTGTGTGTGCATGTTTTATTTCACGTCTTTCTTGCAGCTCTAGACATGTTATATAGTAATACACAGGCCTGGACTGACCATCCATGGACCGATCGCTGCCTCATCATGTTTATATGCAGGCTGGGGTGTCTGAGCAGGTAAGTATATGTATAGGGGTGTTTTGTATGTCTGTGTGTTTAGGTGTATGGGGGTGCTTACGTGTGTATTTCGGTTATGGGGTGGCTAGGTGTAGGCGCATGTACATCACATGGTTGTGTAGACTTACATACAGGTATATAGCAGGTGTGTTTGTTGGCACACATATAGGTATATGATAGGGCTGTGTAGGTGCACACACAAGGGTGTGAGTATAGGGGTACATATAAAAGTGTATAAATATATATATCTGCGTGTGTTTCTGTGTAGCGGTAGACAAAAGTGGCTGCTCACTTTAAAATGACAGGGCCTATTTTTTTTGTCCCAGTCTGGGCCTGGCTGGCTGTCACAGTTTTAGATTTTGGGGCGGAAGCGTTCCTGTTGCTTGTGCAGTCAAATCCCAGAATCACATGGTATTCTGGGGGTTCGTAATTTCCTTTTTACCTGGCACAAACAATAGCATGTGCAGGATTAGGTGTGTGTGGGGTGGATTAGAGGGTTGAGGTTTTTATGCCATTTTGAGTGGACATTCTGAGGTTTTCTAGACCTGAACTGAAAATATCATGTGTTTTTGGGGGTTCAAATAGGCCCTTTATCAGGAACAGCGTGGGGTGCAGCTTTTTTTTTGCATAGACAGTAGAATGGGGTGCAGTATATATCGGCATATAGACAGTAGAGTAAGATACTGTTTTTACTGGCATTTTATTACATTGCATATAGAGTTAGGTTTATTTAAATTTCCCTTTGGATTTGGTGAAAGCTGAGGTGGGATGACCTGCTCCTCAGGTTTCATGAATCTCAGCTCTCAGACTGAGTTTTATTGCTGTGGAGCTCTGTGATACACTCATAAACGCCACTGTTTATTTTTGTGGGGGGCAGCAATTCATCCTTGGGTCCAGGCAGCACAGTGACTTTGGCTGGACCTGACTGACGTCACCTGATGAACGTGCGCGGAAGGCCAAAGGGTGCGGATCGACTCGGAGCAAAGCCAACCTGCCACCAGCGTCACTGGACAGACCGGGAAGGATTCAGGAGCCTGTGTAAAAAAAGGCTGTGGAGCTCTGTGATACGCTCACTGACAGCGGCTGTCTGAAAGGGACCGGACCACTGTCAGACAGCCAGTGACAAGAGTGTGAATACTGACAGCAATCATTCACTGGGAGGCTGAGACTAACAAGCATGTACTGTCAGAGGGTAGCGGCTGCATGAAAGTGACCACTGTCAGACAGCCAGGCAGTGACAGTAGTGTGGTTGCTGACAGGCTGTCAGCAATCACACTCCTGTCACTGGCTGTCTGACAGTGGTCATGTAACTCTGTTCAGGTGAGGCAGCCGCTGACAATAATCACACCCTTGTCACTTTCATGCAGCCAGTGACAGGAGTGTGATAGCTGTCATTGGCTGCTTGACACAATAAGATTATGAATTTTTCTTATATTAACAATAAATAATTTCTCTCTTCAACTAGATCTGTCAAGCAAGCAACGTCAAGCGATCTACTACCATCAAACCAATCCCTGCAAGAAGCTGCTCCTCCATCACTGTAAATTTATCAATCTTATTTCTACATATAATAGTCCCAGTTCGAGTGACACTGGCTGCCTTAGAGTGACCCCTCTCAGGCAGCCAGTGACAGGAATGTGATTGCTTTTAACAGTCGCACCTCTTTCACTCTTAGGCAGCCAGTGAGAGGAGTGTGAGTGTTCTCACTCTCTGCCTGCGAGTGACAAGGATGTGACCCCTTTCGGGCAGCTGCTGACAGTCGGTATAGCAGGGGGGTCCCCGGGCCACGGATTGATACCTGTCCATGGCCTGGTAAGTTCCGTGGCGTAATGCAAGTGATGCGGAGCGGCTGGAACTACAGATGATGCTTCACCTGCCGGCCCACCTCTCACCTGCGGCCGGCGAGTCAGCAAAGCTTCATCTGTAGTTACAGCCGCATCGCTCGCATTAACTCCTGAGCTCCGCCTCCTGTCATATCAGTCCTCCAATGCCAGGAGAGGAGAGGGTGGAGCTTATCGTGATGACGTAAGACCCACCTCCAACGTTGTTGGTTAGGAGTGGTGACAGGAAAGCGAGTGTGCCACTCAGCTGCGGCACTTTTCTTAATACTTCTGATACCTAATTTATTTGATTTAAAATTTGCAATATTTATTTCTGTTCGAAATAAGAAAAAAAATTGCCATTAAAAGAAGGATCTTTTTATGGGGGGGGCGCTTCAGATTTCTCTGCCTACAGGCTCCTGAGAGGTAAATCCAGCCCTGACCCCGAGCCACATTCGAGCTGCATACATTACCTGTCCTGCGCTCCCTCACTGACCTCCACGATCGCATTCTCCTCCAGCAATCGCAGCGTTTTGCTTCCTGGTTCCCTTCTCGCGTGAAGGAAACCAGGAAGTGTGACGTCGCGATCGTCCGGAGGCGACAGCGGGGGACAACGAGGGAGCGCAGGGCCACGTAATGTATGCAGCCCGAGTGTGGCTCGGGGGTTAACACTTTCTGCAATGCATTTAACCCCCGAGCCACACACGATTTACCACCAGGGGGCCAAATAAATCATTACGATTCTGACATATAAAATATGTCATAATCGTAAAACCAGGGAGGTTAAAGTCATGTGACCGCTTTCCAATAAATAATTTAGGATTTTTGCTGAAAGCCTGTCCATATTATTACTATTGAAAATGTATGACCAGACACCCCATTTACCCACTGCGCAGCCTGCACACATCCTGACCAGACACACATACTCCAGATATAGATATACACACTCATGCACAGCTCCAGATACATGTATACCCAGGCAAAGACCCCAGAATCAGGTACACCCAGACACAAACCCTAGAATCAGGTACACCTAGACACAGGCCCCAGAAACATGTATTGCCAGGCACAGACCCCAGAATCGGGTACACCCAGACCCCAGAATCAGGTACACCCAGACACAGTCCCCAGAATCGTGTATAGCCTGACAAAAACCCCAGAATCAGGTACACCCAGACACAGACCTCAGGATTAGGTACACCCAGACACAGAGTACACCCTGTGTGTTCTGCCAGGCAACAACTGGCCACATACTCCTCTGCACGGCTGCCGGCTCGTGAAGACTGTGATGTGCTCTCGCGAGATCTCGCAGCCCCGCGAGATCTTGGCTGGAGGCCACGTCACAGGCCGGTGACCGCTTGGTGAAACATGCGGCCAGCTGGTGGAGAATGCTAGCGGAATGCTCTTAATGCATTCCGCTAGCAGCCCAAGCCCCTCAGATACCGGAAATCCAGCCCAGCGCTGGCTCCCAGGTCTCTGGGGCGGTATCGGTCATTTGCACGAGTAGTAAGTACTCATGCAAATACCAGTATCGACACCGATACCAATACTAGTATCGTTATCGGTGCATCCCTAGTTTAAAAGAATAATAAAATTATTAAACTGCGTCTAAATAATAAAAAAGCTTCTTTAAATTATAATAAAAAGGTCTGTTAGAGAATAAAAAAAAAGCATTTTTTTTTAAATTTGGAAACAAAAATTCTCACAAAAATACAAATAATACAGAAAGGTGTTCTCAAAAAATAAAAATTTGCTGAAAATGAAAAAAATAAATGGTCTTTTAGTTTTTTAAAAACAGATATTACGTATATACATTGAATCTTATCATATTCGCCTGTTTAAACCAGTAAACCTAAAACACAGAAATCAGTTCATTCCGCAGCTCAGTGTTCTGTGAATAGTCGAACCATTACTTCTCTATGGGACAATATTGCTGCAGCTGAATACTGTCTATCTGCGGCGAACTGCATCGTATTTCACTGTCACTTCACCTGTATTTGGCGAATTGACAGCTTAATGATTAGAACTGCCCCAAAATTGCAATTCGGGGCTTAGTGAAAAGACCCTATAGTCACTGGTATGTTTGCTTGTTTACCACACTGTGTCTCTGTATGTTTGCAGAGGGACTGGAAATTGTCACAGCTAAATCAAATAGGTGCTTTTTGGGTTTTTATAGAAAGTATTTTACCAGGAAGGATGCAATGATATTTCTCTCACTTTTAAGTATGCCCTGGGTGGTGAGTATGTACCGTTAGGTGTCTTGCCCAAGGACACTTACTGGAGAGTTGCTCTTGCTGGGATTTGAACCTGTGTCTCCACGGTCTTCCACGGTTATAGAGCAGTGATGTTACTTCTATCATTATTATTGTCATCATTTAATATAGCGCTTTATGATAACTAAAGGGAAGGAAATACATATAAATGGACATAGGATGGAAACAAAAGGTGTAGAGGGCCCTCCTCATAGAAGCTTACAGTCTAGAGGGATTGGGGTTGAGGAAGACAAGAGGAATGCACTAGATAGCAGGATCATTAGTGCCAGTGGTTTGGGAATGGTGGGGCCATACAAGCGGCTTCAATCATGTGTGAGTAGGTGAGCAGAGGGATGAGTTGCATCAGTGATGCGGTACGCTAATCTAAAGAGATGGGTTTTGAGGGATTTCTTGAAGGCCTCAAGGTCAGGGGAGAGTTTGATAGGGCGAGGCAAGTCATTCCACAAGACTGGTGCTGCCCTTGCCCTAGCCGGTTTTTGCTGAATTCAGTCTCTGACAGGGGGTTCAGAAAGGAGAATAGTCTTTTTTTTAGTCATTCACACACTCTACAAATATTAATTTATGTTTCTGTTCCAGATTTAAAATCCTTGTATAGTGATAACATATAGGATAACTATAACTAATAAATATGAGCATTATACCCAAATAGAGTCTATTTCGACATTATTTGGATGGTGTGACTTTTTGTTATGATGGTTCTCAGAAATTACATTACAGTCAGACTGCTTTTTATGTTCAAACTTGCCTTTATCGTATGACAAAACTGGTATTTTAATTCTCCCTCTTCTATTTAATTAGAGTTTTTTTCAGGTAAGAGATAATATATAGTAGATATCTTTTAGTCACAGATAAGCCACCCCTTTTAAATAAAAATGCATTTGTATAAATACAGAAGATAGAGAGATTATAATACAGATCAGCATGCAATGTGCAAAATATATTATTCTATATATGTACTTTGTATCAATTGTATGAAATAAATTCTATGCTCTTTTATTTAAGCAATAAAAGATTAAAATCCAGAATCAATGCAAGCAAAAAAAAGTAATTTTTTTACACTTCTTTAAGTCTTTTAATTTCTACTATGCTACTCATATGTCACCTGAAAGAATATTATTCTCTTTTTTTTATTTCTTATTTTTATTATTATTATTTCAAAAAACTGCAAACTTGTTACTGTACACTGGAGGTATAAAATGGGTTTGGTTCTAATTTTTAAAAATAAATGCAATCCTTAACCAAAGGAAATAATGCACAGTCAACTTTACTTAAAATATTTTCTAATACAGAACATCAAAAAGTTTTAAAGCTGTAGATTAAAAAAATAAAAATTTGTTTAAACAAGTACACTCTCAAAACAAGTAACTTTCTTAGACTTCATTGTAGTCTCGTGATGGTGTATGGTAAATTAATAATATACAGTTTGCCACAAGAAAATTGATGAAAAAAGGCAATACACTTACCTTCAAACACAACACTTGGCTGGTTTGTAAATGTCTGTTGCCATATTGCCTGTATTTATAGGCATTTTACACTTACATCATTTCACATGGGATTCATTAAACCAATCGATCAATGTGACCTCAGCACCGGAGCAAGCACCTGGCAGTACTAACAAACCATTATCTTCACCCTGTCTCCTACAAACAGCTGTTTGTCACCAACTGTAACCCAATCTTCCGTTAAGCTTATCCTACTAGTAGGGTTAGGTACCAATTATAGCACAATGGGCATGTTTCCAAGTAATTCCCAGTGTCCTTCGAATGACCCTGCTTATGTGAGATTGTGCAATGTTCACATCTTCATGGACTCCTATGGGCTTCAGGTGATGATACCAAAGGCAGGGGCCACTGTCAGTTTCTATTAGCTGCTTTCTCATATCGAAAATTGAACGTCTATTACAGCAACTCGCTCCTAATAGAGCCGGTAATAGGAAATTCCTTGGTTGTTAATGGCTCAAGCCACATTTATCCATTAGTAGCACCCTGATACCAGCACAGACAGAATAGGCCACCCACATACTATGAAAAGAATAAATATTGAAAGACACACACTTATAAAGTGCAAAAGTGTTAAAGAAGACAATATTTACAGTATATTTATATCTATGGCTGAAATAAATTACTCAGGTCGTGGTTTATTTCATGAATCTCAGAAAAGCAGATATTATTATGAAGTGGAATCAGGCTGGAAGATGGTCGCTATTATAAGCCAAGCGGCCATCTTGTTCAGAATATTGGTTCACTTGCAAATAACTAGATAGATTTCACTAGACACTAGAATAAAGCTTACATAGAATGTTAGGAATGTGGTATATTAGCAGAGAAGCAATAAAACCGAGGGAAAATCCGGCCAGCTCTTGGCACGGAAAGACAGGATGACAAATGGATACTGCAAGGTCACTGAGGCTTGCCGAGAGACAAAGAAAGCGTAGAAACCAGACCATGCGTTATCTGTATCAAAATAAACATAGCCTTTAGGGAGGTGGGCACGGCCCGGATTGAGTGCGGCAGCAAATCACAAACTGTCAGACTAACATGAAGTTTGCCAATTTACCGTCAATGTATGGAATGCTTTTGTACTAACAATGGGAGGTATTAACCCACGTGGGGTGGAATAAAGTGTCATCGGGAGGTGGGCTAATTGGGATGTACCTAATTATGTATTTGGGGTATAAAACCCCTTGTCGGGGGGGAGACGGGGCTCACTCTTTGCGATTCAATCCTGTGTGAGCATTTGTGTGACGACACAATAAAGTTTGCCTTTCCTGAAGAGACTCGTGTTCAGACAATCCTTGCTTGTGTCTGGTCCGGCGCCGTCCTGAAGTGAACCTAGTGATTCCGGTTACATTTCTTGGGGGCTTGATAGCCGGGATACGGGCCCTTTGCCAGCACAGGCAACGGCTGCTGAACACTGTAGCGGTTGACTGCAGGTGCGAGTGATCCCGTCGGTTGGGCGTCCGTTGAAGGTGAGCTGACATCTGCAGGCGCCAAGCAGGATTTCCTGTTCAGTGGACCTCGTCTCGTCCCAAACGGACCCCCGGCCTGGGAAGATGGGACACCCGTACACACTACTCCTCAAAATTCCTGGGGTATGGGCAGAGGAAAATCCACCCGGACTAGCAGTAAATATTCCCCCAGTATATGTCGATTTAAAACCTGGTGCAACGCCTGTGGCTTTAAGACAATATCATATCCCACAAAAAGCCAAGCAGAATATCCAAACACATTTACAGAGACTTAAAGACCACGGCATATTGAAATTCTGCGTGTCACCGTGGAACACACCTCTGTTGCCAGTACTGAAAGAGGGCACACAAGAGTACCGCCCAGTCCAAGATTTACGAGCTGTCAATGAAGCCACAGTAACCCTACACCCTGTGGTTCCTAATCCATACAATTTGCTGGCGTTAATTCCCAGAGATACAAAATATTACACAGTGCTTGATTTAAAAGACTCTTTCTTTTGCATCCGCCTGGCTCCAGCAAGCCAGCCCCTTTTTGCATTTCAGTGGGAAGAGTCCACAACGGGGGCGCGCCATCAAATGACTTGGACACGCCTCCCTCAAGGATTCAAGAACTCGCCCACGATTTTCGGGTGCGCGCTCAGCCAAGATCTCCTCTCCTTCAACGCTCAGCCAGACAAAGTTGTGTTAGTTCAATATGTAGATGATTTATTACTGGCCTCCCCCACAGAAAAAGACTGTTTATCTGCCACAAAAGCCCTGCTACATCTACTGTACCAAGCAGGTTACAGAGTCTCTAGAAAAAAAGCACAAATATGCAAACAAAGTGTAAAATACCTGGGTTTCCAGTTAACAGGTACCAAACGTGCATTGGGGGCTGAAAGAAAAGAAGAAGTATGCCGACTACCCCAACCAAAGACCAGAAGACAAGTCCGTGAGTTTCTGGGAGCTGCAGGCTTCTGCCGCCTGTGGATCCCCAACTTCGCAGATATTGCTAAGCCCCTCCATCAAGCCACAAATGGGGGAGAACAAGACCCCTTCCACTGGGAAGAAGAGCAAACAGCAGCATTCCTGAAATTAAAAACTCTGCTAATGGAAGCTCCTGCACTAGGACTGCCAGATCACAGCAAGCCCTTCCAGCTGTACGTGCATGAACACAATCAAACAGCAACAGGAGTATTGATCCAGAGTTTCGGCTCCTGGCTAAGGCCTGTGGCCTATCTCTCCAAGCAACTCGACCCTGTGGCCTGTGGCCTACCCCCATGCCTGAAAGCAGTGGCAGCCACCGCAATGCTGATAGCAGAAGCAGACAAGTTGACCCTTGGACAAGTCCTTCATGTCAAGGTGCCCCATGCTGTCAAGGCCCTGCTGGATGTGAAAGGAAGCTACTGGTTTAGCAACAGCCGGATGACGAAGTACCAAGCTATGATGTGTGAGAATCCACGGGTTCATTTGGACCTCATCGCTACCTTGAACCCTGCTACTTTACTGCCTGACTGTGAAGAGGATCCAGACCATGAATGCCTCCAAGTCATGGAAGAAGTGTTTAGTAGCAGGCCAGATTTGAAAGACGTACCCCTAGACAAATACGATCTACAGCTATTCACCGATGGTAGCAGCTATATGGATAATGGGAAGAAAGTCTCCGGCTATGCAGTAGTCTCAGCAGAAGAAATTGTTGAAGCAAATCCACTACCAGGCCATACATCTGCACAACTGGCTGAAATAACAGCTCTAACCAGAGTTCTAGAAATCTCTGAAGGCAAAAGAGTAAATATCTACACTGATTCCAAGTACGCCTTCATGACGGTCCATGCACATGGTGCACTCTACAAAGAAAGAGGCCTACTTACTTCCTCAGGACAACAAATCAAGTATGCAGCTGAAATCGCGGCCCTCCTAGAAGCAGTATGGAAACCAAGCGCTGTCAGTATCATGCACTGTCGTGGCCACCAAAAGGGTCATGATGAAATCCCGAAAGGCAACAGGCGCGCTGACCAGGCCGCAAAGGCAGCTGCAAAACCACGGCTAACAATTGATCAAGCCAAAGTCCTACTCTGCAAACAAGAGCCTCAACCTCCCATGCCAAACTACGAATTCTACATGAATTGGAGAAGATTTGAACCCAAAGGCGAGTTCATTGAAATAATATTGCACAAATGGCAAGATGATTACGAACTATTAGAACTTAATCATGATTATATCCAATGGCTTTTCCCATCTCAGACTCAAGGCCGAAATTTCTATTCCACTCCTCTGAATCCGCAAGAAACACGCCTGATGATTAACACCTCAGAAGTTCAGCAAAGATTACGCAGAGCTTACAAAATGATGCTGAAATTCTTCGGCGTAAAAGTAATGGGGAGGATGAAGAAGACACAAAAGTAACCGAAGTTGAACGAGCAGAAAATTTCGCCTCACGTTTTGAAAATTTGACAACAAACCCTCATAATAATCTACGGATTACACGAATACTGCTAAATTTGGGAGAGTTGGGAGCAGAAGAATACCAAGCCCCGTTGGTAAGGTTCTTCCTCAAGGAGATCCTTATCAAGAACAGACTGCCAAGAATGAAGAAAAGTGCAATGAACTTTTTCATACCAGCAGTAAGAGATACACAAGACAGACAAGATCTGCTGTTCTTCGCATGGCGATACTATTTCCCAAAAGAAGAATTTGTCTGGGGAAACCATGGAGAATTGGCACGATACAAAGCAAAACCAGTGGTGGCTGCACTCCTACCGGTGCCACTGAGTGAATGGACACCTGTGTACTCAGAGAAAGAAAAGAAATGGATGTCCAGAGAACAAGACGAATATGGAGAAGACGGGTGGTTCCAGCTGAAGAATGGACAAATAGTCCTCCCAGCGACATTGGCCCCTGAAATTGTAAAAGCACTCCACGCAAGTACCCATGGAGGGAGAGAAATGATGGAGCAGCAACTAGAGCCACATTTCTACGTACCTGGACTGTCAGTAGTCTGCAAAGCAATAGCCCAGCAGTGCGTGACATGTGCCAAGAACAACCCGAGAACAGGCCCATCTCAACCTCCAGGGAAGCAGCCAATCGGGCTATCCCCAATGGCATCGCTACAAATAGACTTTACAGTGTTGCCACCCTGCAAAGGATACAAATATCTACTGGTAATGGTGTGTACTCTGACAGGATGGGAGGAAGCTTTCCCAACAAGAACTGAAAAGACTGTGGAAGTAGTAAAGAGTCTGATGAAAGAAATAATACCACGTTATGGGTTGCCTCTCGAGATAGGGTCGGACAATGGCCCTGCATTTATACAGAACTGTTTACAACAGCTTGCCCGCCTGTTGGGCATCACCTGAAAGCTACATACTGCCCACAGGCCCCAAAGCTCGGGAAAAGTCGAGAGAATGAACCGTACCCTAAAGACTCTGATGTCCAAATTATGCCAAGAGACGTCGCTAGGCTGGTTGGATGTACTGCCGATAGTCCTCTTGCACATTAGGTGCAGGCCAACCCCTCAATTAAAGCTAAGTCCGTACCAACTCATGTTCGGACGGCCTTCCCCTCTGATTAATGGACTAAGGGGGGACCTTCGGGCATTGTGAGAGACTAAATTAAATGATCAGGTTGTACTGTTGGGTAAATCAATGCATAAATTGAATACTTGGGTGGGAGATAACATACCTCACTTTTTATATCCCCCACTGCATAAGTATTGTCCAGTTTACTCAGTATGGGTGAAAGAGTGGAAAAATGACCCACTAGGCCCAAAGTGGAGAGGTCCTTACCTTGTCCTGTTATCAACCCCTACAGCAGTAAAGGTTACCGAGGTGGTCCCGTGGATACATCACTCCAGGTTGAAAGTAGCTGCAGCCAATCCTGAACCAGCATGGAAGGTCGTCGCCAACGAGACCAATCCGCTGAGGCTAAAGCTGACAAAGACCACAGCCGTGAGCACCTAAATGATCCAACTGAAGACACCCAAATGATTCCACAAGTGGGTGTCTTGATGGACACAGGTCCTGACCACCCACCAATGGGGGATACCCCAAGGGTGCTTTTTAGGGGCCCAGCCCCCACCCCTGATCATCCGGAAATGTCTTTTGTTTTTGAAATTCCGGTGGGGAGGGATTGGGTTTATGTAACTGTGAAGAGAATTGCCCAAGGGATTTTGACATTTGGGGCATTTGTGGTACTGATTTTGTACCTTGCAAACTTGATTTATGGACTCTCGCATGGAGCATGCCCCAGGTGCCCGAGCACTGCCGGGAAAGTGGATATTTCCCATATCTGGAATGGTACGCACCCAGTGATGGAGAATCGTACTATGTGGAGACAAAAACGAGAAGCGACATCTGAGATTTTGCCAAGAGGACATTTACTTGTGCAATTTAAATATGACTATGCTAAAAAGTCTGGGCAAACTGCGTGCTGGGTGTGTAGTAGGATGCATCCAGAGACAATTCACATCCCATTTGCTTCTGTTCCAATGAATCTGAGTATGTTTGCGTCAGGGAATGTCACAATACACTCTTTTGATGCACCGAGGGAAAAGCCAGAATCATTCAGTCCCGGGTATCCCATAATTGGACCAGTATACCCACCAGAGTGGTGCTTCCAAATAGGACCAGATAAAGACACACATAATGAGGGTGGAGGGTGCTATTCAAGCAAGTTTAACTGGACATCATACATTTACACATTTGACACAAAAGAGCAGGCACATTTTCTATACATACGATGTAGAAAGCTCATGAGTGAACAAGAGGAGGTGATTGCGAAGGTGACTGATGGAAAGCAGGGTGCACTGGATACGACAAGATGGATGAGACGACTGACGATAGAGATAGCGAAAGGAACACTACATTTGTCTCCATTTATATTGAAAGGGGGATACCAGGTGTGTTGTGGAAAGGTGTGTTACACATGGGTGCCACCAACGATAACAGGGATGTGCTACCTGGCAAAACTGATCCCGATTCAGAGAGTAAGGGGAGAAGACACCAATACAGACAGAGCACTCCACCCTAGGTACCCACTGGTGTTTGAAAGACAGAAGAGAGAGTTGTTTAGAAAGGTGGATCGGATATGGTCATGGCTGCCGGCATGGACTGGATGGGGAAGAGAGTTGATGGTGAGACTGAACAGTTATGCCAATTTGATGGATAAAATTCTGAATAAAACTAGTATGGATATTCAGTTGCTGAATCTGGAGGTGCGTAAGATACGAAAGGTGCAGATGATACATGACAAGGCGCTTGAACAAATCAGTGCGGCCCTGAATGGATTGTGTGAGATGACAATGCATTATGAATGTTGCACCTTCATTAGGAACACCACACATGATGTCCCAGACTATTACCAGGTAATACAGGATCACCAAGAGAAGGTAGCACAGTTGCAGAACACAGCAAGGAGAATCGCTGCTGAAGGCTGGATTCCACTCCGTGGGTTTGGAGCAATCGGAGAGTGGTTTGGATCCATCCTGATATTTATCTCACAGATTGGATCCATGATTCTAATGATAGTGGTGATCTTGGTCGTAGGAACACTGACCTACCGCATAGGGCTATGCCTATGGCCACTGTGCAAGAAAGCACTGACACCTACACAGACACAGAAGATACCACTGATGATCCCACAAGACATGTTCCCAGCAAAAATAGGTCCCCTAAGGTATGAGGAGTTTAAAAATAGCACTAGCGGGGTGTGATGGCTACAAGCATCAGGAAAAGAACCTGAGGCTTGAGCCAAGGGTGGAATGAAGTGGAATCAGGCTGGAAGATGGTCGCTATTATAAGCCAAGCGGCCATCTTGTTCAGAATATTGGTTCACTTGCAAATAACTAGATAGATTTCACTAGACACTAGAATGAAGCTTACATAGAATGTTAGGAATGTGGTAGATTAGCAGAGAAGCAATAAAACCGAGGGAAAATCCGGCCAGCTCTTGGCACGGAAAGACAGGATGACAAATGGATACTGCAAGGTCACTGAGGCTTGCCGAGAGACAAAGAAAGCGTAGAAACCAGACCATGCGTTATCTGTATCAAAATAAACATAGCCTTTAGGGAGGTGGGCACGGCCCGGATTGAGTGCGGCAGCAAATCACAAACTGTCAGACTAACATGAAGTTTGCCAATTTACCGTCAATGTATGGAATGCTTTTGTACTAACAATGGGAGGTATTAACCCACGTGGGGTGGAATAAAGTGTCATCGGGAGGTGGGCTAATTGGGATGTACCTAATTATGTATTTGGGGTATAAAACCCCTTGTCGGGGGGGAGACGGGGCTCACTCTTTGCGATTCAATCCTGTGTGAGCATTTGTGTGACGACACAATAAAGTTTGCCTTTCCTGAAGAGACTCGTGTTCAGACAATCCTTGCTTGTGTCTGGTCCGGCGCCGTCCTGAAGTGAACCTAGTGATTCCGGTTACAATTATTCACGCAAAAATGTTTTATTACACTGGATGAATTCAAGCTGTAAATATGCTGAAAATTGTCCGATTTCAATCAAATCTGAACTCTAATGAGAAAAAAAGAGTTTTGTGAGCTCTCCTGACAACGAGCAATGGCACTAGTGGCCTGCTCTACAGTGGGGCCCGCTCAGGTGTCGCAAGGATGTAGCTTGATTGTGCCATTACTGGGACAACTGCTCCTTATGCAAATCAGACTGCAACACCCAGAAAGGGTGGCCAATACTGAAATGACAAGGACATCATCCCTGACGATCCTTTCAGCCTTTTTAGGCCTCATCGGTAGGGTATAGCTGACACCCATCTAGACAACTCGAGCAAGGGGTCCACGTCTGAACTCTATGTGATACTGAAGTATTCTCTAAATACATAGGTTAAGAAACAATATAGTACTTAGGGAATGCAATTGATAACTACAAAGTCATAACTGACTTGTGAGGTCATAGTAGAACTGGTTCTTTAGAATGTTACTGGAGCTACAGCTCTGTGGTAAATAAGATCTCTGGCTTCTCTTCGATTAGCTTCTGATGGATCTCTATCAGTTATTGGGAGTCATACATATTTATCTTTCTTATGCAGTGTGTGAAGACACAGGTAACGATAAACTATATCATTTTTGAATAGTATAATATCTAAATTGCATCTAAAATACCGTAAGTAATGGACACCTTCAATTCTTTCTCTGATCATTATGGTATTTAATCTTTTGGCCATATGATGAACTGCTTTAGTTAATTTTGTTTATAATTTTCCTGACATTGTGCAAATTCTATTCCTAAATATTCTAATTTAGTAAGAACCAGGGGCAGAGATGTAGCAAGGTCATGAGGCGCCCGGGGGCAAGTCCTCCGCTAGCGCCCCCTTTGTGTTAATTTGTATTTTTAATACTGTTATTGTCTAGGTTTCTATTTTACAGTTATTATATCTAATATCATTACTACATGTGTCCCTGCAGCCTTTTCCACCCCCCCCCCCGCCCGTATAGAATATGTTTTACAACTGTGAAAGCTTTGAGTGGCCTTTGTTTGCCGCTGAATCAGACTATTGTGTGTTTGTGAAATATCTTATCTCACATCTAAAGTATTCAGACAATCTGATGATCATGTTGTGATTACATGGCACCCTACAATAAGGAACTACTATCGAAATTCTGTACATAAACCCAACTTGTTTTCTGACACAAACATGCACACATGGATGGCTATGGACAGAACATGGGACATCATGTCTCTGTATGGAGACCTCCATATGCAGGAAAGCACCTTCACTGTGCTGGCCATCCATATGTAAGAGCAATGCAGTTCCAGAAAACATGATGGGTTTCGGCAACTCTACACAGTTGATATGGCATTTACTAGCACTCATGCACACAGGCACAGACAATTTAAACAAATAAAACTTACACAAATGCATTTACACAGGCAAATAAGTTGTGACGCAAATACACCCTTGCATTTGTACCACAAAAGCAAATACACATGTGCATGATCACACCACAAAAATATTTTTTTGTATTCACTACAAAACTAGACATCAATTCACAATTAGATGAAGGAAATACAGTAAAGGAAAAACAAATGATCAGAGGGCACCATATGCTGATTACTTCATTATTACAAGGGGGTGACCCTAAATGTCTAAAATATATGCATATGACGTGTTGGATATGGAATTTAAAACGTAGCTTTCAATGAACAATTTAATAATACTAAATGTAGAACAAACAGAAAACAAACATTCCAAAAAGGAGACCAACAGCTGCTTGGCACAGACCCGGGACTGCTTTTGGGAGGTGTAGGATTGACTCCTCATTTTGTTCCCCATCCACTCCTATGTGCAGGTTACCCAGCATACAGGGTGTTTGTCTTTGTATTATGCGTGAATATTGTTAATATCGTTATTGTCTATGTTTATGTCATTGTGATTATTGATAATACCATTACTTTGCATGTCACTGCAGCCTTCCCAACCCCCTCCCACACACACACACTGAATATGTTTTACTGCTTTGAAAGCCTTGAGTAGTCTTTGTAAGCCAAACATTGCTGCTGTATCGGACTATTGTGTGCTTGTGCAATCTCTTATCTATTATCTATTCTAAAGTATTCAGACAGTCTGATGATCAAACTGTGAGTACATGGCACCCTATTGTTTCTTGTCTGGAGATTAAAATGGGATATGGCTACCTAACCGGTGCAGGCTCCGGCCTTGCCCTTGGATATGGGATGAGATGGATCCTTTGCCACCAGCCAGCTCGGTGACCACTGTATCTTGTCTTGGAGTCGTTCCTCGCTGCAAATAACACCCACCACCTTGATGATGGACGCTGGCTGAGTTCCCCCTACCTCCCTCCTATCTATGCCCCTCAGCATTGATATACTTTTTGGCTGTTGACCCCCCCCCCTGTCATTCATTTCTGTGCTCACGAGACTCTTCCTGGGGACATTATTGTTTTCTGATTTTCTGCTGCAGTTTTTCATTATCCCCCCCCCATTGTCTGTGTATTCTTCCGAGTGAACATGCAGACCTACTTGATGACATTTGGGACTTGCTGATGATTGTCTGATGGTGCATTGGGACCTCCTTCCCCCTTCTTTATTTTTTTATTAATTATTGAATTAATAGGCAGTCCTTTACCGTATTCCCCTGGTTTTCTTGATGCCCCACTGTCGGACTCCGCTGTTTTTTAGCTTTTCTGAATCTACCCACCCAATTTGTTTTGTTTCACTCACCCTTTTTACCTTCCCCTCCTTTTTGATATATTTTTTATATATTTCTTTGTGCTTGTCTTTGTGGCCATTATTTATTTATTATGTTTCTGTGCAGCTGATATGTTTTCAAAACAAAAAATTTCAAATCTAAAAATAAAAAAAATGGGGTCTGGCTGGAGACTGGCTCACTTGAGGAGGAAAGGGACACGGTGTCATCTTACATTTGTCTCCAGGTCTCTCCTTGCACTGCATATATTTGACTCATATGTTTAATTAAGAGTCTGTTTTAACCCAAGATCTAAGTGCTGCCTCGTTTAAAGGGAACTCTATAACCACTCTTTCATTGCACCCGTCCATAAGCTTTGGCTAAGGGCTGATGAAGACATGAAGGACCTCTTGTGGAGAACGGTTGTCCTGCAAGGGAAAGGCATTAGCAGATGTGACCTGGTTGGGGTACTGATATCTGTGAGGCTGGCTCGCATCGGTGGGATTGTATGCGCTCTAAAGCTGGACTCAAATGTTTAAGTGATCCCTGCAGCAAGAGTTGTGGACCAATGGCACGAATGTGGTGCAACACAGAGGAAGATGGGAGATTCTCAAGGGGGTAAAGAGAAGCCTCAAGCAATACAGACAAAACCCCAGCATGGACCTGTTCCAAAGTGTGTGAATGGAGGTCTTCTTTATGCACAATGATGGAGGTGTGCTGAACGAGGAAGATTTAACACAATGTGGAGTGTACAAAGTATGAGGTCCCGGGTTGGATCGAGCCAAAGGTACATTTGTAGCCAGTAGTATTGCCTGGCGACAGTGGGCAAGATTGGAGGTCCCCATTGGAAATTTACTGGAATGCTGGCCAGCTGTCAAAGATAGCCCACACTATACTCCTAGTCAAGGATGGCAAAGGGAGCTGGAAGGCCTAAATCTGTTTGGACCAGCGGTGAACTCTATAGTCGTGGGAGAGACTGAAGCCCTCTGTCCTGCACATAAAGGAAATGAAGCAGCTGAGCCCGATCCCCAGCTCAAGATGGCAGCTGTCACAGAGGTCAAGAACCTCATTTTGTTAGTGGAGGAGCCAGAGGAGCTTGCCAACACCCCAGCTGAACAACTGACATTAGGGCAGAGAGTCACCGACCTCTGTCCCCAAGGTGCTGCTTCAGATTCCTGAAGAGATGAGGACAGCCTCATGTCAGTAGAGGAACCTAAAGTCATCTCAAATAATCTCATTACAGCAATAACAGTTAAACTTGACCCTGTCCGACCAGGAATGCTCACCTGTTCACAGTTGGTGGTCACTCCCTCTATGAAGGGGGAGGGGACGAACTATCGGGGTCTGATGCCTGATCCTGGAATATGCAAGGTGAATTCAAGATACTTGGCTGCACTTGACGTCACTCAGTTTTCTTATCCATGAGTTCAAGGAAACATTACAGACCGCTTGTTTTTGCTTATGCAATCCTCTGTAGAAGGTCTTTCACTGAGCATTTCAATTGCATCCAGAGGACAATTATCATCCACACCTGGTGGCCATTCTCTACCTTTCTCTGACCTCAGCACTCAATTGTGTATACTATTTTCAATTGGAATATTGCTTTGTTTTGGATTTACAGTACTTCATAAATTCTGCCTGTTTACACACTATTGAACATATTCTGCTCATCTGCTGGGCTTGATTTTGAAATGGTCTGACTACATCTCCAGATTGCACTTTTTGTACTGCGAACCTGGATTTGCCCCCATGCTCGCTCCTGTTACTGGCAAGATACTTTTATTTTTGGCCAGCCAAACAATGTGGTTTGGGTAGGACTTGTGCATCCTGTGCTCTGAAATTTGGTAAATTGTGACAGCAATGGAAGATCTGCTAATCCCACCAAGAACAATACCAATCTGAACAAAAATAATATAATTGAATATTATAGTACAATTACATACATAAGTATTACATATATAATTACATAATAAAATAATATTAACTGGATCTATATGAATTAAATACAAAATATATCATATTATAATGTAAATAATTACATTTGCATTTTATGATGAGTTAAATGATATTTACCTACAGGGATATTCAGAGAGCACCAAATCGATCCAAAAAAAGCTGGCTACCAGCCAAACAGACCGCCAACCAGCCACCAACGGGGTACAAAAAAAAAACCACGCAACTTTTAAAAGGGGTTTACAAAAAAAAGAGTACTGCATGAAAATGCCTGGGAATAATATACAGTATAAGGTCCTATGAATAATACTTAGAGAGGTCTGTTACATACAGAAAAAAAAAATTTTTTAGGAAAAATATGAATAAGAAATTCTCCCAAAAAAACCTGAAAAGCTTAAAAAAAATCCTAAAAGATAATTACACTTTTTGTTGCAAATGAAAAGCATAAAGGGTTGAATAAAGATTTAATAAAAACGGGGAATATTTTTTACATTGAAACCAAAGGGATTCGCCTGATTAAACCGGTCGAATGAAACCACCGAAAATCAGGGCATTTCACTGACATGTCGGTGCTGTTCAGTGTTCTCTGAATAGATTAACCATTACTTCTCTATGGGGAGATCACTGTCCCCAAAGATCACTGTATTTCTCTAGCAAGTCGCCAATAATTGGAAAATTGGCAGCTTTTTGAATAGCCGAATGGCCACGAAACTGCACCGTATGGGGAAATTCACTGTTAGGTGTAGTTTTGGGGCCAATTCGGTGCTCTTTGACTAACCCTGTTAGTTTCAGCTACTAAGTAGATATACTGTTTGGTAATGAGACATAAGATAAATTAATAAATTAAACTATTACATTAAATAAATTATATATTTATTTTTATAAAAGCTACCCCACCATTTTCCCCCCTAAACCAGTAGGATTCATTGTGACAAAAACAATATTTACTGGCTGTCCCCTATACACCAATGCATCGTCTGGCATGTGGTTTATTTTTCATTAATTTAGTTAATGCACCAGCTAGTTTCGTAATGATTTGGATGAACCAAATGCGAGTAAATTGTAATTGTAGTGGTAACATGTAGTTGGCATATATTGATGCATTCATATTGATTTATGTCCTTTGTTTCATGATCCTCTTGATGTTCCTTTTGTAGTTGCTGATGACATTGGACCTCATATGCTGAGACGCATCTCTGCTCTACTCACCCCAGAAGAATGCCAAGATTTCATTACGAGACTCCAAACGCCCCAAGAAGACATTGTTGAGCTAGTTGAAAGCCTTTCTGAAGGAGAGAATAAACAGCGCCGCAGACGCAGAGAAATTGGTAAATACAGGAATTTGTGATATATTACTGATTTAATATAAAGACATGCTTAAATAAAATTGTATTGCCTTCTGACAGATTGAAGAGGTCAAGAATTGTGTCCCAGAACAGTATAAATGAAATAATTTACATTAATAACTAGCTACTAGTCCCAATAATTCATTGGACAATAAACAGTCATCAGGAAGAACAGAAGATGGCAATGTGGAGGCAGTACTTAATTTCCAGAGGATTCACTTGTGACACCTGTGGTTTATTTACAAAATGAATATGATGAGTTTAGTTCACCTTTCAACACTTTCTCAATTTAAGATGTACATCCTCTGAAAAATAAACTCAGCCTTAAAATTGCCTTCTCCAGCCAATCCATTGTCTCTCCTCCACAAAGTGACACTGAATGCTAGAGCGCACACAGGGTTGTGCTTGGCTCCCTGAAGTCCTATGGACTCTAGGAGCCAATACCTGTGGCAGGAAGTGGCACTGCTGCCAGTGTCTTCAGGCAGGTACCTGATATTACACCTCAAATCGCTAATTTAAGACGGGGCCAGAATAGATAAGCAGCTCCCTTGTTTCATACAAGGCTGGAATAGGGCTTGTTGCTTGATTAACTTGCTTTTGTGGATTCAATTTAAAGTTTTGACTCCTGAAAGCTGATTCAATATGGTCACTGAAGCTTGCACAATAAAACATGATCGTGTAATGTTTTAAAGTAAAATGTGTAGAAAACAAAAATTGGTTTATGAACCCATTAATGGCAGAAGTTTTTTATTTTGTTAATGACTGAGGCTATGTTCGCACATTTGCTTGGTCTCACATTAAGTATATATGCTCTTGTTAACCTTACCAATTGTGCTTAACCGTCACAGTTTAAGCATCCGATTGCACAGTCTTCTAGGGCAGTGGTCCCCAACCGCGGTCCTCAAGTACCACTAACAGCTCAGGTTTTAAGGATTACCTTGGGGAAATGCAGACTGAATCCTGCAATCACTGAGCAGCAAATCATATGACCCGTGCTGTGCTTTAGCTATCTGGAAAACCTGACCTGTTGGGGGTACTTGTGGACCACAGTTGGGAACCACTGTTCTAGGGTAAGCGCAACAGACACTGGAAGCCTTTTCTTTCTTTCAAAACTCTGTTTATTAGAAAATTTGCAGATAATGCAAAAATTAAGCAAACATTGCCAATCCGTCCATCAGCAGTAGTCCAGTATGGGAGAACAGCATAGATCAGTGCAATAGACATCGGTTGAGAAAGGACCGCTCATAGGAATACAAAAACAAGATTAGAGTATCTCTTGCTGTGGGTGGGACAGCAGCACTCATGAAGGCACGTATGGCTAAAACAGTACAGCAGAAAACAAAAAGCAAGCCAAAAAAATATAGACAATATGTTACAAGAAAAAAATAAATAAAATAAAACCCTGTGCAGTCTACATATGGATGTCACTGGGCAGGGCCGGCCCAAGCCACTGTGCTGCCTGGAACGAAGGATGAATTGCTGCCCCCCCACCCCAAAAAAACATGGTGTGTATGAGCATATCACAGGGCACCACATATCACGGCCCACTGTCCCACACATTCATATACCGTCACACACGCTTCCTCATACAAACTTGCAGTCACACACACATAACACAGCCAGTAACGGGGAGATGCAGAGGATTAATGACTCCGGAGGGCACAGAGTTACTTTCGATTAGGAAGCGCCTCACCGAAGGTACGAAAGAAATTAGGAAAATGCTTGTTTTTTCACCATGATTTAATAATTCATGGAATACTAAGGGGGGGGGGTAAAAGCCATAAAGCGGCATTAAAACGTGCGGCGTCCCAGTTAGACATGTGCACAGCACAAAATTTCGTTTTGAACTAATGGATAAGTCCTAAAATGCAATTTATTTAGTTGCTAAAGAAATTCGTTTTCAGTTCTTTAGTATGAAAACTAATTTCATTCATCCGAAAACCAGTGGATACAATTTACTATTGTAGTGGCTCCTCAGAGGGCTGAGATCGCTGCTTGTTACAGTATCACTCACTCTCAGCACAATGTGGGCCATATTACATAGTTGGTGCTAACTTAACCAGAGCTGTTGTAAACTTCCCAGAGCCATTATAGCCTATCGAGGTTTTCAGTTTACAACAGCTCTGATTAAGTTAGCACCAACATTGTAATACTGTCCCATGTCAGGCAAAGTTGTTACAGTAACTGACTGCTGCTCATAACAGCGCTCAGAGTTTCAGTAAAACTAGTAAATAATATTTTTATATATAAGAGGTTAGAACAATATTATTTCCTTGTTTTACTGAAACTCTGAGCACTGTTACTGTCAGTTACTGTAACAGCTGAGCCTGATACATTGTACTGAGAGAGAATGTAACAAGCAGCCGATCTCAGCGCTCACAGCCACTGGATTTAAAGGGCTACAAAAAAGTCTCCTCTCTGTATAATGTTTAGAACATCCACCTGCATTAATTAATACCCCTCTCTGTATAATATATAGAACATCCTCCTGAATTAATTAATGTCCCTCTCTGTATAGAACATCCTCCTTAATTTATACCTTTCTCTGTATAATGTGTATAACATCTTCCTGCATTAATACCCCTCTTTGTATAATGTATAGAACATTATCCTGCATTAGTTAATGCCCCTCTCTGTATAGAACATCATACAGCATTGGCATGTGGAGGGTGCAGAACTTCGGATGTTGCAATGTTGCGCTCTTCATTGCTGGTCTCCTTCACTCAATGTAATATCACAAAAAGGACTGAAACTAAAATGTAGTGCATTTTATTATAGTTTCTTTCGTTTTTTGTACTGAGCAGTTTCGTTTCTCTTGAGTCATACGAAAACTAAATTATCCCAAAATTCGAACTAAATCGTTTTAGTACTAAAACGAATGCACATGTCTAGTCCCAGTCATTTCTGTAATTCCCCCATCAAACCCTGGCAGCTCCATACTAACCCCCCCCCCCCAGTTTAGAAAGGTAAAAATGTGATTTATTTGTTTTAGCAAAGTCACCCAGGCCAGTGAAAAGCAGATCCCCCAGCTATTAACAACTAACAACAGCTCCCATCATGCTGTGCGGGCTGTAAGGGAGCTGCAGATTGTCTTCAATCTGGGCCTCGTGCAGCCCTCTTTCAGCAGCTCCCTCAGGACTCTGGGACAGGGTGCCTGTTGTCCAGGCCTTTCCTCAACCAGGACAGAGGAGCTGGCAGTGCTTTAAGGGGGCAGCAACATGTCCCTGTGAGGAGGGATGGGAGGGAGGGGAACCTCCATAACACACCCGGGGTGGCATAGAGTCTCCTGTATGAAATCAAGCCAGGGCTAACTCCTCAGCAGCCTCATGGTTCCCCGAGATTCATTTAAAGGCGTGCACTTCCCTACGCCATCAGAGCCCTGCCGCACGTGTCATGTGACAGGCTCTAAACACCTTGTTCAGTCTCACAGCCACACTGCGCTGCAGAAGAGACCACAGCCAGGCTGCATCGCTGGTAAAACTTAAGCTGATGGCCTCCATGCATGCTGAAAGCACGGGTGCCGGCCCACTGAAAGGGGCAGTCACGGCTTGGTTTTCAACGGAACACTGTCCTGCAGCCATGTCCGGGCTGGTGGCCTTTTGAAAGAGCAGCAAAATGCTGCCCCTGACAAAGTGCTGCCTGGAGCAGCTGCTCCACCCTGCTCCATGGACAGGCCGGCCCTGTCACCGGGTAATGGAAGTGAAGAGGGGTACCAAAGTCAGAGCGCACATGATTATACTGAGACGAGACTTCCCACACTCCGCGGAGCAGAGTTACGTTGGGAAGAGAGCCATGGTTCCCATGTTCAAGTGCATTTTGGTAATGAATCATGTAGTTGAGCTGTCAGGCATTCCATTTTGTAGATGTACCATATTTTAGCGGTGATCGCTGGTAAGACCGCGAGGTCACCCTTGGATTTGAGCACACTGGAAGCCTTTTAACATTAATTTATTTGCTCAATCCAATGAGTGTTTCTCATACACTTCAAAATAAAATCAAACAGAAAATAAATCCTCGCTCTCCCCAGAGCACTAATTATAACACAGTTAATCCCTGACTATCACTGGATGGCTAGATCCATTTACCAGTCTCAAAAAATGCATGACATAGAAACACAAAGATATATATATATATATATATTTCAACCTTTCTACCTTGGATGCCTGCAGAGCTTCTTGAAGGGAAATGTAGTTTAGACTACTCCATTTTCACCCATGTAGTGGATACAGACTGTATAGGATCCTGGGTCCTAAATACCTCCCTTCCACAACCACACCTCTGACACAGTCACACACAGGCATGTATTTGGCCATAGGGACTACAGAGAGATTCTTGGTAGAATGATGGCTCAGTGGGCCGTTGTGAATACTGGTTCACCACGCGGCTCGCTCTGCCCTTAAAGGGTGAGGTGAGAACTTCCTCACCATCTGTAAAACAGAACAGTGTGCCAGTGTCTCATATTGGGGCCGCCGTGCCGGTGAGACTCGCTACGCATCCACTGCACCTTAAGACATGGTGTGCACTCAACCTCAGTGCCGCTGCATTGCTTTACCGAATCACTCTGCAGAAACTCCGATATGTAGAGCGATTGGTTGAGCGATCCGGTTAGTTTTTAAAATATTTTCGTGCGTGTTTGCATAATTAAAGTGGGCCAGTCTGAATAAAGTCCAGGGCTGATTTTTTTGTCCCAGTCCAGCCCTGGTCACATTATATATATATACAGTGGGGCAAAAAAGTATTTAGTCAGCCACCAATTGTGCAGGTTCTCCCACTTAAAAAGATGAGAGAGGCCTGTAATTGTCATCATGGGTACACTTCAACTATGAGAGACAAAATAAGAAAAAAAAATCCAGAAAATCACATTGTCTGATTTTTAAAGAATTTATTTGCAAATTATGGTGGAAAATAAGTATTTGGTCACCTACAATACAGTACAAACAAGCAAGATTTCTGTCTCTCACAGACCCGTAACGTCTTCTTTAAGAGGCTCCTCTGTCCTCCACTCGTTACCTGTATGAATGGCACCTGTTTGAACTTGTTATCAGTATAAAAGACACCTGTCCACAACCTCAAACAGACACACTCCAAACTCCACTATGGTCAAGACCAAAGAGCTGTCGAATGACACCAGAAACAAAATTGTAGACCTGCACCAGGCTGGGAAGACTGAATCTGCAATAGGCAAGGCGCTTGGTGTGACGAAATCAACTGTGGGAGCAATCATTAGAAAATGGAAGACATACCAGACCACAGATAATCTCCATCGATCTGGGGCTCCACGCAAGATCTCAACCTGTGGGGTCAAAATGATCACAAGAACGGTGAGCAAAAATCCCAGAACCACACGGGGGGACCTAGCGAATGACCTGTAGAGAGCTGGGACCAAAGTAACAAAGGCTACCATCAGTAACACACTACGCCACCAGGGACTCAAATCCTGCAGTGCCAGACGTGTCCCCCTGCTTAAGCCAGTACATGTCCTGGCCCGTCTGAAGTTTGCTAGAGAGCATTTGGATGATCCAGAAGAGGATTGGGAGAATGTCGTATGGTCAGATGAAACCAAAGTAGAACTTTTTGGTAAAAACTCAACTCGTCGTGTTTGGAGGAGAGAGTATGCTGAGTTGCATCCAAAGAACACCATACCTACTGTGAAGCATGGTGGAGGAAACATCATGCTTTGGGGCTGTTTTTCTGCAAAGGCACCAGGATGACTGATCCGTGTAAAAGGAAGAATGAATGGGGCCATGTATCATGAGATTTTGCGTGAAAAACCTCCTTCCATCAGTAAGGGCATTGAAGATGAAACGTGGCTGGGTCTCTCAGCAGGACAATGATCCCAAACACCCTGCCCGTGCAACGAAGGAGTGGCTTCGTAAGAAGCATATCAAGGTCCAGGAGTGGCCTAGCCAGTCTCCAGATCTCAACCCCATAGAAAACCTTTGGAGGGAGTTGAAGGTCCGTGTTGCCCAGCAACAGCCCCAAAACATCACTGCTCTAGAGGAGATCTGCATGGAGGAATGGGCAAAAATACCAGCAACAGTGTGGGAAAACCTTGTGAAGACTTACAGAAAACGTTTGATCTCTGTCATTGCCAACAAAGGATATATAACAAAGTATTGAGATGGACTTTTGATATTGACCAAATACTTATTTTCCACCATAATTTGCAAATAAATTCTTTAAAAATCAGACAATGTGATTTTCTGGATTTTTTTTCTCATTTTGCCTCTCATAGTTGAAGTGTACCTATGATGACAATTACAGGCCTCTCTCATCTTTTTAAGTGGGAGAACCTTCACAATTGGTGGCTGACTAAAAACGTTTTTGCCCCACTGTGTATGTATATATATATATATATATATATATATATATATACATACAAACAAAACCAGGGAGAGAGCAATCCAGTCAACACATTCAAAAACCAACAACTACAGCTTCATGCATGGGTACATTATACCAGATTTTACCACATGTTGAACAATTCTTAAATCTAATCTTTGTTGAAAAAAATGGTGGAAATTTAGTTTGCAATGAACTGCCGTGAATTGCTTAAGCATGCCAACAACGTCAATGTAAACCACCCTCTGGCAGGTCCTACTCTGCAAACCTAATGACTGCCCTTCATGGGATAAACTCACTTACTGAGGAACCAGGCCTTTCCTGGAGCTCCCGCAGATCAAGGTTAAATAGAACCTGGAGGAGGAGTACCTGTGGCAGGGAGAGTATGCACCTCTCCCTGCCACAGGTACTCCTCCTCCAGGTTCTATTTAACCTGTTAAACTTTTACGTTGTGGGCAGGCTTATGCAATTCACGGCCGTTCATTGCAAACTAAATTTCCACCATTTTTTCAACAAAGTTTAGATTTAAGAATTTCTCAACTTGTGGTAAAATCTGGTATTATGTACCCATGCATGAAGGCTGTTGTTGGTTTTTGAATGTGTTGACTGGAGTGCTCTCTCCTTGGTTTTGTTTGTATTTTACATTTGAGACGCACCCGCACTGAAAGCTTAGTTTAGGTTGAGTGCTAACCCCCATGTGTTTTTTATATATATATTTACATTAGTGATTCATTAGTGAGATATCCTGTAATAAGACAATATAGTCATATAGCCAATCTTCGTGAGTCTGCATTACTTTGGCTATTTAAACAAGTCACAAATATCTATATTGGTTTTTATTTAGGGACATATTGGCGATGGTGTACTGGGCATGTCATTCATCATGAAGGAATTAAACAAAATGGGTTTTCAGGAAGATTTTTTGTTCAGAATATTCAAATTATACTCAAACAGGCTGAGTTTTTTTTTACAAGTTTATTAAACTCACATTAAAAAAATTAGATAATCAATTTGTTTATTCCACACCCACAATCCTACATTTAATAAATGGGGATATTTATGGAAGGAAACAATGTTTGTTGTATTTTCACAGTATTTTTGTCATCTATTTTCTAGTGTATTTCATCAATTTATCTCCAGTATCCAAGCTGGAAGAATCCCAGTGATTCAACATGCTATATTTTCATTAAAATAAAAGTTTTAATCAAGTCAGGAAAGTTCAACAGCATGATCTATTAAGTTACTAGCATAGATCTGTAAAGCTCATCAATTTATCGGTTGTATGTATTATTTCTTCTCACAGTGAGCAGAGAACATTGTAAAGAAGAGCTGGCTAAATGGTACGAAGCAAATGGAAATTCAGTTTATTGGGATCGTGTTTCTGATGCCTTAATAAAAGTGGACCGTATTGATGTTGCCAAAGGTAAATGTGTGTGTTGTTAAGTGTCAGCCGAGGCTGAGTATTTAATTATTTAATTTGGTATAAGAAAAATTATATACAATGGCTAGCCGTTTCTTTTCACAATGTATAAATGATTTTTTTTTTTAATGAAGTGGACTTGATCTTGAATAGATGATTTAAACTTGCAAAACTAAAGAAGATTGACAGACCATAATGCAACATTACCAAAATCTCTGCAATATGAGTTGTTCTCAGCAGAGGCGTAACTAGAAACCTCAGGGCCCCCAAGAATCCATGAAGGCCCACCCCCCAAAAAATATCCATGTTTAATTTTTTTTTTCTGCAATATAAAGCAATAGTACGCAATTTTTATTAATTATTTCAACTTACTTTAATTGAAAACAGTAGTAGTTTTAACCACTTCAATGCAGAGGACGCGCTCAGCGCGTCCTCCGCATTACTGCTGGTATGCGGAGGACGCGCTGAGCGCGTCCTCCCATTGGGGTCAGCGTTCGGCCGGGTTCCGGCCGATCGCTGGCCCCCCCGGTGCGGGCTGACATCCTCGATGTCAGCCCAGCATCCGGGACCGCAGCCGCTGAAATTAGGTGTCATCGCGGCAGCGCGATGACACCTAATTCAGGCGCCCCCCCCGCATGTGCGGAGGAGGCGCCTGAAAGGGAGGGGGGGAGGTACTTCGAACCTCTCTCCCTCCCGATCGGCGGCGTTGCGGGGGTTAACCCAGGCACCATTTGGAAGGGCACAGCCTGCCCTTCCAAATGGTGCCTGGCATTAACCCCTGGGGAGCTGGATCGCGAATTGGCGCTGAAAAGCGCCGGTTCGCGATCCTTTCCCGGAGCTGGCCGACATCTTGGATGTCGGCCAAGCCTCCGGGAACTCCCCCTGAGGACTGGTGTCATCGTGCGTAGCACGATGACGCCAGTCCTAGAGTTAACCCCTAACTGCCACCAACGGTGGAGATAGGGAGTTCCAATGAACTCCCTATCTCCCGATCCGTGGCAGCTAGGGGTTAATGTTTGGTATGGTTGGATCGGCCAGAGCATGGCCGTTCCAACGATACCAAACACTACTGTGAAAAATTTTGTAAAAAAAAAAAAAAATTAAAAAAAAAAAAAAATTAAAAAAAAAATTATAAAAAAAAAATAAACTATTTTTTCTTTTTTTTGGTTTGTTAATGCAGCAATATTGTTCCCATTTCAATTATAATGTGAACAATGATGCTGCACTAACGATTTTTGTATGCGGTGCGTTTGTTAAAAATCGCGTAATTTTCCCCAAAAAAAAATGTAACGAGACCCCATCTCTAATTTTTTTAACAAGCGCACCCCATACAAAATATAACCGCAATTGCTCGCATGTTAAAATGTGAAAAAAAAACACTTTACACGTTGTAAATTATTGAAAATACATATTTTATTGCATTTTTTGTTATAATATACAGACATGACATAACGTATACATATAATAATGACATATTATGAATCTACCGAGTCTGACGGAAAGAACGATATATAATATGTCTGGGTAATATACTAAAATAAGCCTTCAAAACACGTTTAAACATGATGAGCAAAACCGGTAAAAATGACCTCAGCACAGAGGTGTGAAAAGCCTCAGCAGCAAAAGGGTTAAAATAGGACTTGGTCACTGGGCAGGTCGCACTGATGGCCTGCAAAATATAAGGAAAAATTCATAAATTAAGGCAATTTATACATACGTGGTGCCCGTCGGGTGGAGGTTAACGCCGGCAGGGCGTACTAGTGCCATTTGCTGCCGTGGGCCTCTGATTCAGCTCGCAGCTGACGTGCGTCATTGACTGCAGGGGGACGACCTGAGTTCAGGCTGTCACGTAGCACCCAACTGTGCACGCCGGCTGCGGGGAGGGGCCGAGGTGGGCCATTGAAGTCAGCAGGGCGTACCAGTACACCCTGCATCTTGAAGGCCCACACCCTTTGACCAATCCAGATACATGTTTACTCAGATATCAGGCCCAGGTCCCAGATACATGTATACCCAGACAGAGGCAGCTCTAGAGTTTTTGAGGCCTTAGAGAGGGCCTCACGTTTGAGTTTCACCTAACACCCATAATGAAAAAAAATGTAAGTGATACAAAGCTAACTGTATAAATTCCATATTTTAAGACAGTCAAACCTTAAATCCTAAAAACTATGAATTTCTAGCAATGTATCAGTCTCATATCAAATTATTAATGCAGAGGCGGAGCTTAGCGTGAGGATGCGAGAAGACGCATCTTCATGCTAAGCTCCAGTGAGTCTTCCATGCGCAGTCACCTGAAAATTCAGTCATGCCTGCTCTAGTGCCACGTGGCAACATTTTTTTAAAACGACACTACTACTTACATAAGCTGTAACTGCACAAGTGACTCCAATTTTCACAAATTATGGTGACAATTCACTAAATAGGGAATTCACCCTCTTTTTGGCGAAATGGATCCACTAAAATGTGGCGAAAAGCAAAGCGACTTAAGGTGAATTGGCCCTTTAGTTTCTAACTTCCATAATAACCCCTAAAATGCCAAACAATGTGGCATGTAGACTACTCATTAACCCCCAAAATGCCATTGATCAAGGGAAAACATGAAGGGCACTATCCAGGGCTGGCCCAAGCCACTGTGCTGCCTGGAGCGAAGGATGAATTGCTGCCCTCCCACCCCCAAAAAAACATGGTGTGTATGAGCATATCACAGAGTGCCACATATCACGGCCCACTGTCCCACAAATCCACATACCGTCACACACACTTCCACATACACACTTACATACTTCCACAGTCACACACATGCAGTCACACAGCCGGTAACGGGGAGACGCAGAGGATTAATGACTCCGGAGGGCACAGAGTTACTGTCGATTATATTTCACAGGGTGTTCCTTTAAATAGGAAGCGCCTCACCGAAGGTATGAAAGAAATTAGGAAAACGCTTGTCTTTTCACCATGATTTAATAATTCAGGGAATAATGGGGGGTAAAAGCCGTAAAGCGGCATTAAAACATGCGGCGTCCCAGTCATTTCTGTAATTTCCCCATCAAATCCTGGCAGCTCCATTCTAACCCCCCCTCAGTAAAGAAAGGTAAAAATTAGATATATTTATTTTAGTAAAGTCACCCAGGCCTTGCCAGGCCAGTGAAAAGCAGATCCCCCAGCTATTAACAACTAACTACAGCTCCCATCATGCTGTGCGGGCTGTAAGGGAGCTGCAGATTGTCTTCAATCTGGGCCCGTGCAGCCCTCAATCGGCAGCTCCCTCAGGACTCTGGGATAGGGTGTCTGTCCAGGCCTTCCCTCAACCAGGACAGAGGAGCTGGCAGTGCTTTATGGGGGCAGCAACATGTCCCTGTGAGGAAGGATGGGCGGGAGGTGAACCTCCATAACACTCGTGGGGGCACAGAGTCTCCTGTATGCAATCAAGCTAGGCCTACCTCCTCAACAGCCTCATGGTTCCCCGGGATTCATTTAAAGGCACGCACTTGCCTACGTCATCAGAGCAGTGCCGCGCATGGCATGTGACAGGCTCTAAACACTGCATTCCGTCTCACAGGCGCACTGCACTGCAAGAGAGACCACAGGCAGGCTGCATCGCTGGTAAACTTAAGCCGATAGCCTCCATGCCTGCTGAAAGGGGCAGGCGCCGGCCCGCTGAAAGGGGCAGTCATGTGCTGGAGGGGCAGGTACGGCTTGGTTTTCAACGGAAACCCTGTCCTGCAGCCGTGTCTGGGCTGGCGGCCTTTGAAAGAGCAGAAAAATGCTGCCCCTGAGAAAGTGCTGCCTGGAGCGGCTGCTCCACCCCGCTCCATGGAAGGGCCGGCCCTGTCACTATCACGTTGCCCTCGCTAAAAACCGGGCCGCAAAGGGGAAAAATTGGCATTCGCTAATTTCCCCTTAGTGTCCCGTTACACCGCTGTCCCCAGCATTCCCTCCATGGTGTCCATAGGACTCCATGGAGGATTGTGCTGCCAGATCACATGACCGGCAGGATCTTGCCTCTTGTGATATCCTGCTGGTCGGCAGAGTCATCGCAGAGGGAGACAGGGGACTTTCTTCCCCCAGTCTCACTCTGCTCCTGATGGCTAGAAGCAGCTGATTGGGCTGCATTCTCGTCTGCAGGATGAGAGGTGAGTGTGTGATTTTTTGGGGGGGGAGGCTTGAGCTGCAGGTAACGGATTCTGCAGCAGCGGAATCCATTACCTACACCTTTGAGCTGGTGGTAACTTTTTTTATTAGCACCAGCTCTTTGTAACTAGCATTAGGACCAAGTTAATCTGTGCTTTCACTTTGCGCTCCCCATGTTAGGTATAGGGAGCGCAAAGTACAGAAAACTCACGCTACGAATCGCAAATTAAAGAGGGCTAACAGGTTTTCTAACCAGTTAGTAATTTGAAGATAATCTGGGTGCAGCGCTATGACCTCCTTTAAGCTAGTGCTAGAGCTGACGCTAGTGTTAGCATGAAGGAGGTGATAGAGCCCAAAATGTATACACTGTGAGGGATGAAGTCTGCCCGTTAAACCTTAATATACAACTTAACTAATGGAAAAATTTATGTAATTCACAATGTGATATATATCCTCACTGTTAACCCCTTCACTGCTGAGCCATTTCAACCCTGTGGAAAGAAAAGGAAAAGTTAAGTTTTTATTTTATATATGATTTTTTCATACACTGATTACACTGAATATGGTCATGTTGGGTATCATTGGAAAGGCAGGACTCTGCCCTCGATTGACCATGTGCACACGGGTACGGAGATACCACAGACTGAAGGACCCTTGTGCCTCCTGGCTAGTGTCCCTGCCTCTATGTCGGGACACTGATCCAGCATCTCCCATCACTGGGTAGGGTGCAGTTGTTGGGGAGCAGGAGCAGCTTTGGGGGCAGGAGGGAGCAGAGAGCATCCACGTCTCTCTGTCACCCTGTGTGATGCTGTTCTGCAGCTGATTGTTTGGGGGGGTCCTGAATGCTGATCCCTGGTGGGGGGACCAGGAGTAACCTGGAGGGCACACAGGGGGTGACCAGGAGTAACATGGGGGCAATTTACTCTCTGACTTGACCCTGGCTGCTGTCTAGCTCCATCTCCCCCCCAGCAGGACTTGCGCACACAGTGTGCCGTGCGTGGGTACAGGAAGATGACGGCACAATGGGGAAGGAGCCAGATGCGGAAGTCCTGCATTCTGTAGTGCACAGCCAGAATTGCAAAAGCGGGCACCACCGCTGTGCAGTCTGTGGTTGTGGAAGCAGAGAGGGCTTCAAAATCAGAGTTCCGGCTGGCCCCGGGCATAAAAAAATAACACGACCGTCTAATTAAAAAGCTGGTACTGCCTGGGCTCCCCCTCCAGTGGTGGAATGCCAGTGCCCGGTAGCAAGTGCGACCCTACTAGTTCCGCCACTGGTTCCCAGAAATTACTTGAACGCTTAAATTTTCTGAATATTCTAACAATCTACTTATAATTTCTAATTTATAGTTTTTTGTATACTAATTTCAAAGGTTTTACATGTACGTCTTTTCATTATACCTTAAACATTCTGTACCTTATAATATATTCAACAGAACTTGGGAAAAATCTAAATCAGGACAGTCTTCTGGAGATGATGAAGCATGTTCATTTATATAGCAAGGAACTGAAGAAACTAAAATCTTCTCTGCTGATTTCTGGAGAGGAGTATAATGAAAACATGCGCACAGGAAGGCAAGGTTTGTACGACAGATTTCTTTCAAGAGCTTTCAAACGGACACTACCACCACAAAACGAAATGTCCTTATTGTGTTTAGTTTATGTTGCATCTGCTTTTACATCTGCTTTTTTTCCTCTTGTATGTTTAGTTAAAAAAATAATCAATTCTTGCACCCTTTCCCTTCAGGTGAATGGTGCCACCATTACTTCTACCTCTCAGACACGTTGCCGCGGGGTCCTCTTGGACCCAATCTATCATTTACTCCTCACATTCAGTCTCTAACCAAATCTTTCTACTTCCACCTAAAAAAACATTTCACGCATCCCTCCCTTTCTTAATCCAGACATTACTAAAATGTTCGTACAAGCTCTTGCCTTGACTACTGCAACCTCCTTCTCTCTGGCCTTAAGAGATCCCATATTCTCCCTGCAGTCTGTAATGAACGCCTGTGCGAGACTCATCCACCTCACCTCCCGCACCTCCCACACCTCACCCATTTGTCAATCTCTACACTGGCTCCCTGTTTCCTTTAGAATCCAATTCAAAATACTGGTGCTCACATACAAAGCTCTCCATAACCGCGCCCCTGCCTACATCTCCTCCAGGCAGGTATAACCGATCCCGGCCACTTTGCTCTGCCATTGATCTGATACAAATCAGTTCAAACCCGCACACCCAACTCTCGCCTTCAGGACTTCTCCCGAGCTGCCCCTTTTCTATGGAACCCCTCCCCCACAACATTAGACTCTCCCCATCTTTCCCCATCTTTCCTGTCCTTGAAAAAGTCTCTGAAAACTTTAGAGAAGCCTATAGGTTCACTCCATGATCACCCCACTGTCATTTCCTCCTCTTCCCATTCAGCCCTCCTGCAACCCGCCACTTCACCTATCCTATTCACCCTCACCTAAAGGGTCACCTGGTTGCCATCTTTACCATGGTCGTCGTGGTTACCTGGTTGTCATGTTACTATGTTGCCACGTTACCTGGTTACCATGGTTGCAGTGGCTACCTGGTTGTCGTGGTTACTATGTTGCCATGGTTACCTGTTGCCATGGTAACCATGTTGCCATGAAAATGTCAGCATTTCTTGGTGCTGTTGCCGTGGTTACCTGTGGTCATGGTTACTATGTTGCCATGGTTACCATGTTGCCATGGTTACTGAGGCTACCTGGTTGCCATGGGAACCATGTTGTGATGGTTACCATGGTAACCTTTTTTGCCATGGTTGTCGTGGTTACCTTGTTGCCATGGTTACTATATTGCCATGGTTACTTGGTTGACATGGAAACCATGGTTGCCATGGTTACTATATTGCCATGTTACCATGGTTACCTGGTTACCGTGGAAACATGTCTGCCATGGTTACCATGGTAACCATTTTGCCATGGTTGCCGTGGTTACCTGGTTGCCATGGGTTACTATATTGCCATGGGAATCAAACCCCGTCCACTTTGCACCCCATGATGTTAATGTTAAAAACAAACATACCATTTAATTGTGCTGCGGTTGTGCTGATTTGTGCTGCACAAATCAATGTTTGTGCCGGTTTGGTTTCCGAGATATTGTGCATTATATTTGATGAAACCCCGCCCACTTTGCACCCCACGTTATCAAATTTTAAAAACAAAAATACCATTTAATTGTGCTGTGTTTGTGCTGATTTGTGCTGCAAAAATGAACATTTGTGCCGGTTTGGTTTGGAAGACATTGGGCATTGTATTCAATCAAACCCCGCCCACTTTGCACCCCACATTATGAAATTTTAAAAACAAACATGCTATTTGTTTGTCCTTTGTTTGTGCTGATTTGGGCTGCAAAAATGAACATTTGTGCCCGTTTGGTTTGGATGATATTGGGCATTGTATTCAATCAAACCCTGCCTACTTTGCACCCCACATTATGAAATTTTAAAAACAAACATTCTATTTGTTTGTCCTGTGTTTGTGCTGATTTGGGCTGCAAAAATTAACATTTGTGCCCGTTTGGTTTGGATGATATTGGGCATTGTATTCAATCAAACCCCGCCCACTTTGCACCCCATGATGTTAAATGTTGAAAACAAACATACCGTTTAATTGTGCTGCGTTTGTGCTGATTTGTGCTGCAAAAATGAACGTTTGTGCCAGTTTGGTTTGGAAGATATTGGGCATTGTATTCAATCAAACTCCGCCCACTTTGCACCCCATGATGTTAAATGTTAAAAACAAACATACCATTTAATTGTGCTGCATTTGTGTGATTTGTTCTGCAAAAATGAACATTTGTGCCAGATTGGTTTGGAAGATATTGGGCATTGTATTCAATCAAACCCCGCCCACTTTGCACCCCATGATGTTAAAAACAAACATCCCATTAGTTTGTGCTACATTTTTGTCACAATTATTTTTAACCTCCCTTGTGGTATTCCCGAGTGTGGCTTGGGGTTAAATTTCAATGCTGAAAGCGGTAACCCCAAGACACACTCGGGCTGATACATACCTGTCCCTGCGCTCCCTCGCTGACCTCCCGCAGTCACCTCCGTCCGATCGCGGTGTCCTGGTTCCCTTCTCACGAGAAGGAAACAGGAAGCCGGACGCGACAATCGGACGGAAGTGAATGCGATTGCAGGAGGTCGGCGTGGGAGGGCAGGTACAGGTATGTTTCAGCCCGAGTGTGGCTCGGCATTACAGTTTTCAGCATTGAAATTTAACCCCGAGCCACACTCGGGAATACCACCAGGGAGGTTGAAAAAAAAAATTGTGACACAAATCATCACAAATGCACCACAAACTATGGTATGTTTGTTTTTAACATTTAACATCATGGGGTGCAAAGTGGGCGGGGTTTAATTGAATACAATGCCCAATATCTTCCAAACCAAACCACACAAACGTTCATTTTTGCAGCACAAATCAGCACTAACACAGCACAATTAAATGGTATGTTTGTTTTTAAAATTTCATAATGTGGGGTGCAATTTGGGCGGGGTTTCATCAAATATAAAGCAAAATATCTCGGAAACCAAACCGGTACAAACGATGATTTCTGCAGTACAAATCAGCACAAACGCAGCATTAACCAACAAGCCCGGTTTCGTGACTTTTGGGTGTTGTAGGGTGACTGCGTGACCTTTTTTAAATGGTTAATAACTCAAAAACAAAACAAGATAGAGCGGAGATTTCAACAGCACAAACCGGAACTAACCAACAAGCCCGGTTTCGTGACTTTTGGGTGTTGTAGGGGGTTGAGTGGCCTTTTGGTGACCTTAATTCAGTCTCATTGTCTGGAAAAAACAATTGCTATTATCTCAAAAATAAAAGCAGCACAAATGTTAATTTTTGCGGCACAAAACAGCACAAACGTAGCACTAACCAAACACAGGGGATTTTTTTATTTCTGCCGATTGTAGGGGGGCCAGCTTCACACGGCTGGGCCAGCTTCACACAGCTCTCTGACGCCTGCAAACGCTTCTGAAATTTCCCGATTCGGGAGAGGTGGGATCACTCCCTCCAGTGCCACCTGCTGGACTAGACTGCTGCTACAGTGCTCATAACAATTATGAGCGCTGTAGGAGCAGATCAGTCCAGCAGGTGGCTCTTTGATCTGCGAAGTGGAGAACACATTCCACATTGCAATAACATGTTACAGAATTTGACAGAACCCCGGGGAGTCAGAAGCATAGCCACTGAATGAAACACAGTGTTTACAATACCATAAAGAGGGACTGAAGGCTAAATTAATACTGCAGGAACCTGTATACAAAGAATATTTAGTGACCGCTCCAATCCTTTATAAATGGACTGTAAAGATGTAAAAAGTAGGGATGGACATGTACCTTGTGATTAGAGACATATGTGAGAAATATTTTCACATATATACAGCTGTCAGTAAAGAGATACAGTGATAGTAA
Organism: Leptobrachium leishanense; assembly: GCA_009667805.1. Classification (NCBI taxonomy): domain Eukaryota; kingdom Metazoa; phylum Chordata; class Amphibia; order Anura; family Megophryidae; genus Leptobrachium; species Leptobrachium leishanense. Next base: position 140,337,884 of record CM019064.1, on the reverse strand, counting down.
ATAGCATTACCAGGGCTTGAGAACTATACAGTCAGGTCCAGAAATATTAAGGACATCGACACAATTCTAACATCTTTGGCTCTATACACCACTACAATGGAGTTGGAATGAAACAAACACAATGTGCTTTAACTGCAGACTGTCAGCTTTAATTTGAGGGTATGTACATCCAACTCAGGTGAACGGTGTAGAATTTACAGCAGTTTGCAGATGTGCCTCCCACTTGTTAAGGGACCAAAGGTAATGGGACAGAATAATAATCATAAATCAAACTCTCCCTTCTTAATACTTGGTTGCAAATCCTTTGCAGTCAATCACAGCCTAAAGTCTGTAACGCATAGACATCACTCACCAGATGCTGGGTTTCATCCCTGGTGATGCTCTGCCAGGCCTCTACTGCAACTGTCTTCAGTTCCTGCTTGTTCTTGGGGCATTTTCCCTTCAGTTTTGTCTTCAGCAAGTGAAATGCATGCTCAATGGGATTCAGGTCAGGTGATTGACTTCAGAATTCATTCATTCGTCAGCAGTCACATCATCAATAAATACAAGCGAACCAGTTCCATTGGCAGCCATACATGCCCACGCCATGATACTACCACCACCATGCTTCACTGATGAGGTGGTATGCTTAGGATCATGAGCAGTTTCTTTCCTTCTCCATACTCTTCTCTTCCCATCACTCTGGTACAAGTTGATCTTGGTCTCATCTGTCCATAGGATCTTGTTCCAGAACTGTGAAGGCTTTGTTAGGTGTTGTCTGGCAAACTCTAATCTGGCCTTCCTGTTTTTGAGGCTCACCAATGGTTTACATCTTGTGGTGAACCCTCTGTATTCACTCTGGTGAAGTCTTCTCTTGATTGTTGACTTTGACACACATACACCTACTTCCTGGAGAGTGTTCTTGATCTGGCCAACTGTTGTGAAGGGTGTTTTCTTCACCAGGGAAAGAATTCTTCGGTCATCCACCACAGTTGTTTTCTGTGGTCTCCCGGGTCTTTTGGTGTTGCTGAGCTCACCAGTGTGTTCCTTCTTTTTGTGAATGGTCCAAACAGTTGTTTTGGCGACGCCTAATGTTCTTGCTATCTCTCTGATGGGTTTGTTTTGTTTCTTCAGCCTAATGATGGCTTGCTTCACTGATAGTGACAGCTCTTTGGATCTCATCTTGAGAGTTGACAGCAACAGATTCCAAATGCAAATAGCACACTTGAAATGAACTCTGGGCCTTTTATCTGCACATTGTAATTGGGGTAATGAGGGAATATCACACACCTGGCCATGGAACAGCTGAGAAGCCAATTGTCCCATTACCTTTGGTCCCTTAACAAGTGGGAGGCACATCTGCAAACTGCTGTAAGTCCTACACCGTTCACCTGAGTTGGATGTACATACCCTCAAATTAAAGCTGACAGTCTGCAGTTAAAGCACATTGTGTTTGTTTCATTCCAACTCCATTGTGGTGGTGTATAGAGCCAAAGATGTTAGACTTGTGTCGATGTCCCAATATTTCTGGACCTGACTGTATATCAAAGCTAGGAGCCAGGAAGAAATCTTGGATAAGCTAAACTTTTTTTGCATGTAGAGTTTTGTTTGCATGTGTGTACAGTTGTGTAAAATATATGTATATAAACACAGATTAGTGTGTGCATATATATACACACAGACATAGAAAATTTCTGTTAGGGATCACATATTTACAACAACAAAAAAAAGAAAAGAAAATTGTTGTTAGGGATGGGGGAAACCCCCACCCAGCTATCTTTGCAGACATGTACATATGCTGTACGGCGTAGTTTGCCATCACAAATATACCCCAATTTTTTAGGTAATTAAAATAAACAGTGAAAAAAAAATCACCATCGGAAAGAAAGTGAGTGTGTGTGTGTGTGTGGGGGGGGAGGTCAACAGGAGCAGCAGCAGCCTCCCTGAAATTAGTTTTTGCAGGTTGGGGTACGCCTTTGGGATACTGACAGTAAGGGGAGCCTTTGTATATGGGGATACCCATCCTGAGTGGTGAACCCTACGTTATATATATACACGGCCGACCTAATCTATATTATTATATATATATATAATATCAGGAAAGAGCACTCCTTATCAATGACCACCTTCTTCCATCATATCCTGTAGCAATAAAAGCAGTTTTAAAATTTTTCAAAAACCCTGACTGAGGGAATAAATTAAGGGGATTCAGTTCACAAAGTATGATTGTAGTTTGCTTAAGCCTGTCACAATGCACCCCATCTTTGACAGGTCCTATCTACCTTGACCGAATTTACATTTACAGAATTAACTCGCCACGGAACTCCCCAGCAGGCTCTAGGCCTGTATAGGCAGCCACGGTGGGGCACCTGTGAACAGGGAGGGGTGCATACCATATGAGGCCTGTCAGCCCTCTATCAGGGTTATTCAGAGAAAGGTGAAAACCAGGAGAATGACTGGAAAAGTGAATATTCTAGTTCAAAATAGACGATTTGGAAAGTGAGATAAATGGGAGAATTTTTCTGGTTTGGCTATTTTGACCTAGAATTTTCACTTCTTCGGTCATTCTCCTGTTTTCACCTCTCTCTGAATAACCCTGTATATGTATAATACAAACAGCAGGAAGGTCTTAGGCTAATGTCAGACAAACGCAGTCTGAGTGCACTCTGCGTGTGTGCACAATGTATGTACGTTCTGACGGATGATACTGCAGACACCACACGGTCCGGTTTTTTTGACGACGTAGAAAAAAAAAGGGAATTATGGAAAATAAAATGAATATGAAAAATGATAAAAATTTGAAAAGGATATGAAAAGCCATTTTGTTTGTGCGTCAAGGTGCTGGACGTCGCAAGTGCGCTGCGTCTGACATCTCATCCCTCACACAGAACGCTACGCGGACGTGGCACACTCTGCGCGTCCGTGGTACCGGTTTTACGTTCTTGTCTAACTTTCGTCCGATTGCCACGTGCGTTGTGCTTGCGTAGTTCAGTGCGCACGTACTTCATGTGTGAGTCTCTATTGATCATAATTCTGTGCTACGACGGACATTAAACTGTGCGACGACACGGACGCGATCACTGCCCTTGTCTGACATTAGCCTTAGATGTTCACGCTGTTGTTGCGATACACACGGATCCAATCCTAGAGGGTCATGTATAATATCATTAGACAGGCCTAATCATGACCTTTCCAATGATACCAAACATGACTAGGTTTGGTGTAAAATAAATAATATTTTTTTTTATTTTTTTTTAAAAACAAACATTTTTGTCTGGGGGATTTAATAAAATAGGGTTTAAGATTAATTCGATAAATGTTCACCAAGCTGATTCTTAGCCAAGTTCTGGTTCCATCTTCACTGGCAGGGCAATTTATAGACAATATAAAGCAGGTCACCTGATGAGATTTGTTTGGTTTTTATAGGGCTCTTTACTCTCCCTGGTGTTCTGATTATTTCATTATCTTTATATTATATCATTTATCTCTGGCATCGCCAGAGGACACAGCAGGAGGACATCGGGGGTCGCAAGGAAAAGCTAAAATATACTACATTGTAATCCCGAGTGTTGCTCGGGATTACCACTTTTGGTACTGATAATCAAACCCCAAACCAAACTCGGGATTACCGCTAGGGAGGTTAAACGTTATAGGGTTGTTTTACAGTTAGTGTTTTGCTAACAGATGTTTTCTTATATCTCCTATATTCCAATGTAATCTATAGACCATTCATTTTTACCAATCATTTTCCTTCAGTGGCCAATTTGAAAGATGAAGATTGGGAGCTGATTGTGGAAAGACAGCAACTCCCACCTTACAAAATAAGTCTTTCAGCATGGTGTTGGTTCATGGTGTACGGAGTTATTATCGGGTTCTTCGGAGCAGCTTTTTTAGCAGGGTTAACATTTCTATTGGTCTTTTGGATTGCAAGAACTGATCAAGGAGGCAATAAATTTCACAGGAATCTTTGCTTAAAAGAAAATTGCGTTGGCAATCCATGCCGAAGAAAGAAGAATATTACCACCTAGGAAGAAGGAACTCCACATTGCAGGAACAATGGTCAACAATCTTCAACTGAAGACAAAGTTCTTTAAGCAAAACAAAAAAGAAACAAACAAATAAAGGAAGATTACAATCTCAAATTGATTGGCGGCATTTATTTGTCTAATGGATAAATTATACAGTTATGTTATTTTTGCCACTTTACTGAAAGTACAGTCACTTCATATTACAAATATGTTGTTATCTTCTAAAAGATTGATTGATGCAGCTAATTTGACAATGTTTGTTGTCTCTATATAACCACCTCAGTGTTTACCTACAACCCAAACCTTTTTTCTGCAATTCATCTTCATTCATTTACTTTCTATTGACTCTTGTAGTTCTCAAAATGTAATTAATCTTCATCATTATTCTCCATCATATTTTCTCATCTTAGGTCTAAGGCTGGGGTCAGACGAACGCAGTGTGAATGTGTGAACGCACTTTATTACAGCCGTAGTAGCAGCAAATGACGGCCAACATACAAAGTACGACCGCACAAAAGAATGGCCGCGCAACACAAGCGGCAAACAAACGCATTTTTTCTATAACGTGGACCCTCTAGTACTGACGCACAGAGTGCGCTGCGTCGGCATTGCGGAGTGTGTGTGTGATTAGGAGACGTCAGACGCTGCACATGTCCGGCCAACATCACGTCCATTTGTTTTTAATAGCTCCATCAAAAATCACAGCCTTAATTGCGCACCGTATGACCGCTATCGCGTCTTCCGTCAAAAAGTGTGTCCATGCGTTCGGACGCACTTTTTGACGGTAGGCGTGCAAAATGCGTTGGTCTGACCCTAGCCTAAACTGGTTGGCAATGGCAAATATTATAACTATCACTTTCTTTTGATGAATTCTGAAGTCTCTAAGGCAGGGATGTCCAAACTCCGGCCCCCTAGATGTCCCTGAACTACAACTCCCATGCTTCTCCATCCATCTAATGCAGGCAGAGATTTCTGGGAGTAGTAGTTTAGGAATATCTGGGGCCAGAGTTTGGACATCCCTGCTCTAAGGAATGTATCTCTTATATTAGAATACGTTTTTGATTATTGATCGATTGATTAACTGCTTAGTATTAATCGTCAAACACATTGGGCTAAATTACATTCTTCACGCAAACATTAACGCTCACTTGCGTGAGCGTTAACGTTTGTGGCCTGTGCTTACCGTGTTTTTTTTTTCTTCTTTTTGCGCTGATTAACCACTTCACTGCGGAGGATGCGCTCAGCGCGTCCACCCGCAGTATCGTTCCTTGTGGAGGACGCGCTCAGCGCGTCCTCCCTTTGGGGCCAGTGTTCGGCCGGGTTCTGGCCGATCGCTGGCCCCCCCGGTGCGGGCTGACATCCTCGATGTCAGCCCAGCACCCGGTACTGCCGCCGGAGTAATTAGGTGTCATCGCGGGGGCGCGATGACACCTAATTCAGGCGCCCCCCCTGCATGTGCGGAGGAGGCGCCTGAAAGGGAGGGGGGGAGGCGGCGTGCCTCCCGATCGGCGGCATGCAGGGGGTTAACCCAGGCACCGTTTGGAAGGGCACAGCCTGCCCTTCCAAATGGTACCTGGCATTAACCCCATGGGGGCCAGATCACGAATCGGCACCGAAAAGCGCCGGTTCGTGATCCTTTCCCGGCGCTGGCCGACATCTTGGATGTCTTGGATGTCGGCCAAGCTTCCGGGAATGCCCCCTGAGGACTGGCGTCATCGTGCATAGCACGATGACGCCAGTCCTGGAGTTAACCCCTAACTGCCACCAATGGTGGAGATTGGAACCCCCTATCTCCCGATCCGTGGCAGTTAGGGGTTAATGTTTGGTATTGTTGGATCGGCCAGAGCATGGCCGTTCCAACAATACCAAACATGAGTATGAAAAAAGTTTTTTAAAAAAAAATATTTAAAAAAGAATTTAAAAAAAAAATAAACAAGTTTTTTTTTCTTTTTTTGGTTCGTTAATGCAGCAATATTGTTCCCATTTCAATTATAATGTGAACAATAATGCTGCACTAACAATTTTTGTATGCGGTGCGTTTGTTAAAAATCGCGTAATTTTCCCCAAAAAAAAAGGTAACGAGACCCCATCTCTAGTTTTTTTAACAAGCGCACCCCATACAAAATATAACCGCAATTGCTCCCATGTTAAAATGTGAAAAAAAAACACTTTACACGTTGTAAATTATTGAAAATTCATATTTTATTGCATTTTTTGTTATAATATACAGACAGGTCATGACGTATACTTATAATAATGACATATTATGAATCTGCCGAGTCTGACGGAAAGAACGATATGTCTGGGTCATATACTAAAATAAGCCTTCAAAACACGTTTAAACATGATGAGCAAAATCGGTAAAAATTACCTCAGCACAGAGGCGGGAAATGCCTCAGCAGCGAAAGAGTTAAGGTCCGACTGTGGTTAGCAAAAAGTTAACCACAGCCAGGACTTGGTGTTAACGGATTCTGCAGAAGCGGATTCCGTTAACACCAGGCTAAATTTTAAAAAAGCAGCCTATACTCACCCTCTGTCCCATGGCGAGGACCGCGGCTCCAACCGCCTCCTCCGGCCGGCAGGAGCAGGGAAAGACAGGGTAAAAAGTCCCCCCAGTCTCTCCCTGCGTATCACTACGCCAACCAGCCGGATCTCGCGAGGTGAGATCCGGCTGGTCATGTGACCGGCAGAGGGAACTCAATGGAGTACTATGGACTCCACCGAGTGGATGCTCGCGGCTGCGCTGAGTGCAGCCGCGAGCATCCCTGATTTTAACGGGCGGTAACAATGCAGGCAGCATTTATTGCGCCTGCATTTTAATCCAGCGTTAAAACGTAGGCGCAAGGGGGAAAACTGCAGTGCAGTTTTTCCTCCCTTGCGCCCTCGTTTTAATGCTATGATTGTAATTTAGCCCATTATTAATTAATAATAATTTTGTTAACACTCCGACTAGTTTTCTTAAGTGGCAGTTAATCTGAAAAAGAAAAAGAAAGACAGGGCTCGTCCGGGATTTGAACCCGGGACCTCTCGCACCCTAAGCGAGAATCATACCCCTAGACCAACGAGCCACATGTTTAGAGCTTAACCAGATGTGAAACTAAAAGCTGACAACCAGTATCCTATTACAGTGCAGATTGTGACCAGTTCTGAGTGATAATTCTTACTTAACATTCTGACAAAAAGATGTCTAGGGAAAAGTATTCTCTCATTCCCTTTAGTCATGTTTTCTATTTTCTATTCTCATTATAACTACATAGCCTTTAGCTATTTTAAGGCTAAAAGGTCACTTTCTAGACCCCAGTCTAAGAAAAGTTAACATTTAGAAATAAGTCAGTACTGATCTGAAGGGCATGCTGCTAACGAATAATGACTAAAAATTTCTAGCTCTTTTCTATATACAGAAAATATTTTATATAAAAAAATGTAATGTGAAATCAGTTTTTTTTTTACATAAAATATATATTTTTTCTATTAAAAAATTTGTGTGTTATGTAAGAATACTTTTTTTACTGTAAAATCGAGCATTTTACAGTAGGGACATTGTGAGTTACAAGTTGACTGTACGCCTCACCAATACAGGCAATCCCAATGTACTTTACATTATAACCCATAACTTGCAATATCCCTACTGTAAAATACACTATTGTACAGTAAGCCCGTAGCTCACAATGTCCCTACTGTAAAATACACTATTGTACAGTAAGCCCGCAACTCACAATGTCCCTACTGTAAAATACACTATTGTACAGTAGACATGTGCATTCGTTTTAGTACTAAAACGATTTAGTCCGAATTTTGGGATAATTTAGTTTTAGTATGACTCAAGAGAAACGAAACTGCTCAGTACAAAAAACGAAAGAAACTAAAATAAAATGCCCTACATTTTAGTTTCAGTCCTTTTTGTGATATTACATTGATGAGTGAAGGAGACCAGCAATGAAGAGTGCAACATCCGAAGTTCTGCACCCTCCACATGCCAATGCAGTAGGATGTTCTATACAGATAGGGGCATTAATTAATGCAGGAGGATGTTCTATACATTATACAGAGAGGGGTATTAATGCAGGAGGATGTTATATACATTATACAGAGAAAGGTATAAATTGAAGAGGATGTTCTATACAGAGAGGGACATAAATTAATTCAGGAGGATGTTCTATATATTATACAGAGAGGGGTATTAATTAATGCAGGTGGATGTTGTATACATTATACAGACAGGGGTATTAATGTAGGAGGATGTTCTAAACATTATACAAACAGGGGTATTAATGTAGGAGGATGTTCTAAACATTATACAGAGAGGATCCTTTTTTTCAGCCCTTTAAATCCTGTGGCTGTGAGCGCTGAGATCGGCTGCTTGTTACATTATCTCTCAGTACAATGTATCAGGCTCAGTTGTTACAGTAACTGACTGTAACAGCGCTCAGAGTTTCAGTAAAACAAGGAAATAATATTGTTCTAACCTCTTATATATAAAAATATTATTTACTAGTTTTACTGAAACTCTGAGCGCTGTGATGAGCAGCGAACAGTCAGTAATTGTAACAGCTTTGCCTGACACGGGGCAGTATTACAATGTTGGTGCTAACTTAACCAGAGCTGTTGTAAACTGAAAACCTCCATAGGCTCGAATGGCTCTGGGAAGTTTACAACAGCTCTGGTTAAGTTAGCACCAACTATGTAATATGGCCCACATTGTGCTGAGAGTGAGAGATACTGTAACAAGCAGCGATCTCAGCCCTCTGAGGAGCCACTACAATAGTAATTGTATCCATTGGTTTTCGGATGAATGAAATTAGTTTTCATACTAAAGAACTGAAAACGAATTTCTTTAGTAACTAAATAAATTGCATTTTAGGACTAATCCATTAGTTCAAAACGAAATTTTGTGCTGTGCACATGTCTATTGTACAGTAAACCCGCAACTCAAAGTTCCTACTGTAAAACACACTATTGTACAATAAGCCCGCAACTCACAATGTCCCTACTGTAAAATACACTATTGTACAGTAAGCCCGCAACCCACAATGTCCCTACTGTAAAATACACTATTGTACAGTAAGCCCGCAACCCACAATGTCCCTACTGTAAAATACACTATTGTACAGTAAGCCTGCAACCCACAATGTCCCTACAGTAAAATACACTATTGTACAGTAAACCCGCAACTCACAATGTCCCTACTGTAAAATACACTATTTTAAATATAACTCACAATTTGCAATGTCCGTACTGTAAAATAGCCTTTTGTACAGTAAACCCGCAACACGGAATGTGTCTACTGTAAAATAGATGATTTCAATTATAAACCACAATTGACAATGTCTGTACTGTAAAATCCACTACAATAGACTTCCAATTTGCAATGTGTCTGATTTTAAAATAGACTATGGGGTTATTTAGAATGCACAGAAATTTCACTGTAATTTTGGTGCTTTCTTCTTCAGCGCACTTCAGTGTGCTTCGGCATTCCATTTCGCCAACCCTGTGTGAATTTACTATTCACCGCAGGGTCCCCGAAGCGCAGCGAACATGGAGCCGCCGAAGACCACCGAACTGACTGCCGAATACTGCCAAACGCCACCAAACTGCAGAAAAAAAAGAGAACTCTGCTATTCTTCTAAAAGGTGTTTAAACCAATAAAAATGCATGAATATGTGTGTACATAATAATAAAAGGTCCTATAACAAAGAAAAACAACAGTCTGTTACAGAAATAATATATAACGCCTTTAACCCCTTAGTGACCGGGCGGTTTTACACAAATCCGTCCTTTAGTGACCGCTGCTGTTTTTACGTTTCTGCGCTGTTAGTGTTTACGTCAAATTTTCCTCTTACTCGTTTATGTAACCCACACATATTTTACACTGTTTTTCTCGTCATTAAATGGACTTTATAAAGATACCATTTTTTTCATCATTTCATATAATTTACTGTAAAAAATATTGTGAAATATGACAAAAAAAATGAAAAAACACCACTTTTTCGAACTTTGACCCCCAAAATTTCTTATGTATCAACAACCGTCAAAAAAAATTAATTCCTTAGTAGTTTCTAAATTTAGTACTGAGTTTAGCAATACCCAATGTTTACATATTCCTCGCTTTTTTCCTTATTTTATGCAACAATAAGTGCAAGTAGCACTTTGCCATTTCCAAAGAGTTTATTTTCAAAACTAGTGATAGTGACATTGTAACACTGATATCTGTCACTAATTCCTGAATAACCCTCCACATATACATATTTTTTTAAAGTACACAAATCAAGGTATTAAACTTGGGGTATTTTGACTCTTTCCATGCAAACCATTTTACCACAAATCTATGCCAAAGTTTGAGAAAAAAACATTTTTGGTGATTTTTTTTTTTGAACGCAATTTAAGAATACATGTACTGTGAACTTTAAGGTTTACTGCCAAAGAGCACCCCAAAATATGTTCAGCAACATCTTCTGAGTAAATTGATACCACCCATGTATAGGTATGTCGGGTCATTTGGGGGCTAATAGGCCTTATTTGGGGGGTGCGCATTTCAGTTTTCCAACTTGGAATTTTCACATTTCGTCATCATGCACCCATGTCCTATTTGGGTCATTTTTGAAGCCAGCCAAAGTAATTTACCCCCATCAAACCATATATTTTTAGAAAGGGCACACCCTAGGGTGCTTCAAAGAGTTGTATTTTAACACTTTCCATGCACTAGCTCTATGTCAAACTTTCAGGTAGTCACTTTTTGTGTTATTTTTTCACACACATTGTACTTTAGGCATGAATTGTCAAATCCAGTTATGGGTTACTGCCAAAAAACACCCCAAAATATGTTCAGCAACATCTTCTGAGTAAATTGATACCACCCATGTATAGGTATGTCGGGTCATTTGGGGGCTAATAGGCCTTATTTGGGGGGTGCGCATTTCAGTTTTCCAACTTGGAATTTTCACATTTCGTCATCATGCACCCATGTCCTATTTGGGACATTTTTGAAGCCGGCCAAAGTAATTTACCCCCATCAAATCATATATTTTTAGAAAGGGCACACCCTAGGGTGCTGCAAAGAGTTGTATTTTAACACTTTCCATGCACTAGCTCTATGTCAAACTTTCAGGTAGTCACTTTTTGCGTTATTTTTTCACACACATTGTACTTTAGGCATGAATTGTCAAATCCAGTTATGGGTTACTGCCAAAAAACACCCCAAAATATGTTCAGCAACATCTTCTGAGTAAAGTGATACCACCCACATATAGATTTGTTCTGTTGTTTTTGGGGTGCTACGCCAATCTTTGACATGTGCTAGTCAATTTTCTAATTTGACATACAGTATCTTCTTTGGTTATCTTCTTTTTAGGGGCCTTTTTACATACCCCAGTTTTATGAACGTGCATATATTTGGTAAGCTAACACCACAAAGTATTGTAAATGGAGTGTTTTTATGCTATGGATGCCACCGTTTGCTCCAAACAAATTGGATACTGTTTGGTGGTCATTTTTCATTTTCACACCCACATCAGTTTTGGACTGTGATTTAGGAGACACTGTTGTTTGTTACTGCATGAAAACTCTCCAGGTTGTTTTCTGCAAGGTCTCCTGAGTACACGCATGCCCCCCATGCATAGGTTTGCCAGGATTTTGGGAAGGTTCAAATACAATTTTTATGACTTTGTCATTGGAGTTGAAATTGAGATTATTTCTTCAGCTAGGCCTATCTTTGGTTTTGGGTCTACCGCATACCCCAGTTTGAATTATTGCCAGAAAATTGTTTATATTTGTTATGTTGACACCCCAAGGTATTGCATATGGAGTGCTTTGATGCCATGGATGCAACGGTTTTAGCCCAAAACATTTGAGAAGGTGTGTGGTGTAATTTTTCAATTTTCTGATTTTTACGCCCACATTAGATTTGGACTGTGATTTAGGAGACACTGTTGTTTGTTACTGCATGAAAACTCTCCAGGTTGTTTTCTGCAAGGTCTCCTGAGTACACCCATGCCCCCCATGCATAGGTTTGCCAGGATTTTGGGAAGGTTCAAATATAATTTTTATGACTTTGTCATTGGAGTTAAAATTGAGATTATTTCTTCAGCTAGGCCTAGCTTTGGTTTTGGGTCTACCGCATACCCCAGTTTGAATTATTGCCAGAAAATTGTTTATATTTGTTATGTTGACACCCCAAGGTATTGCATATGGAGTGCTTTGATGCCATGGATGCAATGGTTTTAGCCCAAAACATTTGAGAAGGTGTGTGGTGTAATTTTTCAATTTTCAGATTTTTACGCCCACATTAGATTTGGACTGTGATTTAGGAGACACTGTTGTTTGTTACTGCATGAAAACTCTCCAGGTTGTTTTCTGCAAGGTCTCCTGAGTACACCCATGCCCCCCATGCATAGGTTTGCCAGGATTTTGGGAAGGTTCAAATACAATTTTTATGACTTTGTCATTGGAGTTGAAATTGAGATTATTTCTTCAGCTAGGCCTAGCTTTGGTTTTGGGTCTACCGCATACCCCAGTTTGAATTATTGCCAGAAAATTGTTTATATTTGTTATGTTGACACCCCAAGGTATTGCATATGGAGTGCTTTGATGCCATGGATGCAACGGTTTTAGCCCAAAACATTTGAGAAGGTGTGTGGTGTAATTTTTCAATTTTCAGATTTTTACGCCCACATTAGATTTGGACTGTGATTTAGGAGACACTGTTGTTTGTTACTGCATGAAAACTCTCCAGGTTGTTTTCTGCAAGGTCTCCTGAGTACACCCATGCCCCCCATGCATAGGTGTGCAAAGATTTTGGCAAAATACAGCACCAATTGTAGAACTTAAAAATGTACGAATAAAATGTAAACGTCTGGTGCAGTAAAAGAAAAAAAAAACTAAACTGACCTAACTAACTGGAGTGTGAGAAAAAATAGAAAGGAAAAAAAAAATCACAGATCACGCACAGTGTGATATATCTTGAAACAGTCCCCAAGACACAGACCGGGTTGTCCAGGGCATTCTGGGCAGTAAAAGATTGTGTCTCTCCTCTGCCCCCTCTTGAAACACACCCTGCACCTTTTTTCGGGTTTCTGTTTGCCCTCAGTAGGGGGGATTTTATAAATAAAATGCGTAGCCCCAACTCTGTCCCCCATCACCGCCCGGGGAGCAGGTGCATCCTGGTACAAAAGCCCCGAAATTACCTGGAGCTGAAACTGTAAAAAGGACAGCGTCACTCCGGGGTTTGCCTTTTTGCAGAGCAAAAAGGCATTGTGGGTTGCAATTTGCATCAGGTAAATTGCAACCTTTTTGTACCAGGCCCTTGACTTCCGCATAATCTGGTAGGGCTGGAGCAGCTGATCTGCCAGATCAACCCCACCCATATGCCGGTTATAGGCTTTGATGCACACTGGCTTCCTGATGCGCTCAGCTCTGCCACGTACAGAGACCTCCACAGACCTCTCAGTGTGGATGGTGGATAGAAGGTATACATCCTTCTTGTCTCTGTACTTGACCGCCAACAGCTCCTCTTGGCGCAGAGCTGAGGACTCCCCCCTTTTTTTTTTTTTTTAAATAATTTTTATTGAGAAGAAGACAATACAATCTGTGGACAGCGAGCCCGCTGTCCATTTCGATAGTGATCTTACAGTGCACTTTAACGTATACAATTTCACATAGTGTATGTCAACTCCCATCATTTTTCTTGAAAAAGGAAAAAACTATAACATTAAGGGGGGAAGGGAAAAGGTGGAGGACAAAAGGGGAAGGGTCAGGAAAATCTTCATATCCATGTCTTAACTATCACAGTGGTGTTCTCTGCTTGTGTAGTTAATAGTCTTCAATTAGGGCAAGGAAAGCTTTATTTAGTGAATGGTATATCAGAGACCGCAGGCCTTATATATTTTGTGAATGTCCCGCAAAGTCCAGGGATCTTTTCGCGGTGGTGTACCCTCTCCTCTGAACACTGCTCTCGAGTCAAAAGATCTGTATTGGTTAAGTGTTGTCACTATCTGTGTTATTGTGGCCCATATCCCCCACCGCTGACGAGCATCTCCAGCAGGCGTCCGAGGATTGAGGGTCTATTCGTTTTAAGCGATGTGGTGTGTAGTACCAGCAATACATTACTTTTCTTTGTGTTTCGATCAGTGTGGCACACCTGGTGGCACCAACAGCAAACATATGTGCCATTGCCCATTGTGTAGGGGTAAAGGATTTGGAAAGGTCCCTCTCCCATGTAGCTTGGTAGGACCATCTGTGCGGTTTAATGGGGTTTGTGAGTAATTGGTAAAACAGTGAAATGGGTTTAATTGTTGAGATAGGGTCCAGCCAGAATAGTTCAAACTCTGTTAAGAGTGGGAGGGTGGCACGTAGATTTTCCAATATATTGCACTTGCGCATATATGAGTGTAGATGCGAGTACGATAGAAACAAATTAGGTGGTGCATTGTATTGCATTTGCATAGATTGGAATGGCATGATTGCTGGTGGCGTGAAAAAATGATGGAGATGTGTGACTCCCAAACGAATCCATGGAGGTGCTCGAAAGTGCGGCAGGATGTATGTTAAGGAGGGGAGTGGGGTGGCCAATGACAGCGGTCTATGTTGTGTAAAAAGAGAGGAATGCTGATCCCAAATCCGAAGCAGCAAGGTTGCAAGTGGTAATAGGAATGGGAGTCCCGGCCTGGACTTTTGTGGTATCCATATCAGATTGGAGAGGTCGTGACCGTTTGTACAGGCTGAGAGTATGACCAACCATTGAGGGGAAGGGTGAATATGTACTATTTCCGATAAGGTTGCAAGACAAGACGCCCAATAGTATCTATGAACGTGGGCCACTTTGAGACCTCCATCCCTGTGTCTATAATATAGTAGGCTTCGTGGTATCCTTGGTTTCTTGTTTTGCCAAATATAGGACATAATAATGGACTGCAATTGGTCTAGGTAGGGTTTCGACAGAGTAATTGGTAAGGATCTGAGAACGTACAGGATTTTTGGTATCACCTTCATCTTTACTGTCGCCATCCTGCCCAACCATGACACGTCTTTCAAACGCCATTGAAACAGTTTAGTTTTCACGTCTCGAAGTAATGTGTCATAGTTAAATTTATATAGGCCCTCCCTGGTGTTTGTTATGCGAAGACCGAGATATGTTATGTATTCGGAGCGCCAGTCAAAATTGTGTTGAGAGCGTAGGGCTGTCAAACGGGCTTTTGTGAAATTCAACGGTAAGGCTTGGGTTTTTTGCGCATTGACCAGATGGTATGAAGCCTTACCATAAGATTCCAACTCTGTGTTCAGTGCCGGTAATGAAGTGTCTGGATCTGTTAGGGTCAGTAAAATATCGTCTGCGTATAAATTTAATTTGAAAGTCGTGGGGCCAATCGAGACACCTCGTATCGAGTCATTCTGACGAATGGCCTGTGCCAGGGGTTCTAGTATGAGGGCATATAGCAGGGGGGAAAGCGGACAACCCTGTCTCGTACCATTGGTTATACGAAATTTGTCTGATAGAAAACCCGAGTTTAGCACTCTGGCCGATGGGGAATCATAGAGTGCTTGAACAGCTCTTAGAAATGAATCTGGAAAACCAAATTTAAGTAGAACCCGTGAGAGGAAGAGCCAGCTGACCCTGTCGAACGCCTTTTCAGCGTCTAATGACAGGATCAAGCCCGGGGTCCCCCCGCGCTTCATAGTGTCTATTAAGGTAAGGAGTTTTTTAGTGCTATCTGGGCCTTGACGTTTGGCGATAAATCCCACCTGATCTTGTCCTATTAGGGATGGCAGAAGGTATTGTAGGCGGGTAGCCAGGATTTTACCATATAGTTTTACATCAACATTGATTAAAGAGATGGGGCGCAAATTGGGGCATCGGTTGGGTGGTTTCCCTGGTTTGGGTAGAGTGACTATATGTGCCCGCAGCATGTCTACTGGGAAGGAGCCGTCCTCTCTCGCTTCAGCAAACGCGTTATGAAGGTGTGGGATCAAGTGAGAAGAGAACGTAGTGTAATATAAACCGGAGAGGCCGTCTGGTCCCGGCGCCTTTCCCGTCGGTAGGGCTTTAATGGCTATAGTAATGTCTTCCATTGTGATTGGGGAAGAGAGGCTCGCTGTTTGCGTTTGTGAGAGAGCGGGAAGGTGTACGTTTTTCAGGTAAGTGTCCACTATGACCTCAGACGGTTGAGAAAGAGCATCGTCTGTGCCCAAGTTATATAGCTTTTCATAGTAATGTGCAAATCCATTTGCTATATCTCGGGGGTTGTGGATATCCCCGTCATTAGTGTGGAGGGTGTTTATCTTCCGAGGTACTCTAAGGGGCTGGAGCTTCCTAGCTAGAAATCGCCCTGATTTATTGTGGAGAGAGTAATATGTTGCCTTTATGCGGGTCATAGTGTGGAAGTATCCTTCTGTGTCTAAGTCTCTGAGTGAGTCGAGTGTGGCTTCTATGAGGTCTGCTGTGGTTTGAGACGAGGTCAATTTGTTGCGTATATCTAAATCTTGTAGGGTTGTAAGTAACTGTAACCTGTTAGACGTGTATGATTTACGTTGCTGCGCTGACCATTGCATACCCACACCCCTAATAACTGCCTTGTGGGCTTGCCAAATCGTAAGGGGGCTCATGTCCTGTGTCACATTTTCTTTAAAGTAGTGTGTCAGAGCGGATTGTATGGTTTGGACTGCCAGGTCCTGTTTCAGCAGTGTATCACGTAATTTCCACGGCGGTCTGGTATGATATTGGTACGCATCTCCTAATACTAGGAGGATCGGAGAGTGGTCCGACCAGGTGAATGGTAAAATTTGACTATCTAGTATTCGAGGGAGGGTCGCCCCTGTCACCATGAAATGATCTATTCTAGTGTAACTATTGTGTGCCCTGGAACGAAATGTGTAGTCTCGCTCTCTTGGGTGTTGTAGTCGCCATGCGTCGTATAGGTCATGCTGCTGGAGTAATAAGTGAAGTTTGCGTATTGAGGATTTAGTTAGAGTAGGCGTTGATTGGGTGGACCTGTCTTTTAAAGGATCGAGACCTATGTTAAAGTCCCCACATAATATAAGGGTCCCCGTTTGAACATCCTTCGTCTTCTTCAATATCTGGGTAAGAAATTGGATTTGTGAGACGTTAGGGGCGTATATTGAAACCAATGTGTACGGGACCGAATTAATGGTGCATACTAGAATGATATATCTGCCTTTCGTATCCTTTAGGATCCGATGGGCTTGGAACGCTAAACGGTTGTGAATTAAAAGGGATACTTCTCGAGATTTCGAGGCAAACGTAGAGTGGTATTGCGTCTGGTAGAATGGGACATTGAGCTTGGGATGATCTAATCGTCTGAAATGTGTCTCTTGGATGCATACTATGTCTGCGTCATGAAATTTTAGGGTCCTATTTAGGGAGTGCCGTTTCATTGGCACATTCAGACCTTTTACGTTATAGGACAATAATTTCATTACAGCATATGGAAAAGCGACATTGTCGAGTCATCATCCAAGCATATTGAATAAGCACATCCCTGATGCGGGTTCGTCTGTGAAAGTAAAAGGATATAGGAGTTTTAGGTAGTTCCTGACTTGGGTGGGTAAGGGAAAGGGTGAGGTACAAAACAGAAATAAAACTTAACCATAGTACCTCAGGAGTGTAACGAGACTGAAACATAGCTTGGTGTAGAGTTGTACTACGTACATAAAACGTCAAGAATTTCTCCAGAGGGGAGTCCCACTTCCCCAGTAATGTGGGGAGGGGAGTGTGAAGGAATGGCTCAGCACCCTCAGCCAGAGATTGGTTTTCAGGACATTTTTCCTCCCTAGACTTTTGGGTGCCGTTACACCAACCGAATCCTGCGAGTTCTAAGGGTTTTGGAGGGTGATTCCTGTGAATAAGAGTGTTGATGTGTATATATTGTGTAAACGTTGTGTACTGCGTGTCTGCCGTGGTTGCCGCCATTTTCCACCACCTCGTGTTCTGATCGGGTGCATCAGGAGGGAAAATGGCCGATTCAGACCATCCTGTCCTGAATCGGCACCGCCCCGAAATCGTGTGGGCCAATGAGATCTGTGTGGGCGGGCAGGGGGTTTCCCAGATGTGGAGCTCGTGGTAAAAGTTATAAATGCATGTGTTGGGAAAAAAAAGTGTCTTTGGTTTGGAGTTCATGCAGCTGCGTCTCGTGTCTCTATTTGCCAACTGTGTCTGACATCCCTCGTGGTTCAGCACCCCGGACGAAACGAAGACATACCGCGCGCCGCTGCCGCGCGATCGGAATACCTACAGCCGACTGAGCCTGTCCAGCTAACTGCCGGGAGATCCGAAGAATCCGTACCTGGCAACGCGTGAGCGCTTCGACCGCCGCGCGATCCGAATGCCTATAGCCGACGGAGTCCCTTTCATATAGCCACCGGAGGATCCGAAGAATCAGTACTCTGCCGGGCGCGGGCGCATCGACTACCGCGAAATCCGAACGGAATGCTGGTCGAATTGGGATATCTGTAGCCATTGGGAGCCCGAATAGGTCAGTGCTGTGCAGCGAAGGGCCACATCGACCGCGGGACGATCCGAATACTTCCGCGCGATCGACCGTTTGCCAGCTTGATTCCCGGGAGATCCGAACAGGTCAGTGTTGCGTAGCGAATGGGCACATCGACCGCTGAGTGATCCGAATAGCCCCGAATGATCGACCATCGGCCAATCCGATTGCCGGGAGATCCGAATCTTCGCGGACGGAACCTGTTCTGACCGTTAACTGTAAAAGCTCACGTACAGGTCAGTGGCCAGCTGCTCGGGACGCTGAGGGTCATCCCTCAGTGGTCGGGCTGGGTCCACGTCAAGGTCCCCCTCGCTACGTTTGACATCTCGCTTGCGAAGCTGATCCCGGTCGCTCGAGACGCCGAGTGTCACAGCCTTGGTAGTCGGGCCGGTGGGACAACAGAAGGGGGAGAAGACCTCAACGCAGATTGGAGCACACCCGCAGGCGGACAGTAACATCGCGTTCCGTCACACTGGTGGCAGCGGTGGGATAGCTCTCTGCACCCCCCCCCCCAAGAAGACCCACAACATGTTGGTGTACGATCACTACACCAGGGACACCCTGCGTGTCATGATGGAGGACCGGGGAGGAACGCCGGGTAACAAAAAGAAGAAAACCATAATTAAAGAACTGACCAGGATGGATCAGGACAGGGCGACGACACCCGTGCTCACCCCTGTCCTCGCAGAGGAAGCGGAAAGTGCCTTCATCCGAAGGGCGCGGCAGCGGATCGCCCTGCTCGGAGCTGCCCCATCGGAGGCTGAGATAGCAAAGGCGATCCAGGAGACCCAGCAGGAAGAAGAACAAGAAAAGGAGCGTCAGCACGAGCTGCGATTGGCAGCGCTCCGTGAGACAAAGATTGAACATTTTACCCCTGACCCTTATCCCGTAGACCCCTGGGATGAGGAGTACAGCTCGACTGGAGCTTCACCCTGGAATTCCGCACCCCCCAGCGATACTCCGTACGGGACTTACAGCTCGACTGGAGCCTGTATTGGGGAACCCGCACAGCCCAGCGGACCTTGGATAGGGACTTACAGCCCGCCTGGAGTTACATCCGAGGACGCCACATTCCCCGTCGAGGACATGGAGGGCGAGTTTCTGAGAAGACTGCAAGAGAGCCTGGATCAGTATTTCGGGTCCATGGTGGAGCCCACTGGACTTGAGTGGCGGGACGAGGTCCGCCAAGAACTTCAGGATGAGGCGCTGCCCCCTGAAAGAAATTGCGAGTTTTGGGAGCCCGAGATGTTCCCATGGGTCCCTATCGGGATGACAGTAGAGGAGCCGGCCCGGTCGGAAGAGGCACAGCAGGTGCCAAGTGTCCAGGATGGGCCGTGTGAGGGGCCCGAGGGGTCCCGGGAGGAAATGGTCCTCCCAAGCCCGCCAGAAGACACGGCGGCCGTGTCCGCGGGTCCAGCAGAAGAGCTGGCCAAGGGGCAGAGCGCCGCTGGCCTCTGCCCACTCCCCGTCTGCCCTGAGGAGCCGCAGGATTTCTCCGTGCTGGCGATCCCGCAGCCATCGTTCTCTGATCCCCTGGATGTCAGTGTTGCATACTACCCCCCAGCAGAAGAGCTGGCAACGGGGCAGAGCGCCGCTGGCCTCTGCCCACTCCCCGTCTGCCCTGAGGAGCCGCAGGATTTCTCCGTGCTGGCGATCCCGCAGCCATCGTTCCCTGATCCCCTGGATGTCAGTGTTGCATCCTACCCCCCAGCAGAAGAGCTGGCAACGGGGCAGAGCGCCGCTGGCCTCTGCCCACTGTCCGAATGCCCTGAGGAACAGCCAGGTTCACCCCAGCTGTTCGGCCCGCAGCCGTTTTTCTTCCCCGACCCCCCGCAAGTTGTGCCTGCATCCAACCCCCCAATGGAAGAGCTGGCCACGGGGCAGAGCGCCGCTGGCCTCTGCCCATTTCCCGACTGTCCTGAGGAGCAACAGGGGTTTTCCGAGCCGGTGACCCCGCAGCTGTTGTCCTCACCCGATCCTCCGAAAGTTGTTTCAGAATCTACCCCCTCAGCAGCAGAGCTGCCAACGGGACAGAGCGCCGCTGGCCTCTGCCCACTCGCGGCCGTATGCCTTGAGGAGCAGCCTGATTCTCCCCGACGGCTTTGCTGGCCGCCATGGTACGTCCTTGGGATGGAGGAAACCATCCTCCCACCAGGGGACACACACCCAGCTGACGCGCTGGCCGCAGGGCAGAGCCTGCTTCCGCTCTGCCCATTCCCACAGCCCTTTGGCCCAGAGGCCCCGCGCAGCCACGATTTCCCTCTGCGGCTGGCCCAGGTACTCGGGGCGCGTGCAGTTAGCACCCGTTTTCCCCGGGTGCGAGATAGTCCCGGAGGGGGCACCGGGGGTGCTCCTCCCCGGCCACAGGACCCTTTTGCCGGAGGGGGTGACCCCAAACCCGCGTGGCCTCCACCCACTTGGTACAGCCGCAGGGCCAACTGGAGAAGCCTGGTGGCTCGGCCTCTCCCAACTGACTATGGACCTGAGAGCACCGACTTCCCGGTACGACCCGTTGGGGTCCAACCGGGTTCGTCGGACTTTGGGGAGGGGGAGGAATGTGAAGGAATGGCTCAGCACCCTCAGCCAGAGATTGGTTTTCAGGACATTTTTCCTCCCTAGACTTTTGGGTGCCGTTACACCAACCGAATCCTGCGAGTTCTAAGGGTTTTGGAGGGTGATTCCTGTGAATAAGAGTGTTGATGTGTATATATTGTGTAAACGTTGTGTACTGCGTGTCTGCCGTGGTTGCCGCCATTTTCCACCACCTCGTGTTCTGATCGGGTGCATCAGGAGGGAAAATGGCCGATTCAGACCATCCTGTCCTGAATCGGCACCGCCCCGAAATTGTGTGGGCCAATGAGATCTGTGTGGGCGGGCAGGGGGTTTCCCAGATGTGGAGCTCGTGGTAAAAGTTATAAATGCATGTGTTGGGAAAAAAAAGTGTCTTTGGTTTGGAGTTCATGCAGCTGCGTCTCGTGTCTCTATTTGCCAACTGTGTCTGACATCCCTCGTGGTTCAGCACCCCGGACGAAACGAAGACATACCGCGCGCCGCTGCCGCGCGATCGGAATACCTACAGCCGACTGAGCCTGTCCAGCTAACTGCCGGGAGATCCGAAGAATCCGTACCTGGCAACGCGTGAGCGCTTCGACCGCCGCGCGATCCGAATGCCTATAGCCGACGGAGTCCCTTTCATATAGCCACCGGAGGATCCGAAGAATCAGTACTCTGCCGGGCGCGGGCGCATCGACTACCGCGAAATCCGAACGGAATGCTGGTCGAATTGGGATATCTGTAGCCATTGGGAGCCCGAATAGGTCAGTGCTGTGCAGCGAAGGGCCACATCGACCGCGGGACGATCCGAATACTTCCGCGCGATCGACCGTTTGCCAGCTTGATTCCCGGGAGATCCGAACAGGTCAGTGTTGCGTAGCGAATGGGCACATCGACCGCTGAGTGATCCGAATAGCCCCGAATGATCGACAATCGGCCAATCCGATTGCCGGGAGATCCGAATCTTCGCGGACGGAACCTGTTCTGACCGTTAACTGTAAAAGCTCACGTACAGGTCAGTGGCCAGCTGCTCGGGACGCTGAGGGTCATCCCTCAGTGGTCGGGCTGGGTCCACGTCAAGGTCCCCCTCGCTACGTTTGACATCTCGCTTGCGAAGCTGATCCCGGTCGCTCGAGACGCCGAGTGTCACAGCCTTGGTAGTCGGGCCGGTGGGACAACAGAAGGGGGAGAAGACCTCAACGCAGATTGGAGCACACCCGCAGGCGGACAGTAACATCGCGTTCCGTCACAGGGAGATACCCCAAACTCTTCCGGTGAAGAGGGAGACAAGGGTATCGTGGTGCCCGCGTGCCAGCGGACAACGTGAGCTATCAGACCAGTTGGAAAAAGAATAAAGTTAACCTGGGAGAAGGCGTCTTCGCTGCCTGTCTTCTAAAAGGATCTGCGGTCCAGAAATGGTCAGCGGGAGTGCCATTCCCGGGACATTTTGCCAGAGGAGGGCAAGCTTTGATCTCGGCGGTCTTGAACCTTTAAGCCCCACTCTTCCAGAATGCGGCGACCGTCGTCTGGTGCCATAATAATCGTGGGCGTCCCATTCCGGATAATAATTAGCTTGGTCGGGTACCCCCATCGATATGAAATCTTTTCTGACCGTAGAGCATCAGTCACGGGGCGAAATCGGCGACGCTGCTGCAATGTGGCCTGGGATAGGTCCGGAAAGACCGAAAGATGTTGGTAATCTGGGCTGAGTATTTCTTGGTCTCGCAGAGCTCTGAGTATGGCCTCTCGTGGCTTGAAGTAGTGGAGGAGCAGAATCACGTCTCTTTGGGCTTTAACAGGAGCAGAAGGTGGCTTAGGGACTCTGTGGATCCGATCAAATAGCAGGGAATCTTCTGTGGATTCCGGTAAGAGGTGTTTAAAGAATTCCGTGGTGTATGTCTGCAAGTCCTTCGGGTGGATGGATTCCGGGATACCCCTTATTTTTAAGTTATGGCGTCTAGATCTGTCTTCCAGGTCTGCTACTTTCCGGGCATACCTCTCCAAAGAATCTTCCAGCTCCTCCACCCTTGTCGCCATGCTGTTGTGGGCCATTTTATCCTCCAGTTTGGAGGTCCGCTCACCTATGTCGCGGATATCCCGGCGGATGTCCGCCGCCACCGTGTCCAGCCGTGAGGTCAGAGTTGCAGAGAGCTCCTTCAGCATCCCCTCCATCCGTGTTGAGAAACGGTCCAGGTCAGTCTGCATCGATGCTGCAGGCGCTGGGGAGGAAGGGGAAAGCTGGTCGCCGCCATCTTGGCGGGCCGCGCCGTCTTTGCGTTTCCCAGGTTTTGGGGTAAAAAAGTCCAGTTTTTCGGAGGGCTTCCTCGTTCTCGCTGCCGCCATTATGTCTCCCGAGCTTGGGGGTCCCGGAGGGTCTCCAACTGGGTCCGAATGTTAATTTTATCCGCTTTTTCCGCTGGCGGTCGCAGGAGCAGATCTAGCACACGTCCACCATGTGCGGCTGCCGGCCACCAATACTCGACTCCCCCCTTTTTAACCGGGTGCGGACAAGCTGTGCTGGGAAACCTACGCGGTTCTTGCGAACAGTACCGCATGCTGCTGTATCAAAACAATACAGCAGCTTGAACAAAGGGACACTTGTATAAAAATTATCAACATACAAGTGGTACCCTTTGTTCATCAGGGGAAAAAGTAGGTCCCACACAATCTTGCCACTGGTTCCCATGTGTTCTGGGCAACCTGGAGGGTCAAGGCTACTATCCTTTCCCTCGTACACCCGGAAGGCCTGAGTATACCCACTCTCGCTGTCACAGAGCTTATACACCTTCACTTCATACCTGGAGCGTTTGGAAGGAATATACTGCTTGAATCCCAGCCTTCCCTTGTATTTCATTAGGGATTCATCCACGCAGATATTCCTTCCAGGTGTATAAGCCTCTGCAAACCTGGCGGCGAAGTGGGTAATCAGGGGGCGGATTTTATACAGCCTGTCAAACTGGGGATGCTCTCTAGGAGGGCACAGGCTGTTGTCACTGAAGTGCATGAAACGCAAAATGTTTTCATACCTTCTACGTGACATTGATTGGGGGTAAATGGGGGTAGAGCAGATTGGGCTACTGCTCCAGTAGGAGCGAATTGAGGGCTTCTTTATGATGCCCATCAGCATAGTAAGTGCCCAGAATTTCAGAAATTCTGGCACATCTAGCGGGGTCCATTGCTGCCTTGCCAAGTAGGAGTCTGGCTTCGCAGCACAATGCTGATGGGCATACAGATTTGATTGGGCCACGATGTGGCCCAACAAATCATCCCCCATAAACACCTGCAAAAACTGTGTGGCGGTAAATCCTGCAACATCAATATTGATGCCAGGATTTGCCGTGAAAGGAGGGATATCTGGCCTCTGGCGATGAGGCACTACCCACTCCTCAGCTGGAGCTGTGCGTCTCCTGCTGGCAGGTGGTGACCCAGGATCTGCATCAGAAACATCACTAGATACATCAGCCAGCGTAGATGATGTATCTAGCGACGTCTCTGAGCAGTTGGCGGGGTCGAAATCAGGGTCGGAGTCTGACGCAGATGCCTCAGATTCTGACGCCAGGATGGCATATGCCTCCTCGGCGCTGTACACCCTCTCAGACATTATATATAATAGATTATAAAATTTTATAATTATTATATATAATAAGCGGATTGTTGGTTCTTAGAAGAACCGTTGGGTTTCACAAGAAAATACAAATAAACACCTAAATCTCTCTAAATCACTCTAAACCTGCCTCAATTCTTCTAAATCTCCCTAAAATCTCTCTAAATCTGCCTAAATTTTTCTAATCTCACTAAAATCTCTCTAAATCTGCCTCAATTTTTCTAATCTCACTAAAATCTCTAACCTGTCAAATCTGATCTCTCTCTCTCGCTCACCAAAACACAAGTGAGGAGAGGGAGGGAGAATCACAGAGGTCAGAGCCAATATTTACAAAATATTGACCTGACCTGACAAATTAGAAATTTTATTTTGATTTTTTTTTACTTCTGATTGGATGTTGCTAGCATCCCACTCAGCCCCAAGATGACCCTGCCCTTAGAAGGGCAGCGCCATCTTGGCTGTCAGTTTATTTTATTTTATTCATTTTTATTGATTTTTATTTTACTTTTTTTTACTTTTTTTACCCTTTTTTTTACTCTGCTGGGTGCCTTGATCCCTCGAGGCACCCAGCAGAGCACCTGATCACTCATGTGATCGTTTTGTACTGAGTGCCACGATACCTCGTGGCACTCAGTACTTCCTGCCGCTACCGGAA
Organism: Leptobrachium leishanense; assembly: GCA_009667805.1. Lineage (NCBI taxonomy): Eukaryota > Metazoa > Chordata > Amphibia > Anura > Megophryidae > Leptobrachium > Leptobrachium leishanense. The sequence continues at coordinate 140,312,570 of CM019064.1, read as the reverse complement.
GTGATCGCTCGGGGGGAGCGATCACTTAGCGGACCGGCGGCAGGTAAGCATATTGCAAGGATGCCTCGATGTCGAGGCATCCCTGCAATATACACAGAGCAGCTGGAAGCGATCCGATCGCTTCCAGCGCTCTCTAGAAGTGCCGGGCACCTCTCCGGTAAAACCGGATGTTGATCGCTCCCGGGGAGCGATCACAAGGTGCCCCGGCACTTCTCACCACCATTGCACGGATGCCTGGACTCCCAGGCATCCTGCAATGGCGTTTGAGCTGCTGGAAGCGATCCGATCGCTTCCAGCGCTCAAAAAACCGCAGGACGTACCATGTACGTCAGCGGGTCTAAAAGAGACCCGCTGCAATGACGTACATGGTACGTCCTGGGTCCTTAAGGGGTTAAAAAAATAATTGAGAATAAAAATTTTCATCCAAAAATACAAAATTTTTCCAAATAATAAATAAATAAAAAGGCAGTTTGCCAAAAATGAAAAGAATAAAAGGTTGAATAAAAAAAATAAAAACTATAATATTTTTTTTACATTGATTCCTATGGGATTCACCTATTTAAACCTGTCAAACTGAATCACTGAAAATCAGGACATTTCACTGACACTTCTTTGCAGTTAGTTCAGAGTTCTCTGAATAGAGTAACCATTAATTCTCTGTGGAACAATTTCACTGCCGCTGAAGATCGCCGAATTGTGGCGATCTGTGGCGAACTGATTCATATTTTGCTGTCAATTTGCCAGTATTTGGCGAATTGACAGCTTTGCTGAATAGACGAACTGACGTGAAATTGCACCGTATTGTGAAATTCACCGTTCGGTGCAATTCAGTGACAAGTTCGTCGCTTACTGAATAACCCATTATTTAAATTCTAACACACAGTTTGCAATGTCCATACTGTAAAATCCACTATTTTACTGTAAACAGGTGACTAGCAATGTAAAAGTAACATTTTTACTATAAATACAGTTTTATTTTTAAGCGCTTGTCTGTCTTTTTTACTAACATGTATTTTTCTGGCCTCTTCTGCACATTGTGGATTTAAAGTTGCCACACTTGCAGGTCTGTCAATGGGTGTACCTGGGGCGTTCCTGTTATACATCACAGCCAGCATTCGAGAAACTTGAAAAGTCACAGATTTATGCATGTTTGCAGGAAAGAGTTTTCTCACCAGTGAGGTTCACAACGTTAAAGAGACACTACCATTAACATAAGCTGTAACTAGATACTTGTGCATTACAAAGAAAAACATTATAGAACACATGCTGCTGGGTTTTAGTCTTTATTTAAAGTAAATGCATGTACAAAGGAAAATTAAAGTTAAGTTTTTATCTCCTGTTTTCATTTTGTGGATTTTTCCCATGATTCAACATTTGCCATAATCTTAGTAAAAGTATTAATTTACAGCTTTGGTATAGCTTCTACACTACTGAAGAGGCAATGGAGTGAATGGTTAGAAATAGCTGCATTGGGTCTATTGTGTTGTGTAAAATCCCAGAGATAAGGGATGGCAGCTGAATGAGAAATGACAGGAAGGTTAAAACACTTCTAATCTATCCCCTGGTGATGCCCTTTGAATACATCCCACATAATGCTATGAGTTGTTTTTCTGGACTGCTGATCCATAGAGCCCATTTAATGCCCAATGCCACACAGTGAGGAGCAACTGCTGTAAAGATACTGTGGGGGCAGTTTACAACACAAAGGATCACACAATGGTTGCACACAGTGACAAATATAGGGTAAAATATCTTGTTAAAGGGATATGCATGTCTAGAAAAAGATTTTTTAAATTGACATTTAAACACTTTTATACCTATAGACAAACTAGAATAAATCAATAAAAGTTTTAAAAATGTGTAAAAAATGTTTATTTTCTTGCTTTAAACTCTGTCATTTCATCTTCTCTGGCGACGCCCCTCAGCTATGGGTGTTTCTTCAGCTCATACTTCGCGAGATCCGGCCGGTCAGCGTAGTGATACGCAGGAAGAGACTGGGGGAACTTTTTCCCCCAGTCTTTCCCTGCTTCCGCCGGACAGAGGAGGCGGTTGGAGAAGCGGACCTCGCTGCGGGATAAGAGGTGAGTATCTGCTAATTATTTTTTGTTTTTTGGCTGGTGTTAAACGGATTCTGCAGAAGAGGAATCCATTAACACCAAGTCCTGGCTCTGGTTAACTTTCCACTAACCAGAGCCGGACGTTAATCAGCGCTGGGACTTTGTAATCCTAACGCTGATTAACCCCTTCACTGCTGAGGCATTTCACCACTGTGTGCTGAGCTCATTTTTACCGCTTTCGCTCATCATGTTTAAACGCGATTTTAAAGCCACATTTTAATAAATGACCCAGACATATTATATATCGTTCTTTCCGGCAGACTCGGCAGATTCATAATATATCATTTTTATATGTATACGTCATGTCCTGCCTGTATATTATAACAAAAAATGTGTGGTTTTTTTCACATTTTATCACATGAGCGTTTGCGGTTATGTTTTCTATGGGGTGCGCTTGTACAAAAAATTTGAAATGGGGACTTGTTACTTTTTTTGGGGGGAATTACGTGATTTTTAGCAAACGCACCCCATAGAAAAAAATCATTAGTGCAGCATCATTGTTCACATTATAATTGAAATGTGAACAATATTGCTGCATTAATAAAAACAACACACAAAAAAAAACATGTTTTTTTTTATTTATTTATTTTTTTAAATTTATTTATTATTTTAATTTTTTTTGTTATTATTTTTTTTTACTTTTTACCTAGTCATGTTGGGTATCATTCTCTATCATGCTCAGGCCTTTCAAATGACACCCTCCATGACCCCCTAGCTGCCATGGTTCTGGAGATATCGGGGTTCACAAGAACCCCCTATCTCCACCAGGGGATTTCCTTGGGAAATCCCCGGCAGCTAGGGGTTCCCCGGCTATCTGACATCATCACGCTATGCGTGATGACATCAGACAGCGAGGGGAGTCCCGGGGAGATAGCAAGGCGCTGAAGTGCAACCCAGCACTTGAGGGGTTAAAGCCAGGCACCGCTTAAAAGGGGAGACTCTCCCCTTTTAAGCGGTGCCTGGCTTTTAGCGCTGCTCCTTCCCGATCGGGAGGGAGAGGGATCCGAACGGACCCCCCCCTCCCTTCCAGGCTATCTCCCGGCATTGCCGGGGGGTCGCCTGGAAATGACGTCATCGCGCATGGCGCGATGATGTCATTTACGCCGGGAGGAGCTTGACTTCAGCGTCTGAGGACGCTGAAGTCAGAACGCCGTGGGACCCCGGACAGAGAGGTGAGTATCTCCGCCGGGGGTCCCGCACAGCTGATGACGTGTGGGGCACGTCCTCAGCATGCAACGTGCATCAATGAGGACGTGTCCCACACGTCTTCAGCAGTGAAAGGGTTAACACTTTGTGCTTCCCATGTTAAGAATAGGGAGCTTAAAGTGCAGTAACCTCACAGTGAAAAGCGCAAGGTACCAAACGGAAACGGGTTACTTAACCTGTTTGCGTTTGGATTGTAATATGCGGTAGATACCGCGGCTAACGTGAGCGTTAACGTTAGCGACAAGATCATAATGTGGCCCATCATATTTACTAGCTTTTTATGCCTGCTGAATGACACTACTGACTCATTCAAAAGGCATTGCACGTTTTTAAAAGCACACTAGCAAAGCATGCATGTCCCTTTAACTAAACTTACAAGAGAAAAACAAAGTATATGTAAGAGATCAGCAACATAAAATAAACAACATAAATTATTTCATTTTTTGGTGGTCATGTCCCTTTGAAGTAGGAGAGCTGCACCTGTGTCTCAAAACCACATATGGGTCAGTTATCTGACAATATTTTGACAATATTTTGTTTGCAAAGGTGTTTGGAGACCATTGCATTTATTGTGCACATTGAAGGCCTGAAGCACCTAAGGCGTAGGGCCCTTAAGTTGCCTCTGATGCCAGGACACAGGGAGGATTTTTCTAGAAGGTGGAGTCTGGTGGGGCCTTTTTATGTCACGCAGACGGGTCAGCTTTATCAAGGTATCAGTTTGTTTCCATTTTTAAAAAGGGTTTGTTGAGTTTAGGGAGAAATCCGAAGGAATTTGTCTCTCACTCTTTTCGTATTGGAGCAGCAACAGAAGCTTCAAGGTTGGGTTTGTCGGCAACGGAAATTCAAGAATTGGGAAGATGGAACTCCAGGGCTTTTCAGTCCTACGTTCGTCCTGGTTTGGTGTTATGAATTTTGGAAACGCTTGTTAATGCTGGGAGGTAATGTGGAGAACAGTTGCTTATGATCTGTTCTGTTATTTTGACTTTTTATAAAAAAAATAAAAAAAATGAATGAAATTTTGAAATATGAAAAATATCAAACTTATATATGGAATATGAATTTATATCTTTTACGGAATATATATATTTATTCTATTTTATCTTTGTATATTTGTTTGTTGTTTGGGGGAGGAGAGTGGGGGTTGGAGGATTTGGAGGAGTATGGTTCTTGTTTATGTTCTGTTTATCTTTACAGGTATGGACATGGTTTATTTGTTGGGGTGTGTGGTGGTTTGGTGGGGAAATTTTTCTTTTAAATTATTTTGTGTGGTGGAGATGTTGGTAATTTGTTTTAGCTTTTTGCAGATCCTTCAAGAGTTGTATGGATCATTGGAGACTCGCTGTTTTTTTGGGCGAGGAGAAGGGCGTTGGTGCGATCATCTGGAGTACAGATGGGTCTGCTTGGGTCGGCGACACGAGTACGGTGGTTCGGGATCCGTTGACTCCTATGGGAGGAGTTTAAGCCGACGATGTTGGGTGCCCTTAGGTTGTTCACATGGGAGGGAACGATTTGGGTGTGGTCCCTCATGGTGTGCTGCTGGAGCAGATGCAGGAGGATCTGCGGCAGTTGAGGGAGTGGTCACCATGGACAGTGGTGGTGTGGTCTAAGGTGTTGCCAAGGATGGTGTGGAAGCAGGCCGAGAATGAAGAGGTGGTGCGGCTTTGCTGGATTAAGGTGAATCGCTGTATGGGAAGGTTTGTGAGGCGGATGGATGGGGTTGTGGTGCGGCATCTACCCTTTTGAAGAGGAAGATGCGGCGTGTTATTTCATGGCGGATGGCGTTCACCTGACTGATGAGGGCAAGGATCTGTTCATCCTGGGTCTCAAGGAGGGGATTGAACAAGCCCTGTTTTTTCTTGGTGGGAGAGCTCTCCCATAGGGGGGTTATGCGAGGAGCTCGTGGCGGGGGGCCTGTAGGTAGTGCTGGCTAGGGGTTCCTTTTAATTAGGATAATTTTGGTCAGATGGTTGGGAGTTGGGAAGTTTTTGTGGTTGGTTGGTTTGGAGATGTGTGGTGGTTGTGGGGAGTCCTCTTTCAGCACTGGGTTATTGTTTTAATTTTGTTATGGAAAGTTTTATGTCATGGTGGTGGGTTTATTGTGTGGAGTCTTTAGCTGTGGCCTATATATAATAAATACTGTATATATATTATTCCACAGTTATGTGTTTGTGTATTTTTGAGTATTTATTGTCTCCCTGCGTGCGACTCGGTCATCAGTAGGCGACTTATTAAATCTTATTTACTTTTAACAAAAGTTGTAAAGTTGTTTTGTGGCGGGTGGGGGTTTCCATTGGTGCCACCTTGGACAGCACACGTCAGCTTGTAAAGTCCACATCTGTAAGCTTCTATACTTATAATGGACGATATCTCAGTGTCCACTGGGCAAGCTTAAAAGTTAGTGGCTTTGCATAGTCTCGGAAAATGCAAAACCTGCAAGTTCTCAGAAGCTTGCTGTCACGACTGGGTTGTACTGGGGTTGCAGGATCAAGCCGAAGTCCGGTGACAAAGTGGAGCAAAACAAATATCAGAGTATACAAACAAAGGTGTTTTACAAGAGGACAGGGACGGACTGACAACTAATGGGGCCCCACAGGCAATAGAAGATTCTAGGGCCCCTTGCGCCATACCTGTAAAAGGTCAACCACCCCCCCAAAAAACCCACACATAACCGACATGTACATTGTTGTGTTAAAGAATTAATTTATTCACACAATTTTCTAAATGATGATTTTATTGAGATAAGAAAATCCACTCAGGCCCAACAGTGAATTGGGGAATCCATTGTGCCTTCTCCAGACTTACAGATGGCAACCGCTCTACTGCAGCAGCCATCACCCACTCATTGCAGCTAAGGCTACGCCGTGACATAGAAAGGTCCTTGTTGCAAATGTGGGAAACTGCCAATCACTTTTCAAGTTTATAAGATACTGTACATTACTGATACACTTGTGCACACTGCACATTACAGAGCTCCACAGCAATAAAACTCACAGTAATGTGCAGTGTGTATGAGTGTATAACAGAGCTCCACAGCAATAAAATTCACAGTAATGTGTGCTGTGTATGAGCTTATCACAGAGCACCACAGCAATAAAACTCACAGCAATGTGCGGTGTGTGTAAGTGTATCGCAGAGCTCCACACAGTGGCGTAGCGTGAGTTGTCAGCGCCCGGGGCAAGGCAAGAATTGTGCGCCTCCCCCCAACCTGTGGACACGGCAACACACTCTGATTCCCTTCCACCAGCAGAGTATTGACCCCCTTACCCCACAAGCACATGTATTGCAAGTTGTGTATGAACGTATCACAGAGCTCCACAGTAATAAAACTCACAGTAACGTGCGGTGTGTGTATGAGCGTATCACAGAGCTCCTCAGCAATAAAACTCACAGTAATGCGTGATGTGTATGAGCGTATCACAGAGCTCCACAGCTACCAGTATTTTTCTCCCCAGTTCATTCCATTTCTCACCAGCCCATTTCAGCCCCTCCAGTTAATTGCTCTCCCCAGCCCAGTCCATTTCAGCCTCCCAGTTAATTTAACTTCTCCCTAACCCATTTCAGTCCCACCAGTTAATGGGCTCTATTACATTCTCCGCGCAAATTCGTACGTGCAGCGCAATTTTTTTGCGCGCAGCTTTAGGCTAGGGTCAGATGAGCGCATTTTGTACGGACTGTGCGTCCGTGCAGTACGGACGTACTTTCTGACTGACGACAAGGTAGTGACCACACAGTCCGTTTTTTTCACTGACGTATTTTTTGACTGATGTAGCAGGGACAATAAATTACAATGAAAGAACATTCTGTCTGTCAAAAATGCTGGACGTATAAATGCAGTCCGTCTGACCACGCTCCATCACTCACATACAAAGCTATGCGGACGTTGTGGACGTGGCACACTCCGCACGTCCGTTCTAGCAGTATTACGTTCTTGCCTAACCTGCGTCCGTTTGCAGCGTCCGTCAGCCTCCGCACTTCTGTGCGGACGTACTCCGTGTGTGGGTCTCCAGTTAACACAATTGTATGCTATCACGGACGTACTTATGTGCGGGCAACACGGACGTTAACACTGCGTTCGTCTGACCCCAGCCTTAAACGTTAACGCGAGTAAATTAACGCTGGTATTACGATCCGAGCGCATTTTTTCATCCGTCAAAAAATAACCCACGTAAAACCGACTCGCAATAATGTGCGCAAAGTACTGTTGCGCGCAGGAATCAGTGTGTTTTTTTTATTTTAAATGCATTATCGTTTTATTATTTACATGGTCTTATTACAAGATCTAGTGGGAACAGAAGTTAAGCATTTTTAGAATCTGTGCTGTCAATGTACAGAGATCACAGCATGTTTATATAAAATCAACAAAATCGAAGGGAAATCTAAACAAAATTGTTTTGTAGCCTGGAGCCACATGTCTGTTAAAAAACAAGCAGCCACCGTTCCGTTCCCGTTAGGGATGTGCACCGATTTTTTTTTCGGTTCGATTCGATTTTTCAAATTTTTAAACTTTTCGATTCGGCTCGTTTCGACCGCTTTCTGTTTCGATTCGGTTCGGCTCGATTCGTTTTTCGGGTACATTTATTTTTCGGAATATCGACCATTTTTCGTATTTTCGGGTCACTTTACTCGGTTTCTGTATCGACTTTTCGTGATTTCGGAAATTTTCGTTTTTCGGAATTGTACATGGTTTTCGGTATATATCGACCATTTTTCATATTTTCGTGTCACTTTGCTCGTCTTTTGGTTATCGACTTTTCGCTATTTCGGAAATTTTCGTTTTTTTCGGAACATCTGTTCTCCTCGTTTCAAAGCTGTCTAACTCTATTGCCCCAGCAGTCCAGCACATGGATTTTCCCCAGCACATGGATTTGCCCCAGCTCATGGATTTGCCCCAGCTCATAGGATATTGCCCCAGCATATGGATTTGCCCCAGCTCATAGGATATTGCCCCAGCTCACGGATTTGCCCCAGCACATTGATTTGCCCCAGCACATGGATTTGCCCCAGCTCATAGGATATTGCCCCAGCACATTGATTTGCCCCAGCACCTGGTTTTGCCCCAGCTCATGGATTTGCCCCAGCACATGGATTTGCCCCAGCTCATAGGATATTGCCCCAGCTCACGGATTTGCCCCAGCACATTGATTTGCCCCAGCACATTGATTTGCCCCAGCACATGGATTTGCCCCAGCTCATGGATTTGCCCCAGCACATTGATTTGCCCCAGCACATGGATTTTCCCCAGCTCATAGGATATTGCCCCAGCTCACACATGGATTTGCCCCAGCTCATAGGATATTGCCCCAGCACATGGATTTGCCCCAGCTCATGGATTTGCCCCAGCTCATGGATTTGCCCCAGCACATAGGATATTGCCCAAGCTCACACATGGATTTGCCCCAGCTCATGGATTTGCCCCAGCACATGGATTTGCCCCAGCACATGGATTTGCCCCAGCTCATAGGATATTGCCCCAGCTCACTCATGGATTTGCCCCAGCTCACACTTGGATGCCCCAGCTCATGGATTTGCCCCAGCACATTGATTTGCCCCAGCACATTTACAAAGACAAAATTTACAGAATCAGCGATATAACCGATAATAGTTAAATATACGATGTTCAGAATTACCGAAATGGACCCGAAATCCCGAATGGAACCGAAATCATGAATAGAGGGAAAATAAATTTCGATTTGACACATTTCAAGTCCATTCGAAAATTCCGAAAATTTTTCGATTTGGCTCGGAAAACTTTTCGGATTTGCCGTTTTCGGAAATTTTTCGTTTTTTCGGAAAGTCTGTTCTCGTTTCAAAGCAATAGATTTCGATTTGACACATTTCAAGTCCATTCGAAAATTCCGAAAAAATTTCGATTCGGCTCGGAAAACTTTTCGGATTTGCCGTTTTCGGCTCAAAAAAATTTCGGAATTTCGGCCGCATCGGAAGACCCGAATCGGGAAATTTCGTGAAAATTCCAAAATTCCGAAACGCACATCCCTAGTTCCTGTGTCTAAAGGGCATCAGAGAGTTAATTACCCCTGAACATATCAGGATATTCTATGGGTCATGATGAGATTTTGTTTTCCTTTTTTATGCTCTTTTTATATATTTTAGGACCGGCCCATAAATAATAGCACAGACCCATCTGCTACTTGTGGAAAACAGTATATCAGGCTGCTCTCAGCAAGTAGCCCCTGTGGCTTTTTTTTCGGCTGTATGGTGCTTCACACAAAGATGTCACCTCACCCTCATTATCTCTCCCTAATGTTCCCATCCCTGGGAGGCACCTGCAGCCGAGCAGTCACCCCATACAATATAGAAGGAGCTGGTACCTGAGTCATTTTCTGGTAATACACCATAGAGGACCTCTTCTCAGGCTCTCTGATGTCAAGATGGTAGAGGTCACCCTGTCTGCATCGCCATCCTCCCCCACCTACCCACCCGGCCCTGGGTGCAAGCTGCAGAGCCGGGCCATCCATGGGAATCCCAACACTTGTGCTCCTCCGAGGCAAACTGCCTCCTCCACCCCCTGCATATCAGTCAGCCAGGAGAACAAATGAGGTTCAATCGATCTGCAGACTCCCTAACAAATGAAATTGCATGCTAAAGATCCCTGTCCCATCAGGCAGCCTCCCAAAAGAATAAATGAACAATATTATAATTACAGGGCTTCCACTGCTGTAACCTGCCTAACAGGCAGATCCATAAAGCCCTCTGCAGGAAGGACCATGCTTTATTATGCATATGTATGTATATGAGTATGTGTCGGATGGTATGTGTTTTGTGTTCTGTTATATAGCTGGCTTTTTTTCGCCTTTATTTGCCTCTAATTTTTAATCACTTAATTTCAGCTGATAATACATTCCTTTTGTTATAAAACCACTCACAACCTCTCCATTTTATTGTTTGGGTATGCGTAGAATGTGTAACTAACTATAAGTTGCTGCGTATTTTTTTCTGGACTGGTGTATTTGGTTTCGGCCAGAACGTTCAGATTTGCAGTTATCTCCAGATTTTCAAAGATGTTAAAATTATGCGCGCAAACATCGTTCGTAAAAAGTTGCGCATCGATTGTAATACCATCCGCGTACCAGCGCACAAACGCATTTGCGCTCACAATGTTAAGTATGGGATGCGCGCACAAACTATCGCTCGCGCAGGGTAACTAGTGTTAGACATTAATGCGCATCGTATGCGCGAACGACGTAATATGACGTTCAGCGTGAAGGGTTTTCCCCCTCGCGTTAATGCGCTTTTGCGCGCGCGCAAAAATGTGTGCGAAGAATGTAAAAGAGCGCAATATCTCCCCAGCCCATTTCAGCCACAAGTTTATTTCTCCCCAGCCCATTTCAGCCCCCAGTACATTTACACACACACACACAACCCCTGCTCTCACATACACGCACACCACCCCTGCTCACACACACACACCACCCCTGCTCACACACGCTCACACACACCACCTTTGCTCACACACACACACACTCACACACATCACCCCTGCTCACACACACGCTCACACACCCACCTGCTCATACACACACCCACACCACCCCCTGCTCACACCCAAACCCCACCCCCTGCTCACACACACACCACAACCTGCTCAAACACACCACCCCCTGCTCACACACCATCCCCTGCTCACACAGACACACACACCACCTCTGCTTGCACACACCATACCTGCTTGTTACATACATACCATATGATAGAATCCCTGTCTGTCTCCTTGGTCCCGGCTGGTCTCTCTCCACTCCCCCTGCCTGCACCTGCTGGACACTTCCAGGACATGAGCAGGGGAGGCTCTGCTTGCTGCTTCGTGCAGCTGCTATGAGAGGGGGGAATGGGTGGGCCCAGCATGTCCCCATGTGAACTGCTGGGCTGGCAGCCTAGGCTTTCTCCTCCTCTTCCCCCTGGCAGGGCCTTTACTTCCAGTGCAGAGTGTGGGAGTTTGATCCCACACGCTGCCGAGTAAATGGGAGACTTGTGCCCGACCCCTGCCTGGACTGCAGGGCAAGCAAGGCCAATTCGGGTCCCCCATCCGGGCCCTCAGGTGGCGCCCGAGTGCCCAATGGGTCAGTCCACCCCTGCAAGAGGATCAACAGTAGGGATAAAATATGGGACGCTGGGAAATAATAACGTATAGCGGGTGGCTGGGTGAGACAGGAATGGGACTGAATAACTAAGCACAACACACAGAAAATAATACACCAGGCGGCATAGCCGGCTCTTTGCGAGTGCGATGTGTTCTATGCACCCGGCCTCGCACTCAAGCGGTCCCAAGGTCCTTGATGTAAAATGTGGAGGAGGATTATAGGGGAGGAGCAGCAGTAGGTGTCGCTCATAAATTGCTGAGCGAGACACCTTCCGGTTGCTCTTACCCATCCTCCTGCATGTCTTCCTGTTTCAAGCCATGTGGAAGGGTGGTGTGAAGAGAGAGACAGCAGGGCAGGAGAGCGACCAGGGCCAGCTGTGCAGCATCCATGGGATACCTCTTAGTTAATATTCCCAGCTGAATCACCTGAGCAGCGTTTTTCTCCCCTGCACGCCAGTGGAGGAAAACAGTACACAGTGGGGTCAAAGAGAGGGGAGACAAAGAGAGAAGTAACAAAGAGAGAGGGGTCACAGAGTAAGAGAGGGGTCACAGAGGGACAGGAGTCACAGAGAGAGGTCACAGAGAGAAGTGGGTCACAGAGAGAGAGAGGAATCAGAGAAAGAGAGAAGGGTCACAAAGAGAGAGGAATCAGAGAGAGGGGGTCACGGAGACAGGGGGACACAGAGAGAGGGATCAGAGAGAGAGAGGACACACAGTGATAGAGGGATGAGATAGAGAGAGGGGTCACAACGAGAGAGGGGGTCAGAGAGAGAGAGAGGATTCTCAGAGAGAGAGAAAGGCCATACAGAGAGGGGACTCATAGAGATGTGTGACAGAGAGAGAGGGGTTATAGAGAGAGAGAGAAGGCCCAGATAGAGAGAAAGTGATCATAGAGAGAGAGTCATAGAGAAAGAGGGGTCACAGAGAGAGAGAAGCGCCACAGAGAGAGAGAGTGATCATAGAGGGAGATGTGTGACAGAGAGGGGAGGTTAGAGAGAGGAGTGATAGAGAGAGAAGAATCACAGTGAGAGAGAGGAGTCATGGTGAGAGAAAGATGAGTCACAGTCAGTGAGACAGAAAGGGAGTCAGAGAGAGAGATGGGCCACATAGAGAGTGACCATAGGGAGAGATGTGTGACAGAGAGAGGAGAGAGAGGGGGGTCCCGTAGTGAGAGAGAGAGATGAGAAAGAGAGAGAGACTACACAGAAATGAAAGAGAGAGACAAGTAATTCACACTGCATATTACTGTGAGTTTTATTGCTGTGGAGCTTTGTCATACGCTCATATACACCACACATTACTGTGAGTTTTATTGCTGTGGAGCTCTGTGATACACTCATACACAACACACATTACTGTGAGTTTTAGTGCTTTGGAGCGCTATGAGGCGCTCATCTGTGAATAGAATAACCATTACTTCTCCATGAGACAATTTTGCTGCCGCTGAAGATCACCTCTCGAAAAATGACGCCCCCCCCCCCGCCAGTTTGCAGCTTGGAGCCAAGGCTCCATGGGGCTGCATAGACGGGCCAGCCCTGCCATCCATACTCTTATAGTGAACATATTATGGACAAAATAGGTTCAGCCCATTTGAGAGGGACTCACTACCTTTATACAGGTGGGAGTTTTACGCTGACCTACTGTGTTTAATTGAAAATTAGGAGATTTCCCTTTCAAAGTTTGCCCATATCCCGCGTATCTGCAACATGCCTGAGGGTGGAGGGACAGTTCAGCAAGAAACACAGACTTATATAGAGGGAGAAGTTCACTTTTAAAAGGGCAAAACAGGCTCAATTTAATTAAATGTTTTCATTCTTCACTATTTTTAGAATTAATATTGGAGGTTGATATATTTTAAAATCTACCCTTAATATGTTATTTATCATTGTAAAAGAAAATATTACATGCTTATTTTTATATATATTTTTTTTTTCTGGGAAAAAAAACTGTTGTGAAAAAATTATAGTTTTTTTTCCAACCCCTAATATATTTTACTTTTTTAAATAATAGATCCTGATTCCTATATCTCGGTTTAAGACGTTAGAGAAATATTTAACAAGACAGATTTTCATGAAAGATGTATATATACTAGACATGTGCATTCGTTTTAGTACTAAAACGATTTAGTCCGAATTTTGAGATAATTTAGTTTTAGTATGACTCAAGAGAAACGAAACTGCTCAGTACAAAAAACGAAAGAAACTAAAATAAAATGCATTACATTTTAGTTTCAGTCCTTTTTGTGATATTATATTGATGAGTGAAGGAGACCAGCAATGAAGAGCGCAACATCGCAACATCTGAAGTTCTGCACCCTACACATGCCAATGCAGGAGGATGTTCTATACAGAGAGGGGCATTAATTCAGGAGGATGTTCTATATATTATACAGAGAGGGGTATTATTTAATGCAGGTGGATGTTGTATACATTATACAGAGAGGGGTATTAATTAATGCAGGTGGATGTTGTATACATTATACAGAGAGGGGTATTAATTAATGCAGGAGGATGTTCTAAACATTATACAGAGAGGAGCCTTTTTTTTAGCCCTTTAAATCCAGTGGCTGTGAGCGCTGAGATCGGCTGCTTGTTACATTATCTCTCAGTATAATGTATCAGGCTCAGCTGTTACAGTAACTGACTGCTGCTCATCACAGCTCTCAGAGTTTCAGTAAAACAAGGAAATAATATTGTTCTAACGTCTTATATATAAAAATATTATTTACTAGTTTTACTGAAACTCTGAGCGCTGTGATGAGCAGCAGTCAGTTACTGTAACAGCTTTGCCTGACACGGGGCAGTATTACAATGTTGGTGCTTAACCAGAGTTGTTGTAAACTGAAAACCTTCATAGGCTATAATAGCTCTGGGAAGTTTACAACAGCTCTGGTTAAGTTAGCATCAGCTATATAATATGGCCCACATTGTGCTGAGAGTGAGAGATACTGTAACAAGCAGCGATCTCAGCCCTCTGAGGAGCCACTACAATAGTAATTGTATCCACTGGTTTTCGGATGAATGAAATTCGTTTTCATACTAAAGAACTGAAAACGAATTTCTTTAGCAACTAAATAAATTGCATTTTAGTACTAATCCATTAGTTCAAAACGAAATTTTGTGCTGTGCACATGTCTAATATATACTGAGGCTTAAAAAAAAGGCTGTTTTTAGAAGTAGCTTTGAAGTGGTTTTGAATCGCTTCCTTTCACACTTTGTGTATTTTGAAATAGCTTTGCCAGGACTGTCATACATCACAGTTAGTTCCACTGATGATGTGGCGCTCTTTTAATGGTACACAGTTTATAATTGTATAGTCATTCAGCACAGCACATTCACTGATGATGTGGCATTCCTGCACAGCACAGCACTGCTTTAAATAGTTTGATGGTCTGGATGTCGTTTGTTTTACATGCAGCCCTGCGCATGTGTTTTAATCCAGGGTCACTCAGTCATTAAAGTCTTATTGTGCAATGTGATATTCCTTACATATTTGCATTCTACGATTTTAAATCAGCGCTGCCTCATTTTACCTATATTTAATTCTGTGATTTTAAATCATTGCTACTTCATTTGAGCTATATTTAAGCAGTACCCAGATATGCATTGTTCTGAAGTTTTGTATAATAGATACTGCTGAAATAAATCTTGATCTTACTAATTGTAGAGCTCCTGTAGTGTCAGTGGGATGTGGTGTTAAACAAATTATTATTTGTTCAATAGATCACTTATGTTGAAATAAAAAAGGGTCAAAATGTCAAAATCCTCTGCAATTAAATATATAATAATTAAAATACGAATAACAATAATAATTAAAAATTATAATGAAACCATAGATTTTTAACCCTTTGTCACCAGTAGATGGGTTGAAGGAGACTGGAAGGGCTAGTCATATTTAGCTAATTATTATTATTATTTATCAAAGTGTCCTTTTGATCCCTGTCCAGCATGAGACCCTAGTAACATGGTCTAAACGACTAAGTGCTTCTCCTTTTTACTGTCAGAATATTCAGTAACATTTACCTTTCACAACTTTTACTTTTCACAACTGTAACATGATGCTAGCCATAAGCACACAGAGCTCAGCTTCAGTTAAACATCTGGGAACCTCTGTTTACATCTGGCTCGTTGGTCTAGGGGTATGATTCTCGCTTAGGGTGCGAGAGGTCCCGGGTTCAAATCCCGGACGAGCCCATTTTTAGACTTGTTTTATATAGCTTTGCAGGTATAATTATTTTGTTATTTTGCACTTTATAGCTGTGGTTGAATGCGGCCTAAAAGATTCAATAAAACTCTCATTTTTAAAAAAACAAAGTGGGCAGTAGGCCATTTCCCTACTAAGCAGTATGGGGATTGAAATCCAAAAGCTTGTAAAGCTGCAGCATTAACCATATGAGTTTCCTAATGAAATAATTTATCTTGCGCTACATTTTTTGGAATTCTACAATGTGAAAATGTATAGCTGTTTGTAAATATATGGCTGAGTGAGTAAAAATAGAATATGTGAGTCTGTACGTGTAAATGAATGTGTATGTAAATATATGGTTAAATGCGTGCTTCTGTAACTCAATGTGTTTAATATATGGTGTAGCGTGTGTAAATGTATGGCTTAGGCCAGGGTCTCACAAGCGTTTTTCAGAACGGAAGGAATGTCCATGAGCGTGGATGTTCCATCCACTCTGACGCCCGTGTGGCCACCTCGCTGAACGCAGTTGGTGCACTCAGCGCTACAAAGCAAGATCCTCCTATGGAGGATCGCGCTTTGTAGCCCCATCAGCATCCGTTGTAGCTTTTTGACGGGGACGGCTTTTTACCGTCCTGTGGTAACGTGCGCAATTCGACTGCACGCTACCCCGTGTGGACCTCCCTGTCAATCCATCACAAAGCTGCGATGGACGCAGGGAAGTGCGGTCACACAGACGCACTAAGTGCACTCGTGTGACCACAGCCTAAGCATGTTTGTATGTAAATGTAGCAAACAGGTTTTTGCAATAATGGGATAAGTGGCTCATCACATGACTGGATTGGGACAAATAATAGCCCAAACATAATCAGAGCAGCCCATTATTGAACAATTTTTTTTAAATTTCTCTATACCTTAGAAAAATATATATATACATAAGTACACATACTCACAGAGATTTAGCCATGTATGTACAGACCTACACCACCCCCATGTGCTGACCTTTTTTTGACCATTTTTGCTCATCTCGTTTAATGCTATTTAAATCGTGTTCCAGTGTAGGATCCAGACAAATTATATATTTTTTCTAACAGAATTATCAGATCCAAAATATATCATTACAGTGTGTATGTCATATAATGTAAGAATGTTATATATAAATATGAAAATGTTTATAAAAGGGGGCGTGACCGGATGCTGAAATGAGAGTAACTAGAAATGTAACTCTTATAGAAACAAGGCGCACGTTTCTCTACTGCTGGTACCTTACCCCTTCCCGTTTAGCCCACTATGACACAAATACGTCTTCAGTGTGCTGGAGATGTCAGATTCATGTAGGGACCTACATACATATATGGTGGCATTGCTATTTGATATTGGACCTCTGGAAGAAAGTCCATTCTCTCCTTCTTAAGGTAATAGGGGGTTGATATTTCCTTCACTCCTGACGTAATGCTCCTAGGATTACTTCCCCGTGAGGTTATGCGTAGGCAGCGGAAAGCATTGTACAGGAGGGGTGGGGTCGCACCTATTCCCTGATAGGGGCGGCTGCAACCACCAAATGTATCCAGCCCAGCAACATGTATTATTTATTTATTTATTTATAAAGGATTTTACCAGGAAGGATACATTGAGATTTCTCTCGTTTTCAATTACGTCCTGGGTTCAAGAACATTAAAATGTTACAGTTGTTACAGAAATACAAAGTAATACAATGCAAGATATATATAAAAAAAACACAAATATACAGATTAACAGAAAATAAATATGTAGGAAATAGTCATTATGTTACATGTTTACAGGTGCATTCCGTATTGAGGTATGTTAATAGGGAGCTCTTGAGTGACTTTAGACTGGGGGAAGATTTGATGGCTTCTGGGAGGTTATTCCATAACTGTGGTGCTGTGTAGGAAAATGAGGATCGAGCCACTTTCTTTTGTATTGTGGTATTGCAAGTAAGGTGCTGGTCCTGGATCGGAGGTTATAGGTTGAGGAAACTGCTGGAGGAAGCAGTCTATTCAGGTAGGGTGGCAGCTTCCCAGAAAAGCTCTTAAACACCAGGTTGTAAAGGTGAAGGGTACGTTTAGACTCCAGCAATGGCCAGTTTAGCTCTTTTAACATGTCACAATGGTGGGTCGTGTAGTTAAATTGTAGCGCAAAGCGGCGGCATGAGTTATACAATGTGGTAAGTTTATGAAGGTGTGTTTGCAGGGCCGCTGCATACACTACATCTCCATAATCAATAGCCGGCATAAGCATTTGTTGTACAATTTGCTTTCTTACTGTGGGGTTCAGGCAGGATTTGTTTCTGTACAGGGCACCTAGTTTGGGGTAAATTTTAGATGAGAGTTTTTCGATGTGGGGGCCAAAGGATAGATTTGGGTCTAACCACCTACAAGAATAAAAAATGTCATCTGCGCTTATTCCCATTATACCGTGTGAAACAAAACGCAATTAAAGGCTTTGGTTTCTGTTTAATGGCCATTAAAAGATTATGCTTACCCGCCAAACGTCAAGGCACCTCTAGTGAGGGTGAGTCCTATCCAAAAAATGAAGCCACAGGCTGCTGTGTAGCCAACCATAACTTGCCCATGCTGCTTGTCAGTCATGAGGTAGACTGGTGGGCTTTAATTTAAGCTCCCCCAGAAACAAAATCCACCTTGGGATCAAAAAACAAAGACACGGAGCGGAACAACTACAATGATGACCTGGCTGGAGGTACATTAAAACATACATAGTACAGGAGGGGTGGGGTCGCGCCTATTCCCCGATGGGGCGGCTGCAACCACCAAATGTATCCAGCCCAGCAACATGTATAAAACATAACAAGGAGAAAAAATGTCATCTGCACTTATTCCATTATACAGTGTGACACAAAACGTAATTAGAGGCTTTGGTTTCTGTTTACTGGCCATTAAAAGATTAAGCTCACCCGCCGAACGTCAAGGCACCTCTAGTGAGGGTGAGTCCTATCCAAAAAATTAAGCCACAGGCTGTTGTGTAGCCAACCATAACTTGCCCATGCTGCTTGTCAGTCATGAGGTAGACTGGTGGGCTTTTATTTAAGCTCCCCCAGAAACAAAATCCGCCTTGGGATCAAAAAACAAAGCATCGGAGCGGAAAGTATTGTATCATGTAGTCACCGCTATGATGCTTTTGGCACTGGAAGACGTCCCACACTTAGGCCTTGTTCACACCAAATGCAGAGCAGATCTGCTCAGGTTTCTGCACACACACGCTAGTCTTTTAGACGCGTTTTTGCGCGTTTTTGATAAGGAGTGGTGGGGTGAAGGGGGTGGATGGAATACTGCATTTGAGGAACTACTAGTATATTAACAACCATGTCATTCACATCGAAGTACTCACTACAGCTCTCCTTATCAGTAAAGGACATATCCTCATATCCTGGGAACACTCTTCCTGCTATCGAACTCCACTGATCAGCATTCTTCCTTGTTCTTGTGTTGAAAATGCCTGCTGTCATACAGCTCAGGGCATTCTTCCACCATACTAATGAATTTATCTGGGTCACAAAACTTGTCCACCATTGTTGCTTTGCTCTCCAGATCAAAAGGTCACCTTTTTCCACAGACAGGAAGTGACCAGGAAGATTAGGTCATGACAGATGACATAGAGTTTTTTTTCTTTATGGTTAGTTTTTTACACTGAATTGCGCTGCGTTGTGTTTTTGGTGCGTTCCAGAGCAAGTCCAGAGCAGATAAAATAGGGCTTGCTGCAGTTTTTCCACCTGCTCTGGACCTGCTCTGGAACTGAACGCTGCAATGTGAACTGGAGCAAAAAATACCATTGGAATACATTGGACGCAGTTTTGATCCGGTCTGCAACTGCTCTGCTCTGCACCTGCTCCACACTTGGTGTGAACAAGGCCTAAGAGATATAGAAGTCACTGTTTCCACCTTTTGCTCGTATGAACGACTTGCGACACAGCTTTTTTTATTACAGACACCAACAGACGATCCATGGCTTTTGTGGGACATACTTTCCTTGTTGTGACCCTGTTATGGCTGTGTTCGTTATTTCTAATTGTAAACCACAACTAATAGGGTTATTCAAAGAGAATCGAAAAGGCACCGCACGTTCGGTGAATTTTCGTTCTCCTCAATTCGGTGCGATTTGGCGATCCCATTTTGGTGTATTTGTATTGCGGTGTATTTAGCAAGCACCACAGGGCCTTCGTAGTGCAGGGAAAAGCTCCTTCGCTCGCGTGGATTTTAGGATTTGTTAAAATTGTTTTTTAAAAGAAGACTTGATGTTTTTTTGGTAGAACCCCCCTTTCCCCCCCACTTGGGATTTTTGGAAAATTGTAAAACACGTGTTTTTTTATTTTTTAAGAAGAATGGAAGTGCCAAATTTCACACCTGTAACATCTTTGGTTTTTGAAATATATAGGTATACTGATAAAAGTATTCACATCCCTTTCCCCGACCCCCCTTAACTGGATTTTCGGAAAATGGTAAAACATGGGGTTTTTTTGCACGAAGATTGTAAATATCGAATTTCACACCTGTAACATCATTGGTTTTTGAAATATAGGTATAGTGATAAAGGTATTCATCCCCCTTTTTGCCCCCCCCACTGGATTTTTGGAAAATGGTAAAATACATGTTGTTTAATTTTCAAGACGAATCTAAATACCAATTTTCACGTCTGTAACATCTTCTGTTTTTGAGATATAGGTATCCTGTTGAAAAGTATTCACACCCCCTTTTTTCACCCACCACGTGGGATTCTTGGAAAATGGTAAAACACGTGTTTCTTTATTTTCAAAAGATTGTAATTACCAAACTTCACACCTGTAACATCTTTGGTTTTTGAAATATAGGTATACTGACAAAAGTATTCAACCCCCCCTTTTTGCCCCCTCCCACTGAATATTTGGAAAATGGTAAAATAGGTGTTTTTTTGTTTCTCAAGACGAATCTAAATACCAATTTTCACATATGTAACATCTTCTGTTTTTGAGATATAGGTATCCTGTATAAAAGTATTCAGTCCCCCTTTTTTTTCACCCCCCCACTTGGGATTCTTGGAAAATGGTAAAACACCTGGTTTTATTTTTCAAGAAGATTGTAAATACCAAATTTCACGTCTGTAACATCTTTGGTTTTTGAAATATCGGTATAATGATAAAAATATTCAGACCCCTTTCCCCCGACCCCCCCAATTGGATTTATGGAAAATGGCAAAAAACATGTTTGGTTTTTTTCACGAAGATTGTAAATACCAAATTTCACACCCTTAACATCTTCGGTTTTTGAAATATAGGTATACTGATAAAAGTATTCAACCCCCTTTTTGCCCCCCCAAGGAATTTTCAGAACATGGTAAAATACGTGTTGTTTTATTTTTCAAGACGAATCTAAATACCAATTTTCAGGACTGTAACATCGTCTGTTTTGGAGATACAGGTATCCTGTTTAAAATATTTAAAATATTCTACCCCCTTTTTTTGCCCCCAGTTGAATTTTTGAAAAACGGTAAAATAAGTGTTTTATTATTTTTCAAGAAGAATCTAAATACCGATTTTCACATTTGTAACATCTTCTGTTTTTGAGATATAGGTATCGTGTTTAAAATATTCAACCCCCTTTTTTCACCCCCTTAGGGGCGGGGGTTTCCAAAAATCCTTCCTTAGTGGGTGCCTACATCATAAAAACAGTGCACCTTCAAAATTTCACGTTCCTAGGTTAAACGGTTTCAGCTGGGCGTTGATGAGTCAATCAGTCAGGACTTTCGCGTTTATGATAAAAGTATTCAACCCCCCTTTCCCCCCAAGGAATTTTCAGAAAATGGTAAAATACGTGTTTTTTTATTTGTCAAGTTGAATCTAAATACCGATTTTCACGTCTGTAACATCTTCTGTTTTTAAGATATAGGTATCCTGTTTAAAATATTTAAAATATTCAACCCCCTTTTTTTGCCCCCCCAGTTGAATTTTTGAAAAACGGTAAAATACGTGTTTTTTTATTTTTCAATACGAATCTAAATACCGATTTTCACATCTGTAACATCTTCTGTTTTTGAGCTATAGGTATCCTATCTAAAATATTCAACCCCCTTTTTCACCCCCTTAGGGGCAGAGTTTCCAAAAATCCTTCCTTAGTGGGTGCCTACATCATAAAAACAGTGCACCTTCAAAATTTCACGTTCCTAGGTTAAACGGTTTCAGCTGGGCGTTGATGAGTCAGTCAGTCAGTCAGGACTTTCACGTTTATATATATACAGGGTTATTCAAAGAGCTCCGAATTGCTTGAGAAAGGTAACCGAACGCTGAAAATCAGCGTTCGGTTACCTTTCCTGGCCATTCGGCTATTCAGAGAGCAGGCAATTCGCCAAATCCTGGCGAATTGCCTGAACATACGGTGCCTGTTCGGTGCCTGTTCGAGGGCAGTGAATCCCCATGAAAAAGCACTGCTTCGGCTATTCAGAGAACACAAATCAGCAGTGAAAGGTTCCCGAATTGCCCTGCCATTCGGTGGTTTAATTCGGCAAATTTATTCAGGAGAATCCCATAAGCTTCAATGTTAAAAATATTCTGGTTTTAACTCAATATCTAATAAACCGTTCATTATAAAATTCTGCAGTAAAGAGTCTCTTTATTTATAGATTTTTTATGATATTTTAAGCATTTTTCTGAATAATTTTTTTTTTTTTAAAAGCCCGATTTTTTTTTTGATTTTTTTTAAGTTTACTTCTTTTTTCTGTAACAGCCCTCTTTATTATCATTCCCTGGACCTCATATGTAAGTTTCAGACATTTTCACTCAGTAGTTTGTTTGCAAACAGTATTGCACTTTTCAAACATTCATACAAACTGTTTTTCACTTCCCTCTGTCTGCGGTCTCTCGGCTTTTTCCGGCAGCTTCACTGCGTGTGATCGGCTCCTGCTCGGGTTTTTCCATGGTATTCGGCAGGTTAATCCAGATTTTTTTGCGGATTTTCGGCGTGCATTCGGTGGGTTTTGTGGTTAGTTTTCGTCGGGTTTGCGGCAGATTTTCCCTGCAATTCGGGGACCCTGTGGTGTTTGCTGAATACACCGCAGGGTCACCGAAATGGGATCGGCAAAAGGAACCGAATTGAGGAGAACGAAAAGTCACCGAACGTGCAGTGACTTTTCAAATCTCTTTGAATAACCCTGATAGATTTATTTATAAAGGATTTTACCAGGAAGGATACATTGAGATTTCTCTCGTTTTCAAGTACGTCCTGTGTTCAAGAACATATAAGATCCAATGAATGATAATAAAAAGGGCTGTTACAGAAAAACGAAAAAAAAAAAAAATTATTTTTTAAAAAAATCCTGAGAAAAGCCTAAAAGATCCTAAAAAATCTATAAAATAAGAGACTTTTTACTGCAGAATATTATAATCCACGGTCTATTAGATGTTGAATTGAAACGGGAATATTTTTAACAATGTCGCCTGAATAAACCTGTCGAATGAAACCACCGACAGCATTGCAATTTGGCAACTTTTCACTGCTGGTTTTTGTTCTCTGAATAGACGAAGCATTGCTACTCCATGGGGATTTCACTGCCCTCGAACAGGCACCGTATTACAGGATTTGGCGAACTGCCTGCTCTCTGAATAGCCGAATGGCCAGGAAAGGTAAGCGTACGCTGAATTTCACTGTTCGGTTACCTTTTGGCCACAATTCGGATCTCTTTGAATAACCCTGAAAGAGTTTCTCGTGAAATGGCCATTATACTGTATATTCCAGACCTGTTGTGATATCCATGTGCTTCACTGATATCAGATAGTGATGTTTTTTTTTATTCCTTTTTATTTTGATTCTCTTTCATTCTGTACAAATGCTTTTATGTGAATCGTGATATTTCTTATGTCACTTTTCTTTTCTGTACCCCATATTTTGAAAAATAAAAAACATTTAAGTTTCAAATAAAACAAAGTATATAAAAATTTCAACCATTAAGGCTAGGGTCAGACTAACGCAGTATCAACGTGCGTTTAGCAGCACTTAGGCTAGGGTCAGACTAACGCATTTTTCACGTTGTCTGTGAAAAAGTGCGTTCGAACGAATGGATGCATTTTTTCACGGAGTACGCGATAGCGGTCATACGATGCGCATTTGCGTTCGTGATTTTGTATGAATCATCAATAAAACCCTTTTTGCATATGGACGTTATGTTGGCCGCACATTAGCAGCGTCTGACGTCTCCTAATCACGCACACACGCCGCTATGCGGCCGCAGCGCACTCTGTACGACCGTACTAGCGGTTTGACATTCTCAACAAAATGCGTTCGTTTGCCACTTGCGTTGCGCAGCCGGACTTTCGTGCGGCCGTACTTCGTATATTGGCCGTCATTGCCCGTCATTTGCTGCTAGTGCGGCCGTAATTAAGTGCGCCAGAACGCACGTTTAAAGTGCGCTAGTCTGACCCTAGCCTAAATCACGGCCGTGCTAGCAGCAAATGACGTCTAATGCCAGGCAGCATACGAAGAACGGCTGCGCAACGCAAGTGGCAAACGAACGCATTTTTTCGAGAACGTGAAACCGCTAGTACTGACGTACAGAGTGCGCTGCGTCCACTAGCGGCATGTGTGTGTGATTAGGAGATGTCAGATGCTGTTAATGTCCGGCCAACATAACGTCCAGACACAAAAAGGGTTTTATTGATGATCCGTACAAAATCACGGACGGAAATGCGCATCGTATGACTGCTATTGCGTATTCCGTGAAAAAATGCGTCCATTCGTTCGAACGCACTTTTTCACGGACAAAGCGAAAAATGCGTTAGTCTGACCCTAGCCTTATAGTATGTAATTATTTTCCCACATTTTGAGGTACTCTTTAAAAAAAAAATTCCTGCAATTAAATATATAATAATTATAATGGGAATAATAATTAATAATAATGAATCCATAGATTTTTAACCCTTTGTCACCAGTAGATGGGTTGAAGGAGACTGAAAGGGCAAGTCTTATTTACCTAATTATTATTGGTCAAAGTATCTTTCTGATCCCAGTCCAGCATGGGACCTTAATAACATGGGTTAAGACTATCAGGGTTATTCAAAGAGAGGTGAAAAGCAGGAGAATGACTGGAGAATGGCAAATTCTAGGTCAAAATATCCAAACCAGAAAAATTCTCCCTTTCATCTCACTTTCCAAATCGGCTATTTTACCTAGAATTTTCCATTCTCCAGTCATTCTCCTGCTTTTCACCACTCTCTGAATAACCCTGTAAGTGCTTCTCCTCTTTACTGTCAGAATATTCAGTAACATTTACCTTTCACAACTTTTACTTTTCACAACTGTAACATGATGCTAGGCATAAGCACACAGAGCTCAGCTTCAGTTAAACATCTGGGAACCTCTGCTCACATCTGGCTCGTTGGTCTAGGGGTATGATTCTCGCTTAGGGTGCGAGAGGTCCCGGGTTCAAATCCCGGACGAGCCCATTTTTAGACTTATGTTATATATCTGTGCAATATTATTTTGTTCTTTTTGCACTTTACTGCTGTGATGAATATGTTCTGAAAGATTAAATAAAACTCCTATTTTTTAAAAAGAAATAAAGTGGGCAGTAGGGCTTTTACCTACTAAGCAGTTTGGGAATTCAAATTCAAAAGCTTTTAAAGCTGCAGCATTAACCATATGAGTTTCCTAATAAAAGTATATATCGTGGGCTTAATTTTTTGGAATTCTACAAGGTGAAAATGTATAGCTGTTTGTAAATATGTGAGGTAGTAAAAATAGAGTATGCGAGTCTGTATGTGTAAATGAATGTGTATGTAAATATATGGTTAAATGCGTGCTTCTGTAACTCAATATAATAATACTGTTTAATATGTGGCTTAATGTGTCTAAATGTATGGCTAATTGGAGGTCGGCGGCGGAGGTCTTCGGCGGCTCCACGTACGGGGATACGGAATTCACCACAGGGTTGGTGAACTGGAATCGCTGAAGTGCACCAAAGTGCGCCAAACGAGAAAGCACCAAAATTTCTGTGAAATTTCGGTATTTTCTGAATAACCCGCTATGTAATTATTTTCCCACATTTTATCTTAAAAAACTTTGTAGTTATGTATTCTATGGGGTACCCTTTAAAAAGAAATGGAGAACTCGTTTGCATTTTTCCTTAGAAAACAGTTATTTTCACCAATTTATGCATTTTAAAAAATTAAACCGTTCTCATATTTTTTGGCTCATTGCATTTCATGAATAAGATGACTATGTATAAAATACTGTACTTGCTCTAGGCGTGAGCAATTGAAGGCAACAATGCCACTGCCTTAGAACAACATCAAAAACTATTTTTCTTTTCATTTCTTTTTTTAAATGTTACATGCTCGTTTTTGGTATTATTGGAATGGGAAGACTCTGACCTGTCCAATGACACCTTACTTGACCTTGTGGGGTGTATAGAATGGAGATACAGGGGTCTAAAGTACCCCACCTTTCCTTCCACTGGTGCACCAGCTTTTAGATGTAGGTGTATTGTGTGGTGTAGGCAAAAAGAGATGGCAAGAAAAATCTTTTTCTTGTTATGTTTTATACATGAACTGGGCTGTTACTCCTGGCTGTTGCAGCCGCTCTGGTGAGTACAGGCACAACGCGGTTTTTGTGTATGTATGTTTATTATGCTGTAACACCAGTTAGTAATTTTTGCTGCTGTTCCTTTTTCCATGTTTTTGTTTTCAACCCCAAATGGGAAGTGCTTGGTGCCTGTATAAATAAAACCCACCATTTTTCTGCCTCTCCTTATCTGAAAAGCAGCAGGAGGGCACGCAGCTACTCAGAGGAGCAGCTTTTGGTACATTGGTTAGGACTAGGGATTTCTCTCATCGAACATCGGCGTTCGGCTGTTCGCAAACTCCGAACATTTCCGCGTGTTCGCCGCATGTTCGCCCATAATGCACCACAATGGACCACAATGCACTTTTCCACTGGCCTGAAGCTTGTAATTGGCTACAGCCTTGCACCTGACCACAGGTCAGGTGCAAGACAGGTGCAAGACTATGCCAATCACGGCTCAGAGTCCTGATTGGGCAAATTTTTCCCAATCATGGGCTCACAGAGCTAAGTCCCGCAGCACACTATATAAGGCTTCACACAGCCCCCAGAACGCGTTTTTTGAGAGGAGATTGTTCTGTTAGTGTGTGTTCTCACTGCCAGCAGCTATTGTGGGGGTCTCACTTCTACAAGATATCTGGGAATTGTTGTAATCTGTGTGTTCTCACTGCCAGCAGCTATTGTGGGAGTCTCACTTATACAAAATATCTGGGAATTGTTGTAATCTGTGTGTTCTCACTGCCAGCAACTATTGTGGGGGTCTCACTTCTACAAGATATCTGGGAATTGTTGTAATCTGTGTGTTCTCACTGCCAGCAGCTATTGGGGGGTCTCACTTCTAGCAGATATCTGGGAATTGTAATCTGTGTCTTGTCACTGCCACCCATCAGGGGGTCTCACTGATTTATATGAGGTTCCTGGGAATTGTAATTTGTGTCTTGTCACTGCCACCCATCAGGGGGTCTCACTGATTTATAGGAGGTTCCTGGGAATTGTAATTTGAGTCTTGTCACTGCCACCCATCAGGGGGTCTCACTGATTTATAGGAGGTTTCTGGGAATTTTAATCTGTGTCTTCTCATTGCCAGCTATCAGGGGGTCCCACATACTTCTAGCAGATTTCTGGGAATGTTAATCTGTGTCTTGTCACTGCCACCCATCAGGGGGTCTCACTGATTTATAGGAGGTTCCTGGGAATTGTAATCTGTGTCTTGTCACTGCCACCCATCAGGGGGTTTCACAGATTTGTATCAGATATCTGGGAATTGTAATCTGTGTCTCGTCACTGTTGCCAGCTATCAGGGGGTCCTATCAGGGGGCCTCACAGATTTGTAGCAGATATCTGGGAATTATAACCTGTGTCTTGTCACTGCCACCCATCAGGGGGTCTCACTGATTTATAGGTGGTTCCTGGGAATTGTAATTTGTGTCTTGTCACTGCCACCCATCAGGGGGTCTCACAGACTTGTAGCAGATATCTGGGAATTGTAATCTGTGTCTTGTCACTGTTGCCAGCTATCAGGGGGTCCTATCAGGGGGTTTTACTGATTTATAGGTGGTTTCTGGGAATTTTAATCTGTGTCTTGTCACTGCCACCCATCAGGGGGTCTCACTGATTTATAGGAGGTTCCTCGGAATTGTAATTTGTGTCTTGTCATTGCCACCCATCAGGGGGTCTCACTGATTTATAGGAGGTTCCTCGGAATTGTAATTTGTGTCTTGTCACTGCCACCCATCAGGGGGTCTCACAGACTTGTAGCAGATATCTGGGAATAATAACCTGTGTCTTGTCACTGCCACCCATCAGGGGGTCTCACTGATTTATAGGTGGTTTCTGGGAATTTTAATCTGTGTCTTGTCACTGGCTGCCAGCTATCAGGGTGTCTCACTGAGTTATACCAGAGTTCTGGAAATCTTTAATCTAGATAACATAGTTGAATCAGAGTTCTGCATATCTCCAATTTTTATAACAGAGTTGAATCAGAGTTCTGTATATCTTTAATCTATATATCACTCACCATGTCAGAAAGACCAAAAAGGACAGACAGATGCTCCCAGACACAGATAAGAGGGCAAGCAGCCTCTGTGTCGAGAAGCTGTGCCTCTGGTCGTCGTGGATGTGGTGCATCCTCTGCAGGGGCACACTTGTCCTTTCTACCTGGTGCTGGCCGTCTTAAGTAGGGATGAGCCGAACACCCCCCGAGTTCGATTCGGACCCGAACCCAAACTTTCCAAATGTTCGGATCCGAACCCGAACTCGAACTCAATACAAGTCAATGGGGCTGAAAATTCAGTTTTTAGAGTGCCCTCCAAGAGGGCATATATGCTAGATATTTGCCATAAAAGGTGTATGGGGGTCCGGGTAGTGCCCTGGGGGACAGGAAACAAGGACAAAAAGTAAAAAAAAAAAGGGACAGTGAGTTTTCCATGAAATAAGGGTTAAGAATAAAAACGAAAAATTCCTTCAAATATCGTGCCTAGGAGGTCCCCATAACCTGCCCATGAAGTGGCGGATTTCTAGGATGTATAGAAATATGTAAAAAACAGAAGATGACATTTCAAATGACGGTAAATGCTTTTCCTTTAATCTATCCTTAAACAACTGCTTGGGGCGGCAGTCTGTGTGAAAAGAGGAGACATTTTCAGACACGCAGAAAAAGTTTAGTGATTTTTTGGTGGTGAAAAGCAGGAGAATGACTGCAGAATGGAAAATTCTAGACCAAATAGCCGATTTGGAAAGTGAGATAAATGGGAGAATTTTTCTGGTTTGGCTATTTTGACCTAGAATTTTCTCTTCAGTCATTCTCCTGAGTTTCACCTTTCTCTGAATAACCCTGTCAGGGTTATTCAGAGAGCGGTGAAGAGCAGGAGAATGACTGGAGAATGGAAAATTCTAGGTCAAAATAGTCAAACCAGAAAAATTCTCCCATTTAGGCTAGGGTCAGACTAGCGAATTTTTAACATGCGTTTAGGCGCACTTAATCACGGCTGCTCTAGCAGCAAATGACGGGCAATGACGGCCAATATACGAAGTACGGTCACACGAAAGTCCGGCTGCGCATCGCAAGTGGAAAAGGAACGCTTTTTTTCGAGAACGCAGAACCGCTAGTACAGACGTACAGAGTGTGCTGCGTCCACTAGCGGCGTGTGTGCGTGATTTGGAGACGTCGGACCCTGCTCATGTCCGGCCAACATGACGTCCAGACACCCAAAGTTTCCTGGTTTGGATCCGTAAAAAATCCCGCACAAAAATACGCATCGTATGACCTTTTTTGCGCATTCCGTGAAAAAATACGGCAATGCGTTCGGACGCACTTTTTGACGGTCGCTGTGAAAAATGCGTTAGTCTGACCCTAGCCTTATCTCACTTTCCAAATCGGCTATTTGGTCCAGATTGTTCTCTTTTCCTGCCATTCTCCTGGTTTTCACCTTTCTCTGAACAACCCTGAGAGAGAGGTGAAAGCCAAGAGAACTGGCAGGAGAAGAGAACAATCTAGACCAAATAGCCAATTTGGAAAGTGAGATAAATGGGAGAATTTTTCTGGTTTGGCTATTTTGACCTAGAATTTTCACTTCTCCAGTTATTCTCCTGCTTTTCACCGCTCTCTGAATAACCCTGTGAATGTTTAATCCCGAGGTGAAAAATAACATTGCTTTAGATGTTAAAAGCGGGCAATGAGGAAATGTTGTATTTTTTTCACACAGCAGTTAAATGCAGCATATTAGGAAGTTTTAGGAGGGAAATTAATACTTCTCAAATCTCAATCAGAAGCAGACACTACCCCACCCCCTCAGTACCTCAGTATAGTCTACAATGTATCAAATTGATTAGAACAGACTAAAAACACATGGTGTTTATGCCCGTTTGTGAACAGAGGTCATTTAGAGTTGAGAATCTTTGCACGTACACATTAGTTTTTAATTCAATATCTAATAAACTGTTGCTTATAATATTCTGCAGTTAAGAGTCTCTTTATTTCTAGATTTTTTTGTATTTTTTTAAGCATTTTCTATCCTTTTTTCAAAATTTCTTTTTTTTTTCGAACTCGAACCGAACACACCCAAAAAGTTCGAAGTTCGCAAACTTTCGAACTACCAAAGTTCGGGCCGAACTCCGAATCGTCCCCACCGAACAGCTCATCCCTAGTCTTAAGCAGCAGCAACATACAGGTGGATTTGCAGGATTGGCTAACCAGGCCATCCTCATCCTCCGAGTCCTCTGTCAGCCAGGCTTGTAGTGCTTTACAGTCCACCTCAGCTGCCAAAACATCTAATTCAGCCTCCATGTCCACAGCTACTCCTGCTGTAGCCTCACCAACATACACGGAGGAGTCAGCTGAATTGTTTGACTACAATGACAATGACATGCTGCTTGAGGATGCACAGCAACTACAGTGCTCTGATTCAATCTCTGAGGTTGAGGAAGGGAGTATAATCAACCTAGAGGAAGGGGGTGCCAGTGACGCACAAATAACTGGCACTTATGTTGCCCCAGCAGCTGCAGCATACTGCCAGGTTGGCTCCAGTGACGAGGAGATACGGGTGATGGCGATGATGAGGTCACTGACTCCACCTGGGTGCCTGATCGAACAGAGGATTCAAGTGAGGAGGAGGAGGCACAACAAACACGAGGCACACCGTCCTCTATAACCAACCTTAGCCAGTCCAAGGCATCAGAAGTCACAGCTGCTCAGGTCCAGAGCGCTGTTGTCTCAAAGCACATGTACAGGAAGTCTGCTGTCTGTGAGTTCTTTAGGAAATGTGCAGCAGACCGCACCGTTGCTATTTGTAATCTATGTCAGATGAGGATCAAGCGTGGGAAAGACATCCCACGTGTTGGGTACCACTTGCTTGAGGCGACATATGACCACCTGCCACGCATCCTGTTGGCACAACACTTTGCATAGGTCCTGCTCCTCCTCATCTGTCTCTACCCCCACTATATGTTCTGCCATGTCATTTCCTACAACCTTCACTGACAGGGATGATGCTACAGTAATGGGTGTACCAGGTCCTTCCTCAGAATGTGACAGCATCCCATCAGCTGAAGATTTACGCAGTCAGATTACATTGCCCAAGCTGCTGCAGCGTAAGAAAAAATATAGTCCCAACCATCCCCAAGCACAGCGTCTAAATGCCAGCTTAGCAAAATTACTCGCATTACAGCTGCTGCCTTTCCAGCTGGTGGACTCTGCTTCCTTCCGTGAATTTGCTGAATGTGCTGTACCACAGTGGCAGGTTCCAAAATGCCACTTCTTTTCACGGAAGGCCATTCCAGCACTATACCAGCACGTGGAACACAATGTTATCCAGTCATTGGGAAAGGCAGTCAGCAACAAGGTGCATGTGACTTTAGACACGTGGTCCAGCAAGCATGGACAGGGCCGTTACATTTCCTTCATGGTACACTGGGTAACTCTGATTGCAGCTGGGAGGGATCCAATATGGGGCTATGTGCTGGAGCTTGTTCATCCACCACGCCTCCAGAAAGCTGCTTGTATGAGGTCTGTCTGCTCCACCACCTCTTCCTCCTCCTCCTTCTCTGTCTCTGGCGAAGTGGCAGTTAAACCGACGCGTGGCAGGGGCTACGCAATGGTTTAAGCAAAAAGATGCCATACTGTGCTTGAGCTGGTTTGTTTAGGGGACAGGAGCCACACCGGGCCAGAAATTATGTCAGGGGCAGGTGCAGAGATGGTTAACACCACGCCAGCTTCAGCTGGGAATGGTCGTCTGTGATAATGGCAGCAACCTTCTCTCCGCCCTACGCCAGGGTAAGTTGACGCATGTACCATGCCTAGCACACGTCCTAAATCTGGTGGTACAGCATTTCCTAACCAGGTACCCAGGGCTGGCAGAGCTTCTCAGCCAGGCCAGAAATGTCTGCAGCCACTTCAGACGGTCATTCCCAGCAAGTGTTCGCCTGGCAGAAATTCAAAGAGAAATCCACCTTCCCACAAACCGACTGATCTGTGACATGCCCACCAGGTGGAACTCGACATTAGCAATGCTGCAGCATCTGCACAAGCAGCAGAGGGCCATCAATGAGTACCTGTGTGAGTATGGCACAAGGACAGGTTCAGGTCAACTTGCTTCCCCCCCCCGCAGTGGCTGATGATCAAGGATGCATGCACTGTACTGTCACCATTTGAGGATGCAACGAGGATGGTGAGGAGGGACAGTGCATGCATCAGTGACACAATTCCTTTAGTGTTCCTGCTGGAGCACACTCTGCGGGGAATTATAGATGTGGCACTAGAGGCAGAGCGGCGGGAGGAGGCCTTCCTTAACTCTCCAGGCCCCAGTCTTTACGCAGACAGCATTCCTGTGGGTCCTCAGATCAGACAGGAGGAGGTTGAGGAGGATGAGGTGGAGGAGGAATATTTAAGTAATGGGGGCATTGAAGGTGGGGATTCCTCAAGGGAGGGTTTTGTGTGCCCAGAAACCCAAGGACTTGTATGTGGCTGGGAGGAGGAAGTGCACGATGCGGTCATCATCATTGACCAGGAAGACTCGGAAGCTAATGCCACCTCCAAACTACACTGCATGGGCTCCCTTATCCTGCAAAGCCTGCTAAAGGACCCCAGAATTCGTGCTATCAAGGAGAGGGAACATTACTGGTTGGCAAGCCTTCTTGATCCACGATACCAGGGTAAAGTAGCAGAGCTCATCCTGCCCGCACAGAGGGAGCACAGGATGAAACAACTTGAGGACGCTCTAAAGCGACACTTGAGTAACACCTTTCCAGGCACTGGTAGGTTACCAAGTGAAGACACAGGTGCTTCTGAGGCTGTGGATGATCAGAGGAAGAGTGGTGAAAGCCGTGGCCGCTTGACTGATGCCTTTTTAAATTTTTTTAGTCCACGATGCACAGGGATGTCAAATGTAGGCACCCATTGCCAGCGTCTTCACCATATGGTGCAGGACTACCTAGGGGCAAGGGCAGACCTGGATACCTTTACAGCAGATGATCCACTGGCTTACTGGGTGTTGAGATAGGATCACTGGCCCGAACATAGCCAATATGCTATGCAGCTACTAGGTTGCCTTTCATCCAGCGTGCTTTCTGAAAGGATGTTCAGTGCTGCTGGAGGTTTTATCACAGACAAAAGAGTGCGTCTGTCCACCGACTCTGTAGACCGGCTGACATTTATAAAAATGAATCAGTTCTGGATCAGCAGCTATCAATCCCCTGATGCTGACGTAACTCAATAGATCAGGGATCTCTTCTGCATTCCCAAAACCTCCACCACTGCACTCTTCCACAATACCACAAAGGGGTTACGGTGTGAAGGCACTTGCTGCCACCAAAGGCACAATATTTGGGTGCATTGACGCCTGTACCAGATTCATATCATTTTAATATTGGACTGCAGAGTCCAACCCTGTACTCTTCCACAATACCACAGAGGGGTTACTTACGGTGTGAAGGCACTTGCTGCCACCAAAGGCACAATATTTGGGTGCACTGCCACTGACACCCATACCAGATTCATATCATTTTAATATTGGACCGCAGGGTCCAACCCTGCACTCTTCCACAATACCACAGAGGGGTTACGGTGTGACGGCACTGTTGCCGACACTAAAGGCCCAATTTTAAAGCACCTATTGTTACTTTCATCCAAAGCCTGCATAAGTTTCACAATAATTTAGCCAAAAAAATCACTAAACTTGTTCTGCGTGTCCTAAAATGTATCTTCTTTTCATATAGGATGCCGCCCCAAGCAGTTGTTTATGAATAGATTAAAGGAAAACCATTTACCGTCATTTGAAATGTCATTTTTTTGTTTTTAAATGTTTCTATACATCCTACAAATCCGCCACTTCACGGGCAGGTTACGGGGACCTCCTAGGCACGATATTTGAAGGAATTTTTTGGTTTTATTCTTAACCTTTATTTCATGGAAACTCACTGTTCCTTTAAAAAAAAAATTTAAAACTTTTTTTCCTTGTTTTCTGTCCCCCAAGACCCCCATACACCTTTTATGGCAAATATCTTTCATATATGCCCTCTTGGAGGGCACTCTAAAATTTGAACTTTCGAGTCCCATCGACTTGCATTGAGTTCAGTTCATGTTCGAGTTCGAACTCGAACTTTTGAAATTGTTCGAGTTCGAATGCGAACCGAACACGGGGGTGTTCGGCTCATCACTAGTTAGGACTCACTCTCCCGAGAGGTGCCTTGATGGGGTGAGAGAGCTTACAAATGACCATTTAAGCAAACTAAAACCTCCTGATAGTGTTTTGTTGCACATGGAAATATAAAGAAATGAGCACAGATGACATCTTTTTTTTCTTGTTATATTTTATACATAAACTGGGTTGTTACTCCAGGCTGTTGCAGCTGCTCTGGTAAGTACAGGCGTGACGCCATTTTTTCTGTAAAAAAGAGATGGTAGCTGAGTGAGATAAAACAGGAGTTTAAAACACTTCTAATCTACCCCTGGTGATGTCTTTTGAATACAACCCAAACAATACAATGAAATGATTCGACTGCCTGACCCATAAGGGTCTATTCACAAAGCACCGAACATGCCACCGAATTGCACCATGTCACTGTTCAATACAATTTTGAGCAATTCCTCTATTCACTAAGCTGCCTGTCAATTCACCATATACAGGCGAATTGACGATAAAATACGCTCAGTGTTCTTCGGTGGCAATGAAATTGTCCCATAGAGAAGTAATGGTTCGTCTATTAACAGAACGTTGCACATATAGAGTAAAATATTTTTTTAACTAAACATACTAGAGAAAACCAAAACAAATGTAAGGTATCAGCAACATAAAATAAACACAATAAGAGCATGGTGGTAGTTGCCCTTTAAAGTGCATGATGGCAAAATACTCAAAACTAGCCAACCTCCATTAGGGTGGGAAATCCCCTAAATCAAGAGTGGAGTAAGCTGCCGTTTTGTGAGAGTCTTTGGAATTACTAAAAAACTATTTTGCAACCCAAGCTTGTTGACTGCTGGAGTGCGCAACACCTACAAGACCGAGATTATAAAGAATCCCAATTCCATGAGAGTTATAGATGCACCATGTTGACTACTTAGTTCATCAAAACAGAAGTTTGCCACAGCTAGTCCACACAAATGTTACTCTTTGGTCATCTGCTCCATTAAGTTGATAATTGTTTCTGCGTTATAAAGATACCCACACACTTGACTAAATATCGGACAAGTGAGAGAGGGCGAGATGTACAGTGAGCACAGAACGCATTGCAAAATGATTTTTTAAAAATCGTGAATGGAAAACAACGGCACACTATGGAAAGATGTGTTGGCTGGTCTGCAGATGAAATTTTAGATCAAACTGTTTTGTTAATATAATTCTCTTGCACAATTCTCTTGTAACACCACCAGGGGGCAGCATATCTCCATAATAACATTGTAAAGCAGAGTGCTTTTTTATAGATTGGAGTGAAAAGAAAATGCTATGGAAGTTTATTATTATTTTATTATTTATTAAGCGCCAACACATTCCGCAGTGCTGTACAAAAGACGCAATGGGTAAAGACAGGACAATTCTACAATGCATACAGGAGGCCGGTCAGTATTCCTGACAACAGATACAGGAGGTCGTGAGGGCCCTATTCCCGTGGGAATTTACAATCTCAACGTTTTTTGTGTTACTTTGTTCTTACATGCGGAGAAGAACACATTTTCTAGCATTATCAGATTATTTATTTTTGGGATGTTAAGTGGAAGAAGACTTTAAAATTATATAATGCTTCAATCGTTTTTAAAGGATGGAATATTTAGGGCTAATAAAAACATTTTGGCCCCTATTACATTCTTCGCGCAATTTTGTTCGCGCATGAATTCACAATTTAGACTTTTTATTTCCAGTACATTTTTGGATTTTTTACAAGCAACTGTAGTATTTGGCTGAACAGGAGAAATCGATATTTATGGAAAGGTTTCTTACAAAGCATGATCAGCAACACAAACAGCACAGGTATTAAAATAAATTTAAAACAAAATACAACAATACCATATTGATAAACAACAGTAAAACATACAGTTAGGTCCATTAATTTTTAAACACAGGCACAATTTAGGTATTTTCAGGTATTTACTAAAACATATTAAAGCTCTAGTTATATAATGGATATGGACTGAAAATGCACACTCTCAGGTTTAATTTGAGGGTATGTACATCCAAATTGGAGGAAGGGTTTAGGAATTACAGCTCTTAATAACTGTATTTCCCCCATTTTTGAAGGGACCAAAAGTAATTGGACAATTGAATCAAAAGCTGTCTCATGGCCTGGTGTGGGCTACTCCTTCATTATTTCTTCATCAATTAAGCAGGTAAAAGGTCTGGAGTTATTATTATTATTATTTGTTAAGCGCCAACACATTCTGCAGCACTGTACAAGATGCAATGGGTAAAGACAGGACAATTCTACAATACATACAGGAGGCAAGTCAGTATTCCTACCAGAAGATACACAAGGACCCTACTCCCAAGGGAATTTACGATCTAGATGGGAGTTGATTCTATTTGTGGTATTTGCATTTGGAATCTATTGCTGTGAACCTATATCATGCGTTCAAAGGAGCTGTCCATGCAAGTGTAACAGGCCATTGTAAGGCTTCAAAAACCACTGGATGGAGTAGAGCACTGGTTCCCAACCGGGGTCCTAAAGTACCCCTAACAGGCCAGATTTTGCAGATCACCTTGGGGAAATGCAGACTGAATCCTGCAATCACTGAGCAGCAAATCAGATCACCTGTGCTGTGCTTCAGATATCTGGAAAACCTGACCTGTTGGGAGTACTTGAGGACCGCGGTTGGGAACCACTGGAGTAGAGGTAACATCACTGCTCTATAACCATGGCACCTGTGGAGACACAGGTTTGAATCCAGGCAAACGCACCTCCCCAGTAAGTGTCCTTGGGCAAGACACCTAACGGTCCATACTCGCCACCTAGGACATACTTGAAAACGAGAGAAATCTCAATCTATCCTTCCTGGTAAAATACTTTCTCAAAAAAAAATCCAACAGACGGATAGCAGCAACATTAGAAGTGGCCAAATCAACAGTTTGGTACATTCTGAGGAAAGAATAACGCACTTGTGAGCTCAGCAACATAAAAAGGCCTGGACATCCATGGAAGACAACAGTGGTGGATGATCGCAGGATCCTCTCTATGGTAAATAAAAACTGATTCCGACCATCCAGGCAAGTGCAGGACACTCTCTAGGAGGTGGCCGTATCATTGTCAAAGTCTCCAATCAAGAGAATACTTTGCGTGAACATACACAGAGGGTTCACCACAAGGTGCAAACTATTCATAAGCCTGAAGTATAGAAAAGCCAGATTAGCCTTTGACAAAAAACATTTAGAAAAGCCAGACCAGTTCTGGAAAAGCATTCTTTGGACAGATGAAACTAAGATTAATCTGTGCCAGAATGACAGGAAGACAAGAGTGTGAAGAAGGCATGGAATAGCTCATGATCCAAAGCACACAACGTCATCTGTAAAACATGGTGGAGGCAGTGTGATGGCATGGGCATGCATGGCTTCCAGTTGCACTGGGTCATTGGTATTTATTGATGATGTGACAGAAGCAGCCGCTCATCAACCTGTAACTCTAGGAAGAATACTAGTACAGTGTAACCACTACTCCTTAAAGGTATTTTATATATAGATATATAAGGTATACTGGTACCCCCACCATCTCTGGCCAGCCAAATCTTCTCTGCCCACCACTATCCTTGCAAATAGCTCCTGTTGACGCCCCATGGCGAAACGCATAGAGCTATGCAAACCAACTAAAAGTCTATCCCGGGCTTTAATGCTGATTTTATCATGTTCTTCCTAGGGTGACAAGATGATGAGTCACACAGGGTTATTCAAAGAGCGTGAAAAGCAGGAGAATGACTGGAGAATGACTGGAGAACGAAAAATTCTAGGTCAAAATAGCCAAACCAGAAAAATTCTCCCTTTCATCTCACTTTCCAAATCGGCTATTTTGACCTAGATTTTTTCATTCTCCAGTGATTCTCCAGTCATTCTCCTGCTTTTCACGCTCTTTGAATAACCCTGACAATGTATCTGAAGGGGGAATCCAGTTGACTAGTAGATCCTCTTGCTG
This sequence comes from Leptobrachium leishanense, assembly GCA_009667805.1. Lineage (NCBI taxonomy): Eukaryota > Metazoa > Chordata > Amphibia > Anura > Megophryidae > Leptobrachium > Leptobrachium leishanense. The sequence goes on along the minus strand of CM019064.1, from coordinate 140,274,309 downwards.
AGAGATTAGTGAAGCAGGTTTAATAAGGGATGAGCAGTAGCAAGTTACTTTTACTCTTCATGCTGTCCTATTTACTGTGAACCCAAGAAGGCTCACTTTTCTCACCTGTTTTCATACTCTCGACGAACTCACTGCTAGATACCGAGTTAGCTAGCCCCTGTGTCACGGTGGGTCAGGGGATGGGGCGCCTGGCAGCAGCTTCCTCGCTGCTCGCTGGCCAGGCGCCGAATGTAAACGCTTCCGGGTGCGCTCACGTGGGACGCCGAGGGGCGGGGCCTGGCGTTATGACGCGGACCCGCCGGGTTTAAAACCCAGTATCACCATTACACCGGTGCCCTGACGTGGTATTCACCTCCCGCAGAGCTCTTGTGTATTTGGCTATCTCCTGTGTATGACCCTTGGCATTGGCAAACGAATCCTCCTGTGTATAACCCTTGGCATTGGCAAACGAATCCTCCTGTGTATGACCCTTGGCTTGGCAAACGAACCTCCTGTGTATGACCCTTGGCATTGGCAAACGAACCCTCCTGTGTATGACCCTTGGCATTGGCAAACGAACCCTCCTGTGTATGACCCTTGGCATTGGCAAACGAACCCTCCTGTGTATGACCCTTGGCATTGGCAAACGAACCCTCCTGTGTATGACTCTTGGCATTGGCAAACGAACCCTCCTGTGTATAACCCCTGGTATTGGCATTTACTCTGCTCTAGGTTCTGCCCTTAACGTTGGTACCGAGGTCAGTCTATGTGGCACCCTAAGCACGCATCAGATTACCTCTGCTATTACTAAAGTCCTAGGGAGGACTTGTGATCTGTTCTGTACCCCTGTCTGGTGTTTCCCTTTCTTTATCTGTTACCTGCTTCATTGTCTATATAGCTTTGCCGACCATTCAAGGATCGGAAGAGTAGAAAGGGAGCTACATAAAGAGATCAATATCTTGGTAGTCAGAAGGATTCGTGACAATACTCTATTCCATACCTCTGTCTGGTGTTACCCCTTGTTTATCTATTGTCTGGTTAATTGTCTTCCTAGTTTTGCCGACCATTCAAGGATCGGAAGGGTAGAGAGCGGTCTGCGTAAAGGGACCACACTTTTGGTAATCAGAGGGATCCGTGACATTACGTCAGGGCCAATGGATCCCGCAGACCTCTCTAACCAGCTGGCACGTATCGCAGCCAGACAAGAGGAACAGGACCATAGGATAGACCAGATTTCTCTCGCTCTGCAAACCCTGTTAAATCGGTCCAATACAGGTACCACAAACCTCCAGATCCAGTGTTACCTAGGGTCAGTTCCGTCCCCCCTGAAGGACATAGGCTTAGTATGAAGGCACCCCTACGCTATGATGGTACACCAAGCCTATGTCGGGGGTTTTTGACTCAACTCGAGATCTTGTTTGAGAACAATCCAGGTTCTTGTATGTCTGATAAAGCCAAAGTAGGATATCTGATTAATCATTTAACAGAAAAAGCTTTATTGTGGGCTACGCCGTTGTGGGAAAATAAGAAACCCATCATTTATGACTATGAGGGTTTTACCTCTGAGTTAAGACGTACCTTTGATCCCTCTAGAAGGGCTACCAATGCGGGTAGGTCCTTGTTTCACATCAAACAAGGTAATAAGAGGGTCGCCGATTATGCCATAGAGTTTAAAACTTTGACTTCTGAGGTACTTTGGCCGAACGACGTTTTAACCTTAGCCTTTACCGAAGGCTTGAACGAGGCTTTTATGTTTGAGCTGGCTCCCTTAAAATTACCAGAAAGTCTGGACCACCTGATAGATTTCTGTATAGCCATGGACGATCAAAATCAGGGAAAGGAGACACCCCAGAGATAGACCCAGAAGGGTCTTGCCTCCTTTACCCTCGTTACCCAGACACACCAGTACGTCAGGTGGTTCGGAGAATGTGAAAACAGATTTGCCAGTCGTTGAACCCATGCAAATAGGGAAGACAGGTATTTCAGAAGCAGAAAGAGCGCACAGAAGAGAAAAGGGGCTCTGCTTCTATTGTGCAGGGGCAGATCACTTCCGCCTTCAATGTCCTCAGAGACCCAGGGTTAGCAGGGCTGAACATAGCAAAGTAGGATTCAGAACAGGAAACACCCAGGTTATCGTTCTCTGTATGCCTCCTTTGTGGATAATGAAAAAAAAAAATCCAGGATTCTGTTACCGATCTCCCTAACCTGGGAGGGGGTTCACCTCAAGACTGAGGCGTTCTTAGACTCTGGGGCCTCAGGCAATTTTATGGATAAGAATTTTGCTGCCAAAAACCTCCTACCTCTGGTTCTCAAGGAAAGACCTCTAATGGTGGAGGCCATAGATGGTAAACCCTGTCATGTCCACATATCACTCACGACACAGTCGATGTATGTATGAAAACAGGAATTTTGCACAGGAGACAATAAGATTTCAAATTATTGAATCACCCTCATGTCCTGTCGTTCTTGGTTTCCATGGTTAACAGAGCACAACCCGGTTGTCGATTGGGTCCTGAGAGACATAAAATGTTGGGGTCAAAGTTGTCAGTCTAAGTGCCTAGGCAGAGTTAATGTGATTGGTAGCCTCAATATTGCCACAGCCCCTCCTTTGTCCACAGAGGTCCCTGAATGTTACTTGGCATTAAGGAGGTGTTCTCTAAAGCCAGGACTGAGGTCCTACCACCACATCGTCCATATGACTGTGCCATTGATTTACTCCCTGGTACGATGCCTCCTAGGGGTCACGTATACCCTTTATCACAAAGAGAGAACGACATTATGGAGGAATACATAAGGGAGAATCTGGAACGAGGATTCATTAGACGGTCCTCCTCTCCAGCAGGAGCAGGTTTCTTTTTTTGTTTCCAAGAAAGAGGGAGATCTGCGACCTTGCATCGACTATAGGGGTTTGAATAGGATCACTATAAGAAATGCATATCCCATACCTCTCATAACAGAATTGTTCGACCGATTAAAAGGGGCTCGTGTCTATACGAAGCTTGATTTACGCGGAGCGTACAACCTGGTCAGGGTTAAAAAGGGAGACGAATGGAAAACGGCTTTTAATACACTTAGCGGGCATTATGAATACCTGGTGATGCCTTTTGGGTTGTGTAATGCGCCAGCCGTCTTCCAGGACCTTATAAACGACACTCTAAGGGAATTTCTGCAAGAATTCGTCATAGTATATCTGGATGATATCCTGATATACTCTCCTGATGTGGACACTCATCATGTCCACGTGAAACAAGTGTTGAAAAAACTATTGAAGGCTGGATTGTACTGTAAGCTAGAAAAATGTCTATTCGACATAGTATCTGTGCAATTCCTTGGTTATATAATAACTCCTGGGGGTTTTCAAATGGATCCTAAGAAGCTCTCAGCTATTCTTGACTGGCCTCTACCCCAAGGACTTAAAGCCATTCAGAGGTTTCTGGGGTTTACGAACTATTACCGAAGGTTCATTAAAGATTTTTCGGCCTTGGTGGCCCCCCTCACGGCTATGACAAAGAAGGGGTGGGAAATCAGAAATGGACACCTCAAGCCACTCAAGCCTTTGAGGCACTAAAGCAAGCTTTTACTACTGCCCCTGTTCTCCGACATCCAGATCCGGCTCTGCCTTTCCGAGTAGAAGTTGACGCCTCCGAACTAGGTCTTGGTGCAGTCTTGTCCCAAAGGGAGGCTCCTGACAAACCCTTGCATCCATGCGGCTTCTATTCTCGAAGTTGTCCCCGGCAGAGAAGAACTATGACATTGGAAATAGAGAATTGTTAGCAGTCATCGCGGCCTGGCCGAATGGAGATACTTATTAGAGGGGTCTAAGGACCCCATCGTTATCATAACCGACCATAAGAATCTCACGTACATTGGAGATGCCAAACGTTTAAATTCCAGACAAGCGAGATGGTCATTGTTTCTTTCAAGTTTTAATTACGTGCTTACCTATAGACCTGGGTCCAGAAACATTAAAGCAGACGCATTGTCGAGACAGTATGAGTCTTATGAACATAATATCCAAGATCAGCATCCCATTGTACCCCAGGAAAGAATTATAGCCGCTACCACGATTAGTGTCTCGTCTCCTCTAATGAAAAGGTTGCAGACCGTCCAGGGCGCAGCTCCTGGGGGAAAACCTCCTGCGAGACTCTTTGTACCTGAGAACGAAAGAGAGGAAGTACTTAACATCTATCATGATAATAAAACTTCCGGGCATATGGGTATCACCAAGACTGTGTCTAGTATCAGTAAAACTCCTCTGGTGGCCCACGTTGCGCCGAGATGTCAAAGATTACATTGCCGTGTGCGAAGTGTGCACAAGGCAGAAAAGTCCCAAAACAGCACCCATTGGCTTACTCCAGCCTTTGCCGATCCCGAACGACCCTGGTCACATGTAGCCATGGATTTTATAGTAGAGTTACCTGAGTCAAGAGGGAATACAGTGATACTTACGATCATAGATCGATTTTCCAAGATGGGTCACTATGTTCCTCTTCGGAAACTACCTTCGGCAGCTGAACTGGTGCCCATATTCATTGCCAACGTGGTCCGCATACACGGTGTCCCTCTGGAGATTGTCTCTGATAGGGGGGACCCAATTCATCTCCGGATTCTGGAGAGGGTTTTGTAAGAACGTAGGGATAGACCTCTCTTTCTCTTCGGCTTATCACCCCCAGACCAACGGAGCAGAGCAGAACGAGCCAACCAAAACATAGAGAAATATCTGAGGTGTTTTATATCAGAACAACAAGATAACTGGTCAGACCTGCTACCATGGGCAGAATATGCTTTGAACAGCGCAGTGAGTGAATCCACAGGACATTCTCCTTTCTTCGCTGTTTATGGTTTTGATCCTCCCGTGCTCCCCGCCACGTTTCCTGATACCAGGATTCCTGCTTTAGATGAGCAACTGGCATCATTGAAAGAGACTTGGGGAGAAGTGAGACGGGCACTGGAGGAGAGTAGTGCCATCCAGAAAACTAAGGCCGACAGACACAGGAGGCAGGCACCCGTGTATCAAGTTGGGGACAGGGTTTGGCTGTCTTCACGTAACATCAAGCTCTTAGTGCCTTCCATGAAGTTGGCTCCTAGGTATATCGGTCCCTATAAGATTCTACGGCGACTCAACCCTGTCTCCTATGCTTTGGCGTTACCCCCCATTTTAAAATACACAATGTATTCCATGTAAACCTTTTGAAGCCGTTGTTATGTAACCGGTACACCAAAGTCCATGCTCCACCGCCTCCTGTCTCTGTGGAGGGCGAGGAGGAGTTCGAAGTTAAGGCCATTCTGGGTGCCAGGATGTCTAGGGGTCTTTGCAGTACTTGGTCGATTGGGTGGGTTACGGTCCGGAGGATCGTTCTTGGTACCGGCTGCGGAAGTCCATGCTCCTAGGCTAGTGAAGGCCTTCTATTTGGCGCACCCCCGTGCCCCTGGGGGTCGTCCAGTGGCCGCCCCTGGAGGGGGGGGTTCTGTCACGGTGGGTCAGGGGATGGGGCGCCTGGCAGCAGCTTCCTCGCTGCTCGCTGGCCAGGCGCCGAATGTAAACGCTTCCGGGTGCGCTCACGTGGGACGCCGAGGGGCGGGGCTGGCGTTATGACGCGGACCCGTCGGGTTTAAAACCCAGTATCACCATTACACCGGTGCCCTGACGTGGTATTCACCTCCCGCAGAGCTCTTGTGTATTTGGCTATCTCCTGTGTATGACCCTTGGCATTGGCAAACGAATCCTCCTGTGTATAACCCTTGGCATTGGCAAACGAATCCTCCTGTGTATGACCCTTGGCATTGGCAAACGAACCCTCCTGTGTATGACCCTTGGCATTGGCAAACGAACCCTCCTGTGTATGACCCTTGGCATTGGCAAACGAACCCTCCTGTGTATGACCCTTGGCATTGGCAAACGAACCCTCCTGTGTATGACCTTGGCATTGGCAAACGAACCCTCCTGTGTATGACTCTTGGCATTGGCAAACGAACCCTCCTGTGTATAACCCCTGGTATTGGCTTTACTCTGCTCTAGGTTCTGCCCTTAACGTTGGTACCGAGGTCAGTCTATGTGGCACCCTAAGCACGCATCAGATTACCTCTGCTATTACTAAAGTCCTAGGGAGGACTTGTGATCTGTTCTGTACCCCTGTCTGGTGTTTCCCTTTCTTTATCTGTTACCTGCTTCATTGTCTATATAGCTTTGCCGACCATTCAAGGATCGGAAGAGTAGAAAGGGAGCTACATAAAGAGATCAATATCTTGGTAGTCAGAAGATTCGTGACAATACTCTATTCCATACCTCTGTCTGGTGTTACCCCTTGTTTATCTATTGTCTGGTTAATTGTCTTCCTAGTTTTGCCGACCATTCAAGGATCGGAAGGGTAGAGAGCGGTCTGCGTAAAGGGACCACACTTTTGGTAATCAGAGGGATCCGTGACACCCTGGCAACTAAGGGACCACCCCCACACACGCACACTCTCACAATACTGCCATTTGTGACCTCACCCATGAAGAGGGATCCCACTGACACTCAGCCAGGAAGCCTTGGTAATCATTAGGGCCTTTAAAGTGCACATGCACTTTGGCTAACAAGGTTGTCAGTATCCCCATACCTAGGAAGCGCAGACTTGTATGTTTCTTTTCTTTATTTATCTGCATTTTGTTAGCTCAATCACGGCCTGCTGTCTTATATCTTACATGTTTTTGGGGTTTGCCTATAGGGCCCGGATTACTATCTTCAAGGGCCGAGCTGCAATCCATGTTCAATAGCTTTTACGCAATACAATAAATGTTAAGTTTTATCTGAACTTAGTATCCTCTACCTCTGACTTTATCCGTACCTGTGGAGGTGTCTTAGCAAGGGTTCAATGGAATGTTGAGATCCCCCACTAGCACCAGCATACCCCCTGCATCTTGTCCTGTATCTTACGTAGGGTATAGTAGAGAAAATGGTGTTGGGCCTTGTTTGATGAGTCGAGAGTAACAAAAGTATATCCAGAATATAGCATTTCACCACAGATTGAGCTGTGTCTGCACATACATACCATGTACCACACCCTGTTCCCTATTCTTTGACTAAATTACTTATGTCTACATGGTGAAACAGTAACCACAAGGCCAACCAAAGGTTTTGTATCTGTGATATATTTACCTAGCCACTTCAAACAGTTTTTCACCAGTTTTAAATGTATATTATGTCCTTATATGTATATGTCCAGCTGTTCTGTAACATTTACATTACTGCGCATGACTGTGCAAAAGGGTCCTAACCATCCTATATAATCCTCAGTAAAACTTGGGTGTGGTAGAAGAGCCCACTGACTACTTTGCTGTCTGTGTGTAAGGTTCCTCACTGGCGGCGGCGCCGCAGATGTTCAAATACACTATTGCATTCATCATACTGCAGGGCAGCACCCTTCAGTTGCTGCCACAGAATAAACTGTTGCCTTATCCAGCTCTGCACTGAGTATCAGGTGCATCTCATTATTCAGCCTGCTGCCCCTATATAACTGAACCACACCCTTACCTAGAGGCTTCAGCATTAAACTTTCACTTCCAAGTGGAACTCATGCAGCCAGGAGCCTGTTACTCTGACAAAACCTGTGTCCAGGACTTATCTGAAGATCGGACGGCTTGCTTGCCTACTGGACAACTGCCTTCCATGCCCCTGGACCTGTTGGGCTTCGTCCAAGTGACCCACTGCTTCATGCAAGTAACCCCTCGCTTTCATTCAAAGTGAACTCCTTTGCTTCATCAAAGTGAACTCCTTTGCTTCATCAAAGTGAACCCCTTTCCTTCATCAAAGTGAACCCCTCGCTTTCATCAAAGTGAACCCCTTTGCTTCATCAAAGTGAACCCCTTTGCTTCATCAAAGTGAACCCCTCGCTTTCATCAAAGAGAACCCCTTTGCTTCATCAAAGTGAACCCCTTTGCTTCATCAAAGTGAACCCCTTTGCTTCATTCAAAGTGAACCCCTTTGCTTTATCAAAGTGAACCCCTTTGCTTCATTTAAAGTGAACCCCTTTTGCTTCATCCAGAGGAACCCCTGCATTGCCTAAGGGACTTACCCGTGTATCACAGACTCCCTGCATACTGGACTCTTATATCAGTTTATCCTGCTCTAAGAACCGTCCCTGTGTTGTCCGTCGTCTATCTGTCTGTAAGTTAATCTTTTCCCTGTCCTGAGTCTTGTCTAAGTATTCCTGTGTATATTTTGCCATCCTGCCCATTTTCAGACCCCCTCCTGTATATTTTATATCTAGTTGTTCCAATCCCTTCCAGCCTGTTCATTCTGTTTACTTCTCTCTCATCCTTTCTCTCTCTGCCTAGAACCCGCATATTCTATCTCATATGGTTAACCCCTTCCTGTCCTTTGAATTCTCTTGTTCATATGTCAGGCATCCCTTTTCCTATGATATCCCTTTTCCGTGTTCTGTGATACTTCTTTAATAAAACCTCTTTATTGTTGAAATCCATTGCCTCTTTGTGTCACTGCATCTCTGGGCTCGCAACCTCACCCACCTGCCTGGCTAGAACGTGACACTGTGTTTCATTTCTTCATCCGTGGGTTATCCTCCGCTGCAGCGTAACTTGAAGTCTCCTCTTCTGAAGCTGATAATACCAGGCTATGATCAGGGATCTAGATGAGAAGCGGATTTACCCTAACAATTGGGGGCTCATCCGGGATGACTGCCTAAGAGTGGTGAGTATGTCCGTTTGTCTTGTCTGACAGCGTACTTTACTGTCCGCTCCGGTGGTAGCCATACCCATTTGTTTTATTTGGGGAAAATAATCCGAACCTGGTACGTCTTATACGGCCGGATGTCCTAGGGACATAGACAGAATAGACAATATTAGGAATATTGTGATAATAATATAGCGAAGGAAGAGGAGAATCGGGTATTTTTGTACTATCTTTCCTCCGTCTATATATTTGTTTGTGTGATCCTTTGGTGGGGTCTGAGTGGTAAGGAACTGACTCCAGTCACTGTTACATTATCAAGTTTGTATATGATTGTATTGCTGAATTGAGCATTCAATGTTGAAACGAATTATGGGAAAAACATCATCCAAACTCCCTGGTCCTTTAGTGGGAGAAAATTGTAAAGAATATGTTTCTAGAGTCAGTGACACAGAATCATACTATGTGGTCCCATGGATTGATCACCTAGCGGGGTGGACCAAGGTGATGAGGAGTTGTAGTCCATTTCCACGCAATGGTAGGAATGACACGTTCCACATGGATATGATAAAAGGTTGGCCCTATTTCCTGCCAGACCCACAATGGGATAAAAATTACATAAAACAAGGCGGAATAAATTGGTTACAATTTGCCCCAGGGTGGTTCCCCAAAGGAATAAAGACAGATACTTTAAAATCACATGTTGCTAAAGTTATCAAACCCGAGAATGTCACCCGTTAAGCAAACAAACATAAAAAGAATGTTACCTAAAGCCCCTATTTATAAAACTCCTATGAAACCGGGCCCCCCACCCCCGTACCCACTGCCAACATCCCTATATCCCTCAATGACCGCCGAAGATATAGAAATCCTGGCATCCACACATGCAATAAGGTCACATAAACTGGAAAACAAAAGTCCACATAAAATGGAATTTCTGGAATCAACCACAACAGGTAGCCAGACGACACACATTCACAGTCACTGTGTCCCTAGTCCAAAGCAACAACTGTATACCCTTGTCCCAGGTAGCCCATACTGGTCCGAACCCGAACTGTCGACAACAACCAAAACAACCATACCAGAAAGACAACAACTCCCCTCTATCGACAAGACGCTGAATTTAGATAATATAGACATAAGAGCAGACACAGAGGACAATGATTACGACACAAAGGGCACGATGAGTGAGACACAAACAGTGAAAAGAACAACTGGCAGAGTAACTACACAACCAGAAAGACTAGGGATAGAGGTCAGACAGTATCCTTTCCTAACAATCGAAAACAAATTGATAAAAAACAATGGAAATTGAAGATATAGACAGAGTAGTCAAACGTTGCCCTAAACCCACGATAGCCCCAGCCGTCACCATTGCCTACTTAAAAAAAGCTTGTAAAGGGAGAAACTACACACAGGAGGATATGCGCCTCATTATTGACGGCATTGTCGGTTCCAAAGCTGTCTGGGACTGGACGAATATCCCTATTATAGATACACTTCAAACCACCACCACTAGTGCCGCTGACTATATTCTAAATAGACCAGCAGGACAAGCTCTTATGTGGGAACAGTTATCCACATATATGATTAAACTTTTCCAGCCCTGTGCTTCCCTCCCCCTCGTCATTGCTTGTAAACAAAAGCAGACTGAATCAGTCCTAGAATTCTGGAACAGGTTCAGTGATGCATGGGAACATGATGCAGGGCTGTCCAAGAAAAGGGATATGCACACCCTTCTCATATCCACGTTTATCAATAATTTAAAACCACACATGATCACCCCAGTGAAACAGATGATGCCTGAATGGGCATCGTGTGATTTACCACAATTCCAAAACCGCATCGCCCAACGCAAAGCTGCGGGCTGCTTTGATATACCTCAACCTAAATCCACCTCCCCTGCCCAAACGCAACTGTATCAGGGATGCGGTTGCAGCCACGGACGAGGATTTAGGGGTGGGTACAGAGGGGTAGGGGGGGTGGACAAGTACCCAACCCAGGTCCAAACAGAGAAGGTCCCAACCCTACACCAGACACGTTGTACACGCCACACAAACCTCAACCTTGCTTTAATTGTGTTGCGCTGGATCATTGGGCTAGGGAGTGCCCATGGCCCCGTAAACAGCGACAATCAGAATTGCAATCAAACATCGCACACCAGTCTCCAAACGCCCAATATCAGTCACAAGATCAGGGTCCACAATTTCCCTTGGAATGGGATTCAAAAAGATTGGAGATTTTGGACAATAGTGCACCTAAATATACCGACTGAGGAAGGCTGTTAATGCCGAAACGCGTCTCGGTAACGCATCTGTCCATTCTTTAATATGCAATTGATTTTTTAATTAATTAATTTTTTAATACATAATAAATTTTATTTGGTTTATATTCTATTGACTACTCTCCTTGGATATATACTTGCCACTGCTTGAAAGCTCCTGATATCTGGCCCTCAGACGGTTGGGAAGAGGTTCTGGGTATCCATCATAGTGTACCTGATGCTGTATTGAGTGAGCCTGTGTGGAAGAGGCTCCATATCTGGTGAGTTCAATACATTATTACCTCTTTTTATCATAATACGGTAATATACTATGGGAGCTAGGGATGTGCGTTTCGGGTTTCGGAATTTCGGAATTTTCACGAAATTTCCCGATTCGTGCATTCGGATTCATCGGATTTTACGAAAATTTGCAGATCCAAACTTTCCGAAAACGAAAAATTTACGAAACGGAACAAAAATTTGTTCGGAATTTTCGAATGGACTAGAAATGTGTAAAAATCGAAAATCATTTTCGTTCCATTCGTAATTTCGGCTCCATTCCTGATTTCGGTTCCATTTCAGTAATTTCAGACAACATATTTTTTGGTTATATCGCTGATTCTGTAATTTTGTATCATTCCCATCTCAATGTATCCTTCTTGTAAAACATGAGAAATCTCAATGGCAGAATTATCGTATCGACAGAATTATCGTATCGACAGAAATATCGGATCCGAAAAACCATTAGTTTACGTCAAAACGAATAGACACTTTGAAACGAGGAGAACAGAAGTTCCGAAAAACACGAAAATTTCCGAAATTACGAAAAAGTCGATCCGAAAAATGAAACGAAAACGAAACGAACCGAAACGGAAATCGGCCGAAACGAGCCGAAACGAAAATTTACAAAATACGAACGAACCGAACCGAATCGAACCGAAAAAAAAATCGGTGCACAAGTCTAATGGGAGCGCTGTCTATTATCTTATTGTAGCCATCGCAACCAGAGTTGAAGATTTAAGAAGGGATAGGCCACCCTCTATATGGCTGGAAGCTCCTAAACCTAGAGCCAGGGATTTTTTTGGGCTCTTATAAATGTGAGTTTCCATATTCCTACAAGTGATTTATTTGCCATATTTAATTGGGATTTTCTGCACGATTATTTCTTCATTTTTTCTCTCCCCTCGAATCTTTTTTTTTTTTTCTTCTCTTCTTTCTCCTTTCTGGCTATCCTCTCCATTATTGAGAGATGGCAAGAGATACACAGACCAAGAAAGGAGGACTATATTTGTGCATCACTTGAACATAAAGAGAAGTAAATTTTAAGGAATTTTTCCCACTGGTATTCATACTGTTGTATTGGATATCATTGAATTTGCACATTTTGCACATTTGGACACTGTCGCACTTTATAGACTCTCTTATACCCATCGCACTGCTGGAATTTTATATATTGTTGCACTTTACTGTGTTCTATGGCACATTGCACTTTTATATGTGTACATTGATTGAATATTTGTCACCTTAAGATTGAAGCACTTTATGTTTGACATATCTCTTTGTTGAAGTCTACCTTTAAATCTATTTTTGATGCGCTACAAAGGTTCTATCTATAATTTCATTTTTGGTTAATGCAGATTTTGGTTGTTTTTTCTGTATATTGCGCTTATCCCTTTGGGCAGCATCTCACTACTTATTAGTTATAATTTAACTACTTCATAACACTATAGTAATCTGGTTTATAAATAGGCGCCTACGCTGTATGAGATATATATATATATATATATATATATATATATCTTTCTTCTTTAATACCTCACACAACCTTTAAAAATACATGACCATAACAATAGGATAATGCTAAACCATAAATTCACAATTATCCCAAATTGTCCAGTTAATCTGTTAGGCAGGGATCTTATTCATGCTTTACAGATTACCATAAAAACTTTGCCAGGAGGGGATATGCATGTCACATCCCCCCAATTGGACATCAAACCAAACATGATAGACTCACAATTTAGATATTTCTACTTGACACACGAGAAATATTTTCATGAACCTGAGTTCCCGAACACTGTCTGGGCCACGTCTGATTATGATGTGGGTTGGATCTCTTGTACCCCATACAAGGCACACATTAAACCAGGAGCAACTTCTGTGTACCACAAACAATACCCAATCCCCAAAGAGAAAGAGGAGGGGATCACACCCCTCATTGACTCCTTTATACACCAACAGATTATTGAACCTATAATCTCCCCATACAACACCCCCATCAACCCCATTAAAAAACCTGATGGAACATACAGATTCATCCAAGACCTTAGAGCTATCAACATTCTCATAACGCCCATTGCACCTGTAGTTCCTGATGTCCCGTCAATGTTGTCTTCTATCCCTTGTGAGGCTAGCCATTTCACAGTGATTGATTTAAAGAATGCATTTTTTTCTGTCCCTGTGGACAAAGAGACTAGGCTACTTTTTGCATTCACTTTTCGGGGCCACCACTTTACCTGGGCCCGTATGCCTCAGGGGTTTGTGGATAGTCCGGTTGTGTACACCATTGCCCTCCAAACCACGCTCCGAGCCTGGCCTGCCCCCTGTGGTTCTGTCCTGTTACAGTACGTGGATGATCTCCTCCACTGTAGCAAGTCTATGGATGCCAGCCGCACAGATGGTGTCAGTCTGCTGAAATGGTTGCACAAATGTGGGCACAAAGTGTCTAAAAAGAAATTACAATGGTGTCAAGAAACTGTACAATTTCTAGGATTTGTATTGAGGCAGGGGGAACGAAGGGTCAGTCAGAAGAGCGCTGCGGCTCTAGTAGTGGGTCTGTCCGCCCACACACACGGAAGGATTTGCTCACCTTCCTTGGCATGATTGGTTACTGCCGACAATGGATTCCTGACTGTTCCCACTATGACAACATTCTGAGACAAGCCACTGTGGGCGAATCTCCAGATATACTCAAATGGTCTGATAAGATGATTCATGCATATGCCACTCTTAAATGCGCTATGGTCACCAGCCCAGGGCTTGGCATCCCAGACTACGGCAAGCTGTTCCATTTGTATGCCAGGGACAATTGTAAAACCATGGCGGGAGTCCTAGCTCAGGGTCACGGCGGAGGCCTTCGCCCCGTTGCTTTTTTTCCAAAGTAGTCCCAACGCAGGTCCAAGGCATGCCTGCTTGTCTACGCGCACTGGCTGCATGCGCTATGATTATTGAAATGGCTACACCATTCACTCTGGGACATGAGACAATATTGCACAAGACACATAATGTTGCCACTCTGTTAAAAACACTCCACACCCAACACATGTCAGCCCAGAGGCTCAGTGGATATGAGGTCATTCTGATGTCCAGCCCCACCCTCCAGATCCAGTACTCCTCCCCCGCTGTGGGTCCCGATCCCATTTTAAATGCCCTCCTGGGTCTAAAGGGGGACCAGGATGAGGTCCCCCCAGCTCATGACTGTGTGTCCACCATAAATGAAGATACGTCTCCCCGTCCAGACATGCTGTCCACCCCATCCCTGATTCCTCTGTGGTCTTTGTGGACGGCTCCTGCAGCCGCCCCAATGACTCCACATACCTGGCTGGTTATGCTACTGTGTCCCTCCCGGATTCCGTCCTGGAAGCCAAACCAATACCCTACCAATCCGCGCAGGCCGCCAAACTCATTGCCCTCACCCGGGCCTGCCTACTATTTGCAGGAAAACGGGTTACCATTTACACTGACTCTAAAGATGCATACGGGGTGGTGCATGATCATGGGGTCATTTGGGCGAGATGCGGCTTTGTAGCTGCTGATGGTAAATCAATTTCCCATTCAACCCTCATTAAATCTCTGCTCTCGGCACTCCTCCTTCCATCAGCGGTAGCCATAATACACTACAGGGCACACACTCTAGGCACTGACACTTTCAACATTGGTAATGCATTTGCTGACAGACAAGCGAAGATAGCTGCTGCCCAGTCACCTGCCACTGTTGTCATGCCCATGCTATCCCCACCTCTGCCAGATGCTACCCTCCTACTTTCCACCTTACAGGCTTACGCTACGCCAGACGAGATAGATGACTGGTCTACACCCGTAAAGACACTTGATCCTATTTCAGGTCTGTACATGAAATCCGGTAGGGTCTGCATCCCCCAGGCTAGTGCCCCACTATACATACCTCAATTTCATGGAGTAGGACATATAGGATGTAAACAGACTCTGACTGAACTTGACAAATGTTTTTACGTTACTGACCTGAACTCTTTAGTTAAACTTTATGTGGGCCGTTGCCTGACCTGCCTCTGTAATAACCCCAACACATCCGTTCTCCTTTCTGAGGCTCACCTCAACTATCCTACCACCCCTTTCACACACATGCAAAATTCGCCAGAAGCTCCCACTCACCTGGAAAGGGGAATGCTCCCTCGCCAAGGTGCTCATGCCACATACCCCTACCTCCCCACCTGACCCTCTCCTAAAACCCCTGACACAGCCCATTTCTCTGTCACAGGTGCCCTCTCCCACCCCTTTTTCCACGTCTCCCCAGCTTCACTCTCGCCGCCGAAGAGCTGCTATTTCAGGTACCCTTGACCCCCATACCGCCCAGATGACGTTCCAAAATAGGATGGCCTTAGACATGCTTTTGGCTGTGAAAGGTGGGGTTTGCAAAATGCTGGTCAACGTTGACACTTGCTGTACCTATATACCTAATAATACTGGCCCGGATGGACACCTTACTATTGCCACTAACATGCTCCAGACCCTCGCTGGTGAGGTCCGTTCCAATGCAGGGGTCTCTGACCATGGGAGCGTTACTGCTTCTGGATGTCTGGGTGGCAACGCATCCTCACCCTGATAGGCATTGCGGTTTTCGCCATTCTTATTCTTTGGGCCACCACTGCCTACTGCATACTTCCCGCTGGGTGGCAACTTGCCCTAAAGTGTACTGCCCCGCCCGAGCCTGAACATCCGTACTCTACCTATCCCGTTATCGCAGCGGAACTTATCACCCTATGTTGGGGGGAGATCATGTTATGATCTAATAGGGGATTGAAGGAAAGGGTTAACATTTGCCTCTACAGATTGAGCTGTGTCTGCACATAGAGTTGTCACATACCATGTACCATACCCTGTTCCCTATTCTTTGACTAAGTTACTTATGTCTACATGGTGAAACATTAACCACAAGGCTAACCAAAGGTTTTGTATCTGTGATATATTTACCTAGCCACTTCAAACAGTTTTTCACCAGTTTTAAATGTATATTCTGCATGGTGACATTATGCCCTTATATGTATATGTCCAGCTGTTCTGTAACGTTTACATTACTGCGCATGACTGTGCAAAAGGGTCCTAACCATCCTATATAATCCTCAGTAAAACTTGGGTGTGGTAGAAGAGCCCACTGACTACTTTGCTGTCTGTGTTTCATTTCTTCATCCGTGGGCTATTCTCTGCTGCAGCGTAACTTGAAGTCTCCTCTTCTGAAGCTGATAATACCAGGCTATGATCAGGGATCTAGATGAAAAGCGGATTTAACCTAACAACCACCACATCACTACCTTCTATATACGGAAGCTACAGCCAGAAACTGCTACCTGTTTGTGAAATAGAATAGCAGCACCCTTTGATTTTGGTTGGTGGTTGTTAAATAAACCCTGTCGTGAAGTGTGTATTTGTCATTTTTGGCATATTGTCCTGCTTAAAGTGATTTTCTTGTAGGAATACAATTGATGCCCTCTGGTTCTGAAAATTCCTAAGCACCTGTGTTCATTTCACAGGGATGTTAAGGTCTCGTGCATTGATAGAGACAAGCATGAAGCCCCTAAAGAGTCATGCTCAGAGATTTATTGTAATTAGCTGGGCTTCTACCGTTGAATTTTTGATGTGCACAGGTGGAGCTCCATCTGTGCAGTCAGATGGTTATGGATGTACAACAGCAGAGCCGGCTCAGGTAGGCCATGTGGAGGCAGTAGTCACAGCTGGAGCAAAATTGTCATGATTTTCTTATCCAAATACGGAGTGCTAATCACAACCTACACTGCCGGTCCTTAGAATGGTGGGTACAGAACTGCCTATATGATATTATCTATTATTATTATTATTTATTAAGCGCCAACACATTCCGCAGCACTGTACAAGGTGTAATGGGTGAAGACAGGACAATTCTACAATACATACAGAAGACAGGTCAGTATCTCTGCCAGCAGAAACATGAGGATATGAGGACCCTATTCCCGTGGGAACTTACAGTCTAGATGGTGAAGGGATTAGAAACAGGAGGCGGGGGACTGCAGTGATGAGTTAATGCAGGGAGAAGTGAGGACTGTTTTTGGGTCGGTCGGTTGTCTTGTTACAGAGTCAGGTGGTAGGCTTCCCTAAATAGAAGGGTCTTTAGGGAGCATTTAAATGAAGCCAGATTTGGGGACAGTCTGATATTGCGAGGAAGTGCGTTCCATAGGGTCGGCGCTCCACGAGAAAAATCCTGCAATCTGGCATGTGAAGAAGTAATGATGGAGGATAATCATAAACTAAATCATAATATGATAACGTTTATCATAAAGAATTTCATGTTAAAAGAAAAAAAACAGGTTCAAGAGCCAGAGAAGGTAGTAATTCAAGCCAAGGTCTGCAACAAGGGAGGTTCTCATGCAGACTAGAGTCAGAGGAACACCAAAACACAGGACAGTCAATAAGGGACTGTCCTGCATCATAGCACCACACTTATGATTGGCGTAAAGCATCATACTCCCATGGAACCAGACATTAAAAACCAGACACCAGCAAGCATCCAGTGTCCGAGACACCGCTGGCTAGGAAGCATTGGAGAGGCTCCCAAAGTGACAAAAGTACTTTAATTAGTAGCGTCCAAGGGTTGGATGGAATGCCCGAATCAACATTCCAGATGTTGCTGATCCTTGGCAGTCCCATTCTGTCCAATTCTCTTGCTGTAGTGTTGGTAATGTACCATTTTAAATTCAGTGGAGTGGCAGAGTGATACCAGTGTGTGGCCATCTTGGTCAACCCAGAACAAGCCTAAAGCATACTCAGACAAACAGCCCACAATTTTCTCCACTCTGCACCCTGGAACAAGCCTAAAGGTATCAATGATTCAGAATGCCATCCAACGCTATCCTCCAAAGAACTCCATTCTTGCAACTGTATTTTATTTCTACATTTATTAATTTCTGGCTGATTGCACGTTTTCAAAGTTTCCTCTTTTTTTCTTAGTCTTCTCCTCTGCTTCACACTCTCCCCCCCTCTTCCTGCTCCTCCTCCTCCCCCCTCCTGCGGTGTAGATTCTTAAATGCACATGTACCAAATCTCCATTCTCTCTTCCAGCATACTCAAAAAAACAGACCACAATTTTCTCCACTCTGCTGTCCCACCCACCCAGGCCTGGTCCGTAATTTAAGGTCTCCCTTACAGCTGTTTCTACTTCTCTCTCTAATTACCTTTACTCAGCCCAACCTTCTGGTCCTTCGTCACAAATTTCCTCTAGCAACCAGCTTCACCTTCCCTCTGCTCCCATCTGTTTCACTTACCACCGTCCCTTAGATTGTAAGCTCACGGGATGTCTGGATGAGCACTTGGTTAAAGTGTATTTCCTAGACAAGCTATCCTATGGGCAGGGTTGCCTTTTCCTTATTTATCATGTATGTCTCATGTTTGTGCTCCCCCCTTGTACAGCGCTGGGGAACCTGTTAGCTCTTTATAAAAACTTGTAACTGTATCTGAAACTGTAACCTGCTCAGGGCCACTCCCCAGATACCCTTTTTTTTAGTTAAGCAAGTTGTGTTTTGGTACGTGACCACATCACACTTTGGATCTTTCTATCTTTGAAAGCCAACTGAAAAAGGTAGAAACTATGGGCACTATCATGTGCCTCTGACTAAAAGGGGATACTAATGGGGAAAATGTGTGCCTGCAGGTTTCCCCTTAGCATCCCCATTTTAACGCCATATCATGGGGCATACACTGGTTCAGCAGCCTGCCCCGTAACACAGCACTAACTTCCTGGATACTTGTGGAAACGCTAACAGGCTGCCGCGAGTATCACCTCCTGGAGTCCATAGGACTCCATAGAGGTTTGTGCTGCCAGGCCACGTGATCTGAACGTTCTCACTCTCTTGAGATCCCGCAGGTGGGAGGAGTGATCGGGGGAGGGAGACTAAGGACTTTTTTCCCCAGACTCACTCTTCCCAGCAGCCAGAAGCGGCAGATCAGGCCGTTCTTGCTGCGGGATGAGAGGTGAGCATTTGGTTTTTTGGGGAGTTTTCAGCTGCTGCTAACTGATTCTGCAGCAGCGGAATCAGGAATCAGTGGATAAATGGGGGTATACCTACGGACGGCGCCTGCCCTTGGGTGCTCGTGTTTCGTGAGCTGCTGCTCTCCTGAGGTAGTAAGGCAGTGCCTAGTTGCTGCCTTGGTGTATATCAGGGTAAAGTGGGGTATACCTCGGATGGGCGCTGCTTACGTGTGAATTGTTTTTATGTATGAGTGAATGTTTATATTTCTTTGTATGTATACATAAACTTATGACATTGAAATGACACAATAAACATTAGTAGTATTCACGTGCTCTGATATATACCTATCGATATGATGAAGGCAATTTTCTTACAGAGTCTATTACAGAATATATGTCAAAATGATGACGGGTTCTATATTCAGTATTTCAATGCCACCTTGTGGCCGTCAGATACAATGATAGTTCTGGGGGTTTGGTGGAGTCAGCGTAATGCTGCCACCTGGTGGTTTTTTCGGAGGATGGACAACCGAGTATTTTCTGATAGAGTTTATTCCTTATCCTATGCTGCCATCTAGTGGCCAAAATACGGTGCAGGATGTTCAGAGATGTTTCAATATTCCGCTCTTTCTTCTTGCCGGTAACAAGATGAACCTCAAATGTAAGAGGACACAGAAGCAGAGAACACGGATAGTGTTTTACCGTTGCATGGATTATAGATAAAAGACAAATAAATTGCCAACTCACATGAATTTGAGCCGGTATTTAAGCCACGCTCACTCTTTTGTGCCTTCCTAGCCGACATACAGTAGGTGGCCAGGAATCCTTCTTTCCCTCCACCTCCTTGTTCCTTCCTTACCGCAGGTTTTCTTTCTCTGCTGGGCTGGAGTCCGCACGTTATCGGCGCTGGATTCTGCCCTGTGGATAAACTGAGCTGCACTCGGAAGGACCAGATACAGTGGTTGGGGAAAAATAAATTTAATAAAGTAAAAAGTAAATGGTAACAAATGGTTTAACAAAGTAATAAAATCAAATGATGAGGAATAGGTCCAGGACGCGTTTCGCCAGCATGTGTGGCCTCTTCAGCTGGATAATTCCTCCTTCTTCTTGTCCTGCTTTTATAGAAAGTCCAGTAGTTGAATTTTCCTTTCGTTTTCGGCACGCTGTTCCTGCGCATGCGCTGTGAAGTAGAATTCCAATATCGTGTCTTCTGTTGAATCACATGGTTATTAACTGCCAATCAGCGTCTTAGTTGCAGTTTCTTTGTATCACGGGTGCTCTGATGGATCAAAAAAGGTCTCTATGCGCATCCTTTTGGGTATCTTTCGATCTTTTTCTGTCTCAGGGGGATTTATGAGCTGGTCAGTCCTTTGATCAGTCTTGGACTCCTAGCCCGAGACATCGAGGATGTCAGCCCGCACCGGGGGGGCCAGCGATCGGCCGGAACCTGGCCGAACGCTGACCCCAATGGGAGGACGCGCTCAGCGCGTCCTCCGCATACCAGCAGTAATGCGGAGGACGCGCTGAGCGCGTCCTCCGCATTGAAGTGGTTAAGTTGGAAACAGTGGCCTAATAGTGTCTTAAGGCCATCAATTCTATAGGAGGGTGCCTACAATGCTAAAGATAGGGTGTAGGCAATGTATGCATGCTAAGGGAAAACATAGGTATCGCCAATAATGCTAACTGGGCAGATTCTCAAATAGGGGTCGGAGGTAATTAAATATGGGTGGATGTATGTATGGGGTATCGGTTATTGGTATTGGTATTGGTATTGGTTGGGGTATCTAGCAGGGTGTCAGAATATATCGACAAGTTACTTCAACCCATAGTGTCAAAAACGAAATACCAATTGAAGGACACCCTCAACGTGATACAAGAGCTTGAGCGACTACCATGAGAAGATGGCTACATCCTGGTCACATGTGACGTAAAGTCTTTGTATAGCAATATCCCACACAAAGAGGGGATTGAAGCTATAAGAAGACATCTCGAGGATGAAAAAGACATACCCCCTGAACAAAAACAATTTATATTAGAAGGCATAAAACTTATCCTAGAGAATAATTATTTCTCGTTTAACAATGACTTCTATCTACAAACAAAAGGCACAACGATGGGGACTCGGTTTGCACCAAATTTCGCTAACCTGTACATGAACAACTGGGAGGAAAATATCGTAGAAGAAAGACATTATACTGTATCGGAGGTACATTGACGATATCCTAATGATCTGGAAAGGAGGAGAAGAAAACCTTATAACATTCCTGACAGACCTCAACATGAAAGATCCAAATATAAAGCTAGAGAGACCACCTGGAGCCAAGCATCCATCAATTACCTAGATTTAACCATCTTCCCAGAAGGGAATGTGATCCACACGAAGACGTTCTTCAAAAAGGTGGACACAAATAGTTACATCAGCAAAGACAGCTGTCACCTAAAAAGATGGCTTGAAGGAGTGCCCAAAAGCCAATTCATAAGGATAAAAAGGAATTGCTCCAGGGAGATGGATTTTAACATCCAAACTGCAAAACTCAAATCAGAATTCATGGAAAAAGGATACGACGAAACAAAACTGGAACTGATAAAAAATGAAGTCTCACACATTGATAGAAAGGAATACCTAAGGTACAATAACAAAACCCCAGAAGATGTCGACAACATCGGGATACCTATCATATTCTCCTACAGTCAACAAGACCGGGAATTTAAAAAAATAGTTAAAAAATTCTGGCCCATTCTACGAGAAGACCTCATATTAGAGGAGATCCTACCATCAAAACCAAGATTTATCTGCAGAGGGGTGAAAAACCTAAAATCGAAACTCACCACTAGCGAACATGTTGTTAAAAAGACGAAAAATCCATTCAAACAAAATACGGGCTTCTATGGCTGCGGCAACTGTATTAGGAATCCAAGATTATAGGATCAATCCATATCCCTAGTTACCATTTATCTACTTGGGCTTCATACCCACAAGTTACTTCTTTAATCCTCTAAACGTTATTTACTCTCATTATCTCTCTATTTAATATTTACGAGCAAATAAATCCCCTTATGCATATTATAGCAAGGAACCCAATGTATTAGGATCCACCCACACCCCAAGATGCATATGCATAGGACATGGATTTCCACATCCAAAAGTTATCGTCCTAATAAACATTCTACTCGTTCCCATCCAACTCAGAAACACATATATGTCATTAAATTCAACATTGAGGCAACTAATAACATCATAAATTAGCTCTCCGGATCATACTACCCAATACATGTATACTATGTCTCATCCCACTCTATTTCCGTCCATTTTTTCCACTACTTTAACCTATTGAAAAAATGTATTTTCAATCGCGCAACAGGGAATATTATACCCGGTTTCTCATTTTGCCCCATTCAAATAAGGACCTATAGGGCTAGGAGTCCAAGACTGATCAAAGAACTGACCAGCTCATAAATCCCTCTGAGACAGAAAAAGATCGAAAGATACCCAAAAGGATGCGCATAGAGACCTTTTTTGATCCATCAGAGCACCCGTGATGCAAAGAAACTGCAACTAAGACTCTGATTGGCAGTTAATAACCATGTGATTCAACAGAACACGAGATTGGAATTCTACTCCACAGCGCATGCGCAGGAACAGCGCGCCGAAAACTAAAGGAAAATTCAACTACCGGACTTTCTATAAAAGCAGGACAAGAAGAAGGAGGAATTATCCAGCTGAAGAGGCCACACATGCTGGCGAAACGCGTCCTGGACCTATTCCTCATAATTTGATTTTATTACTTTGTTAAACCATTTGTTACCATTTACTTTTTACTTTATTAAATTTATTTTTCCCCAACCACTGTATCCTGGTCCTTCCGAGTGCAGCTCAGTGTATCCACAGGGCAGAATCCAGCGCCGATAACGTGAGGACTCCAGCCCAGCAGAGAAAGAAAACTTGCGGTAAGGAAGGAACAAGGAGGTGGAGGGAAAGAAGGATTCCTGGCCACCTACTGTATGTCGGCTAGGAAGGCACAAAAGAGTGAGCGTGGTTTAAATACCGGCTCAAATTCATGTGAGTTGGCAATTTATTTGTCTTTTATCTATAATCCATGCAACGGTAAAACACTATCCGTGTTCTCTGCTTCTGTGTCCTCTTACATTTGAGGTTCATCTTGTTACCGGCAAGAAGAAAGAGCGGAATACTGAAACATCTCTGAACATCCTGCACCGTATTTTGGCCACTAGATGGCAGCATAGGATAAGGAATAAACTCTATCAGAAAATACTCGGTTGTCCATCCTCCGAAAAAACCACCAGGTGGCAGCATTACGCTGACTCCACCAAACCCCCAGAACTATCATTGTATCTGACGGCCACAAGGTGGCATTGAAATACTGAATATAGAACCTGTCATCATTTTGACATATATTCTGTAATAGACTCTGTAAGAAAATTGCCTTCATCATATCGATAGGTATATATCAGAGCACGTGAATACTACTAATGTTTATTGTGTCATTTCAATGTCATAAGTTTATGTATACATACAAAGAAATAAAAACATTCACTCATACATAAAAACAATTCACACGTAAGCAGCGCCCATCCGAGGTATACCCCACTTTACCCTGGAATCAGGAATCAGGTAGCACCAGCACTGAGCTATAGCAAAAAAAATTTAGTTAGCGACATCTCTTTGTAATTAGCGTTAGGACCTTCTGATCCTAACGCTAGTTACTCTGTGCTTACACTTTGCACTCCCCATGTTATGCTTAAGGAGCACAAAGTACAGTAAGCTGGCGTTAAAAAGTGCTAAAACCGATTTGCTAACAGGTTTTTTAACCCTTAAGGCTAGGGTCAGACGAGCGTGATTTCTACGGACTGTACGTCCGTGCAGTACGGACATCGTCAGTACGGATGACGCAGTAGTGGTCACACAGTCCGTTTTTTCACTGAAGTTATTTTTGACGGATGTAGGAGGGAAAAATAAATTACAATGAAAAAACATTCTGTCCGTCAAAAATGCTGGACGTATAAATGCAGTCCGTCTGACCATGCTCCATCACTCACACACAAAGCTATGCAGACGTTGTGGACGTGGCGTACTCCGCACGTCCGTTCTAGCAGTATTACGTTCTTGCCTAACCTGCGTCCGTTTGCAGTGTCCGTCATGCGTCCGCAGTTCAGTGCGGACGTACTTCATGTGTCAGGCTCCAATGGACTTTCTTTCATGCTATCACGGACGTACTTTTAGGCGCAATCACGGACGTGAACACTACGCTCGTCTGACAGCAGCCTTAACGATCGGAAGGTGATTCAGGCAGAGCGCTATCACCTCATTTAATCAAGCGCTAACGCTCAGTTAACAAGGTGATAGAGCTCTAGGAAAGTGAGATAAGTAGGAGAATTTTTCTGGTTTGGCTATTTTGACTTAGAATTTTCAGCTCTCCTGCCAATTGTCCTGAGTTTCATCTTTAGTGAATAGACATGTATGTGCTTTGCTGTCAGGGACCTCTTTGATACACTCCACACATTACTGTGGATATTATATATTTATTGAGTTGCTTGATACACTCACCTCACCATACCACATGCATTACTGAGTAGCTATGTGATCTGAAACAACACACACTACAGTATTATTGCTGAGAAGCTGTGTGTTGCATTCATACACACAACACCTTCTTTGGTGATGTGTATTGGGATTGGGAATAACCTCCCTTTATATCTATCAAGGTACAACACAACACTGGTGTTATTAAGGATCACTGTCTCATTGTGATTTATTTACTCGTCTTTCCAAGGATTTAATCTCATCAACTTCATCAGGATCTCGAGTAGATTTACATGAAGTGTCTTGGAATCTGGGAAGTAGTTTTTCAGAAGATGACGTGCAGAATAAAATTGACTGCACATAGACAGCTGTGCTGTGACTCAGTGAAAAATGATTGAAATAAAGCGCAAAAAGCCTTATTCAGGAAGTTTTGAGCCTCATCTAATTTACAGCACTTAGTTTTGTACAAAATAGTGCAAAATACAGCAAGCTTGCAGTATAAAACGCTATCACTGATGCACTAACAATTTTTTTAACCAGTTAGCGTTCGGGATGTGATATGGGTGGCATGTGTTATATTCATTTATCCTTAAGGGTTAAGCATTAAGAAAGTGATAGGGCCCTTAATGTTGTAGATAATACGTTATCAGATTGAAAATTAGTTTCTGTAGTAGTCTTATTACAAAGAGGTGGTAGCCCTGGGGTTCTAAATTATTCAAAGGACCCCCATATCTCTAACATAGGGAATCCCCTGCTCAGCCATGTGCGAGGACGTCTGTAGATGAGGGGAGGCCAGGAGGATAGCTGACATCCAAGATGTAAGCCCCTACTGGAAGAAGGCTGCTATCTGATGTTGATTGGTGCCGGGTCATGGTACCAGCACCAAAAGGGGTTAAAATAGACATCGCTGGAAAGGTCAGACTGTGACCTTTCCAGTGATGCCTCTCTTGTTACTTTATCCCTTACCGATGAGGAGATAGTGGGGTTTAAAGGCAGTACCCTCCACTTCAGGCACTCTCCTGGTTCTGCCAGGGGAGCACCTGAAACCAACATCATTTCGCCCAGGTGCGATGATGTCAGAGCACCGGGAGGGTTTTAAAAGCAGGGTCTGACTTCAAGGAAGTCAGTCTACTGTCGGGACCCCGGACAGAGAGCTGAGTATCGGGTGGGATACTGTGGAGAACGAAAGACGTGTTGGGGACGTCCTCCGCACACTGCAGAGACACACCAGGACGTCCCACACACGTTGTCCGCAGTGAAAGGGTTAAAGTGGTCAGCATGTGAGGAGTGCCCCCCTTCTCCCTGTTGTCCAGTTCTGGTGAAAACGTTGGGTGAAATTGAGGAGTATCCCACGTTAGCTAGCGGTCTCATTGAAGCAGTGATCCAATGCATCACTGTACAAAGGCACTATGGAACTTGTGTACGTGAAGTGGGCAAGTCCAGTAGTGGTCAGGGCTGGCCCGACAATGGTGCAGAGCGGAGCAGCGGCGCCAGGCGGCAGAAATTCGGGGGCGGCAAATTTCAGCCCCCGGCACCGCTGCTGCGCTCTGCACTTTATTTTATGCGGCAGCGGCAGATCGTGCAGCCGCCGCGTTCGTTCCTTCAACAAGTGGCAGCCGCATGAGTATCTGCCTCTCGCCTGAGATCCATCCGCCAGCCTGCCGCGATCGAGATCACGTGAGCTTGCGAGAACGTGGCAGGCTGGAGGGTGGATCCCAGGCGAGCGGCAGATACTCACGAAGCTGCCGCTCGTCATTGAAGGAAGGAACGCGGCGGCCGCAGGATCTGCCCGTCGGAGGGGCCTGCAGAGGTGAGCTTGGGGGCAAATATATCCATGAGCCTGGGGACAAATATATCCCTGAGCCTGGGGGCAAATATATCCATGAGTGAGCCTGGGGGCAAATATATACGTGAGTCTGGGGGCAAATATATCCGTGAGTCTGGGGGCAAATATATCCATGAGCCTGGGGGCAAATATATCCATGAGTCTGGGGGCAAATATATCCATGAGTGAGCCTGGGGAAAAATATATCCATGAGTGAGCCTGGGGGCAAATATATCCATGAGTGAGCCTGGGGCAAATATATCCATGAGTGAGTCTGGGTGAAAATATATCCATGAGCCTGGGGGCAAATATATCCATGAGTGAGTCTGGGGGAAAATATATCCATGAGTGAGCCTGGGGGCAAATATATCCATGTGTGAGTCTGGGGGCAAATATATCCATGTGTGGGCACTGCTGGGTATGTGATGCTGGGCACTGCTGGGTATGTGACGATGGGCTCTGCTGGGTATGTGATGCTGGGCACTGCTGGGTATGTGATGCTGGGCTCTGCTGGGTATGTGACACTGGGCACTGCTGGGTATGTGATGCTGGGCTCTGCTGGGTATGTGATGCTGGGCACTGCTGGGTATGTGACACTGGGCACTGCTGGGTATGTGATGCTGGGCTGTGCTGGGTATGTGATGCTGGGCACTGCTTGGTATGTGACACTGGGCACTGCTGGGTATGTGATGCTGGGCACTGCTGGGTATGTGACGCTGGGCTCTGCTGGGTATGTGATGCTGGGCTCTGCTGGGTATGTGACACTGGGCACTGCTGGGTATGTGACGCTGGGTTCTGCTGGATATGTGACGCGGGGTATGTGATGCTGGGCTCCATTATATACACCTCACATTACTGTATCACAGAGCTCCACAGCAAGAAAATTCGAATGTATGGTGTGTATGAGTGTTTGAATTTTATTGCTGTGGCGCACTGTGATACGCTCATACACGCTGCGTGTTTTTTTTTTTTTTGGGGGGGGCAGCATTTCATCCTTTGCTCCAGGCAGCACAATGTCTTGGGCCGGCCCTGGTAGTGGTGCACAATTTGTAGTTCCTGCGCTACGCAAGTTGCGTAGGAGTGCAAGTGGCTTTAGACAGCTGCAGGGACTTTTGGGATAAGGAGTCTATGAGCTGAAGAGGAGGAGCTGCATGCAGCAAGGGAAAATGTAAACCATAATTGTCATCTGCACAATACTGGCAAAAAATAGAGAACTCTATTTTTAATAGAGTATCCAGTTTAAATGAACGCACTACTCAGTCTGATCACTTTATCTTTTTAAAGTGGTCAGGATGTGAAGAGTGCCCCCCTTCCCCCCACCTTGTCCCAAGAGCGTGCTGTAGTCACCTTCTCTAACAGAATGATACGGAGCAGTTTCAGACAGGCAACGATCGATCGGACCTGCATATGTGTGTGCAGCTCCAATCCATCGATCTGCAAAACGCTTTGAAACGTACATATGTAAAGAGCGCAAGTCCACGTGGTGCGCAATTTTCTGTTCCTATGCCACACAATTTGCATAGGTGCGCAAATTGCATTAGATAGCTGAAGAGATTTCTGGGTTTGGAAGACCCTGACCTGAAGATGAGGAGCTGCGCACGGCGAGGGAAAAAAGGTGAGTAAAACCAATGTAAAGAATAGTATTAATTGGGCAGAGGCTGTCAGCAGTCCTGCCCAATTATTTAAGGTAAAATATAAACACTTTGGGCAGTATTACTTGCTGACCCCACCCCGCCCATTCCCCCTCACAGCCGCTCGAAGCAGAGCCTTCTCTGCTGTGTTGGACTTGTCCAGCACAAGCAGGGGAGGGGGCGTGGCGACAGCCCAGCTAGGCCCCAGGAGACAGCCAGGGATTATTATTATAATTATTCTTTATTTATAAAGCGCCAGCATATTCCGCAGTGCTGTACAATGGGCATACAATAGACATGATTCTTCCTAACCTGTAAGTATATAACAAGAAGGAGTGGTGTGTGTGTGTGTGTAAATGGGGGCTGAAATGGACTGAGCTGGGGGGGAGAAATTAACTGGGGGGCTGAAATGGACAGGCTGGGGGAAAAATTGAACTGGGGGGCTGAAATGGACTGGGCTGGGGGAGAAATTAACTGGGGCTGAAATGGGCTCTGGGAAGAAATGAAACGAACTAGGGAAAAATTACCTGCGGGGCTGAAATGTAATGGACAGGGGGGAGAAATAATATGAACTGGTGGATGCCTTCTCTGGCTGTGTGCACGACTCAGATAATAAAGCTAGTAATAGAGAGCTGCTAAGGGTTAACTGCTCCGTATTACCACCTCAGCTGAATACAAACCATGTGGGAAACTTTTGTGAGTTCCTGTACTTCTTTTTTAGGACTTGACTCCTGAGTGAGCCGTTAAGGTTCTCTAAAGTAATGTGTTTTCAGAGACTTCTTGAAGGACTGGAGAGATGGGGAGAGTCTAATGTTGGGGGGGAGGGAATTCCATATAAAGGGGGCAGCTCGGCAGAAGTCCTGAAGGCAACAGTTGGCGGTGCGGGTACGTGGAGACGATAACAACAGATCATTGGCAGAGTGAAGTGGTTGGGATGGGATGTACCTGCTAATAAGGGAGGAGATGTAGACAGGGCGCGGTTATGGAGAGATTTGTGTGTATCAGTCTGATGTTAAAAGTATTTGTGACCCAAATGGGACATAGTTTTGGACACGTTTTTACAGTTTAGTGAATTATCTGTAATTTTATATGTTTTCTTTTACATTTTTCTGCTAATAGTGATTAGCCTAAACCCACACAGGTTGAGTTTTTTCTCAAAAAAATTCTATCATAATTGAACATGTCAAGTCTGCTTGTACAAATGTTGATAACTGGTCTTTGTGTGGTTTATTCATTTAAAACTCAGGGGGTTATTTAATGTTGCTGACATTTTGGTGCTCTCCCGTTCCCTGCAATTCAGGGAAGCAAATTTCCCCACCCTGCAGTGAATTCACCATTCACCGCAGGGTCCCCGGAGTGCAATGAACGGACGTGAAAATCCGCCGCAAAACTGCCAACAACCCTGACGAACACCGGCCAAAAAATGCATCCGATACGATTCGAAGTATTGGATCACTCAAACCGCAGCAAAAAAACACGCTGATCACGTCCAGAAAAAGCTGACGAGCCGCCGAACACAGCGCAGACCAGCTGTCGGAAAAAGCCGACAAGCTGACGAACGGGGTAAAAAAAAAAACAATAAAAAAAACGATTGAAAGTGTCAAAATTGAAACGCTGTTTGCAAAAGAAACTACTCAATGAAATTGCCTCGAATTTACATATAAGGTCCTATGAATGATAATAAAAAGGGCTGTTACAGAAAAAAAATGCTATTAAAAAAAACAGGTTTTTTTTGTCGAAAAAGCCTAAAAGATCCTAAAAAAAATCAATAAATAAAGAGACTTTTTACTTGCAGAAAAAATAATAAACAGTTTATCATTTCTGCATCTTTTCACTGCTGTTCGGTGTTCTCTGAATAGATTAACCATTACTTCTCTATGGGGAATTTCACTGACTTCGAACAGGCACCGTGCTTGCTGGCAGTTCACCAACATTTGGCGAACTGACAGCTTTCTGAATGGCTCCGGATGGCACCGTACGGGGAAATTCTCTGCTCGGTGCCATTTCGAGGCCAGATCGGCTCTCTCTGAATAACCCCTATAGTAGTCAATTAAACAGCTAGCCATAGATGTGAACCTTAAGGCTAGGGTCAAACGAAAGCATTTTTACACGCGAACGTAAAAAAGTGCGTCTGAACGCATTGACGTATTTTTTCACGGAATACGCGAAAACGGTCATACGATGCGCATTTTTGTGCGTGATTTTTTACGAATCCAAACCAGGAAACTTTTTGCGTCTGGACGTTATGTTGGCCGGACACGAGCAGGGTCTGACGTCTCCAAATCACACACACACACCGCTAGCGGATGCAGCGCACTCTGTACGTCCGTACTAGCGGTTCTGCGTTCTCGAAAAAATGCGTTCAATTTCCACTTGCGTTGCACAGCCGGACTTTCGTGCGACCGTACTTCGTATATTGGCCGTCATTGCCCATCATTTGCTGCTAGTAGGGCCGTAATTAAGTGCGCCAGAACGCACGTTAAAAGTGCGCTGGTCTGACCCCAGCCTAACCCCTATCCCATTCAGGAACCAGCACTGCGGCAAGATACTGCCTATATGTGCTGTACATTGTCACACATACTGATCTTGGTACCAGCCTTTTTTGTTCAGCTGATATCCTGCTTGCATTCAAATAAAAGAAAGCAACTCCTGTAGAGAGATACTGTACAATGTATGTCTCATTCCATCCTCCTCTCTAAACGCTGCTTAGTAACCATGGTTTGCAGGGGGGGGATCTCCCTCCTCCCTTTAATCCTTCCTTCTTGCTAGCAGTGTACCAGGTTTATTCATTCATACTCCTTTTCAACGGAACATCTCAGAAGCCACAGATTTTCTTGGTAAGGACATTCCGCATGACATTTTTTTATTGACAAAACACTCTGTAGGTTCCATTGTTTATACTGTATACTGTAATAACCTTTTTTATTAATCTCTAATAGACAGAAAAAATTGTCCTAGTGCATGACCTTTGCCTTACTATCCAGGTGTCCTCCTGTAAGTGCATGAAATTTGCTGTATCCTTTGCAGCTGTCCTGTATGTCAGTAAAAAAAATTACTGCAGTGACAGTTTCATTCACAGCTGCATCTTTTTCCTGCATAATCCACCAGAATCTTCAACGGGGAAACTCTCTTTTTTTTATTTCATTTTATTTTTATTATACTTGGGTTCATGTTACGTTTTAAGACTTTCTTAAGTAATACTGCAATTCTTGTGTTGTTATTCTAGCTATATGTATATTTTTTATTATTTTATTAAATTTAAATGCAATATATATTATATATAATTACATTCTTACTATATATATATATATATATATATATTTACACATATTATATATGTTTTTCTATAAAACTGATTATTTTTTAAGCCTCGTCCTTTTCTTTTCTGAATGGACCAGAGATCATGAGTCTATTTTGAAATCTAGTTTGAAATCTATTAAGTGCATTTTATGTTAAGTACTTTTTTTTACAATGCCTTTGCTTAATAGGCTTCCATGCTTTAAACTTTATTTATTGACCTTTTCTTCTCTGATGAATGGAGGAGATAAAGTGCTTATTTGGAAGTAAAGAAGAGTTAATGCTCAGTTCAACTCAAGATTTGATAGGAGTCAATTGAGTTGGTATTGCTCCATGTGTATTCTTGCTGCATTCCATCTGTTATTCATTTAGCGCAGAGCTGCCTCGCATGTCCCCCCGTGTGTGGAACAGGTGACTAACAGCTGGAAGAGCTGATGTTTCAATGTATTTCTTTGATTTTATTTTTCTGAAGCTTGCAGGGTTGAATTTCGGTGCTCTTATGTTCCCTGCACTTCGGGGAATCAAATTCCTCGAAACTGCGGTGAATTCATCATTCCCCGCAGGGTCCCCGAAGTGCAGGGAAAATCCGCCGCAAAACCGCCGCAAAACCGCCAATTCGAAAAAAACCGAAAAAAAAACTATGCAAAACTGTCTAAATCGGCAGATTTTCAGATCCGACCCAATAAACTGGTGGGAACCCGCCTTGCAAACGTCAGATCCAATCCAAAAACCTGCTGAACGCGTCTGGAAAAATCCGCCGAACCGACGAACACAGTACCGACCAGCCGCTGGAAGAAGCCGACAAGCCGACGAACGGGGTAAAAAAAAAAAACAACTTTCAATATTTCCAAATTTTAAACGCTGTTTGCAAAAACAACTAATAGACAAAAATGTCTGGAATTAATATATAAGGTCCAATGAATAATAATAAAAAGGTTACAGAAAAAAGAAAATGCTATTTAACCACTTGGCTGCTAAGGACGTGCTCAGCGTATCCTGCCAAGTGCTTCTCCTGTGCTATGGATGCGCTGAGCGCGTCCTAGCACAGGAGGCAGCAATCGGCCGGGATTCCGGCCAATTGTTGTGCCCCCCTGGTGCGGGCTGACATCTTGGATGTCAGCCCGGCACTCCGGGACCCTGGTGGGGACGATAGATGTCATTGTGCTGGCGCGACGACATCTATTTCAGGCGCCCCCCCCCCCGCGAGTGCGGAGGAGGTGCCTGAAAGGGAGGGGGGAGGTCCTTTGGACCTCTCTCCCTCCCGATCGCCGGGGGCCAGTGGTGAAAGTCAGGCACCGTTTGGAAGGGCACAGCCGAAAAGCGCCGGATCGTGATCCTCTCCCAGAGCTGGCCGACAGCTTGGATGTCGGCCAAGCTTCTGGGAACTCCCCCTGATGACTGGCATCATCGTGCATAGCGCGATGACGTCAGTTCTGGAGTTAACCCCTAGCTGCCACCAATGGTGGAGATAGGGGGTCATTGGAACCCCTATCTCCCAATCCGTGGAAGCTAGTGGTTATTGTTTGGTATCGTAGGATTGCCAGAGCATGGCCTTTCCAACGATACCAAACATGATCAGGTAAAAAGTAATGGAAAAAAAATAAAAAATAAAAATAAAAAAATATTTAAAAATAAATATTAAAAAAAATAAACAATTTTTTTTTGTTTTGTTTTGTTAATGCAGCAATATTGTTCCCATTTCAATTATAATGTGAACAATGATGCTGCACTAACGATTTTTGCATGGGGTGCGTTTGTTAAAAATTGCGTAATTTCCCCCCAAAAAAATGTAACGAGACCCCATTTCGAATTTTTTTAACAAGCGCAACCCATAGAAAATATAACCGCAAACGCGTGCATGTTAAAATGTGAAAAAAACACTTCACACGTAGTAAATTATTGAAAAATTCATTTTTTATTGCATTTTTTGTTATAATATACAGACAGGACATGACGTATGCATATAATAATGATATATCATGAATCTGCCGAGTCTGCCGGAAAGAACAATATATATGTCTGGGTCATATAATAGAATAAGGCTTCAAAACGCGGCTAACCATGATGAGCGAAACCGGTAAAAATGAGCTCAGCAGTCAGCACACAGGCGTGAAATGTCTCATCAGCGAAAGGGTTAAAATCTGAAATAAAATTTTCTGAAAAAATCCCGAAAATGCCTAAAAGATCACAAAAATAAATGAAGAGACTTTTTGCTGCAAATTAAAAGAATAAATGGTGTAATAAATATTGAAAAAAAACAGGAATATTTTTTACATTGAAACCTATGGGATTCGCCTGAATAAACCTGCCGAATGAAACCACCGAACAGCAGGGAATTTCACTGACATTTCACTGCTGTTTGGTGTTCTCTGAATATAGATTAACCATTGCTTCTCTATGTGGATTTCACTGACGTCGAACAGACGCCGTATTTCGCTGGCAATTTGCCAATATTTGGCGAATTGCCAGGTTTTGAATAGCTGATTGGCCCTGAAATTCCACCGTATGGGGAAATACATAATTCGATGCAATTTTGGGGCCAGTTTGGCTCTCTTTGAATAATCCCTTTAATACTTATAGCCAGGGTCCCACATATGATTAACTGTCATTCTGCACTTAATCCACCAACCGATTCTCAAATTTCATATAAAATTTCATCTTACAATTTTGTGCTGGGTTTTATTGAATCTTCATGATTACCATAGTGCCAGGAGTGGAGTGCCTGGAAAGGTGTTACACAAGTGTCGCTTTAGAGCGTCCTCAAGTTTTTTCATCCTGTGCTCCCTCTGTGCGGGCAGGATGAGCTCTGCAACTTTACCCTTGTATCGTGGATCAAGAAGGGTTGCCAACCAGTAATGATCCCTCTCCTTGATAGCACGAATCCTGGGGTCCCTTAGCAGGCTTTGCATTATAAGGGAGCTCATGCAGCGTAGGTTGGAGGTGGCATTAGCTTCTGAGTCATCCTGGTCAATGAGGATGACCCCATTGTGCACTTCCTCCTCCCAGCCACGCACTAGCCCTTGTGTTTCTGGGCACACAAAACCCTCCCTTGAGGAATCCCCACCTTCAATACCCCCACTACTTAAACATTCCTCCTCCTCCTGTCTGATCTGAGTAGGACCCACTGGAATGCTGTCTGCGGAAAGACTGGGGCCTTCAGAGCTAGGGAAGGCCTCCTCTTCCTCCCGCTGCTCTGCCTCTAGAGCCACATCTATAATTCCCCGCAGAGTGTGCTCCAGCAGGAACACTAAAGGAATTGTGTCACTGATGCATGCACTGTCCCTGCTCACC
Source organism: Leptobrachium leishanense (assembly GCA_009667805.1). Lineage (NCBI taxonomy): Eukaryota > Metazoa > Chordata > Amphibia > Anura > Megophryidae > Leptobrachium > Leptobrachium leishanense. Next base: position 140,239,559 of record CM019064.1, on the reverse strand, counting down.
ATCCTCGTTGCCTCCTCAAATGGTGACAGTACAGTGCATGCATCCTTGATCATCAGCCACTGCGGGGGGGAAAAAAAACAAGTTGACCTGAACCTGTCCTTGTGCCATACTCACACAGGTACTCGTTGATGGCCCTCAGCTGCTTGTGCAGTCGCTGCAGCATTGCTAATGTCGAGTTCCACCTGGTGGGCATGTCACAGATCAGACGGTTTGTGGGAAGGTGGAATTCTCTTTGAATTTCTGCCAGGTGAACGCTTGCTGGGAATGACCATCTGAAGTGGCTGCAGACTTTTCTGGCCTGGCTGAGAAGCTCTGCCAGCCCTGGGTACTTGGTTAGGAAACGCTATACCACTAGATTTAGGAAGTGTGCTAGGCATGGTACATGCGTCAATTTACCCTTGTGTAGGGCAGAGAGAAGGTTGCTGCCATTATCATAGATGATCATTCCCAGCTGAAGCTGGCGTGGTGTTAACCATCTCTGCACCTGGCCCTGCAGAGCTGACAGAATTTCTGGCCCGGTGTGGCTCCTGTCCCGTAAACAAACCAGCTCAAGCACAGTATGGCTTCTTTTTGCTTGAGCCATTGCGTAGACCCTGTCAGGCGTCGGTTTAACTGCCACTTCGCCAGAGACAGAGAAGGAGGAGGAGGAGGAGGAAGAGGGAGAGGTGGTGGTGGTGGTGGAGCAGACAGACCTCATACAAGCAGCTTTCTGGAGGCGTGGTGGATGAATAAGCTCCAGCAGAGAGCCCCGTCTTGGATCCCTCCCAGCTGCAATCAGAGTTACCCAGTGTGCCGTGAATGAAATATAACGACCCTGTCCATGCTTGCTGGACCACGTGTCTAAAGTCACATGCACCTTGCTGCTGACTGCCTTTCCCAATGACTCGATAAAATTGTCTTCCACGTGACTGCTGGTATAGTGCTGGAATGGCCTTGCGTGAAAAGTAATGGCGTTTTGGAACCTGCCACTGTAGTACAGCACATTCAGCAAATTCACGGAAGGGAGCAGAGTCCACCAGCTGGAAAGGCAGCAGCTGCAATGCGAGTAATTTTGCTAAGCTGGCATTTAGACGCTGTGCTTGGGGATGGTTGGGACAATATTTTTTCTTATGCTGCAGCAGCTGCGGCAATGTAATCTGACTGCGTAAATGTTCAGCTGATGGGATGCTGTCACATCGTGAGGAAGGACCTGGTACATCCATTACTGTAGCATCATCCCTGTCAGTGGAGGTTGTAGGCAATGACATGGCAGGACATACAGTGGGGGTAGAGACAGATGAGGAGGAGGAGGACCTACGCAAAGTTTTGCACCAACGGGATGTGTGGCAGGAGGTCATATGTCGCCTCAAGCACTTGGTACCCAAGTGTCCGGTGTTTTTCCCACGCTTAAGTCTCATCTGACATAGATTACAAATAGCAATGGTGGGGTCTGCTGCACATTTCTTAAAGAACTCCCAGAAGACAGCAGAGTTCCTTCGTGTGTGCTTTGAGACAACAGCACTCTGCACCGGAGCAGCTCTGACATCTGATGCCTTGGACTGGCTAGTGCTACGGTTGGTCATAGAGGATGTTGTGCCTCGTGTTTGCTGTGCCTCCTCCTCCTCACTTGATTCCTCTGTTCGATCTGGCACCCAGGTGGAGTCAGTGACCTCATCATCATCAATGTCATCTTCACCCCCTATCTCCTCGTCACTGGAGCCAACTTGGCAGTATGCTGCAGCTGCTGGGGCAACATGAGTGCCAGTTATTTGTGTGTCATCACTGGCACCCCCTTCCTCTAGGTTGATTATACTCCCTTCCTCAACCTCAGAGATTGAATCAGAGCACTGTACTTGCTGCGCATCCTCAAGCAGCATGTTACTGTCATTGTAGTCAAACAATTCAGCTGACTCCTCCGTGTGTGATAGCAAGGCTACGGCAGGAGTAGCTGTGGACATGGAGGCTGCATTAGATGCTTTGGCAGTTTGGCAATTTGCATAAATCTGCTAGAAGTATGTGGGACCCCCTGATGGGTGGCAATGAGAAGACACAAATTACAATTCGCATAAATCTGCTAGAAGTATGTGGGACCCCCTGATGGGTGGCAAGACACAGATCACCTCAATTCCCAAATGTTTTGTAGAAATTTTTTGACCCCCCAAAATACTGCGTGGTACTGGCTGTGTGACAAGAGACAGATCACCTCAATTCCCAAATATTTTGTAGAAATTTGTGACCCCCAAAATACTGTGTGGTACTGGTTGTGTGACAAGACACAGATCACCTCAATTCCCAAATGTTTTGTAGAAATTAGTGACCCCCAAAATACTGCGTGGTACTGGCTGTGTGACAAGACACAGATCACCTCAATTCCCAAATATTTTGTAGAAATTTGTGACCCCCAAAATACTTGCTGGCAGTGACAAGACACAGATCACCTCAATTCCCAAATGTTTTGTAGAAATTTGTGACCCCCAAAATACTTGCTGGCAGTGACAAGACACACATCACCTCAATTCCCAGATATTTGGTAGAAATGAGACCCCCCAGTAGCGTGGCAGACCAGCAGTAAGAACACACAACAACTATCTCCTATGAAATCTCCTCTCAAATGCATGCAGAAGCGCTGCGTGGAAACCTTATATAGTGTGCTGTGGGACTTAGCTCTGTGAGCCCATGATTGGGCACAATTTGCCCAATCAGGTCTCTGAGCCGTGATTGGCATAGTGTTGAACCTGTCTTGCACCAGACCTGTGGTCAGGTGCAAGGCTGTAGCCAATTATGAGCTTCAGGCCAGTGGGAAAGTGCATTGTGGTCCATTGTGGTGCATTGTGGTCGAACATGCGGCGAACACCCGGAAATGTTTGGAGTTTGCGAACAGAACGAACAGGCTACGTTCGGTCCGAACGCCTAACCGTCCGTACCCAACAGCTCATCCCTACTGTACAGCCCTGCGAACCCTTTCCGTACCATGGGCCCAGGGTACCCCCCCAGCTCCCATGTAATATATTTGCCCCCAGCTTACATGGATATATTTGTCCCCAGCTCACACGGATATATTTGCCCCAGCTCACATGGATATATTTGCCCCAGCTCACACATGGATATATTTGCCCCAGCTCTCATGGATATATTGCCCCCAGCTCACACATGGATATCTTTGCCCCCCAGCTCAAACATGGATATCTTTGCTCCCAGCTCACACCTGGATATATTTGCCCCAGCTCACATGGATCTATTTGCCCCCAGCTCACATGGATATATTGCCCCCAGCTCACACATGGATATATTTGCCCAAGCTCACATGGATATATTTGCCTCCAGCTCACACATGGATATATTTGCTCCCAGCTCACACCTGGATATATTTGCCCCAGCTCACACATGGATATCATTGCCCACAGCTCACACATGGATATATTTGCCCCAGCTCACACATGGATATATTTTCCCCAGCTCACACATGGATATATTTGCCCCAGCTGACACATGGATATATTTGCCTCAGCTCACATGGATATATTTGCCCCAGCTCACACATGGATATATTCGCCCCAGCTCACATGGATATATTTGCCCCAGCTTACATGGATATATTTGCCCCAGCTCACATGGATATATTTGCCCCAGCTCACACATGGATATGTTTGCCCCAGCTCACACATGGATATATTGCCCCAGCTCACACATGGATATATGTGCCCCAGCTCACACATGAATATATTTGCCCCAGCTCACACATGGATATATTGCCCCCCGCTCACACATGTATATATATTGCCCCCATCTCAGACATGGATATATTGCCCCCAGCTCACACATGGATATATTTGTCCCCAGCTCACATGGATATATATTGCCCCAGCTTACATTGATATATATTGCGCCCAGCTATCATGGGTATATTTGCCCCCAGCTCTCATGGATATATTTGCCCCCCAGCTCTAATGGGTATATTTGCCCCCAGCTCACATGGGTATATTTGCCCCAGCTCACATGGATATATTGCCCCCAGCTCTCATGGATATATTTGTCCCCAGCTCTCACCTCCAGACCAGGCCCCTCCGATTAGTATCCGCCGGCCGTTTTTCTCCCTACGAGGCAAGCGGCCGCCGGCATGCAGATTGGCCGCTCGCCTGGGAACCACCTGACCAGCGCACGAGATCGCAGAGTTCACGTGAACTCTGCGATCTCGTGCGCTAGTCAGGTGGTTCCCAGGCGAGTGGCCAAGCTGCATGCTGGCGGCCGCTCGCCTCGTAGGGAGAAAAATGGCCGGCAGCGGCGATTTTCTGGGGGGGCCCCTTTAAAGGCACCCGGGGGCACGTGCCCCTCGCTGCCCCCCTCGCTATGCCACTGACTGGGAGCTATTTATTCCCAGTTTTTTCTGTCAATGGTGAGAGGAGGCTGTAGATTGAGCTTTCCTCTGGGACCAAAGTTGAGCAAAGGAATATCTTGATGGTTTTATTTTTTTGTGTGAAGTAATTTTGCGAATGCAAATTCCCTTAACTCCAGCCTCTGGTGGATTATTTATTTTTATGTGTTCCCTTTTTACATTTAAGGTATGGCCTTATAGTAGCCTTGATATCTGAACAAGGTTTCACCATAACCAAGGTCACTTCTCCCTCCTTATTCTTCTTGACGTTTCTGCTGCATTTGACACTGTTGACCACCCTCTTCTGCTCCTCATGTTGCGTCAGCTTGGCCTCAGTGATGCCACTCTCTCCTGGTTCTCTTCCTATCTCTCTCTTCGCTTCTTCAGTGTCTCCTTTGCTGGTGCCTCTTCACCACCTGTTCCTCTATCAGTTGGGGTACCTCAAGGCTCTGTTCTGGGTCCCCTACTCTTCTCAATCTATACTGCCTCTCTGGGCAACCTCATCTCTTCCTATGTATTTGATTATTATCTCTATGCTGGCGACACCCAAATCTACCTTTCATGTCCCGATCTCTCTCCACCTGTGTTGGACCGTGTTACAGCCTGCCTTGCAGCTGGCTCTTACTGGAAGACTTCCTGTTTCCTAAAGTTCAACCTCTCAAAAACTGAACTTCTGATCTTCCCTCCCTCTAAGACCTTGATTTCTTTGCCCATTTCCCTTCAAGTGAATGGTGCCACCATTACTTCTACCTCTCAGGCTCATTGCCTAGGTTGCTTCTTCGATTCTGATCTCTCCTTCACTCCTCACATTCAGTCTCTAACCAAATCTTGCTACTTCCACCTAAAAAACATTGCACGCATCGGTCCCTGTCTTAATCCAGACTCTACTAAAATGCTCGTCCAAGCTCTTATTATCGCTGGCCTTGACTACTGCAACCTCCTTCTCTCTGGCCTTAACCCCTTAGTGACCGGGCACTTTTACACAAATCCGTCCTTTAGTGACCGTTGCTGGGTTTTTTTCTGCGCTTTTCGTGTTTAGGTCAAATTTTCCTCTTACTTGTTTATGCAACCCACACATATTATACACCGTTTTTCCCGCCATTAAATGGACTTTCTAAAAATACCATTATTTCCATCATATCGTATAATTTACTATTAAAAAAAATATGAAATATGATGAAAAAATGGTAAAAACACTTTTTCGTAATTTAATCCCCAAAATCTACAACCACCAAAAAAGACCCCGGCTAAATAGTTTCAGAATTTTGTCCCGAGAATAGAAATACCCAATTTTTACATGTTTTTGCTTTTCAACCCCTTCCTTGCTGAGCCAGTTCACCTATGTGCGCTGAGTTCATTCTGACTGTTTTATGCTTATTATTTTTAGATGACAGCCTAGGTCCTATTTAACTAAACCCACAGCAGACAAAAAAATAAAAATAAAAAAAAACAATTTTTTTTCATTTTTTTAAATTTATTTCATTTAGCTTTTATTTACACTGAACCTAGTCATGTTTGGTATCATTGGAAAGGCCATGATCAGGCCTTTCCAAAGATGTCCAGCATGACCCTCTAGCCACGGATCAGGAGATAACGGGATCCAAAGGATACCCCTTTCTCCCCTTAGCAGCTAGGGGGTTAACTGGCCCACTGACATCCTCACACATATGGTGGGGATGTCAGTGGGTGGGGGAGTGACCTGGAGGCTTGGCTGACATCCACAATGTCAGCCCCCTCCAGGTTTAAATCGCGATTTGGCACAAATTTGTGCCGAATTGCGATCCGGCAGCAAAATTGTTATTGAGACTCTCCCCTTTCCAGTGGTGCAACTTGCAGCGCTCTATCTTCAATGGTTGGGGAGATAGAAGGCTCCGAAGGAGCCCCCCTCGCCTCAATTGATTTTGATGGGGGTGCCTGCTGATGACGCCACCACGCAGCGTGGTGACATCATCGAGCTCGCCAGCCCATCTAAATCATGGGGGCAGGCTTCCTCCCTGACAGATCTGCGAGGGATCCAGCGAGGAAGGTAAGTATCGGGCGGGAAGGAGGTTACTATGTACGTCCGTGGGTCTAAGGGAGACCCGTGGGCAGGACGTACATGGTATGTCAGCGGTTCCTAAGGGGTTAAGAGATCCCAGATTATCCCTCTGCAGTCTGTAATGAACGCCTGTGCCAGACTCATACACCACACCTCCCGCATCTCTCACACCTTTCCCCTTTGTCAATCTCTGCCATGGCTCCCTGTTTCCTTTAGAATCCATTTCAAAATACTGGTGCTCACATATAAAGCTCTCCATAACTGCACCCCTGCCTATATCTCCTCCCTTGTTAGCAGGTACATCCCATCCCGACCACTTCGCTCTGCCAATGATCTAATGCTATCAGTTCCTTGTTCCCACGCCCAACTCTTGCCTTCAGGACTTCTCCCGAGCTGCCCCCTTTCTATGGAACTCCCTCCCCCGCAGCATCAGACGCTCCCCATCTCTCCAGTCATTCAAGAAGTCTCTGAAAACACATTACTTTAAAGAAGCCTATCTGCTCACTCCATGATCTCCCAACTGTCATTTCCTGCTCCTCTTCCCATTCAGCCCTCCTGCAACCCGCCACTTCACTTACTCTATTCACCCTCAACTAATAGGTCACCTCTATCCTCTTAGATTGTAAGCTCTCACGCAGGGTCCTCCCTCCTTCTGTTCAGTGTGTGTAACGTGTATGTATATTTGTTATTTTATCGCTCACATTGTACAGCGCTAAGTAATTTGTTGGCGCTTTATAAATTCTTATAACTGTAACTGAGAGAGAAATTAATTTTTTAAATGTATGTTTGCAAAAGGGTAAATACTGAGTCCACAGAGGATAGACAACAATCTATAACTTTTGTTTATATATGTACAATGTTGAATTATTATGCAATATATTGCAAATAGTCATATGTATTGCATATATCATCATAACATACAAAATATACTGTACAAGATTCAGAGCATTCCACTATGCTATAGCCTTAAAGATTGTAAAAACACTTGGGAATAAATGATGCTGTGAATTTGTATATTTTGTATGTTATGGTCATTGATCTAGTACCTTTGGTGTATTTTTGCATTAAGGCTCTTCTGATGCAGATTTTGCCAAAGGTTATTTTCTAACAATATTTTGGGAAATACTATCACTAGATGAGAAAGATAACAACTGTATGGCTCAACATAATCTATATGCATTTTTAGGCATTGTGTAATTGATGTTGTTTTATCACTATCAGGCAAGTTGTCAGAATCCACAAATGGTAGCTATCTAAATTTTGGTAGAAAAAGGACATAAAAGGACATAATATAAAAAGGTGTCATTGAGAGCACAAAAGAAGATGCTGTCTCTGTCTTGCTGCACAGAAATAATGTAATACACTTGCTGTGCCACCAGGCAGGTGTCTTGTGAAAACTCAGATAAGAGCACTTTTGTTGAGAAGCTCATTCATCTCAGATTTATTTCATAGTGCTCTATCCAATGAACATTTTTATCTCTAGAACATTTGCGTTTATCAGTTTCTTGGTATCTTTACAAAGGACATGTGCTACATTCTAAACCTCTATAGCATTGTTTGCAATTATAAAGATGATACTTTCCTTCATCCAAGATCGGTTAATGCTTTAGGGACTCCTGGGATTCCCATGTGGCCATAATATTCTGGTCCCTAAATACCTTAAGACCAAAGTCTATATTCACTAAACGGTGAAGTCAGAGAACTGGCAGAACTGAAAACTCTAGGAGGGCTATTCAGAAAGCACCGAAATGTCGTCGACATGCTCTCTCATTCCCCACTCTTTGGGAAATCAAATTTCCCCACTCTGAGATGAATTCAGCATTCACCGCAGGGTCCCCAAAGAGCAGGGAATCGGTCACAGAATGCCGAATTGACGTCTCAAAATATTCCAGCTGATGAAGCGAACGGATCGCGAAACGCATTCTGGATGTATTTTGCTAATTTTATCATTGAAATACAAATAAATCGTTTTTATATTGATCCTGTTGTTGCTGAGAGATGTGGGAGTATCAAGACAGCAGTGGGGTGATCCGCTGGTACATATTTTGGTACATAAAACAAAATATAAAACAAATACACATTTGTGTATTTTTTTATATTTTATATATTATATTTTGTTTTATGTACCAAAATATGGTCTGCTGATCTATGAGAGACACCAAGATCCTGATAGCAATTTTTATTCCGCTGATCAAGATGCGTATATGTTTTTTTCATTTCACCTGGTATAGGGAAGACCACTGTGTTTGATCAATCTTTTGGGAGATTGGTGGTGGACGTGATTTGTGGCGCTGACCTGCTTGTTTTATATTTTAACTTGAAAACGTGAGTGTGAAACCTTTATTCAATATTCTATACAATAGATTAACAGGTCACACTATGTTGGTATATCTTGTCTCGAGGTTAACACCATGGGAGTAACGAGAGAATTTACATCATATCCTGGTTAAAGGAAACTTAGGAAGAAGTGCAGACCTCACCACATTTGATATTGTGTTTTTGGTCATTTTGGGATATACTTCCAAAGTGGAAGAGGACGGCTGCTGATCCTATATACAAACTGTTTCTTTCTTGGATCAATGAACTAATATATTACTAACATCTGGTATGCTGTCTGTAATATTTAAAGAAACCACTAGGTGGCACCAGGAACACTGTACTCATTATACTGTGTATATATATATATATATATATATATATGGGTTGTGGTGGAGGACAAAAAGTGAGACTCCACACTATAATAATCGTCGGAGCTTTGGCAATTGAGTTTTAATGTGGATAAGTGCAAGATAATGCACCTGGGGCATAAAAACCCAAGGGCTGAATATAGAATATTTGATACAGTCCTAACCTCAACATCTGAGGAAAGGGATTTAGGGGTTATTATTGCAGAGGATCTAAGGGTAAGTAGTCAATGTAATAGAGCAGCAGGAAATGCTAGCAGAATGCTTGGTTGTGTAGGGAGAGGTATTAGCAGTAGGAAAGGGGAAGTGCTCATGCCACTGTACAGAGCACTGGTGAGACCTCACCTGGAGTACTGTGTGCAGTACTGGAGACCGTATCTCCAGAAGGATATAGACATCTTAGAGAGAGTTCAGAGAAGGGCTACTAAAATGGTGTACGGCTTGAAGGAGAAAAGTTACCAGGAAAGGCTTAGTGATCTTAACATGTACAGCTTGGAAAAAAGACGAGACAGAGGAGATATGATAGAAACATTTAAATACGTAAAGGGAATCCACAAGGTAGAGGAAGGGAGTATATTTAAAAGGAAACAAAGTAGCAAAACAAGAGGACATACAGGGTTATCCAAAGAGATTCGAAAAGTCACCGCACGTTCGGTGACTTTTCGTTCTCTTCAATTCGGTTCCTTGTGCCGATTGCATTTCGGTGACCCTGCGGTGTATTCAGCAAACAGCACAGGGTCCCCGAATTGCAGGGAAAAGCTGCCGCAAACCTGACGAAAACTAACCGAATGCACTCTGAAAACAAGCAAAAACATCTCGATTAACCTTCGAAGAAGCCGAACAGGAGCCGAATCACACAGAGTCGAAGCAGCTGTGACGTAGAGGAGGCAGTGAATAAATTAGCAAAACCATTTGTATGAATCTGGGAAAATGAAACGCTGTTTGCAAAGAAACTACTAAGCGAAAATGTCTGAAATTTTCACAGGAGGTCCAGGGAATGATAATAAAGAGGGCTGTTACAAAAAAAATAAGTAAACTGAAAAAAAATCAAAAACAAAAATCAGACTTTTAAAAAAAAAAAAAAAAATGCTTAAAGTATCCTAAAAAATCTATAAATAAAGAGACTTTTTGCTGCAGAATTTTATAATGAACGGTTTATTAGATATTGAATTAAAACGGGATTATTTTTAACATTGAAGCCTATGGGATTCTCCTGAATAAATTTGCCGAATTAAACCACCGAATGGCAGGGCATTAGGGGAACCTTTCACTGCTGGTTTGTGTTTTCTGAATAGCCGAAGCAGTGCTTTTTTATGGGGATTTCACTGCCCTCGAACAGGGACCGAACAGGCACGTATGTTCAGGCAATTCGCCAGGATTTGGCGAATTGCCTGCTCTCTGGATAGCCGAATGGTCAGGAAAGGTAACCGAACACTGATTTTCAGCGTTCGGTTACCTTTCTCAAGCAATTCGGATCTCTTTGGATAACCCTGATAGTCTTAGATTAGAGGGGCAAAGGTTTAAAAGTAACATCAGGAAGCATTATTTTACTGAGAGGGTGGTGGATACATGGAACAGCCTTCCAGTAGAAGTGGTAGAGGCCAAAACAGTGATTGAATTTAAGCAGGCATGGGATAGGCATAAGGCTATCCTAAACAAAAGATAAATCCAGGTAAAGTATCCATGTAATTGGGCAGACTAGATGGGCCGAAAGGTTCTTATCTGCCGACATTTTCTATGTTTCTATGTTTATGTTTATTATTGCAGAAGTCATTTGCACACTGCAACTGGTCATGCCTAGCTCCCAGCTGATGAGGGTCCAACGAACCCGAATCAGCGCTGTCCTAGGAGTGGCTTTGACCAGTTGCATAATTCTTATCTCTGCTAAAAAGCCATAGTATGGCATGGCATTGATTTAAGAGTTCTGTGTAATAACAGACACAGGATGCATATAAGAGAGACATATGTAATTTGCATATCCTACCCAGAATTCCTTGCGGCATATGTGGAATGTGGAAGTAAATGGTAGAGAATACAGTGTTAAAACATAACTCTTATTGAGCCAGATAGACGTTTGTATTCTGGACCACCTGGGGGCCTCAGAGGACAAGAAACAGTAAAGATCAACTCTGAGTGAGCTTGCAAAGAGGTGAAAATAAACACATATATCAGGATTGCCTAAAGACACGGAGATACTAACGGACCTGTATATATTAATGCATTCACTTAAGAGAACCCTATTATATTGAAGGGTCTCTTATTGCTATATGTCCCTGATTCCCTGTTAGCAGGTGGTGTAAATAATGCTGTACTTAGGAGGATTGCAAGTGAAAACCCATTTTACCCCAGGGTTCTGTATACAATTCCTATGTTGGGTAATGGGAAATGTAGCGCAGGAGCTCTGGGATTGCAATTCTTTGAATTGCTGTGATGTGCAAATGGCTTCTGCAATAATAAATATATATATATATATATTAGTGTAGTATGGATAAGCCTTTTTAGTCGAGGCCAAAATACTCTGATTATATATACAGTATATATATCAACAAACCAGGGAGAAAGCACTCCAATCAGCACACTCAAAAACCAACAACAACAGCTTCATGCATGTGAACATTGTACCAGATTTTACCACGTGTTGAAAAATTCTTAAATCTAAGCTTTGTTGAAAAAATGGTGGACGTTTAGTTTGCAAAGAATGGCCATGAATTGCTTAATCCTGCCAAACAACGTCAATGTAAACCACCTTCTGGCAGGTCATACTCTGCTAACCCAATGACTGCCCTTCATGGGATAAACTCACTTATTGAGGATCAAGTCCTTCCTGGAGCTCCTCGCAGATCAAGTTTAAATAGAATCTGTAGGTGGAGTACCTCTGACAGGGAGGGGTGCTTATCCAAGAGAGTCATATGCAAAACACATGGGGGGACAGCACTCAACCTAAACTAAGCTTTCAGTGCGGGTGCTCACCCACACTGAAAGCTTAGTTTAGGTTGAGTGCTGCCCCCCATGTGTTTTGTATATATATATATATATTTATACACAAAAATATGTCAAATAGAAAAGTAGTCCTCTGTTTGCACATGTTAGAAAAAAAAGTCCCATGCCTCTGCTAAAGCCCTGTAATATGCATATAAATAAATATCAGTTAGGGAGCACTCGACTACTTCATATATAAAATATATAACTTTATTCCAAAATCATAAAAAATCCGTTGTTTTGCCTCCTCAGAGTCTTTTTCAGTTAAAAAAGACACAATTGCAAGGACATTTAAATTGAGAAAATAAGCGCTCACCAACCCATGCTGCTGTGCGATGCTGGGGTGCATGCCACGCTGAACTCGAAGGTGGAGCATCCATGATGACGTCACACTGGTCACATGAGCATGAAAGCATCATGCACTGCGACAAGATGTAGCGTCGCCATGGAAACCTTTATACAATAATCGATGTTCTGTTCTCTGCAAGCACATGTTTTACTTCCGAACTATAAAACTCCTGGATGCATTTCAGTCCTTTCGCTGCTGAGCCATTTCACCCCTGTGTGCTGAGCTCATTTTTATACCGGTTTCACTCATCATGTTTAAACGCAATTTGAAGTCACATTTTATTATACAAAACAGACATATTACATATCGTTCTTTCCGGCAGAGTCATAATATATCATTATTATGTGTATACGTCATGTCCCGCGTGAATATTATAACAAAAATGCAATAAAATCAGAATTTTCAATCACGTACAGCGTGTAATGATTTTGTTTTCACATTTTATCATCCGAGCTTTTGTGGTTATATTTTCTATGGGGTTTGCTTGTTAAAAAAATTAGAAATGAGGATTTGTTACATTTTTTGGGGGGGAAATTATGTGTTTTTTAGCAAACCCCCCCCATAGAAAAAATCATTAGTGCAGCATCATCGTTCACATTATAATTGAAATGTGAACAATATTTCCGCATTAATAAAACAAAAAAAGCTTTTTTTTAATTATTTTTTATTTTTATTTTTGTTTCTTTAAAAATAACATGGTCATGTTTGGTATCATTGGAAAGGCCTATCATGCTCTGGCCTTTCGAATGACACCAAAAATGACCCTCTAGCTGCCACCGTTCAGGAGATATGGGGGTTCAAAGGAACCCCTATCTCCACCATGGGATTTTCTTAGGAAATCCCCGGGCAGCTAGGGGCTCTCCAGCTAACTGACATCCTCACGCCACTCCAAGCGTGATGATGTCAGGTAACGAGGGGGGACCCGGAGGTGGAGCTGCCATCCAAGATGGTGGCCCCCACTGAAACTAGGCCACGATCTGGCGCCGAATGGTGCTAGATTGCGTACTGGCACCTCAGGGGTTAAAGGCAACCACCGCTTGGAAGGGCAGGCTGTGCCCTTCAAAGCGGTGCCTGGCATTTTTCAGTACCCCTTACCGATGGGGAGGGAGAGAGGTCTGAAGGACCTCCCCCCTCCCCTTCAGGCACCTTTCCTGCACTGGCAGGGGGGGGTGCCTGGAATAGACATCATCTCACCCAGTGCAATGACTCTATTCGTGCAGCTGGGGTCCTGAAGGCTGGGCTGACATCCAAGATGTCAGCCTGCACCAGGGGGCCACAGTTATCATCCGCAGGGCCAGTGCTAGACTATTTTGCGCCATTGGCAAAATCAGCTACTTGCGCCCCCCAAAAAAAACACTGCACATTACTGTGGAGCTCTGTAATACCCTTATAATTGAACACTGCACATTACTGTGGAGCTCTGTGACACAGTCATAAATACTGCACATTACTGTGGAGCTCTGTGACACCATCATAAATATTGCATATTACTGTGGAGCTCTGATATCCTCACACACGCACGTTACTGTGGAGCTCTGTGACACCCTCATAAACACTGCACATTAAACCGTGGAGCTCTGTGATACCCTCATAAACACTGCAATTTACTGTGGAGCTCTGACATCCTCATAATGTGCAGTGTTGTATGGTGTCACAGAGCTCCACAGTAATATGCAGTGTTCATTACATTTCATTCCCCCCTCTTTTCATTTCATCCCCTCTTCTCAATACAATGCATTTCATCCCCCTCTTTTCATTCTATTCCCTTCTTTCCATGCATCCCCTTCTTCTGATTCAGATTCACCCCCTCCTTCTGATTCACCCCCTCCTTTTCATTCACCCCTCCTTTTCATTCACACCTCCTTCTTCTCATTCCCTCGTCCTTTTCATTCGCCTCCTCCTTCTCATTCATCCAGGTCGGATGCAGTGACTGTGCAATATGTACCACAGTGACCAGGACAGAGCACAGGGGCGGATCCAGACACAGGTTTCGGGAGGGGCATTCTTCCAGTTTTGGCCAAGAGCTGGTGTTGGCTTCGCAGTGACAGGCGGATATATTTGCCCCAGTTCACATGGATAAATTGCCCCCAGCTCACATGGATATATATTGCCCCCAGCTCACATGGATATATTGCCCCTAGCTCACATGGATATATATTGCCCCCAGCTCACATGGATATATTGCCCACAGCTCACATGGATATATATATTGCCCCAGCTCACATGGGTATATTTGCCCCCAGCTCACATGGATATATTGCCCCCAGCTCACATGGGTATATGTGACGTGAGGGCGTGCGAGCTGCCGCCAGCCCCAACACGTGCCGGCGTCAGCTGCTGACGTCAAGGAGGAGGAGCATTTCTTTTGGATCGCGGACAACGGAGTCGTGCTGCGGCTGGTGTGTGAGCGTGCCGCGAGTAGATTTCTTCAGTGGTGTGGTCAGGCCCGACTGCGCCCTAGGTGGACACTGCACTCTCCAGGCTTCTGAGGCTGCGGATGATCAGAGGAATAGTGGTGAAGGCCAGGGCAACTTTACTGATGCATTTTTAAAAAAAATTTGGTCCACGACGCCCAGGGACGTCAAATGTAGGCACCCATTGCCAGCATCTTCACCATATGGTGCAGGACTACCTAGGGGCAAGGACAGACCTGGATACCTTTCCAGCAGATGATCCACTGGCTTACTGGGTGTTGAGATTGGATCACTGGCCAGATCTTAGCCAATATGCTATGCAGCTACTAGGTTGCCCTTCATCTAGCGTGCTTTCTGAAAGGATGTTCAGTGCCGCTGGAGGTTTTGTCACAGACAAAAGAGTGCGTCTGTCCAC
The DNA here is from genome assembly GCA_009667805.1 of Leptobrachium leishanense. Classification (NCBI taxonomy): domain Eukaryota; kingdom Metazoa; phylum Chordata; class Amphibia; order Anura; family Megophryidae; genus Leptobrachium; species Leptobrachium leishanense. Next base: position 140,224,329 of record CM019064.1, on the reverse strand, counting down.
CGACTCTGTAGACCGGGTGACATTTATAAAAATGAATCAGTCCTGGATCAGCAGCTATCAATCCCCTGATGCTGAAGTAACGGAATAGATCGGGGATGTCTTCTGCATTTACAAAACCTCCAGCACTGAACTCTTCCACAATACCACAAAAGGGTTACAGTGTGAAGGCACTTGCTGCCATGAAAGGCACAATATTTGGCTGCACTGACGCCTGTGCCACATTTATAACATTTTAATTTTTCGAACCACAGGGTCCAACCCTGCACTCTTCCACAATACTAAAGAGTTACTGTATGATAGTACTTGCTGGCCTGGTAGTCTGGCACCAAAAGCACAATATCTGGGTGCACTGACGCCATTACCAGATTCATATATTTTTAATATAGGACCACAAGGTCCACTCCTGCCTTCTTCCACAATACTACAGAGGGGTTACTGTATGATAGTACTTGCTGGCCTGGCAGTCTGGCACCAAAAGCACAATATCTGGGTGCACTGACGCCTTTACCAGATGCATATCTTTTTAATATAGGACCGCAAGGTCCACCCCTGCATTCTTCCACAATACTACAGAGGGGTTACTGTATGATAGTACTTGCTGGCCTGGCAGTCTGGCACCAAAAGCACAATATCTGGGTGCACTGACGCCCATTACCAGATTCATATATTTTTAATATAGGACCACATGGTCCACCCCTGCATTCTTCCACAATACCACAGAGGGGTTACTGTATGAATGCACTTGCTGGCCTGGCACCAAAAACACAATATCTGGGTGCACTGATGCCTTTAACAGATGCATATCTTTTTAATGTAGGACCGCAAGGTCCACCCCTGCATTCTTCCACAATACTACAGAGGGGTTACTGTATGATAGGACTTGCAGGCCTGGCACCAAAAGCACAATATTTGGGTGCACTGCCACTGACGCCTGTATCAGATTCATATCCTCAGAGGGGTTACTGTGTGACGGCACTGTTGCCAACGCTAAAGGCCCAATTTTAAAGCACCTATTGTTACTTTCATCCAAAGCCTACATAAGTTTCACAATAATTTAGCCAAAAAATCACTAAATTTTTTCTACGTATCCGAAAATGTCTCCTCTTTTCATACAGACTGCCGCCCCAAGCAGTTGTTTATGGATAGATTAAAGGAAAAGCATTTACCATCTTTTGAAACGTAATTTTTTTGTTTGCAAGTGTTTCTATACATCCTAGAAATCCGCCACTTCATGGGCAGGTTATGGGGAGTGGACCTCCTAGGCACGATATTTGAAAGAATTTTTCGTTTTTATTTTTAACCCTTATTTCATGGAAAACTCACTGTCCCTTTAAAAACGTTTTTTTTTTACTTTTTGTCCTTGTTTCCTGTCCCCCAGGCACTACCCAGACCCCCATACACCTTTTATGGCAAATATCTAGCATATATGCCCTCTTGGAGGGCACTCTAAAAACCGAATTTTCAGCCCCATTGACTTGCATTGAGTTCGAGTTCGAGTTCGGATTCGAACATTTGGAAAGTTCAGGTTCGAATACAAACCGAACTCGGGGGTGTTCAGCTCATCCCTACTGTACAGATAGGGTGCCACGTGTGTCCTTCCAGCATGGAAAGGTTGCAGTGGGCAGCCCACACCTGGGTGATGAGTGATACGCTCATACACACATGCACATTACTGTATCACAGAGCTCCACAGCAATAAAATGCACAGAAATGTGCAGTATGTATGAGCGTATCACAGAGCAGCACAGCAATAAAACTCACAGTAATGTGCGTTGTGTATGAGTGTGACTTTTATAGTTCTGGAGCTCACAGAAATGTGCAGTGTGTATGAGAGTGAGTTTTATTGCTATGCAGCTCTGTGATACGCTCATACACACCGCACATTGCTGTGAGTTTTATTGCTGTGCAGCTCTGTGATATGCTCATACACACTGCACATTCCTGTGAGTTAGTTTTATTGCTGTGGAGCTCCGTGATACGCTCATACACACCATACGCAGCCAATGAGGCAAGCGGCGCGTTGGCTAGTACGCCCCACCAGCGTTAAGCCCCTCCTGCTTGGCAAAACATGCCCGTCAGTAAGAGGTTAATGATGCTCTCTTGTTAACCTGGTTTATGTGTTGCACCTTTCCAATTGTTTTTGGAAAAAATAGTTATTATATTTTGGGAAGGGGGGATTTAAATATTTTTAAAATTTGTATGCTTTAGTGCTTTGGTTGGGTGGGCACTAATGAAAGACTTGCCCCCGGGCGCCACATAATCTCGCTACGCCTCTGTTCCCAGTGTCCTTCCAATAGCCCTGCACAAACTCACAGGAGGTTTTAATAGGGAGCTGCTAAGGGTTTAGGGTTGTGCCACATGCACTCATTTGCAGTTATTATCGTGCCTCTCCTCTCTCAAAATTGTGAATGCATTGGCTCCATCAGTTCCATTTATTTATTTATTTATTTATAAAGGATTTTACCAGGAAGGATACATTGAGATTTCTCTCGTTTTCAAGTATGTCCTGGGTTCAGGAACATTGAAGTGTTACAGTTACAGAAATACAAAGTAATACAGTGCGAGATATTTAAAAAAAACCACAAATATACAGATTAACAGAAAATAAATATGTATTAAATAGTCATTATGTTACTTGTTTACGGGTGCATTCTGTATTGAGGTTTGTTAGTAAGGAGCTCTTGAGTGACTTAAGACTGGGGGAAGATTTGATGGTGTCTGGGAGGTTATTCCATAATTGTGGTGCTCTGTAGGAAAATGAGGACCGAGCCACTGTCTTTTTGTATTGTGGTATTGCAAATAAGGTGCTGATCCTGGATCGGAGGTTATAGGATGAGGGAGCTGCTGGGGGAAGCAGTCTATTCAGATAGGGTGGAAGCGTCCCAGAAAAGCTCTTAAACACCAGGCTGGAAAGGTGAAGGGTGCGTGTAGACTCCAGCGATGGCCAGTTTAGCTCTTTTAACATGTCACAATGGTGGGTCATGTAGTTACATTGTAATGCAAAGCGCCAGAATTAGTTATACAATGTAGTAAGTTTCTGAAGATGTGTTAGCGGGGCGGCTGCATACACTACATCTCCGTATTCAATAGCCGGCATAAGCATTTGTTGTACAATCTGCTTTCTTACCGCGGGGCTCAGGCAGGATTTGTTTCTGTACAAGGCACCTAGTTTGGGGTATAGTTTAGATGAGAGTTTTTCGATGTGGGGGCCAAAGGATAGATATGGGGTCCAACCACATACCTAGATATTTGAGAGAAGTGACTGTGGTCAGCGTGCCATTTGATTTTGTCCCAACACATAAGTGGGGATTTTGCAATTTGTGTAGTTTAGGTTTTGTTCCAAAGAGCATCGTTACAGTTTTGTCATTATTTAAAAAAAATTGTTGTGTTTGATCCACTTTTCTACCTCTGTGAATTGTTCTTGCAGCACGGCTTCCAGCTGCCGAAGATTTGGTTTGCTGGTATAGATTACGGTGTCGTCTGCATACATATGTACAGTTGAGGCTTTGCAGACGTTGGGCAGATCATTTATGAATATTGTGAATAGCAGGGGGCCGAGTATTGAGCCTTGGGGTACACCGCAAGTGACAGGGAGGGGGAGGGAGGAGCTGCCAGAAATTGACACATATTGTGATCGGTCGGATACATATGATTGAAACCAGGTTAGCGTGCGATCACCAATGCCAGAGTTTTTAAGTTTTTCTAACAAGATGCCATGGTCTACTGTGTCAAAGACCTTGGCAAAATCAAGGAAGATGGCTCCAGTTAGGTTTCCTTGTTCCATGCCAGCTTGGATATCATTGCAGACTTTTAAAAGGGCGGTTGTAGCTGAGTGATTTGGACGAAAGCCGGATTGATCTGGGGTGAAGTAGTTCCAATATTGATAATAATCACGTAATTGTGTGTAGACGCATTTTTCCAAAATTTTTGACATTACAGGGAGCAACGATATCGGACGGTAGTTGGATACCAAAGTACTGTCACCACTTTTATGGATAGGTACCATTAATCTCATCAGACAAGGGGAACATCTAAACACTGATGTACACATCTTAAAAAGGCATTTTCATCTTCCAGAAGCAAATAAACACCTGGGTATTCACAGGAAATGCAGGAAATGTGTGTATGGCGGCCTGCCACCCCATTCCGACACTTACTGGGTCCGAAGTGCAGCCATATATTTTTTGTGCTACCCATGACCTCCAGGATGGCTTCGGCCATGGTGACCCAGCCATGGAGAGTCTGAGAATCCCAGTGCTGATCAGCACTCCCTCTTCGGAATACCCTGCACTGTGGTCTCTCTATCGACAGGCAGACTCCCAGTCACTGTGTGTCAACCCTTAGCTGAAGGAGTGGAGTAAGAAGGCATCAGGGACTCAGGATTTCCTATTATGCATCCATGGTGGTCTGCATCTCAACAGGGCTGCAGGGCTAGAGACAGGAGTGATCACCTCAGCTGCCTATTTAATGCTCAGCAGGTCACTTCCACCTTGTTACAGCATTGTTATAAATCCTCTCCTGAACTGTGTATGAATAGCTCTATTGTCCTTACCTTGTACCAGTTACTTACCTGTTCTTTCTGACCTCTGCTCCAGGCAGCCTGCCCTTACCCGGAAGGTTCTAGACCTGCCTTTTGGACTGCCCATCTGTACTATGCTCTTGGACACCCTATTCTGCCTATGCACATTGGTTCTTACCACTCCAACCCATGACATTGTTTATTTATTTATTTACTTACATTTTTGCCTCCTAGAAATACAGTGGCAAGACAAAGTATGTGAACCCTTTGGGATTACGTGGAGTTTTGCATAAATTGGTCATAAAATGTGCTCTGATCTTCATCTAAGTCACAACAATTTGAAAACCACAGTCTGCTTAAAATAATACAACACAAACATTATATGTTTTCATGTGTTTATTGAACAGAACATGTAAACATTCACAGTGCAGGGTGGGAAAAGTATGTGAACCCCTAGCCTAATGACTTCTCCAACAGCTAATTGGAGCCAGGAGTGAGCCAACCTTGAGTCCAATCAGTGTGATATTATTTGATGTGTTGCTGAAAGCTGTCCTGCCCTTTAAAAATACACACCAGTTTTGGGTTTACTGGTTTCAAGAAGCACTGCCTGATGTGAACCATGCCTCGCAGAAAAGAGATCTCAGAAGACCTACAATCAAGAATTGTTGACTTGCATGAAGCTGGTGTAGCGCTCACTCCCGGAGGAGCCGCTGAATTTAACCTCGGGTCAGTCTCCCCGCACTAGGGAATAAATATACACCAGCACTGTTGTGGATTTTATAAGTTATATAGTTTACTGGTCTCAAATAAACTGGCATATATAAAGCAAGCACGGTATATATATATATTTACAGGAATTCGTAATGTGAGAAACGCGCAGCGGTAAAAAGGCAATTTTAACCCCTTCGTTGCCGGAGTGTAAGTCCCGTACAGGTTGTGTCCCAAGAAGGTGTGCGTGTATGCGTGTGTTGGTACCCGGGTACTAGATTCAACTGGCCAGTGAATGAATTCAATGTGTCTTCGACTAGTCACGTTGGGGCCCTGTAGATTTAGGCAAACTGCAGCGTGCTTTGTTAACTTTACTGTGGCCTGGAAGGCCTCTCACCCATCCGCCAGATAATCTGCACCCCCGCTCGACCAAGGACGTCTCTCCACTCGATTTGGCTGGGACTCTGTGCCACCGGATCCACTTGTCTTGTTTGTCCGTCTTTGCAACAAGATTCTCAGTTCACCGCCTGCACTCCCATTAGATCATCGCGGTCTCCTAACTCGGGGACCAATCTGCAGCTCTGTATCTCACTAATCACCAAATACACCCCAGCCCGTTCCCTAAGGTCAAACAGTGACCTGCGCCTAGCCTCCCCCGCATCACCTCTTCCCATGATAGACTGCAGGACTTCTCAGACGCAGCCCCCATTCTCTGGAACGCTCTCCCTCGTACTGTCAGACTTTCCCCTAACTTCTCTTCCTTCAAACGCTCCCTTAAAACGTTCCTATTTAGGGAAGCCTACCACCCAACTCACTGACGCAACCATCAATCACTCTCACCTTACAGTCCTCTCCTCCTGTTTCCAACCCCAACCCTCCTAGATTGTGAGTTCATACGGGAATAGGGCCCTCATCTCCTCCTGTACTGTTTGTCAAATGTTGTTCAATGTATTGTAACCCTGTCTATACTGTGCCTATTGTACAGCGCTGCGGAATATGCTGGCGCTTTATAAATAAAGAATAATAATAATAATAATAATTGAAGCCTATGGGATTCTCCTGAATTAACCTGCCGAATTAAACCACCGAATGGCAGGGCATTAGGGGAACCTTTCACTGCTGGTTTGTGTTCTCTGAATAGCCGAAGCAGTGCTTTTTCATGGGGATTTCACTGCCCTCGAACAGGCACCGAACAGGCACCGTATGTGCAGGCAATTCGCCAGGATTTGGCGAATTGCCTGCTCTCTGGATAGCCGGATGGCCAGGAAAGGTAACCAAACGCTGATTTTCAGCGTTCGGTTACCTTTCTCAAGCAATTCGGATCTCTTTGGATAACCCTGATAATGTTTGTGTTGAATTATTTCAAGCAGCCTGTGTTTTTCAAATTGTTGTGACTTAGATGAAGATCAGAGCACATTTTATGACCAATTCATGCAAAACTCCACGTAATCCCAAAGAGTTCACATACTTTTTCTTGCCACTGTATATATTGATGTTGCTGACAGGTCTTCTGGCAAACAATTGAATATACTGCAACACTGTGGTGAAAAACTCTCAGGAAATCATAAAGCACCTTAATCACTCCAGCAATGCCTCCTCCTTATGATGCAGATATCAGATAAAACAGAAAAATTAATAAGGAGAGGATCTACAATAAAAAATACATATAGATCATAGTGCAGCACATAATGCTCATATACATATAAGCCCCAAAGCACCTCACTCACAGGGAGAATATTCAATTCAGGCACATCAATTTTACCACACTCCTGTTCTCCAGGGCTCCGCTACTGGTATCGCCAGCCGCCATCAGTAACATCAGGCCTCCACCTGGTATGCAGAAAATCAATATTTATTGGTAACACGCATAAAATATATAAAACGTATGGACAATCCCAGCGCATTTCGCCTTAAAAACTAAAAGATTTCATCAGGGGAACGTCAGGGCAGGCAGCCTATAATCATCAGTTATGGGCAAATTTCTAAACTTACTAGTTGACTCAATTAATATTTATATTGGGAATACAAGTCATGTCTAATGTGGGAAAAGTAGGGGTAATTTAATCTTTCCATGTATTAGAAATAACAAAGGTGCTAGCTGCGTTATCTCATTCCTACAGGGCTAAGAACCCAACACTGCAGACGAATGGAGTGGAAAAAAAAACACTACGCTTGAATGTTTTGAAAAGTGAAACACTGTTTGCAAAGAAACTACAGAAAGAAAATGTCTGAAATTTACATATAAGATCCAAGGAATGATAATAAAAAGGGCTGTTACAGAAAAAAAAAATGGAAAATATTTTTTTGCAAAAAAATCCCGAAAAATACCTGAAAGATCCTAAAAAATCTAGAGATGCTTTTGCTGCAGAATATTATAATGAACGGTTTATTAGATATTGAATTAAAACGGGAATATTTTTGACATTGAAGCCTATGGGATTCCCCTGAATAAACCTGTCGAATTAAACCACCGAACAGCAGGGCAATTCGGCAACTTTTCACTGCTGGTTTTTGTTCTCTGAATAGAAGAAGCATTGCTTCTCTATGGGGATTCACTGCCCTCAAACAGGCAACGAACAGGCACCGTATGTGCAGGCAATTCGCCAAGGTCTCTGAATAGCCGAATGGCCAGGAAAGGTAACCGTATGCTGAATTTCAGTGTTCGGTTACCTTTTGGCCCCAATTCGGATCTCTTTGTATAACCCTGCTAGTGTAATATTCTATCATAGGAAAACAATATTATTTATATAAAATGATATATTCTATAGCTCTGAAGGACCTTACTGCTTTCTCACAGATTGCCAGGACAGTTGCTATGCTCTTAAATTCTATACACATGGCTTGAATTGATAAATATTGGCATTTTGCGAAATGACCTTCAGACTGCATTAAGTGAGGAATGCCATCAAATTGCATTTTATGAAGGTGATAAAAAAATAGTTATATAAAAACATCAATCCTGTCCTTTTCAAAGTATGATCCTCAGACATATATTAAATGATAGCTGTTAACAGATGCAAATATAAGGCAACTGATGACTGCTGAGAGCTCGAAACCAATATAATGTTTTATATTTTGATACAATATTTGGACGCTCCTAGTTGCAAAACTCCAGGTTTGTCCAATTTGATTGCTTGAAGCTTTGAATGGACGGTTTGTTCTTCTCAGCTGGGATTAGGCAGGATTTTATCACAGGTACTGTAGCTGGTGTACTGTAGACTTCGTCTTGGAACATCGTACCTGAGTCAGCGAAAAGGACAGGTCTGGCAATATCAAAGCAATGATATGGTATAATCAGCTTTGCTGCTTCCCTGTCTGATGTGCATGAGCAGAGGTTATAATCAAGCACACGTGAGTCTACTGTCAAGTGCTTGGCACAAAAACGTTTCTTATCAGCGAGACATTGTCGTGTTGAAGATAACACACGAGCACATTTTAAAGATGACATTCCATGGTTGTGAAAAAGTAGAGATATATGAAATTTAAAGTTTATGGAGATGCAACCACACACATTTCAGTAGCAATAAATGCATTTTCTATTTTATTTAATTATGTAAGCAAAAATGTCAGGAATATGAAAACAGCAGGGGCTAATTATTAAGTCCTGCTGAAGGTCACCCCGTTAGCTTCCTGTATTTTGCCACGGCTCTAAAGCCTTTTAGTCCCTTGGTATTCCTTGTTTGCTTCCATTGGGTAGCATATGGCTACAGTGTGCAGCTTGGGCGTTGTCGCCTTGGTGATCTGTGCGTATGAATGTAGTGTGCTTGCAGCCAATCAGATGCCTCTCAATGCAGCGATTCAGACAGCCATCTCTGCAGTTGTTCCTTCCCAGCCAACCATTGACTACTAAAGCACTTGGATGGAGATCCCCTGGGTAGACTGGATGCTTGATCAGTCCCGAGCAGTGGCGTAGCGTCAGTTGTCAGTGCCCGGGGCAAGGCAAGAAAAGTGCGCCCCCCCCCAACCTGTGGACATGGTAACACACCCTGATTCCCTTCCACCAGTAGAGTATTAACCCCCTTACCCCACAAGCATATGTATTGTATATTAACAAAATACTGATATAATAAAAATGAAACACTCATGCCCCCACGCTAAACCACTTCTACCAGTCACCCTGTCCCAGTATACCCTAGCATAGTTTCACACTCACACTATACCCAATCACCCTCTCTCCCAGTACCCCCAGTCACTCTCTCTCCCAGTACCCCCAGTCATCACTCTCTCTCCCAGTACCCTCAGTCACTCTCTATCCCAGTACTCCCAGTCACTCTCTCTCACAGTACCCCAGTCACTCTCTCTCACAGTACCCCAGTCACTCTCTCTCACAGTACCCCAGTCACTCTCTCACAGTTTCCCAGTCACTCTCTCACAGTACCCCAGTCTCTCTCTCTCAGTACCCCCAGTTACTCTCTCACAGTACCTCCAGTCACTTTCTCTCACTGTACCCCCAATCACTCTCTCTCACAGTACCCCCAGTCACTCTCTCTCTCCCAGTACCCCCAGTCACTCTCTCTCACAGTACCCGAGTCACTCTCTCTCACAGTACCCCCTCACAGTACCCCCAGTTACACTCTCACAGTACCCCCAGTCACTCTCTCTCTCACACTACCCCCAGTCACTCTCTTTCACAGTACCCCCAGTCACACTTTCTCCAAGTACACCCACTTTCTCCCAGTACCCAGTAGTAAGGGGAGGGGGGCTGACAAGCGTGGTACAGGGTATTCTGTCGAATAATGCTGCGCTGCTTCATGTGACTCATGTCAGCGTTAAGGAGGAGTCAGGACAGGACCAGAATTTTTTTCCTAGTCCTCCCTTCCGGGCGCTGAGTGCCAAGTTACTGCCGGCGCCGCAAAACTGGCGGCTGCCCTGCAAGGGCCTTTCACGGACACCAGTGCTGATCCCTGCTGGAAAATATTAGTGGTTAAAATTTCTTTCTCACAGTACCCCCAGTTACTCTCTCACAGTACCCCCAGTCACTCTCTCCCACACTACCCCAGTCACGCTCTTTCACAGTACCCCCAGTCACACTTTCTCCAAGTACACCCACTTTCTCCCAGTACCCCCAGTCACTCACTCTCTTAATCCAAGTACTGCCAGTCACCCTCTCCCAGTATCCCCAGTCATTCTCTCCCCGAACCTCCTCACTGTGTGTCGTTCACGCTGCTCTGGTGTCAGTGTCGCCTACCTGCATGGAGTTGCTGGTGGCCGGGGGGGAAGCTGTCCAGGGTTCTTAGTGAGGACTGGATTTTAAATGTGCTGCAGGGCAGATTCCTCCCTCCCTCCTTCCTGTTCAGTGGCTGCAGGGCTGTCAGTGGCGCGGGACTGGCACAGGGCTTCAAGGGGAGGGGGGCTGACAAGCGTGGTACAGGGTATTCTGTCGAATAATGCTGCGCCGCTTCATGTGACTCATGTCAGCGTTAAGGAGGAGTCAGGACAGGACCAGAATTTTTTTTCCTAGTCCTCCCTTCCGGGCGCTGAGTGCCAAGTTACTGCCGGCGCCGCAAAACTGGCGGCTGCCCTGCAAGGGCCTTTCACGGACACCAGTGCTGATCCCTGCTGGAAAATATTAGTGGTTAAAATTTCTTTTGAAATTTTGCGCCCCTAAGAAAATTGCACCCGGGGCCTGCCCACACTACGCCACTGGTCACGAGTCTCCCCCTGATCACGTAACTGCTGCGGCTTCAATGGCTCTCTAAAGTTCCACTCTGAAATACTGTATACCTGTTTATTGCTGAGTTATTTTAAATTCTTTGTAATATATTAAGGAGCCATCAAGCTTCCATTAGCTCAAACCTCTTGAGTCCCAAAGTATTGAGATAATCTACAGTGACATTCAAAGTTTTTTAATGTTCACGTGTATCTTTCATTTAATTTAGAAATAAAATTCCCTTTTTTGCATATTTTTATGGTTGTGGTTTTTACTTAGTTTCTTAAATAAAATTATACTAACTTTTCTGTTCAAAAAGGTAAAGTTAGGCTTTTCAGTGAATTGTATTTGTAAATGTATCTTTGTTTTTTATTGAATTGCATTGAATCTTCTTTGATTCTGATGGAGACCTATCTGGTTGGCATAACGTAATCTGTTCCTAACAGTTTCAAACACTGTACCTCTTTGTTTTGACCTCTGGCTCCCTTCTCATCGATCCGGTCTGCTGCTGGTCCCCGACCTATTGGCTTCTCCTGACTACGTCCTTGGATTCTTCTTCCGTGTTATGCTTGAATTTTACTTAAGCCCCCATGCTAAACTCCTTCTCAGGGAACCAGTCTCCTCTATAGGTATCCTATCAAGAGTTGTGCTCATAAGTGTGTGTTGTCTACTGCAATTCGAGTTCTCACCACATGAACATGTGGGCTGTCACTTATGCATAAAATGACATGTAAGGCATCTTCATCAAAGTGACAAGTGTAGACACACACAATGTCCTTAAGCTAATAGCACATAAACAGTTATAAACTTTCGTGCCTTTATGAATGACCACATCCCAATTAAAAATGTCTTTCCAGAGGTCATTTCACAGCATCTCCATTCTGTAGTGGATTTACTTCATTGTTTAGGATAATTGTCCTGCTCTATCATCTAACTTCTACTTATCTTGAGCTGGCACACGGTCTCCCGGATAATATTCTGTAGGATATGTGTATATATTTGGGAATTCAATTTTATCTCGATAATGGCAAATGGTCCAGACCGCGAGACAGCAAAGCAGCCTTAAACAAAGCTGTGGGGCTGCTATTTTCACATTTCGTGTTGGTATTAAGTGACCTTTTTTATGACATACAAAGTGCTGCATGTTTATCCCAAACAACTCAACCTCAGTTTCATCAGTCTACAAAATATTTTCCCAGTAGCGTTGTGGAGCATCAAGATGGTCTGTGTTAAATTTCTGGTGTGCAGAAATGTTTTGTTTGGAAAGCAATGTGTTTCCTCATGGTGTTCTGCCATGGAAACCATGCCCGTCCAATCTTTTCCATATAGTAGATTCCTGAACAGAAATATTAACGTATGGTGCAATTATGTAGCAGTTTGTCTATTCAGAAAGCTGTCAATTTGCCAAATACTGGCTAATTGACAGCAAAATACAGTGCAGTTCGCCGCAGATCTCCGCAATTTTGCGATTTTCTGTGGCAGTGAAGTTGTCCCATAGAGAAGTAATGATTAATCTATTCAGAGAACGCCAAACTGCACCGAAATGTTAGTGAAATGTCCTGATTTTCGGTGGGTCAGTTCAACAGGGTTAAACAGACGAATCCCATAGGATTCAATGCATAAAAATATTATCGTTTTGATGTATTTTTGATTCAACCGTTTATTCTTTTCAGTTTCAGCAAAAAGCCTTTTATTAATTTATTTTTTAGAATTTTTTTGGTATTTTTTGGGGACTTTTTAAGTAAAGATTTTGATTCCCATTTTTTTTATGGTGTTTTTTTTAAATTCCGTAACAGACCTTTTTAAGGGCTATTCAGAAAGCACTGAAATTTCTATGAAATAATGTCTGTGTTATTAGTTAAAACAAATTGGCCCCTATTACGCTCTTAGCGTTAAAACACGGACGCAGGGGAGGAAAAACTGAGCCCGCAGTTTCCCCCCTTGTGCCCGCGTTTTAACGCCAGATTACAATGCAGGAGCAAACAATGCTGCCTGCATTATTATCAAGCGTTAAAAATCTGGATACTCGCGGCAGCGCTGAGCGCAGCCGCGAGCATCCACTCGCTGGAGTCCATAGGACTCCATTGAGATCCTCTCTGCCGGTCACGTGACTGGCCGGATCTCGCATTGCGAGATCCGGCCGGTCGACGTAGTGATACACAGGGAGAGACAGGGGGGACTTTTTCCCCTGTCTTTCCCTGCTCCTGCCGGCCGGAGGAGGCGACCGGAGCCGCGGTCCTCGCCGCAGGACAAAGGGTGAGTATATGTTGCGTTTGTTTATTTTTTCAAGCTGGTGTTAACGGATTCTGCACCAGCGCTGATTAACACTTTGCGCTTCCCATGTTAAGTATAGGGAGCGCAAAGTGCAGTGACCTCGCGCAGAGGAGCGCAAGGTCCCAAACGCAAATGGGTTTTTTAACCTGTTTGCGTTTGGATTGTAATATGCCCTGAATACCGCAGCTAACGGTACTGCTCACCAGTGGCGTAGCGTGGGTTGTCAGCACCCGGGGGCCAGCCAAGAATTGTGCGCCCCCCCCAACCTGTGGACACGTTATCGATTTTGCCCCCAGCTCATGGATTTGCCCTCAGCTCATGGATTTGCCCCAGCTCACACATGGATTTGCCCCCCAGCTCACTCATGGATTTGCCCCCAGCTCATGGATTTGCCCCCCAGCTCACTCATGGATTTGCCCCCAGCTCATGGATTTGCCCCCCAGCTCACTCATGGATTTGCCCCCAGCTCATGGATTTGCCCCCCAGCTCACTCATGGATTTGCCCCCAGCTCATGGATTTGCCCCCAGCTCATGGATTTGCCCCAGCTCACTCATGGATTTGCCCCCAGCTCATTCATGGATTTGCCCCAGCTCATGGATTTGCCCCCCAGCTCACTCATGGATTTGCCCCCCAGCTCACTCATGGATTTGCCCCCAGCTCATGGATTTGCCCCAGCTCACTCATGGATTTGCCCCCAGCTCACTCATGGATTTGCCCCCAGCTCATGGATTTGCCCCAGCTCACTCATGGATTTGCCCCCAGCTCATGGATTTGCCCCCAGCTCACTCATGGATTTGCCCCCAGCTCACTCATGGATTTGCCCCCAGCTCACTCATGGATTTGCCCCCAGCTCATGGATTTGCCCCCAGCTCACTCATGGATTTGCCCCCAGCTCACTCATGGATTTGCCCCCAGCTCATGGATTTGCCCCCAGCTCACTCATGGATTTGCCCCCAGCTCATGGATTTGCCCCCAGCTCACTCATGGATTTGCCCCCAGCTCATGGATTTGCCCCCAGCTCACTCATGGATTTGCCCGAAGCTCATGGATTTGCCCCCAGCTCATGGATTTGCCCCCAGCTCACTCATGGATTTGCCCCCAGCTCATGGATTTGCCCCCCAGCTCATGGATTTGCCCCCAGGTCATGGATTTGCCACAGCTCTCACCTGGATTGTTGCCCCAGCTCCGGCAGGGGGTTGAGGGACCCAGATGCCGGGCAGCGCGGGAGCGCCTGCCCGGTCTTGAACAGTCCGTCCTGTGAAGTGGATGCGGCTGTGTGCGTGCGCAGCCGGTCACGCGGTCCGGCCAGTCAGGTGGTACAGAGACTCAGTACCACCTGATTAGCCGGACCACGTGACCGGCTGCGCACGCACACAGCCGCATCCACTTCACAGGACGGACTGTTCAAGACCGGGCAGGTGCTCCCGCGCTGCCCGGCATCTGGGTCCCTCAACCCCCGGGCCAGTTTTAGGGGCGCGAATGCACCCCTAACAAAACTGCGCCCGGGGCCACGGCCCCCCCAGCCCCCCCCACGCTACGCCACTGCTGCTCACGCAGGTGAGCGCTACCGTTAGCGTGCAGAGTGTAATAGGGCCCATTGTGTTTGTTCATTAAAGCAACTTGGATGAACATCAAACCAGATTTTGGACAAATTTACAGATAAATGTCGACATGTCAGTGCTCTCTCGTTCTCCGCACTTCGGGTAATCAAAGTTCCCCTCCCTGCAGTGAATTCAGAATTCACCGCAGGGTCCCTGGAAAGCAGGGAAAACCTGCCGAAATCCTGGGAAAAAACCACCGGAACCGCCGCAAAATACACACCAAACATGTCGGAAAAGCCGACGAGCTGTCGAACACTGCGCAGACTAGCTGCCAGAAAAAGCCGACAAGCTGACAAACGGTAAAAAAAAAAAAAAAAGAACTGAAAGTGTGAAAATTGTAACGCTGTTCGCAAAAAACTGCTGAATGAAAATGCCTGGAATTTGCATATAAGGTCCTATGAATGATAATAAAAAGGTGTTACAAAAAAATAAAAACCGCTATTGAAAACAAAACAGGAAAAAAACCATTTTGACAAAAAAATCCTCTAAAATGCCTAAAAGATCCGAAAAAATCTATAAATTAGGAGACTTTTAACTGCAGATTAAAATAATAAATGGTTTATTAGATATTGTATAAGAATGGGAATATTTTTAACATTGAAACCTATGGGATTCGCCTGAATAAACCTGCCGAATGAAAACACTGAAGCAAAGGGCACTTCGGCAACTTTTCACTGCTGTTCGGTGTTTTGTGAATAGATTAATCATTGCTTCTCTATGGGGACTTTCACTGCCATTAAACAGGCACCGTACTTGCAGGCAGTTCGCCAAGATTTGGCGAGCAGCCTGCTCTCTGAATAGCCAAATGGCCAGGAAATGTCACTGCACGGCGATATTCGCTGTTCGATGACATTTCAGGGGCCATATCGGCTATCTCTGAATAAACCTGTTAGTTATTTCTAAAGGGTTCCCATCCTTCTTCTCGCAATAGTATATGCAGGTGCCTACGGGTAGCAGCAGTACTAAAGGTAACTCCATTGAAGCCTCATAAGATCTGATTCTCAGAGTTGATATACTGAGATTTATTTCTCTGACCTCTCCATCTCCCTTCCTTCACATGCAGCTCTACGGAACGCCTAAGCAGCTTTCTACAGCTTTGTACATTAAGTTCACATGTGTCTGTCTGGCTCATGCTTGCAAAGATAATCCTATAGAACCCTCCCATACAGTATTCTTCCAGCAAACTTTATGTCAGGTAACCATAGACCAGTACTCGAGTGACAGTCGACCAAAAAGGAGACACTTGGTGCTCTCTCAGGTAGGATAAAGTGTTTTTATTATAATATATTTTTAATTTCACTTCTTCTCTACTTGAACTCATAATAAAAAATTCTTCATGTCCCATTCATCCTGAATTGCTAATAATTAATTATATAAAAATGTAAAACTAGATTTCTAGACATATAGAAATGTTCAGTCTTTGAATTAACAGTGCGCGTGTGCTTTGGTAGCTTTGATTATACAAAGGAAATTGATTCACTGAAGTCACATCTTCAGATTTTTTATAAATCGATATTTACAGTCGTTTTGTTTGGTGCATATTGGTAGAACTGCGATTTTTAACTGGATTTGGAGAGTATATCCATTAACAGTAAATTGTTTATCCAGATATAACATATCTTATTGTTCGTCATCATTTATTTTGATTAATCACTCTTTGAGTAATTTCATATTTCAGCTCATTAATTATTTAGCCTTTAGGAAGTTTCTTCTTTTGTTCGCTGATTTTATATATTCTGGTAACATCTGAAACGAGTTAGATATTAGCTTTAAAAACTTTTTTTATATTCATTCCTTACCCAATGTGTGAAAAATCAGCACACTATATACTATTTTTATATTTTGGTTTCCATTCTGTGACAGGAGGAATTTCTTTAATTATATGTTTTGGATTATCAAGTATTTTTATATATCTCTCTAATAGATATTTCTGTTATTATTGCCATTCTTTTTTTTTTTAAACTAAGTCGATCTGCACTAAAGCGGCTTCAGATCAGGAGCCTTGTATTGAGGAATGTATTGAAGCTTTCCATTGTGGCAAAAAAAATCAATATTCTTGAACCCAGGACATACTTGAAAACGAGAGAAATCTCAATTTATCCTTCCTGGTAAAATACTTTATAAATAAATGGGGATGTTAGGGGAGAGTCGCGATCCCCTTCCTAGACAGCCATGAGTATGCACACACTGGGATCAATGTGCGGGATTACTCCGAGCAGCCTGTCATATGCTAGGGCTGCCCAGAGGCTTGGAGCATGTGCCACAGTCTGTTTCAGTGCTCCGGAGTTGGGTGTCCGAGTGGCAGCACCAGTCCTGAGCGACCCTAATCCGGAATTAATAATATCCAGATGGTTCGAATATTCTGGTTTTCGGCGTCTTCTGGATTTTAAAATTCCAGATAAGGGGTTTTCAACTTGTCTGCTATCCTGTATCAGTTGGCTTTGGTATTTTATTCATGTTAAAAAATATCTGGTTCAATCCGGGCAATAGGTTCAAAAATAGTAATATTGTGAGACACAACCCAGAATGTGTATAATTTATTGATGATGCTGCTGAAGTGAACACTACTTATTAGTTTAGGCCCGTGTCAGACGAGCGCACTGATCACGTCCGTGTTGCCGCACATTTTAATGTCCGTGGTAGCATACAATTATGATCAATAGAGACCCACACACAAAGTACGTCCGCACAGAAGTGCGGACGCACAACGAACACGGCAAACAGACACAGGTTAGGCAAGAACGTAAAACCACAAGAACGG
Source organism: Leptobrachium leishanense (assembly GCA_009667805.1). Taxonomy (NCBI): domain Eukaryota; kingdom Metazoa; phylum Chordata; class Amphibia; order Anura; family Megophryidae; genus Leptobrachium; species Leptobrachium leishanense. The sequence goes on along the minus strand of CM019064.1, from coordinate 140,206,815 downwards.
ACGTGCGGAGTGCACCACGTCCGCAACGTCCGCATAGCTTTGTGTGTGAATGATGAACGAGGTCAGGCGGACTGCATTAATACGTCCAGCATTTTTGATGAACAAAATGGTTTTGCCTTTTAATTTATTTTCCCTGCTACATCCGTCAAAAATAACGTCAGTGAAAAAAATGGACTGTGTGGCCACTACCTTGTCGTCAGTCAGAAAGTACGTCCGTTGAGCACAGACACACATTCCATACAAAATGCGTCCATCTGACACCAGCCTTAGATCCCACTAACTTTGGGGTACTTTGACACTGTGATGGGCTTAAGTAACCTATAAACAGCATGATATGGGTGTGAAGCCCCTTTCTTATTATGTATTTTGCAAAGGCAGTGGTCACTTCAGCAGCATAACCAATAATAATTGATCTTCTGGGTTGTGCTTTAGATTTTTTTTTCATCTCAAATGTAGCACCGGGTTACTGTGCATTAACGTCTCCTATACTTTGTATGGGAGATGTTAATTTTCCGCAAAAAACTATTAGAACCAGATCCTTCACCATGAATCTCTTTGAATAACCTCTTTGTTAAACCTTGGTGTTAGGTGACTGTGCTTCGGCACAATCACCAAGCACATAAATCTAAACCCAACTAAAAATCCTATACTTACTTCAGATCCCTCAGTGAAGAGTGTCGCGGTCCACCGCTTCCTCGCTCCGTGGGCAGAGGAACACAGGATACAAAGAGTTCCCAGTGTTCCTCCATTTATCTCTCCCCCACCCCGGCAGGATCTGTCTCGCATGAGCTCTACCAAAGCTTGCGCGAGATGGCTTCTGTCTCCATGGAGTCCTATGAACTCCTGGAACTGATAACACCGCAGTGCTTAGCAACGCTGGTGTTATCAAGTTGTGGCTTGAGCGTTTTACAGCTCGAGCTGCGGAGAAAGCAGCAATTGAAGTGTGGGGTTTTCTGGATCCAGGTCTAAGAATCGAAATGTGGCTAGAGTGACCAAATATGCTATTAAGAATCCCATCTGATTTTCGTCTATTAATAAAGTGACAGATTGCTCTAAATCTGTGTGTTTATGTAAATTTATGATATTATTCAATCACATTCTTGAAATATTAGGCTTCCATCCCTGCCAGTTCAACTGAGAAAGCTCTAATCCTGCTATCCAAGAGTTTCTGGCCAGGAATACTACATTTGCTGATTCTGAGCCAGAATATCATTAATTTAAATTCAAATGTAAATCAACACATAAGATACAACAGATATGGTATATACTGTCTATAGTAGATGTGCAATTAGGTCTTATTTGTCAAAAAGAAGTAGTGGCTCCCTATTACCGTCTCAATTACGATACAGCTCCTTTATAGGGGTCTAGCTCATAATCTAATGGGGGACTAGAGGATACTGTCGCCATGACTGTCATCCTCTACTGGACACCATCTGATGCAAAATCACTTAACAACTATAGGTTTCAGCAGCCTATAGGTTTTTTTCCCTATGAGCTGCAAGTGCGAATAACGTGTAATTTCAGAATCACTCGATATTGTCCATCTGCCTTTAAAAATATCAGTTGGGCAGGCGTCCACTAGGTAGCCATAACAGGTGAGCCGCAGCAGGAGTTTGCCTCTCAGATGGAATAATACGAGAGCTGTTAGCCTTTATATTCTTAAAGGCTCAGTCAGAATAGGGCCTGGTGGTTGCCTTGACATTGGTGGGTCATCTTACATATTAAAAGGCTGTTTAACGCAAACTAAAATGCTTTGTATTTTTTAGCCATGGGATAGGGGAGTTAAAGCACAGATGACACTTTTCTGATTTGCATTTTATATGATGCAGGGATGCTTCCTAACAGAGGTGTTGCCGACCATGGGCCCTATTACAATCTTCACACAAACGTTTGCGCGCGCACACAAACGCATTAACGCGAGGGGCAAAACCCTTTGCGCAGAACTTCGTATTACAATCTCAGCGCAACAAATGCACGTATACATCTACCGCGGGTGAACCTGCACGAACTTACTGTACTTTGCGCGTCCTATACTTAACATTGTGAGCGCAAATGTGTTTGTGCGCTGGTACGTGGATGGTATTACAATCTATGTGCAGTTTGTAAACCACAGTCTTTGCGCGCATAATTTTAGCAACTCCTAAAAGCTGGTGTTAATGACAAATTCTATCAACCTGGCCGAAACCAAATACACCAGCCCAAAAAAAACCGCAGCAAAGTATAGTTCCACATTCTACACATACCAAACCAATAAATTTGAGAAGTTGTGCGTGCTTTTTTTATTGATGCAGCATATATGCGCATATTGACTTTGACAGGCGCAAAAACTTAACGTGAGACAATTGTGGTTCTTAATTCTGATTGGCTGAATCGGGTGAAAAAACAGTCTGCCCACTGATTACTGCGTGCGCGTTTGTGCGCGTCCGTTTTACACGGGTTATTTTTTGACGGATGAAAAATGCGCGAGGATTGTAATACCAGTGTTGTTTTCCACGAATTAACGTTTAACGCTTCACGCAAAAATTCACACGTTCCGCGAAGAATGTAATAGAGCCCCAAATGTATAGGAGCTTGGTATCTTTATGAGTTGATATAGAGTTGAGTTTAATGCTCTAAATTTTCTCTGTACTAAGATGAGAGGAGAGGTTATTGAGATGTTTGTTGCTCCAGTAATGAATCATCTATGGGCTTGACACAGTGGACCATAGAAGCCAGCATGATCATTGCAGTGGCAACCAGATAATATTTGCTATTCTATAATGGTGTTTCCAGCAATATCTTTTGCACCAGTTTAGTCCAATACAGTCAGAAATTGAATATTTTTTGCCTCAATACACCGAGCCAAAGTGTATAATAAGTTAATACATTTAATTGCCTGATTTGGCGTGCAGAAAATAATATTGTTCTGTTAATGTGGGTGTAAATCTAAAAACTAAACAACCAGGAAAATGACAACCGATAATTATGTGTGGGAGGAAATATCTACTGCTGGTATTATCACAATGCTTCATTGTCAGCGGTAAAATGCTATTTTTATATTTAAAAAGATAATTTTCCCAATAATTTCATTTTTTTTTATTATCCATGAATTTTATCACAGTTTGCCAGTAAACAGCTCTGTTTTTTTTTTTTTTGTTGCTGTGTTTAGTTTAGTTTTTTTGGGGGGTGTTGTTTCTTTAATTTGACAATTTGCATTCAATATTTTAAAAATGTGTTTCCCTTTAAAGTCATTATTTAAATAGTCATTACTTTTATTTAAATCAGTTACAAAATACAGGGAATAATTAAATGTTGATTCCAATAAACAAGTCTGTTGATGCAGTTTTATTAAATAAAATGAACCTTGGAGAATTGGTCCAAGTCTGTTCTATAAGTAGGAAATAGGATAACTATTATTAAGGGGAAAAAAGAACATAAAGGAACTCTTTTCTTGTTATTTATTTATTTAGTAACTCATTTTAAGGCTTCTTGTTTTAGTTTCTTACTCCAATAAATAGTTTATGTAAACACTAATAATAATCACATCTTATTTTAGATCTTGATATTAAAAACCCAGTCAGCATTTTCTAACAACTGTTTTGATACACCGTTCGTCATGGCTAAAACTGGACAAGCCAGGTGAACTACATGTAGGTATAGAGTTGTACATGAAGTGTTAAACTGGTGGAGAGCTGCAAAATAGCCAAGGTCAGATTAACATGGGAGTTGATGGATCTGCAAGCTTTGGCATACTGTATGTCTTGTAATTCAAGTGAAAAGTTAACTGCTTCTACTGCCAAAGAACACCGACACAATGAGGTCAAGAGGGATGCGGCAGAGGTCAATGGAATTGAGAGGAATTGTGCAGTAGCACAATGGGTCCGGATTGTTAGAGCAGAGGTACAATGGGAATGTGAGGGGTGGTGTAGCAGCCCAATGTTAGTAAGAAGAATGGGACCAAGGCACAATGGAGGCAAGAGGGATAGCATAGTAGGCTGTAGCTCAATGGGATCATGAGGGATGGACTGAGGCAAAATTTTGATGTTGAGGGATGGGGCAGAGGCACAGTGGGATCTAGAGGAATGGGGCAGAGGCACAATGGGAGTAAGAGAATGAGGCACTTAAAATTGTAAGAAGAAGGGAGCAGAGACACAATGGAAGTAAAAAGATTAGACTCTTAAAATGGTAAGAAGGATGGGACAGAGGCACAATGGAGGCAAGAAGGATAGAAAACTAGGCTATATCGAGGTGAGGCAAAGAAACATTAAGGTCAAGAGATATGGAGCAGAGGTTCAATGGGGTTCTAGGAGATGGTGCAGAGGCACAATGGGATCTAGAGGGATGGGGCAGAGGCACAATGGGATTCTAAGGGAAGGGGAAGAAGCACAATGGGAGTATAAATATATATATATATATATGTATATATATTGTCTTGAACTCTCCAATCTAATTCCATGGAATCAATTGATAAGACAATGAAAATAAATCTCTTGGTAAATATCACCCACTGTAATTGAACCTCAAATAAACCTTCAACTGCAAAACAGATGATAGAAAAAAGCAATAAACCCGCATTTAACTGGAAAAAAGTAATAATAAAAATTAGATATTTTGCTTAATTATGTATTGTTTCCACAGCCGCATGGAGATCTTCATGATATTTGTCTTTGACAGAATATCTTCCACGGCATCAACAGCAAACAAGAGCTATAAAACTAAGTGCCGTGAATTACATGGTGCTCAAAACTTCCTGAATAAGGCTTTTTATGTTTTATTTCAATCATTTTTCACTGAGTCACAGCACAGCTGCCCATGTACAGTCATTTTATTCTGCACGTCATCTTCTGTAAAACTGCTTCCCAGATTCCAAGACACTTCGGGTCATATTACAATGTTAATTCTAACATTAGCGCCCAGCTGTGTGAGCATTATCGTTAGCTTCGGTGGCCCTAGCGCGGGCCGACCATATTACATTCCAAACGCTAACGGGTTAAAAAGCCCATTGGTCCCACTGCTGTTAACTGAAAAGTTAACCACAGCTAGGATCTGGTGCTGACTGATTCTGCAGAAGCGGAATCAGTCAGCACCAGCTGAAAAAAAACTCAAAAACTCCAAATTCGGGGGAGCGAACAGCGGTTCGATCTGCTTCTTCTTTCCGCCGGGAGCAGAGGGAGACTTGGGGGAAAAAGCCTCCCTTTGCGATCACTCCGCCGACTTGACAGATCTTGCGAGAGGCGAGATCCTTCAGGTCATGTGACCGGCAGTGGAAGACTCAATGGAGTCCTATGGACTCTATTGAGGGGATGTTCGCGGCGGTGCTTAGCACTGCCTCGAGCATCCCGAGCCTGTTACGGGGCAGGCTGCTGGATTGGCGCCTGCCCCGTAACGTCACACTAAAACGGGGACGCTAAGGAGGAAAACCGGCAGCTGCAAGGTTCTCCTTAGCGTCTCCATTTTAGCGTGACGTTACGTGAATGTAATATGGAGCTTCATGTAAATCTACTCTGTGTCCTGATGAAGTTGGTCAGATTAAATCCTTGGACAGACGAGTAAATAAATCACAGTAAGAAAGTGATCCTTCATAACACAAGTGTTGTGTTGTCCCTTAATAAATATAAAAGGAGGTTATTCCCAATCCCAATACACATCACCAAAAAGGGGCCAAATTACGATCCTAGTTGTAAAACGGGGATGCTAGGGAGGAAAAACTGCGCCCGTAGTTTCCCCCTAGCTTGCCCGTTTTACCGCTAGATTGCAATGCAGACGCTAAAAAAGCTGAATGCATTGTTTGCAGGCGCTAAGCCCCGAGATGTGCACGGCAGCGCTAAGCACAGCCACGCGCATCCTTTCAATGGAGTCCGCAGGACTCCATTGAAGCAAACACTGGCGATCACATGACCAGCCGAATCTCGCCTTGCAAGATCCAGCCAGTCGGCGTAGTGATACGCAGGGGGAGACTGGAGGGACTTTTTCTCCCAGTCTCTCCCTGCTCCCGCCGGACTGAGGAAGCGGACAGAGCCGCGGTCCTCACCGTGGAACAGAAGGTGAGTATCTTGAGTAACAATTTTCCCTCTACTGCCCCCCGTCTTAGCGTGGAATTACAATGCAAGCGCTTAAAAAGCTGCCTGCATTGTTACCACGCTCTACGCCCCTGGATGCTTGCGGTAGCACTGAGCACTGCCGCGAGCATCCACTCGATGGAGTCCATAGGACTCCATTGAGCCAGACGCCGGCAGTCACATGACCTGCCGGATCTCGCCTCGCCGGCCAGTCTGCATAGTGATACGCAGGGGGAGACTGAGGAACTTTTTCCCCAGTCACTCCCTGCTCCCGCCGGAAGGAGGAGGCGGATGGAGCCGCGGTCCTCGCCGTGGGACAGGAGGTGAGTATGTGATTGTTTTTTTTTATGTTTTATGCAGAAGCGGAATCCGTTAGCACCAAGTCCTGGCTCTGATTAACTTTTTGTTAACCGCGGCTGGACATTAATCGGCGCTAGGATAATCCTAACACTGATTAACACTTTGCGCTCCCCATGTTATGTATAGGGAGCACAAAGTACAGTAACCTCTTGCCGAAAAGTGCAAGATACCAAATGCTAACAGGTTACTTAACCCGTTAGCGTTTGGATTGTAATATGTGTAAACTACTTGGGCTAACGTTAACGCTCACGCAGGTGAGCGCTAACATTAGCACCAAGTATGTAATTTGGCCCAAGGTGTTGTGTGTATGAATGCAACACTCAGCTTCTCAGCAGTAATACTGTAGTGTGTGTTGTTTCAGATCACATAGCTATTCAGTAATGCATGTGGTATGGTGAGGTGAGTGTATCATGCAATTCAATAAATATATAATAATAGCCACAGTAATGTGTGGAGTGTATCAAAGAGGTCCCTGACAGCAGAACACATACAGGTCTCTTCAGTAAAGATGAAACTCAGGAGAATTGGCAGGAGAGCTGAAAATTCTAGGTCAAAATAGCCAAACCAGAAAAAATATTTATCTCACTTTCCTAGGGCTCTATCACCTTGTTAGCGCTAGTGCTCACATAAATGAGCAATAGCGCTAGCTTAAATGAGGTGATAGTGTTCCTGTTAGCGAATAGGTATTAGCACTTTTTAGTGCAAGCTTACTGCACTATGCGCTCCCTATGTTTAATAAGGGGAGCGCAAAGTGTAAGCAGAAAGTAATTAGCGTTAGGATCAAAAGGTCCTAACGCTAATTACAAAGATCTGTGGCTAACTAAAAAGATTTGCTACAGCTCCAAGCTGATGCTAACTGATTACACTACTGCAGAATCTGTTAGCAGCAGCTGAAATCCCCCCCACAAAAATAAAATACCTGTCATCCCGCGGCGCGAACGACCCGATCCGCCACTTCTGGCCAGCCGCAAGCAGAGTGATACTGGGGAAAGAAAGTCCCCAGTCTCCCGACGCAATCACTCCTCTGACCTGCAGGATCCTGTGAGAGGCGAGATCCTGTAGGTCATGTGACCGGCAGTGGAAGCCTCAATGGAGTCCTATGGACTCTATTGAGGGGATGCTCGTGGCGGTGCTTAGCACTGCCCTGAGCATCCAGGACCCTAGCGGCTGCTACAGGGCAGGCTGCTGGACTCAGCGCTTGCCCCGTAAACTACAGGTAAAACGGGGACGCTAAGGGGAGATTAGCGAATGGTAATTTTTCCCCTTAGCATCCCCATTTGAGCTATAGGCAGCAGATAGGACCCCTAATCGTCTATTTGGTCTAGATTGTTCTCTTCTCCTGCCAATTCTCCTGAGTTTCACCTTTAGTGAATAGACCTGATAGTGATGCCTCGCGTGTATGAATGTATCCCAGCATTCCACAACCACAAAATAGATTGGAATACGGTGTGTCTGTGTCACAGAGCATAGTTACACTAGTAATTACAGACCATAGTGAGTTCATCTGAGAATTTCATGTATTTATTAGATTATTTCACTGCCTATGTATCAGCTGGTCACCATCTCATTGCCACAGATAGTAATGCTGTATCAAAAATTCCATGATCTTTAAAAATTAGTGTAAATTTAGATCAAATCCCTAAAAGTATCCCTAACTCTAAAACAAGTACAGATACTAACCCTTGAATTAAAACTAAACTGAGCATCGTTTCTGCACCACCATTGCATCAGAAAATTCACACGATTATGTTGGTAAGCTGCCCTGAATAAATTACACGAGTGCCTCGTTTCTTAAATATTTCTTGTAGTTTCTCACTTTTATTCAGGCTTTCTGCTAACAATGCACAAACTGTGAACTAGTGTTGTTATGGTGATTCAGGAGAACAAGTTTTAACTTGCAATTTATCAAAGCCCATATGGCCGATGCCGTGGAGTGTTTTGCAATCCCAGCATAGTTCACAACATTGAGGATGAAGCAATAGTAGACAGTAATTCCAGTTACAGTGTTCATTTTACCAGTTCCTTCCTCCTGATCTCATGTCATGTCACAACTAGAACCGTATTACGTTTGAACACTCTAACCACAATATCTTTTTATTTCAGGTTTGCTCTCACCTCAGCTAATATGCCTAGTGCAAAGCTGACTGCATTTTCCCCTGTAGGTGAGTTGATTTCATTTATTCTACATGGTATCCAATTTTACAATATGCTGCTCGATCATTACAATGTCTGACCACTGCGAGGATGCATAATAGTTGAGGTGGTGTCTAAGGTGAATACTGCATTATACATTTTTTTTGGTTTTCTATTTTGTGTTTTCCTAGTAAAAAGTGTGTATGTACAGTATCTCACAGAAGTGAGTACACCCCTCACATTTTTGTAAATATTTTATCTTTTCATGTGACAACACTGAAGAATTGACACTTTGCTACAATGTAAAGTAGTGATTGTACAGCTTGTATAACAGTGTAAATATGCTGTGGCCTCAAAATAACTCACACACAACCATTAATGTCTAAACCGCTGGCAACAAAAGTGAGTACACCCCTAAGTGAAAATGTTCAAATTGGGCCCAATTAGCCATTTTCCCTCCCCAGTGCCTTGTTAGTGTTACAAAAGTCTCAGGTGTGAATGGGGAACAGAGGTGTTAAATTTGGTGTTATCGCTCTCGCTCTCTCATATTGGTCACTAGAAGTTCAACATGGCACCTAAGAACTATCTTAGGATCTGAAAAAAAAATTGTTGCTCTACATAAAGATGGCCTAGGCTATAAGAAGATTGCTAAGACTCTGAAACTGAGCTGCAGCACGGTGGTCAAGACCATATAGCGGTTTAGCAGGACAGGTTCCACTCAGAACAGACCTTGCCATGGTCGATCAAAGAAGTTGAGTGCATGTTCTCAGCGTCATATCCAGAGGTTGTCTTTGGGAAATAGACATTTGAGTGCTGCCAGCATTGCTGCAGAGGTTGAACGGTTGGGGGTTAGCCTGTCAGTGCTCAGACCATACGCCGCACACTGCATCAAATTGGTCTGCATGGCTGTCGTGCCAGAAGGAAGCCTCTTCTAAAGATGATGCACAAGAAAACCCGCAAACAATTTGCTGAAGACAAGCAGACTTAGGACATGGATTACTGGAACCATGTTCCTTGGGCTGATGAGACCAAGATAAACGTATTTGGTTCACATGGTGTCAAGTGTGTGTGTTTGCAACCATTTGAGGAGTAGAAAGACAAGTGTGTCTTGCCTACAGTCAAGCATGGTGGTGGGAGTGTCATGGTCTGGGGCTGCATAAGTGCTGCTGGCAATGGGGAGCTAAAGTTCATTAGAAACATAGAAACATAGAAAAATGTCGGCAGATAAGAACCTTTCTGCCCATCTAGTCTGCCCAATTACATGAATACTTTACCTGGATTTATCTTTTGTTTAGGATAGTCTTATGCCTATCCCATGCTTTCTTAAATTCAATTACTGTTTTGGCCTCTACCACTTCTACTGGAAGACTGTTCCATGTATCCACCACCCTCTCAGTAAAATAATGCTTCCTGAAGTTACTTTTAAACCTTTGCCCCTCTAATCTAAGAATATGTCCTCTTGTTTTGCTACTTTGTTTCCTTTTAAATATACTCCCTTCCTTCCATTGAGGGAACCATGAATGCCAACATGTACTATGACATACTGAAGCAGAGCGTGATCCTCTCCCTTCGGAGACTGGGCCGCAGGGCAGTATTCCAACATGATAATGACCCCATACACACCTGCAAGACGACCAACGCCTTGCTAAAAAAACTGAGGGTAAAGGTGATGGACAGGTCATGCATGTCTCCAGACCTCAACCCTATTGAGCATCTGTGGGGCATCCTCAAACGGAAGGTGGAGGAGCACAAGGTCTCTAACATCCACCAGCTCCGTGAAGTCATCATGGAGGATTTGAAGAGGACTCCAGTGGCAATCTGTGAAGCTCTGGTGAACTCCATGCCTAAGAGGGTTAAGGCAGTGCTGGAAAATAATGATGGTAACAAAAAATATTGACACTTTGTGCCCAATTTAGACATTTTCACTTAGGGGTGTACTCACTTTTGTTGCCAGCGGTTTAGACATTAATGGCTGTGTGTTGAGGTATTTGAGGGGACGGCAAATTTACACTGTTATACAAGCTGTACACTCACTGCTTTACATTGTAGCAAAGTGTAATTTCTTCAGTGTTGTCACATGAAAAGATGTAATAAAATATTTACTAAAATGTGAAGGGTGTACTCACTTCTGTGAGATATATATATATATATATATATATATCATATTAATTAAATGCTATATAAGATGTGTGTGTATAATACACTAAGGGCCCTATTATAATCTCAGTGCCAGCGTTACCGCTCAGATATGTGAGTGTTAACGCTAGGTTAAATGACTTTAAATGAGAAATTGAATAGTAAGTCTCTCACTGATATTGATTAGGAAAGAAAACACCTAATGCAACAAGCAGGTAACCCATACATTTAAATGGAGAGGTATATGTCAATGCCTAGGTGAACAAGCAGTACATAAAGATAAAACTTAAATTTTAATCCGAAAAACAAGTAAAAATCCCTCACTATATAAGGGAGGTAAGGTATACAGGGGCCTGTCCTGATGAAGCCAGCACAGTATACCGGCGAAACATATTGACCTTATGCTCTTCCAATATTCTTTATGCCTTCTAAAATAATTTCCACTCTGGCGATGTTTTAATTTGTCACTTCCCTCTTATATGGAGTGTGGTGGCTTGTGCAACCCCCACTCCTCTTTCCTGGGTTCAATCCATTTATGAAGTCTGCTTGCAGTGTACCTATCAGTTCTCTTCCTCTCTTTTCTTTGCTATAAACACAATCCCACAAAGGATTGTTTTCTTGCTTATTGAGGCGCTTTGATTACAAAGCATTTGGGCACTGCTACAAGTTATACAGACTCATATACACATACATTTTTTCCTTGACAAATCCAATGTACTCAGGGAATTGACTGTTAATGTTGTTTTTCTTGTTACACTTGTATGTGCTTTTTTTGATTCACTGGCTTATTTTCATTTTTGTTGCACTGTTGCTCTTTCACTTTGAGCCACTTGGCTGATATCTCCGCTTATATAGTGAGGGATTTTTACTTGTTTTTTCTGATTAAAAGTTAAGTTTTATCCTAATGTACTGCTTGTTCACCTAGGCATTGACATATACTGTACCTCTCCATTTTAGCGACTTTAACGCATGCCCCCCATTATTATAACCCTAACGGATTTTTAAAAATCTGTTACTGTAGCGGTAATTGTCGAGCTTACTGTAATTTGCGCTCCCTATAATTAAGATGGGGAGCGCAATCAGTAATTAGCATTAGGATTACAAAGTCCTAATGCTAATTACCGCACCAATGTAACGAAAAGGTTTACCACAGCGAGAAGCTGGTGCTAACTGATACCGCTTCTGCAAAATCAGTTAGCACCAGCTGAAACCCCCCAAAAAATCAGATACTCACCTCTCATTGAGTGGCACGAACGGTGGCCCGATACCCTGCTTCTGACCACCGGGAGTAGAGTGAGACAGGACAAATAATCCCCAGTCTCCCTCCGCAAATCACTCCGAGGCCCTGCCTGATCTCATGAGAGCGAGATCTTGCAGGGCTTGTGGCCTGGCAGAACAACCGTCAGAGAGTTACAGGGAGGGTAGCACTGCTAAATGTACAGTAACCTTACGGAGAGTATTGTACCATTCGAGCCGCAAGCTCAGTTTATAGCAAGAGTGTAATAGCAATCCCGGTCGATAACTACAGGAGACGTTATGTATAGCATCTCTTGTAATTATCTTATCCACAGCAGTGGAATTGGGCCCCATGAGTTTCCATGAAACGTAGCCATTGCTAGACCCCTAAGTGTTTCGCACTCCGGTGACCTTCTATTTGATAAAAGATAGATAGATACTAAAGAGAGGGTTGGACTGTTGTGTCAAAAAACAATTTTCCGTGAAGAAAAACTTGGACTTTGTATCTAATGCCAAATACAAAGTTTCTGTCAGTAAAATGCTCACATCAGAGTATTCAGATTAAGAATATTAGACTTTTTTTTTAAATCTTTTGCAAAATAATATACTTTCTGTCTTAAATGTCACCTCTAGAATTCACAGTGTCCACGCTGGCTAAAATAGGCCGTAAAGAGGAGGAAGATGGCTGCTTCTGGAAGAAGCAAACAAACAATATCAGAGATACCTTCATATTCATGGAAGTTCTGGGATCGTAAGTATCTCCATCTACTTTTCATAGAGGCTAATGGTAACTTTCTACTGTTGCATCAATCAACATCAATGTCAAACGTAGAACACACAACCTATGTCATTCCAAAACCAATTAAAATCAACACAGAGCATACTGCTGGAAATATTTTACATAAAACTATTAGTAAGGACCACATCAACATGAGGCTGCAGTGCAATGGAATATGATTATCAAAAGTACAGGTTGCGCACCTGTTATACAAAATGCTGGGGCCCCAAGCATTCTAGATATCGGATTCTGGGTTTCAACATCTGGGAGAACCCAGTGTCACAGAGGAAGGAGATATCGGTGGGAGAGCCGCAATTGCCTTCCTTCTGCAGCTCCCAGTGTGTAGAAATGCTGGGAGCACTCTGCACCTTTCTTTCCGGACATGCTCTCCTGAGTCAGCATGACTTTAAGCATCATATCACCCAACGGGGCAACGGGGATCCCCGCAGCATGTGCCATGGTCTGCTGCAGCACTTGGTAACCAAATTTACGAACGGCAGAGATCGTACGAAGGGCCGCTATTCTGGAATCACTAAAATCTGAACAGCACTGAAACCTCCAGAGTCTTTTGGATTTTAGACTTCTGGATATAGGGTGCCTACATCACTCCTAGGGATTTACCATCTACTGCACGCCACATTTCTGTAGAACAACCCTTAACATGTGCATCCCATATCACAACCTATGTCACAAGTATGCAACCTGGATTATTCGAAACAGCAGAAGGTCGTCGATATTAGTATGCAACTTGCATTACTTTGTATACCCATAGGACCAACCATAGGACTATGTAATCTGTATCACTGTCCATAGGTAAAAGTATAGACGGGAAAGCCCAGGGGAAAAAATAAAAATAAAAATTGGAGAGAAAACAGGGTTTTTCCATTTTCTCCAAAAGTCCATTTTTTTATTGGAAAAATTAAAAAATGGTGAATTGAACATGTTCTTTTAAAATGATTAATAATATGTTTATGTCATGGTCTCCACATGTTTAAACCTCTAATATTATTACTGAAAAATGTATGGCATGAAAGTGTTTATGAAAGACGTTTTGCAATGCTAAGAAAATACAAAGGGTGCAATTCTCAAATAAAAGAGAAATCTGCATTGTTTGTCTTGGGGGGCTCTACAAGTGAAAAAGTCTCTGTTTTGCTTGGAGTATTATCATGGTGGTAAAGTTGACTATGATGTTTTTTTCCTCTCAGGTTTTATTTTAATGGTAACTGTTTAACTGTCTCTGTATTCTGAAAGTTCAGTGACATTAGTCTCCCAGGGATCAGGACACATTTTGTGCAAGCAGATCAATTGTCCCATTGTGTTCTTCTCATATGGAAGCATTGGCCATTAGTTCCCTAGGAGACACGAAAACTATTGTGAGACAGGAAGCTTTCATGGTGTTCTGTTTGACAGCCAGGGGATGTCTTCATCCCATTTTATTAAACTTCATATTGGTCATTAAACAGGCAGTCTAATAAAACAGGACAAAGGTGGGAACACTGAAGCTGAAGTGCTCTAGGGGTCTAAGGCATCTCTTTAATGGAGATGTGCTTCAATGCTAGAGGGCAGAGTGACACAATGTTTCTTATGCAGACCTCGATAGCAGTGCTCCCAGCTCAGCACAACGCACCTGCAACTGTTACAGCTGCAGGACTAATCACAAAGGGGGGGGGGTGACACCTGTAGTGTTGGAGTCACGGGGCCCATGAAAATGTCATGAGTTGTCACCCTTGATGGCAGTGCTTATGACAGCTTCAAAGTTGAAAAAACACAGTAAAACATTGAGAATCACTGTTGGAATCAATCATTTAAGTAAAGGAATTGTCCAAGCTTTTGTAGGAATTGCTTTCCTTGTAAAGATTCTGGCACAGATAGCCCGTGCTGACTTCAACAAGGATGGATAGATAGATGGATAATGTAACAGGTGTTTGCCCCGCGGTCTCTGCCCCCCTAAGGCCCTCATGCTTGGTTACATCTTTCTGCTTAACATAGTGATCCTGAGCCTCCGCTACATGGGAGCAGGGATACATAAATTCAGCAGTGCCTCAATCTGTCTGGGCATCCATGGCGATGGATGGTCTCGCAGACAGGAAACTAATAACAACTACAACACACAAACTGTGGTAGAACAATATCTTTGTATTCAAGATAGCGACAAGAAGAATAAAGGCAGGCAATACAGTGGCTAGCCAACACACCAATACTCTCTAACCAGACCCAACTCCCTCCCAAACATCCTGTATCCCAACCTCCATCTTTGCCCTAGCGGCTGGCGGTAAAGTTGGTGCACAGATGAGTTGGGGCCCTTAGGATGGAATAACAACATGCAATAACAGCAGACACTCCCAAGAAAGTTGTCAGTGAATCCACGTGCAGGCAGGATAGCTTTATTAGTGTAGAAGGAGATAGAGAGTGACCTGTCAGCGGGACAGGGGTAGAGGATACTGGTTACCAAAGTATTCAGCCACACAAGGCCACAGGGGGAACCGCCAAGTTCCGTCAGCTCTCCGCTTTACAGACTGATGTCCCGGGTGCTGCTACTGTAACACGAACTGCCTGGCTGGCTTTGATAATGGCTGCAAATCCAAACTGCTAGGTGGCTTCGGCCTACTTCCGTGATGCATCCTTGGACTAACTTGCTCACAGAGCTGCTCCGGTCTGCTTCCACTTTAGACCCTGCTTACACACTCGCAACGTCCCAGCCAGCCTCTCACTGCTGGACCCGCTTTGGTCACCGATGCCAGGCCTCAAACACAGCAGGCTCCGCAACATCCGTCTCACCAGTCGTGTGTCTCCTCGTGCTTTCTCTCTAGATCGGGCATACACACAGTTTTATTGGTCACACAAGACACGTGTCCATAGCTCTCCCCATTGGCTGCGTAGGTCACCTGCAGGGTCCTCATGTCAGCCCGGTATCCCGGGTCACAGTTAACACTTTCAGGGTTATTCAGAGAGAGGTGAAAAATAGGACAATGACTGGAAAAGTGAAAATTCTAGGTCAAATTAGCCAAGCCAGAAAAATTCTCCCATTTATCTCACTCACCATATCGGCTATTTGGTCTAGATTGTTCTCTTTTCCTGCCAATTCTCCTGGTTTTCACCCCTCGCTGAATAACCCTGTCTGTCTCTATGGCATTAGAAAAATAGTCCCGCAGTTCTAGGTGACAGGAAAATATAAGGGGCTACATTAGATAGATAGACTGGTAAGAAAGACTCAATAAGTTACATTCTTGGCACCTTGTTAGTGAAAAACATATTTTTTATGTTTTATTCAGTAACATAATGGGAATGAGATTCAGGTGAATCAGAGTCATTCTTTTTGACATTGATTCATACATTCTTTGTGCAAAAAGAAAGTCCAAGGCCAATGTGGGATATTATAAGATACACGTGTATACTTTTTTATTCATAAGACTTATTTTGCAGTGACTCACGAGGCTTAACGAGAGCCGTTCGGCTGTGCTAAAATCCTCCAACATCTCTGCCTGCCATCTGCTTGTCAGGAATCCCAACAAGCCTATTAGCCTATTAGATGTTAAATAGGGATATTAAAATGCAAAACTGCTGATGAGCAGACAACGTGTTGTTCCTCGAAGTATGTGGCTCAGATCCAAATCTTTCTGAATCTCTTGTACCATGGACAGCTGATGCTTTACGTTCCATTCTATCCGTGTGTTTATTTGGGTGCATGAGGCCAAAGTCATAAACTAAAAGCTGATTTCGTTCCATTGGTCCCACAGCCACTGCCATGTATTTATCATGAAAGCCAATATTACTAATACTATAGATCCTGCAATGAATTCCGTGTAGTCAACCACATACCTTATTGAGGTCTGGTGCTGCCCTTGGCACCCCCACCCACCCATTTTCAAATAAATATAATCAAAAGCAGTATAGGTAACATCGCTGCTCTAGAACATGGAGACACAGGTTCGAATCCCGGCAAGAGCACCTCCCCAGTAAGTGTCCTTGGGCAAGACACCTAACGTTACATACTTGCCTACCCAGGACATACTTGAAAATGGGAGAAATTTCAATGTATCCTTCCTGGTAAAATACTTTCTAAGAGAAAGAAAAGCAGAAAATTAAGACAAATATTAACAACCTGTTGGGGCTATTTATTCCATTACAAAGGAAATTTAGACTAAAAGGCAATGTATATTATTTCTAACAATATTTATTGTAGTTTACAGACTCATAGTTGAGCGTTTTTTTATTATTGGACCTATAAAAGAAACGACATTAGGGAAAAATTCTGCCCCCTCCATTCTTCTGGCCTAGAACAAGGCCTAATTAGCCTATGTGAGAATACACTCCCACGTGTTATAACTTATATGATACTCATATGATACAACATGATCAAGGTTGAAAAAACATCAGCATGAGCTGAAACAACTTAACTTTTTTAATGTATGTAAAATAAAGATTTAGGGCTATATCACCTCTTTCAAGTTAACTAGCGTCAGCGGTAGCGCTAGCTTAAAGGGATACTCCAGGCAATATGACCACCTCAGCTTTTTAAGGTGGTCATATTGCCTGAAGTATCTCATTTGTTTCCCCAGCCTTCTATCTTTTCCCGATCGGCTGATATTGCTGAGAGAAGCGGTGGACTTTACTCCGCCCTCCCAGCTGTCAATCAGCCGATCGGGTTTCAAGGTCCCCGCGTTTTGGAACTCTCGGCAAAGCTGGGATGTCATCGCGCTAGAAGCACGATGACGTCCCACCACTCCGGCAGAGTCGCGGGAACGCGCAGGAGAAGGAGCTGGAGCTGCTGCCGTCTCCTCCTCCTTCTCCTCCGCCTAAGTTTTTAGACGAGCAGGCGGGTGAACTTCAGCTCACCTCGCCGCTCGTGAACGTGCGCTGCTCCGCGCATGCGCGGTTGAATGAGCTGATTGGCTGGTTTACGTGATAGGCGCGCATGCGCGCTTTGCACGTAAATCTTAAGCCAAGTTCCAACTTTAACACGACGGGAGTGGAAGAGGAGGGAGGTGAGAAAAAAAAAGCCGTTGGAAAAGTGTAATTTTTAGGGTAAGTATAACATTAAAAAATATATATATATGTACTGAATGACTAGTTAGGGCAATAGGTTTAATATAAAGTAAAAAGAAAGGGGGGTGATTTTCAGCTTGGAGTGTTCCTTTAAAGGAGATCATAGCGATGCGCCCGGCCCCAGATCGCCTTCGAATCGCTAAAAAAAACATTAGCGCTCATTAATTTGCGATTCGTAGTGTGAGTATACTGCACTTTGCGCTCCCTATAACTAACATGGAGAGCGCAAAGTGAAAGCACAGAGCACAGAGCGTTAGTAACTAGCATTTAGACCAAGTGATCCTAAGAGCTGGCGCTAACGAAAATGTTACCACCACCTCAGAGGTGTAGGTAACGGATTCCGCTGCTACAGAATCCATTACCTGCAGCTCAAACCCCCCCCCCCCAAATAGTCACATACTCATCACTCATCACTCATCCTGGCCGCCGGAGAGCAGATGGAGACTGGGGGAAGAAAGCCCCCTGTCTCCCACCGCAATCACTCCGCCGACCAGCAGGATCTCGCGAGGGGCGAGATCCTGCCGGTCATATGACCCGGCAGCACGATTCTGCATGGAGTCCTACGGACATCATGGAGGGGATGCTGGGGACAGCAATGTAGCGCTGCCCCAGCATCTGCGAGCCTAGCGATCGCAAAGGGCCAGGCTGCCGGACTCACCACCTGTCCCATGATCTGCTGGGGAAACCCGGACGCTAAGGGGAAATTAGTGAACGCTAAATTTTCCCCTTAGCCTCCCGGTTTTAGCGAGGGCAACGCGATAGTGCCCTCATTCTTTTAATTAAGTCCTCAAGTGCATTCACATTTTCACCCATGCAAAACTCTTTTTGGATGTCAGCAGCATAGTCCTTTGTAGGTTGACTATGATCTTAAGTATTTTAAACCAAAATCCTTGCTATGTATAGCCCTCACCAACTGGAATATGAAAAGAGAGTCTTTGAGGATATCTGATAGCTACATGTCATTCTGAGAGTCTGACTCCTGTATCCTAGCAACATGGACAACCATTACCGTGACGCAGTGACTGCCGCACTGACATCACAACACTATAATTTACAAAAAAGAGGGGGGTCTCAGTTGAGGATGAAATTATCAGCTTTCTTGACTCCCATTGGCTCCACTCTTGCTTCTTGATGTCTGCTAGCGATAGACGAAACACAGAGAATATAAGAAAGTTTTAAGTTGTGCCATCTATCTGACGTTAAATCTCCAGCACGCTTTTTCTGGAAGGCCATTGCTTTTAGAAAGACTAACAGGGTTATTCAGCGAGAGGTGAAAACCACGAGAATGACTGGAGAAGTCAAAATTCTAGGTCAAAATAGTCAAACCAGAAAAATTCTCCCAGTTATCTCACTTTCCAAATCGGCTATTTGGTCTAGATTGTTCATTCTCCTGGCAATTCTCCTGGTTTTCTCCTCTCTCCGAATAACCCTGTAAGCCTCAAGTTAAAACAATATCAGTGTAAACAAAACTGCCATTAGTTATATTTTTCTGCCAGACAGACAACCATGTCTAAAATGAGAAAGCCTATCATATTCTGTGCACTTGAGCAGTGTTGCCACTGCCTCAGCCAAAAACAACATAGTAATAGCGATTACGCTTTTTGTCCTAATTTCCATGGCTGACAGACAAAACACTTTCTAATGTGCAGCACAAGTCTCCATGGAGTCCTATGGACGTATATCCAACGTTAAATCTCTAGCACACTTTTTCTGGAAGGCCATTGCTTTTAGAAAGACTAACAGGGTTATTCAGAGAGAGGTGAAAACCAGGAGAATGACTGGAGAAGTGACAATTCTAGGTCACAATAGCCAGTGTGCTTGTAGTAAAAGTTAACTTTCCACAGCTCTGAACAATGAGTGCAATAAAAACAGTGTTACAATACATTGAGACCAAACAACATTTGACAAACCAAAACAGGAGGAAATGAGGGCCCTATTCCCATGGTAACATACCATTTAGAGCAAGCATCAGCAACCTTGGCCCTCCAGATGATTTGGAATTACATATGACATGATGCTTATCACTCATTGAGTGATCATGGAAAATGTAGTTCCAAAACATCTAGGGCTAAATTACAATCTTCGCGCAAACGTTTGCGCCGGCGCAAAAAAACATTAACGCAAGGGATAAAACCATTTGCGCCCAATCCCGTATTACATAGTCAGCGCGACAAACGCATGCAATCATCTACCGCGGGTGAACCTGCGCGAACCCTGCGCGAGCTTACTGTACTGCGCACATCCTATACTTAGCATTGTGAGCACAAATGCGAATGTGCGCTGGTACGCGGATGGTATTACAATCTATGCGCGGTAATTACCGCATAGCCTTTTGCGCAGAATTTTAGTAACTGCAAAAAGCTGGTGTTAATGGCAAATCTGAACAACCTGGCCAAACCCAAATATCCAAGCCCATAAAAGAAATGCAGCAAAGTATAGTTACACATTCAATTCATACCAATCCTATAAAATTGGAGAAGTTGTGTGTGCATGTATTATTGCTGCAGCATATATGTTCAGATTGACTGTGGCAGGCGCAAAAACTTAACGTGTGATAATTGTGGTTCTTAATTCTGATTGGCTGAATCGCGACAAAAAAACAGTGCGCACGCTGATTTGTGCGCGTGACGGTACTGCGCGAGCATTTGGGCCCTTCCTGTTTGCGCACGTTATTGATCGGAGGATGTAAAGACACGCGAGGATTGTAATACCAGCTGCGATTTGCGCACGCGAAACATTAACACTTGGCACAAAGATTTTCGCTTTGCACGAGGATTTTAGCGTGAAGAATGTAATATAGCCCCTAGATGGCCAACTCTGCTGACCCCTGATCTAGAGGATTGGAGGGTGAGAAAAAGGAGGAGAGGACTGCAAGGTGAGAATGATGGATTTGTTGAGGCAGTGAGGTGTATTAGTGAGTCGGGTGGTAGGCTTGCCTTAAGGGAGTGTTTGAAGGAAGAGAAATTAGGAGAAAGTTGGACAGCACGGGGGAGTGCATTCCAGAGGCTGGGGGGCTGCTCGCGTGTAATCCTCCAGTCTAGCATGGAAAGAGGTGATGTGGGAAGAAGCTAGCCGTAGGTCGCTTTTGACCTTAGGGAATGGGCTGGGGTGTATTTGGTGATTAGTGAGGACAGGTAGTGGGGAGCTGAGTTGGTGAGAGCTTTGTAGGTCAGGCTGAGAATTTTAAATTTAATTCTGCAGTGGATGGGGAGCCAGTGAAGGGACTCGCAGAGGGGAGCGGCAGAGACAGAGCGGCAGATGAGGTGAATAAGCCTGACAGAGGCATTTAGAATGGACTGTCAGGTGGAGAGGCAGGAGAGAGGTAGGCCAGCTGGAAGATTATTATAGTAGTCAAGTTGGGAGCATACAGGGTGTATATATCATCCATTTTTATCTGAACTAGTGTAAGTTTAATAGAAGAGTCTGTTTTAAAAGGACCTTACAGAAAGGTATCTAAAACATGATATTCATCTGTGTGCTTATTTGCATATCTTGAAAAGTAATACTGAAGGTGTAACATGGGGCAGGACTTATCGATATTCCTTGTAAAGGGACACTACCACCAAAAAATTAAATGACCTTATGTTTATTTTATGTTGCTGATATCTTACATGTGCTTCATTTTCCTCTTCTTTGTTTTTTTTTAAGAAAATATTTTACTATATGGGTCACTGGTTGCATTCATTTTGTGATCTTTTGTGTTGTAAACTGCCTCCCCCCCCCCCAGTATCTTTGCCTGACTTGGTCCTCACTTTGTGGCATTGGGCATATAATGGAGTCTGTAGGTCAATCACTGACTAAAATCATTGTATTGTGTGGGATGTATTCAAAGGACATCACCAGTGGGTAGATTAGAAGTATTTAAGCTTGTTGTCTTATCTCATTCAACTGCCATCTCTTATCTCGGTTAGCCTTCCTCTGCCTCTAAACATTCCCTCCTCCACCTCATCAACTGTTGAATAATGTAGATTATATAAACAAGAGCCACAAGGCAAAGCTGTTGGTGAATGTTGCATCATGGGAGAAATACACAAAATGGAAACAAGAGATCAATACATTACTTTATTATTCCTTTTTACATGCAATTACTTCAAACAAGAAAAAAATAGCAGCATGTGTTTTATAAGGTGGTTTTATTGTACTGCACGTGTAATCTAGTTACAGCTAATGTGTTAGTGGCCCTTTAACGTCTTGCAGATTTCTCCTTTTTAAAACATTTACACATTGCAGCACCATTAAAAATTCATATGTTTATATATTTCTAATGACTTCTGAAATTAGACAACAGAGAAATAGGGAAAGTAGGACAGGCACAAACAGATAAAGTGCAGATGTGACTATGTTACGAAACATACAGTTGTATAACGCTTGCTTTTGTAATTAGGATTTCAGCCTTAACTTCTGATACAGAGAAATCACTTAGTGCAAATTGACTCAAAATCCAGGCTTTGGTACAGGAGCGTTGCACTGACGTGGCCCTGCTTTATACGACCTGACCTCCTGAAACAGTTAGATAACAGTACAGCATCCTTGGAAGTCCTATATTCTAAAGCAAACCCATGTTCGCAAGATCTAGCGGCTGTAGCATGAAGAATATACAGTTTCCATGGTGAATTAGAGATCCATTCAACAACATGTTATTTAAATAAAACCCATGTTTTGAATATAGAAATCAGTGTGCATTATGTTCACATATCGCATGAAAGGACTTTTTATATTAATGTGTTTGTCCCAAGGATAACATACCGGCAAGACAAGCATTTTGATTCAATCACTTTTTAACAAAAGAATAAAGAAATATACATTCTATAAATTATATAATATGAAAATTATAGTTTCTACAGCACACCAGGAGACATTTTGATATTATGTATATCATGGAATCATATGAAAATCGGATCCAATGCGTATTACAATGAATAGACCCTCACCCTTCATTTAATAATGTAACTAAAAATAACATTAGTGCATTCAGTTGTACCACAGCCGCTTTGTATGTTCTGTTTAACTATTGCTAGACAATTTCATAAGGAATTATTATTATTATTATTAATCTTTATTTATAAAGCGCCAGCATATTCCGCAGCGCTGTACAATGGGCGCAGTATAGACAGGGTTACAATATATTGAACAACATTTGACAAACCAGTACGGGAGGAAATGAGGGCCCTATTTTCATGGGAACTCACAATCTAGAAGGGTTGGGGCTGGAAACAGGAGAAGAGGACTGCAAGGTGAGAGTGATTGACTGGTGAGAGTGATGGACTGGTTGCGTCAGTAAGTCGGGTGGTTGGCTTCCCCAAATAGGAATGTCTTAAGGGAACGTTTGAAGGAAGAGAAACTAGGGGAAAGTCTGACCATATGAGGGAGAGCGTTCCAGAGGATGGGGGCTGTGCGTGAGAAATCCTTTATCTACATCAGAGATCTTAAAATCTGCAACCCCAGATGTTGCTGAACTACAACTCCCGCGGTTCTCTGACCATCTTTATCAGTCAAAGAAATCTGGGAATTTTAGGCAATCAGCATCTGAGGGGCTGGAGTTTGAGATGTGTAACCTACATGTTGGGTTAAGGGGCAGTCCCGCTGCCAACACCGCATCTAAAAATTTATGTATAATCATTAATGACAAGGAGAGTCTCTCGTGGTTGGACACCACATTCCATGATGGGAGTATTTGATCTATACTGTGATTATGCAGTAATGCTGTAACACAGTATAGACCAGGTTCACCGTAGCATAGAGCATCTCATTTATTGTAGATTGTTGCTATGAGAGACTCAGAATGTTTTGTTCTCAAGTAGTGAATGAAATTGTTCTGATTCGTTAATCATCTCTTTTGCTGAGATAGATGTCTTAATTTATTATCACCCACACGCGGCTTTCCATTCTTTCATTTATCTTTGTCTCCATGTTTAAGGGTGCTGACAAAAAAAGAATCATGGATGCAGAGCGAAGACACAAATTTAATCTAGAGATTAAGCACACATTCTACAATTACAGTTACATTTATGTATATAGTGCCAACATAATCTGCAGCAATGTACAATGGCGAGGAAAAAACAAACATAAAAATAGCAAATAAATTTGACAAATGGAGAATTATAGGAAAAGAGGGCCCTGCTCAAGTGAGCTTACAGTCTAAGAGGAGTGGGGTGACACACAGAGGTAAGGGTGAATAGCTGAGTGTGAGCAGTAATGGGGGCTGTGTGGGAGACAGATCAGGAAAGGTGCGCATGAACTCAGGTAATTGTTTATAGAATAAATATATATCTGAGCACTATAATGATATATAATCAGATATATATGTATATGTAAAAGCAGATGTTGGAAAAATGGAAAAACTGGACATCTAAATGCAGCTCCACCCCCCCCCCACACCCTGCTCCCTCTTGTTTCACTTACCTCTGTTCCTTAGATTGTAAGCAGCTCATAGGATGTCTGGCTGAGCTTTTTTTTCAAGTGCTGCTTTAGCAGGACAATTATTTTTATTTATATTTTTATTTATTATGTCTCGCGTTTGTGCCTACCCTATTGTGAAGCGCTACAGAATCTGTTGGCGCTGTATAAGTACCTGTAACTGTAACAATGTCTGGCCCAAAACAGCCAAGGAGGACAACACAAGAGTTGAACAATTATACTAAAACACTCTGTTTGAGGCCTATATTTTTGTCCTTTTTTACCCCCTTTTCGATGCTGGTAATATAATTATTTTGGAACTTCACACATTCCATCCTCTGTGTAACATATGGAGCACTAAGCTTTTTTAAATTCTTTTTGATAAGTAGCTCTAAATAGTGTTAAATTGTTATATGTATAGTGTATTTATGTTTAAATTGACACACATATATGCGCGTATACATTTATATCTATATAGAGAGAGAGAAAAGAGAGATTCATAAATAGATAATTACATGGTAACAATTTGGCTTTGGCTAAAAAATGATATACTGTAATATATATATATATATATATAATTTCAGCTGGACATTATGTTCCTTACACGGAGTTAATGAGTTTCTAGATCATAAGTCCATATTTGAAAGCTTGAGCCATTAAGACATTGAGAGACTTAGACAAGAATAGTGGCTGCTAATCAGGGATTGCAGTCAGTGATACTATGGAAAGAAGGAAGATTAACCAGTAGGGTGCTGGCTCCTGATAGATAACCCCAAATGAAAGACTTGAACTAAAAATTATTTTAATCTCTATTGTTGCTGATCTTTAAATAACGAAAAGGTTAAGAATAAAAACATAAAATGGATAGATACTGTAGGTAAAAAGATTGATACTGTAGATAGATAGATGGATAGATACTGTAGATAAAAAGATAATATGAATAACAATAAAAAGGTCTGTTACAGACCAAATAAAAAAATTGGCATGTAAGAAAAACAAATCGAAATCAAAACTTTTGCCGAAAAATGGCTAAAAAATAAATACATAAACAGATTTTTTGCTGCAAATGAAAAGAATAAACGGTTGAATAAATATTTAAGAAAAACAGGGAAATCTTTCTTAATTGAAACCTAAGGGATTCATCTGCTTAAACCTGTCGAATGAAACCACCAAAAATCTGGGCATTTCCACAACTTTTCACAGCTGTTCGGTGTTCTCTGAATAGATTAACCATTACTTCTCTATGGGGATTTCACTGCCATCGAAGGACATCGTATTTCGCCGGCAATTTGCCAATATTTGGCGAATCTCCAGCTTTTTGAAAAGCCGAATATCCACGAAATTGCACTGAACGGGGAAATTCACCATTCGGGGCAATTCGGTGGCCAATTCGGTGCTCTCTGAATAACCTGCGGTAGTATCCAAAATACATACGCTGGAGATAAGAAATAAAAACACAACATCAGTAACAGAAAAAAGTGGCAGAAACACAGATATGGTGGTGCAGCGTTACAACTTCATATTCAGCAAACAATGGTGTTCGGTGACCAAATCAGTAACCAACAGGGTTATTCAAAGAGATCCGAATTGCTTGAGAAAGGTAACCGAACGCTGAAATTCAGCGTTCGGTTACCTTTCTTGGCCATTCAGCTATCCAGAGAGCAGGCAATTCGCCAAATCCTGGCGAATTGCCTGAACATACGGTGCCTGTTCGAGGGCAGTGAAATCCCCCATAGAGAAACATAGAAACATAGAAAAATGTCGGCAGATAAGAACCTTTCGGCCCATCTAGTCTGCCCAATTACATGGATACTTTACCTGGATTTATCTTTTGTTTAGGATAGCCTTATGCCTATCCCATGCCTGCTTAAATTCAATTACTGTTTTGGCCTCTACCACTTCTACTGGAAGGCTGTTCCATGTATCCACCACCCTCTCAGTAAAATAATGCTTCCTGATGTTACTTTTAAACCTTTGCCCCTCTAATCTAAGACTATGTCCTCTTGTTTTGCTACTTTGTTTCCGTTTAAATATACTCCCTTCCTCTACCTTGTGGATTCCCTTTACGTATTTAAATGTTTCTATCATATCTCCTCTGTCTCGTCTTTTTTCCAAGCTGTACATGTTAAGATCATTAAGCCTTTCCTGGTAACTTCTCTCCTTCAAGCTGTACACCATTTTAGTAGCCCTTCTCTGAACTCACTCTAAGATGTCTATATCCTTCTAGAGATACGGTCTCCAGTACTGCACACAGTACTCCAAGTGAGGTCTCACCAGTGCTCTGTACAGTGGCATGAGCACTTCCCTTTTCCTACTGCTAATAGCTCTCCCTACACAACCAAGCATTCTGTTAGCATTTCCTGCTGCTCTATTACATTGACTACTTACCTTTAGATCCTCTGAAATAATAACCCCTAAATCCCAACCCTCAGATGTTGAGGTTAGGACTGTATCAAATATTCTATATTCAGCCCTTGGGTTTTTACGTCCCAGGTGCATTATCTTGCACTTATCCACATTAAAACTCAATTGCCACAGCTCTGACCATTTTTTTAGTTTACCTAAATCATTTGTCATTTGGCAAATCCCCCATAGAGAAGTAATGGTTAATCTATTCAGAGACCACCGAACAGCAGTGAAAAGTTGCCGAAGTGCCCTGATGTTTGGTGGTTTCATTCGGCAGGTTTATTCAGACGAACCCCATAGGCTTTGACGTTAAAAACATTCCAGTTTTTATTCAATATCTAATAAACTGTTTATTATTTTAATCTGCAGTAAAAAAGTCTCTTTATTTATTGATTTTTTTTAGGATCTTTTAGTCATTTTTCTGGATTTTTGTTTAAGTTATAACACTGCACTGTTGAATATTTGTCTATGCTGGCACATATCACATACGTAATGATGGATTTGTGAGTGTGTGCGCTCTTAATGTGTTTACTGTTTGTTGGCATTATTTTTAATACAATACTGGGTCCACTGGGTAAATGGTGGCAGGAGGTACAGTACCATTTATATTTTTATTTTCATGGAAAAAAATAACATCAAATTCATTCAATACTGATAAGAAAATGTTTTCATCTATTAAACTGTGTCTGTTCCATTAGAATAAGATACATTATACACATCTCTATAGCATTCTATGGTCAACTAAGATTCTAACAAAGATACATGAAAACGAGAGAAATCTCAATGTATCCTTCCTGGTAAAATACTTTATAAATAAATTAATAAATAATACAAAAAATAATTGTACTGGAAACTGCAGTTTCACAAATATATGAAACAACTGAAAACGTGTAAACCAGTATTGCGTTGACCCATATATTTTATTCCCTTAGTGGAGCTTTTTCTGAAGTATACCTGGTGAAGCACAGATCCACAGGACAGCATTTCGCTCTGAAGTGTATCAAGAAGGTGAATAGCTCAAGAGACAGGAGTCTGGAAAATGAAATAGCAGTGCTGAAGAAGTGAGTATACCCACAACATCATGTTGAGTATACCCACATCATCATGTTGAGTGTGCCCACCGAGGATCTCAATCTCCGGCCCCCCAGATGTTTTCAACTACGGCTCTCGTGTTACTCTGACCACCTATTGCATTCAAAGAATTCAGGGAGTTGTAGTCCATTAACATCTGGGAAGCCGAAGTTTGAGATCACCCTATACAAACACAGTGTGGAATTACAAATTAAGAAAAAGTATTAAGGATTGATGGGTATTTATCAGTAGTTTGCAGTCATATCATGTGAATATACACTCCCATAAATGCCATCAGGATATTTCAAAATGTCAATATCTATTTATAATGTCCAACTTAGTATGCAGATTTGACCCCCTGTATACACAGAGCAATAGGGTATAATACTGTATCCTACAAACAAGCTATGTAATGTGCCCAGAACCTATGCTTTCATTTCCCCTTCGTCCTGGAAGACTTGTACAATGAACTGTAAAGATGTCTCATACCGTAGTAATTGGACCTGGATCTGCTAATGAATTGAGGCTCTGTGATGGATAAAGACTGTTGTGGTGACGTAAATGGTATTAAATTGGCAAAATCGTGTTCTAAACAATTCGCGTTTGAGTATTTCTTCATATCTTTTCACATTTCGCAAACCTATTTTTGATCTAATGTTGTTCCTTCTGTTTCTGTTCATTAGGATTAAACACGATAATATTGTGACACTTGAGGACATTTATGAGAGCTCTTCCCACTTTTACCTTGTCATGCAACTGTAAGTGATAATCCCGATAACTGCTTTGTTCAGTTGTGTTTGACGTAATTATTCAGATACTTAAAAATAATTCAAAACATAAAATAAATAACATTTCGGTAATCAATACCCTAACTGCGTATTTCAGGGTGTCTGGAGGAGAACTTTTTGACCGTATCTTAGAACGCGGAGTATATACGGAGAAGGATGCCAGCGATGTTATCCGGCAAGTCCTGTCTGCGGTCAAGTATCTTCACGACAATGGGATTGTTCACAGGGACTTGAAGGTCAGTGGAAGATACTGTCAAAGAGAGAAAATACCTTCCTACAATAGTGTCAGGATTAATTTGAACATGAAAATCACACATTAACAGATTATTCAGACAACTTATGTTTTAGAAGTCAGAGGCACTTTCACTCACATGGTCACTACTAGATGCGTCATGGTGAAGTGATGACTTTGGGAAGAATACTGAGAATGTTTTTCCAGAAGCATAATTACAAAGTTATAGAGAACTCAGTGAGAAACAAGGGGGGTGTTTGTGAGGGTCCTGAGAACGAGCAACAGCACAATGGCCTGCTCTACGGTGGGTGCCCGCTCAGGTCTCACAAACAAGGTTTTAGCTTGATTGTGCCATTACTGGGATGAATTTTCCATATGCAAATCAGCCTGCTCTCACCCAGAAAGGGTGGCCAGTGCTGATTGCCAAGGACGTCATCCCTGCACGAGAGGTGCAGCAACCCCCGACGATCGTTTCGGCCTTATTGGGCCTCGTCAGGAGGGTATAGCTGACACCCCTCTAGGCACATCAAGCAAGGGGTCCACGTCTGGATGACCCTTTACAATTACAGTGAGAAACAAGGGGGGTGTTATAGAGAACTCATAATGTCAGAGATATGGAAAGGGTTGTTTGCTATATAAAATAGGTAAGAATTTGAAAGTAAAAAGTATCAGCTGTTTTCAAAACCATTTAGTACCCACTATTGCCTAATTAACATTTATTAAATGATTTGCTATCGCGTATAGGCAAAAATAGGCCTTTTGGGTTTGATTTTAAAATCATGGGCCCTATTCTAACTTCCATTTAGCAGCTCCTTGGCATGAGTCAATGCTGCAGCATCTCGATCACTATGCAGTCAGTAACAGGCAGTCACTACGGGCAATAAAGGCTCCCAGTTACCGGTTCCATTATGATCGAGTCACTGTATCAGTAGCTCAAGCCGTAATAATAGGGAGCTGCTAAATGATATTGGCAGTGGCAGGGCACACCTCTATGGGTCTCGGCTCCAGAAATCTGGAGATCTTCTTTGAGTCAAGCACAAACCTACTTGAAAAGGGGGCGGTTGTCTGTGGTGGCGCTAATTTATATGTATAGGATTTGGGGTTGCAGCCTACAAGGTGTTGCACATAATCTCAACAAAATGTGCAAATACGATAAAGGAAACAATAAACGGTCCTAGTGGCGCAGTGGTAATTCTATAAATCACATGAACCCTGGCCTAAAAAGGCCCTCCAGGTGCTCTTACGGGAGCCTAGGATCTATATGTGTCGCCAGGAACCATCAGGTCCCGAGAGACGTACAATTGGCAGTAGAAGTGCAAATGACAATCAATGTGTAAATTCACAATACGTAGACCAGTTAATAGTAACAAAACCTAAAGACCAGTTAACATCGTGCGCCTCACCAGAGAGAAGCAGTTCCAGCCATCACATTAGGGGCCTGTGATGTTTCCCACTAAAGACCTGTTTGTGTGTGCATTTATCCCTGTGGCCCCAGGCTCTGCATACAAATGGCCAGCCAGACGGAGATAAGGGATTTTGGATTAGAGTAACTCTTTTATGCCTGGACCAGAGTTTTCTCTTGGTTGAATACAAACGCAGAAGAGGGAAGCGACAGGTGTTCCAGGAGATAGAGGTGAGGTACACACTGAACTAAGTGGTACCATCTGTTTACAAGCTGAGCCTGAGACAACTGAGGCTCCACCATTGGTGAGTGAGACTGAATAGCCATTAATTTGACTGACACTTTTACTTAATGTGTTACGCTATGGGAGCGTTGTCTCTCTGCTTGTATCTCATTTGAGGCCAACTGCAGGACAAAGAAGGGATACGCCACCCTATATCTGGTGTGAGGTGCTTCAACCCAGAGCCAGGGACACACTAGGCTCTGTAATCTGTGAGTGAGATTCTTGCTTTATTCTCACCAGAAATATACGAAACAGTCTGCACCATTATTTTTTCTTCCTTCTTTCTCCCCCTTTATAAACCACCCACTGTGGAGAGGAGCTGTAACAGTAGACCATTCATCCCTGCAACATGGCTCATACGCTGTGCAACTGGTAGCGGCCACAGCTCCGGTTTTTCTCATATTTTGCACATTTGCACGTGCACTTTACTGTGTCCTAGGACTTACCGACTTTTCAACCCACTAGAGAACTATCAGCACTTTGCGCTCCAGCGCACAATCCGTGTATGCACTTTACTGAGAAGTGGTTTTTATAAGTACATGCACTTTACTATTATATATAAATTTTTGCATGTCTTTAGGTTTTGTTACTATTAACTGGTCTACGTATTGTGAATTTACACATTGATTGTCATTTGCACTTCTACTGCCAATTGTACGTCTCTCGGGACCTGATGGTTGCTGGCGACACATAGATCCTAGGCTCCCGTAAGAGCACCTGGAGGGCCTTTTTAGGCCAGGGTTCATGTGATTTATAGAATTACCACTGCGCCACTAGGACCGTTTATTACAAACCTACTTGAGCTCTTCAAGACTCTATGTGATTTGGAATGCACAGCGATGTCAGAAGGATCCACAGAAAATCACTGGGGACTAGTTGTTCCCAGTGTTTTTGCTGCGTATAGAGAGAGGAATCAGCGGATTGCACGACCCCCCTCACTATCGGATCTGGGATAAGACTTTGATTAAGTGTTAAGTGATTTTGCAAAATCACTTAACACAGAGTTTAACACTCATTATTTCTTCAAAAACAGCTCCAGATGATCAATAACAAGCAAGGTTGGAATAGCGCATCTTTCATCCACTAGCCACAAATTTACAGCGAGGTGATTGGATACGCGATAGCAAATCATTGAATAAATGTTAATTAGGCAATAGTGGGTACTGAATGGTTTTGAAAACAGCGAGCAACCTCTCTAGTAAGTGTCCTTGGGCAAGACACCTAACGGTACATACTCGCCACCCAGGACATACTTGAAAACAAGAGAAAACTCAATGTATCCTTCCTGGTAAAATCCTTTCTCAGAAAAACAAATTGCGACTTGAGCTGTTACACTAACGACTGGAACTGATATGTATAATGGCTCCAGTGATTAGCTGAATGGCTCGATTGGAATAGGTCCCCTGGTGGTTTTTGTGGTCTTTCATTTTGCCTCCTTAACAGACTCAAATTCTACCTCTATGTCAATTTTTAATGTGACTTATTTTTTAATGATTTTATTATTTCATATTTTCGCCATAGAATATTCTTCATCCCACTGATATTGCTAATTACCATGCCATGTTTAAGAGCCCTCTGTTCTTTTTTTAAGTGTTCGCTGACTTCACTCAAACATAGCAGGTGTAGCCAATTTAATATTCTGATTTTGTGTTGTTGTAGCAGTGAGGCTCATAATTTAAAACAGATTTGTGGTTTATTAAAAAATATCCTGAAAACAGGACAAGGCATAAAAAAAATTACTTTTCTAAAGATTGTGGAAGCACAGAGAACACAAACATGTCAGATCTACTCTAATATTAGAATTGTAATAGTTATTTACACAATTACTTCAGAATGTTTCATCCTACAGTCTGTTCTTTTCCAATTGTTAGAATGTCATTGGTAATATTGCATTGGTTTTCCAAAACAATTACCATTCAGGCTATGGAAATTCATGTAGCTTAATTTGATCAATTACAGTTAAACACCCACACATGTGACAGCCTTTTCCTATCCAAGAATGATCATTTCACAATTGTATTGTGTACGGTTTGGTCCCTTCACAAATTATTGCATGTCAACATGACTGTATGGGAGTAAATACCTTTCATCAAAACATTGGAGAGGAAGCAAGAACTCAGTTCACCCCTATTCTCAGAGATAGAAAAAGGACTCCATTTACTTATACTCATTTATCTTCGTTTTAATTATCATTTTGATTTCTTTGTAGCAAACACGAAGGCAAAAAAACACCCTGAATACCCTAAATACATGAATTTAACATCTTTTTCTAAAAATATTATTTTTTTTTAAAAACAAATGATAAGGTAATTTTTTGAGATCAAATTTACACTTGGTGGGTAACAGGGCTCACCTTCTGCCGATTCTGCAAAGGCAGGCTAAAGTGTACATTTCTAACATAAAAATGTAAAAAATAGAAAATGTATTCCAATCCAACCTCTATGATTAATAATGATTGTAGTAGTCCCACTCGTTAATTATAGCAGCTCCTGTCCTATTCCAGCTGAGCTGCAAACATGCTAAACATAAGTAGCTGCCTTCTGTAAATTAACGGCACAATACTTTGTATAGGAAGTGCTAACTAGTGGGCAGCCAGAGAATAACTAGCAATGACAAAGCCCCTCGTTACTCTCATCTTGACAGCGGAAGCTACCAGCAGAGAAACACATATATTTATTTTTTACGTTTTCCTCTGTCAGGTAGTGTCAGTCCCTACCAATTATTGGAAGGTGATTAACTAATCTAACACCTCACTTGCAGTAAATCCAGTAATGGAATTTTTCATTAACAGCTCTCTATTATGAAAGAAGGCCCTAAGAAATTATTGCGTGACTGTGATACACACACACACAAAGAGTCAAGTATAGGTTAAATTGAAGTTTTGTCTTTTGTAACATACATGAATTGTCATTTTAATGCAGAATTTTGTATTATACTAGGAAAATATTATCTCCGGTGTCATCATTTACTGTTGGAGTAGGTTGGAACACACTGAGAACTAGATAAATAACATGAATGATCACGCAGTTGTAGTACCTTTTTATTTTTCTTTAGCTCCAGTGATTAGCAGGGTTTTGGATCACTGGATATTACATACATTGGAATTTTTTATTTCTTAACCAGCCTGAAAATCTACTTTACCTAACTCCTGATGAAAACGCCAAGATCATGATAACAGATTTTGGCTTGTCCAAGATGGAAGAAACTGGAATAATGTCAACGGCATGTGGCACTCCAGGTTATGTGGGTGAGTTTTACATAATACATATAGAGCTATACTACATTCTTCGTGCAAAAAGCCTCACGCAAAGTGAAAATTTTTGCGCCAAGCGTTAAACTTTTGCGCGCGCAGATCACCGCTGGAATTACAATCCTCGCGCCTTTTTTCTTACGCCGATCAATTGCGCGCCCAAACAGTACACGCACAATTGCAGGCTCAGTGCCGTCTCGCGCAAAAATCTTTGCTCGCGCAGTTTTTTGCACCCATTCAGCCACTCAAAACGAAGAAACACACCTATCAAACGCAACTGAATTGCGTCTGCCAGAGGCATCGGAGACGGGTTCTGCGTCTATGATGCAAAATGAGCACATATGCTACAGTAATAATACACACACACCTGCCATCATCCATTATATTGTTGCTGCATTCCTTTTTATGGGCTGTTTTTTTTTGGGTTAGCCAGGTTGTTCAGATATGTCGTTAGCACCAGCTTTTAGGAGTTGCTAAAATTATGCGCGCAAAGGCTATGCGGTAATTGCCGCAAAATAGATTGTAATACCATCCTCATACCAGTGCACATTCGCTTTTGTGCTCACAATGTTAAGTATAGGACGCGCGAAGTACAGTGGGTTCGTGCAGGTTCACCCGCGGTAGACGATTGCGCACGGTTGTTGCGTTGACTATGTAATACGGGATTCGGCGCAAATGGTTTTACCCCTCGCATAAATTTTTTTTGCGCCGGCGCAAACGTGTGCGTGAAGATTGTCATTTAGCCCAGAGTGAATTAACAAATATATGCACATACTATGTTTTTCCAATTGTGAAAACTTGAGTTGCTTTGACAAACACCTATTATTTCTCTTTTTATATTCTAGCTCCTGAAGTACTTGCACAAAAGCCATACAGTAAAGCTGTGGACTGCTGGTCTATTGGTGTCATTACCTATATTTTGTAAGTCGATGCTTATATTATAGTATTAAACAGACTAACAAACCAATTTAATCGCTATAAATCATGCATTATTAAGAAGTTCTCTGTCATTTGGACAGTAGACTAATGCATATTACTTTTACCTATCTTTATGGTAGAGACATTATCAAGCTCTATTTTAAAGATAAAGACCCATATTACAATCATGATGCTAAAACGGGGACGCTAAAGAGAAAAATTGCGCCTGCAGGTCTCTCCTTAGAGTCCCCTTTTTAGTGTGATATTACGGTACAGACGCTACACCAGCAGCCTGCACCGTAACATGGCGCTAAGCCTCGGGATGCTTGCGGCAGCGCTAAGCACCACCGAGAGCATCCCCTCCATGGAGTCCAAGGGACTCCCCTGAGGCTTCCGCTGCCGGGCACATGACCTGCAGGATCTCACCTCACGAGATCTGGCAAGTCAGTATAGAGATTCGCAGAGGGAGACTGCGGGACTTTTTCCTCCCGTCTCTCTCTGCTCCTGGCGGCAAGAAGAAGCAGATCAAACTGCCGTTCTCGCCGTGGGATGAGAGGTGAGTATGTGATTTTTGGTGGTTTTTTTAGCTGATGCTGATTCTGTAGAAGCGGAATCAGTTAGCACCAGCTCCTAGCTGTGGTTAACTTTTAAGTTAACCACAGCAGGACGGTAATTAGTGTTAGGACTATGTAATCCTAACGCTAATTAACACTTTGAGCTCCCCATGTTAAGCATAGGTAGTGCAAAGTACAGTAAGCTCATGCTGAAAAGTGCAAGATACAAATCGCTACCGTATTTTTTAACCCTTTAGCGCTCGGAATGTAATTTGGTCCGCCCGCGCTAGGGCAACCAAAGCTAACGTTAACGCTCACACAGCGTTCTAAGATCCGGTAGTCAGTGTGAGGTTGAGAAATTATGAGGTAACAAGAGGTAATTATGATGTCTATAACCTCTCTTTCTCTACTTTGAATATGTTGTAGGCTCTGTGGATATCCTCCTTTCTATGAGGAAACTGAATCCAGGCTCTTTGAGAAAATAAGAGAAGGAACATACGAGTTTGAATCTCCATTTTGGGATGACATTTCTAAATCAGGTATGTATGTGTGAAGGTATAACATATGCTTTTCTCAAACATCATAGTTTGAAGGTATTGCTATGAATACATTCAGATTTCATTTGGATGGGTGTTTGTAATTGCAGATGAAACGTTATGTAACGTTAATTTGGTTACGTGTTATTAAAGAGCATTTCATATCTTTCTTCCAGCAAAAGATTTTATAAACTGCCTATTGGAGAAAGACCCCAAGAAGAGATATAACTGTGAGAATGGCCTAAATCACCCCTGGTGAGTCGCAAACAAGATTCAAATCTATTTCAGCTGCCAAGCATTGGAAAAAGTAACAAGTGATGATGAATCTGAAATAAACAACAAAAAAACAACTATTCGCCTGCTTCAGATCAGGAAAGAATTAGCACTTGATAAATCAATTTTAAATCTTCCGCCACAGTTTTTTATCTGGAGTTCCCAATGCCGCAGGGAATGTAAATCAATCCTGAAAGACAGTGATGCCTTCATTTCCAGATTTCATCTTGTTATGACTGTACTCATGTTATGATTGGGCTCAAGTTGGCATTTCATGGCTAAATTAGTTGGGGCTAAATTACGATCTTCGCTTTAAAACGCGGGCGCAAGGGAGGAAAAAACTGCGCCTGCAGTTTTCTCCCTTGCGCCCTCGTTTTAACCCTGGATTACAATGCAGGCGCGAAAAATGCTGCCTGCATTGTTATCACGGGGTAAAATCAGGGATACTCGCGGCAGCGCTGAGCGCAGCTGCGAGCATCCACTCGATGGAGTCCATAGGACTCCATCGAGTTCCCCCCTGCCGGTCACATGACCTCGCCTCGCGAGATCCGGCCGGTCCGCGTAGTGATACGCAGGGAGAGACTGGGGGGATTTTTTCCCCCAGTCTTTCCCTGCTCCCGCCGGCCGGAGGAGGCGGTTGGAGCCGCGGTCCTCGCCGCGGGACAGAGGGTGAGTATGTGTTTCATTT
This sequence comes from Leptobrachium leishanense, assembly GCA_009667805.1. Classification (NCBI taxonomy): domain Eukaryota; kingdom Metazoa; phylum Chordata; class Amphibia; order Anura; family Megophryidae; genus Leptobrachium; species Leptobrachium leishanense. Next base: position 140,170,291 of record CM019064.1, on the reverse strand, counting down.
TTTAATTTTTGAGGCTGATGTTAACGGATTCCACTTCTGCAGAATCCGTTAACACCAAGTCCTGGCTGTGGTTAACTTTCCGCTAACCAGAGTCAGACGTTAATCAGTGCTGGGACTTTGTAATCCTAACGCTGATTAACACTTTGCGCTTCCTATACTTAACATGGTGAGTGCAAAGTGCAGTAACCTCGCACTGAAAAGCGTAAGGTACCAAACGCAAACGGGTTTCTTAACCCATTTGTGTTTGGATTGTAATATGCAGTAACCAGCGCAGCAAATGTTAATGCTCACGCAAGTGAGCGTTAATGTTTGCGTGAAGAATGTAATTTAGCCCTTGGTATTTCATGACTATGTGCTCGATTTAATTCTATTGGCAAATAAATTCTATTCTTTTTCGAAAAGATATCGGGTGCTTGTTTGATTCAGTTGTAAAAATTCGTCCAGTTCCGACATTCGAAAAATGCCACTGATCCGAAAAAAGTTTAGCCAATAAAACACCAGCATCAGATTTGTGCCTTTAAACGTGTCTATTAGAAAAATCCAATGTTTAAAAAATATTTCAAACTTATTCCCTTTATTTTTGTGCTTGAAAAATCAATTTATCCATTCCTTTCAGCATTTGAAATTCTCGGCAATCTGCATACCGATACTGTTGAAATTAATAGATAAATTGCCGATATTTCCATTGAAAAGTAAAGCAGCAAAAGCTGATATTAAAAATCTAAATTGTGTTGGGATTAGAGATGCCAGTAAACCCACATTTGAATCTCCTGAACTGAAAAATGGTCAAAAATCAACGAAAAAGGTCCCGGTTTTATCTATTGGGTCTTATTAAATAGTCCTATGTTTATATGGCTTACCAATAACTCCTATGGGGTTTGTTTATACCTCTCCCTTCGTTGCCCTTCTCTTGAGCCTTGAATTGTCTATATTTTTACGTCTTTAAAGGGAGATCTGCATCCATATTGTATGCGGATTACTTGAGAGCAGCTAGTTGAGCTACAACTCCGATGGTTCATGCTTGTGTGGACTAATGAATACTATGGCTGCAGTTTTTCAAACGCTGGTTAACATACCGGTTGGCTATCTCCACGACATGCACTCAGATAATTTGTTTGTTACATTTACCAAGGACTGAATTGGTGGCAAATTACATTTTTTAGGGAAAAATCAATTTCATGTTACAATATGCAATTCCCGTTACAGCTCTCCACCAGTACCAGTACCGGCTGGGTGGAGTAGAGTTAACATCACTGCTCTATAACCGTAGAGACCCAGGTTCAAATCCCAGCAAGAGCACCTCTCCAGTAAGTGTCCTTGGGAAGACACCTAAAGGTACATACATGCCAACCAGGACATACCGTACTTGAAAACGAGAGAAATCTAAATGTATCCTTCCTGGTAAAAATACTTTCTCAAAAAATTCAAATTCCAATTTTATTATTTGCGAATAACCCTTATAGTTTAAATTATTATTATACTTTATTATATAGCACCACATATTCCGCAGCGCTTTACAAGATCAGTGTACAAGGAGTTGACACATTTGAGTACCACACATGGATGATGACCTGATTCAGGGGGATCCTGTTCCCAAGGGAACTTACAATCTATGAGATGTACAAGTATTTTGTGAGGTAGGCGCAACCATATCGTTAGGTGCGCAAGGATACTCGCTGGCGGCGTCTTCTGATTGGGATAAAGTCATCTTTCTGTGATTGTAGTGATGATCAGTAACCTGGTTGTTAGGTTGAACCCGCTTCTTGTAAAGTCGAGACTTCTCCACAGTTTTACCGGAGAGATGTGCCGAACGGGACCTTGAGTTGCTTCTCCACGGTTGAAGGGTGGAGATGTTACCAGACTTCACAGCCGATATTGGGCCATATTACATAGTTGGTGCTAACTTAACTAGAGCTGTTGTAAACTTCCCAGAGCCATTATAGCCTATGGAGGTTTTAAGTTTACAACAGCTCTGGTTAAGTTAGCACCAACATTGTAATACTGCCCATTGTGTGGTAGGCAAGTATGTACCATTGGGTGTCTTGTCCAAGGACACTTACTGGAGAGGTGCTCTGGCCGGGATTCAAACCTGTGTCTCCACGGTTATAGAGCAGTGATGTTACCTCTACTCCACCCAGCCGGTAAATATCCTATCATGGCCATCAGATATTGACTAAACAGTAGTCGTCTTTATAATCCTGCATATATTATGCAGTGTGCTAGAGGATATGCCGGCATTGTATATATAATATTAGTAATATGTCATGCATAGAAAAGTCCAAAAATACTTTTTATATATTTATAATATTTTATGTTTTTGTCAAATGTAGGATTGCTGGGAACACTGCTCTCCACCGAGACATCTACCGATCAGTGAGCTTTCAAATCAAGAAGAACTTTGCTAAAAGCAAGTGGAGGGTGAGTCATTTGCAATGCCTGCTGTTTAAATAAAAGTGATATTTAAAACATGAGATGAATGACAGCAATTCAAACGATTCAAAAATGGCTAAGAATCATTTTTATTTCCTTGCAAGGATATATAACAACTTAAGAATACCGAAATTCACAGACCTATTTATTTGTTCAAGTTTTGGACGAATATATAAAGCATTAGATTGGAGTCACATTGCTTTTCTTTGCTAAGAAACATTAGGTAAGACAGGAAATATTTATGGATAACAGCCTGGTTGTAATCTGCTGGGACTTATGTGGGGAATCCAAACATAATTGAAATGCCGAAAAGACTGCGCGTGAACATAATTAGCAGAGGTGGTTCTGGGAATTGTCTGCCATTCAAATAGTATACAAGACTGTTATTTCATTTTGTATTCTAGACATTTGAGACGAGAGAGACAATTTTGATTCCCATAACAGTCATTTACTTATAAATTGTGAATCATCCAAATTTTGAGCAATTTGTAGATTGACCTGAAACATGAATCAACAAAAGGACACATTGAACAATGAACCAAAAATGAATCACGTGGAATGATTTTCATTTGTGCCATTTATTTCTGTTATTGTTGATGTAGCCAGACGTTCATTTTGCAGATGAATTACACTAAATTGAGCCCCCTGCTCCCAACCCACATACACCATCACCAATGGCTAACATGAAAAGGGTTCAGTCAGAGCAGGTGGGCTGTTGGACCTCCTCTGACTTAACTCCTAATCTGCCAGTCAAGAGGTAGGGATACAAAGGGTTTGGAGGTCACCAATATGTATTCATTTTGGACATATTTCACAGACCAGGTAACGTGTGTCAATAGCAGGTGGGCAGCCAGCAACCCACCCACTCTGATAAAGCATCAACCACTAATTTGATGTATGGTAATGACAGATTACAAGCAGCTAAATGACGTAACAAAATATTTTCCCAAACTTCAAATCAACAATCCAATGAAATTCAGATGAGTCAAACTAATCATAATTTTTGCATTGAGAATTGGCTTTTTAGCCAATAGTTGTACACAGTGATGTGTGGTCAGAACTTTCCATTACTCCTTCTCCATAGCATGCTCTGCCAGAAGCATTGCTCGCAATCTTTTTTATGATATACTTTATATATTTGGTATACATTAAGCCTAAAGATGGCTTTGTATGACTCCTGCAAATGAATGCATTAAACTACAGAGTGTACTGAAGATTGTATTTCTTCTGTCAAACTAACAGGGTTATTCAAAGAGAGGTGAAAAGCAGGAGAATGACTGAAGAATGGAAAATTCTAGGTCAAACATCCAAACCATAAAAATTCTCCCATTCATCTCACTTTCCAAATCGGCTATTTTGACCTAGAATTTTCCATTCCCCAGTCATTCTCCTGCTTTTCACCGCTCTTTGAATAACCCTGTAAATTTCTCTCAAACACTTCCTAAAAAGTTTATTTTGTATCTTTTCAGCAAGCATTTAATGCAGCAACAGTAGTTTATCACATGAAAAAGATGCATATGACAAATAGTCAGAACAGCTCAAATGCATCCATGGATGTAAAGAATGGACTCCCAACCATCAAAGTTTTGGATGCTACAAGACCAAACAGTCCTAATGTCAACATGGAGGAGAAAAATATTCAGGAAAAAGACTTGTTGCACCCATCTATATCCTATAAAATATCTCCTAGTTGTATGGCAGCAGTACTACCTTGCAGTAGCACATATGTAGACCAGAAGTCGGACACAAAATCAAAAGATCAAAGAATCAGCAAGCCAACTGATGCACCTCTGTTGAATCCTGCTGACTCAAACTCTGAGCGGGTCAACTTTACCAACAGAAATTATGCCCTGGCAAGACCAAATGATGTACTGCAAGTTGCCCAAAAATCAAACCAGGAAGCCCAGATCTCCACTTCAAGTTCCAGGAAACCAGCACCTAAAGGAATTACTCAGAACAGTGCTACCCAAACCAGCCCAGTGCGCCACATAACCATGGAGCAAAACCAAGCCTGCTTTACAAAGGATGGACATTCACAAACAAATCCTGTTTCTAAAACACAGAAGAATCAGACATCCAAGACTACCAGTGGAGTTAAGACTGTACATACAGAGACACGGGTAAAAGAGCAGTGTCCCAAACACATTTCTCAATCCCTAGATCTCCCAACTCCACCTGAGCCTAAAAAAGAAGTAAAAAGAAGTTCATTACAGAAAGCCCCATCTACTAATACTAATCCCAAAAAATCATCAGTTCCACTCGATTGCTTTACAACACATAGCTCCCAGAAGCCCCCTCCACAAATATCACCGGTTTCTCTGAAGACAGCAGAGCAAGAAGCCGGTTCCTTAAAGACCACTTCCAAGAAAGTCAATGCCCAATCATCGGTGCAAGAAAAAGCATCCAAAAAGTCTTCCCCCACAAAGAAATCCACACTAGATTATGACATTTTGTGCATGGAGATCCCTCAGTGTAGACCCTTGGACTTATCTAATGGAAATGGAAAGACTGATAAGATTCCAGTTCCCACTAATCTATTTGTAGCTAGCGGGGTCTCAGAAGAGACCTATGAAAAAGGCAAACCAATATCCTGCTCTGAAACTGGAATGCTAAAGAAAGCTCACAAAAAGCAGTAAGTTTGCTTCATTTTATGGTTTTGCAATTTTGAAATGTGTCTTTGTCCAAAATGATAAAACCAGTAAAAGTGCATGTGCAAGATTGTGCTTTAAACAGTGATTCGGTTCTATGTGATACATAGATTTACTTTTTTAACCACAAGGTTCAGGTTCAAATTACGGTTTTATCACTCTACACACCTTAAGCTGGTTTGCTTAGATCTTGGTGACATATACACAAGTTATAAATGAATCAAATGAATCAATGTTGATTATTCAAAAGAGATACGAATTGTGGCCGAAAGGTAACCGAACGCTGAAATTCAGCGTACAATTACCTTTCCTGGCCATTCGGCTATCCAGAGAGCAGGCAGCTCGCCAAATGTTGGCGAATTGCCTGCACATACGGTGCCTGTTCGAGGGCAGTGAAATCCCCATAGAGAAGCAATGCTTCGTCTATTCAGAGAACAAAAACCAGCAGTGAAAGGTTGCCGAATTGCCTTGCTGTTCGGTAGTTTCATTCGACAGGTTTATTCAGGCGAATCCCATAGGCTTCAATGTTAAAAATATTCCCGTTTTAATCCAATATCTAATAAACCGATGATTATAATATTCTGCAGTAAAAAGTCTCTTTACTTACAGATTTTTTAGGATCTTTTAGGCATTTTTTGTGATTTTTTGTCTTTTTTAAATCGTTTTTCTTTTTTCTGTAACAGCCCTTTTTATTATCATTCCTTGGATCTTATATGTAAATTTCAGACATTTTCATTCTGTGGTTTCTTTGCAAACTGCGTTTCACTTTTTCAAACATTCAAGCGGGATTTTTTGGGGGGTTTTTTCACTTCATTCGTCTGCGGTGTCAGGTTTTCCCAGCAGCTGCTCTGCGCTATGATCGGCGGCTGCTCGGGTTTCTCTGCCGTGTTCGGCGGGGTTAATCCAGATGTTTTTTCAGGTTTCGTTGTTCGCCGGGTTTTACAGTGAGTTTTCGTCGGGTTTGCAACGACTTTTCCCTGCACTACGACGGCCCTGTGGTGCTTGCCGAATACACCGCAGCGTCGCCGAAATGGGATCGCCAAATCACACCGAATTGAAGAGAACGAAAAGTCACCGAGCGTGCAGTGAATTTTCGATTCTCTTTGAATAACCCTGAATATCTATTATATCAATCATTGTTTAATTTCTATCAGGGTTATTCAGAGAGAGGTGAAAACCAGGAGAATGACTGGAGAAGTGAAAATTCTAGGTCAAAATAGCCGATTTGGAAAGGGAAATAAACGGGAGAATTTTTCTGGTTTAGCTATTTTGACCTAGAATTTTCACTTCTCCAGTCATTCTCCTGGTTTTCACCTCTCTCTGAATAACCCAGTATGACTTTTGTACTCAGTGACATTTTGATGCATTTTTATTAAAATTTGTCATTTTAAATAAGTATATCATCAGGAGAGAGACGTTTAAAATAACACTACGTTATATAACTTGGCTATGAGCAGTTTTGGTTTGTGCTGTACTAGATATTCCAATGTTTAAATCTTAACACAAACCTTTATTCATTAAAGTAGAAAGAAAAATTCATTCATATTTTTTATATGAAAGCCAAAAATCTGAGACCCCTTGGTAAAGTTTAACAATTTTCAACAATGAAATGAGATTGCATAATATCAAGAACTTTTGTTAGTGTGTTATTATTATTCTTTATTTATAAAGCGCCAGCATATTCCGCAGCGCTGTACAATGGGCACAGTATAGACAAGGTTACAATACATTGAACAACGATTGACAAACCAGTACAGGAGGAAACAAAGGCTCTATTCCCGTGGGAACTTAAAATCTAGAAATAGATATTCTACAGTCTAGATATTAGATATCCTGCAGTCTATCATGGGAAGAGGTGATGCGGGGAGAAGCTAGGCGCAGGTCGCTGTTTGACCTTAGGGAGCGGGCTGGGGTGTATTTGATTAATGAGGACAGGTAGTGGGGAGCTGAGTTAGTGAGAGCTTTGTAGGTCAGGGTAAGGATTTTGAATTTAATTCTGCAGTGGATGGGGAGCCAGTGAAGGGACTCGCAGAGACAGAGCGGCGGGTGAGGTGAATAAGCCTGACAGAGGCATTTAGAATGACTTGTAGAGGGGAGAGAGGGAGGCCAACTAGGAGATTATTACAATAGTCAAGTTGGGAGATTACAATGTATGCAAGGATGTACAACACAGCAAAGTCTCCATTCAAAATATAGTTAAAGTAAAATATAAAAAAGACATAATACACTAATGGAAAAATTGCTAAACATGTTGCAGCGCATGATATTGTGATAGTAGAATAGAAGACAAGGGTTACTATAATAATATAGATCAAGGTTCAATATTGATGGTGGAATAACCGGATCTATGAAATAAAGCTTTTCATATGGTGAAATATCTATCAGGTCTATTCTGTAAAGGTGAAACTCAGGAGAATAACTGGAGAAATTAAAATTGTAGCTGGGTTATTCAAAGAAAGGTGAAACTCTGGAGAACTTTTGGAGAAGTGAAAAGTCTAGGTCAAAATAGCCAAACCAGAAAAATTATCCCATTTATCTCACTTTCCAAATCGACTATTTGGTCTATATATGGTTCTCTTCGCCTGCCAGTTCTCCTGCGTTTCACCTTTTAGTGAATAGACATGTATGTGTATTATATAATAGTTTGGCACAGCACAGCCACTAAACAAAAACCAATGCAACAAAAATATGGAAAATTTGCATTTAAACTAATGTTCTATTAAAATATGTATTTGATATCATTGCATACGAATAACTTGAAGGAGTTTGGCAGGACCTCTCTGAATAGCCCTGTCTGCCAACCAGTAGACTCCTCCTTCACTTACAACAAAAAACAGCACTTCCATATATGCTGCGGGTAGTGGTGCAACATAGAAGGTGGCTGGCTAGAGTACACAGCATGCACTATTCAAAAAGAAACACACCAGCACACTTTTCATCCAAATCCTCCTGCAAATATGTCCCTATTTAATCATGCCCTGATGTCGTTTTGACACTGGTTAGCCCCAAGAACTGAAAGGTTGTCCAGTGAACAATGACTCACAGCCTTCAGGGTGAAGACGAGACCATTGTATTGATGGGCTTTCCTTTTGACTGGGGTTAGCCAAAAGAGAGAAAGGTGGGACATACCGGCTGGGTGGAGTAGAGATAACATCACTGCTCTATAACTGGAGACACAGGTTCAAATCCCGGCAAGAGCACCTCTCCAGTAAGTGTCCTTGGGCAAGACACCTAACGGTACATACTCACCACCCAGGACATACTTGAAAATGAGAGAAATCTCATTATATCCTTCCTGGTAAAATCCTTTCTCAAAAAAATAAAAATATGACCACTTAACCTGACCATGGAAATTAGTTTATCTAGAACTTCCTTCTAAAGACATTGGAGTAACTCTTTGAAGTTTGCAAAAGGAAACCTTTCGCTGTCTTCACTGAGCAAGCAGTCTAGGTCAGGATTGGTTATGGGCATGGCTATCCAATGGGCTGCTCATTCAAGGAGAAAAAAAGACCTTACGACTTCTAGTGGTAGCTCTGAAGTCATATTAATTTGTCTAAATGGAATATTTCTGCTGGTTGAGCCACATTTTCCTAAAGTATTTCCTTTCCATATGTTTGTCTTGTTTTCTGTGTAGCCAGTTGGCGGCTCTATGATTGATGACTGCTATTATTCTAAAGTACTGCTGTTTCTCAGTTGTGCAGGTTATGTAAATTCCAATACTCTTTTCACAGGCACTTTATGAATGCCCCAAAAGGGACAAACTACACGCATTGTGGCAGCGGACAGACGGGGGTTTGCTCAATCATGTGATCAGCGACTGTGATTGGAGGCAAAACACTTCATTGTAAGTTGAGCATCAGTCTATAGACTAGTAGACTGCATATATAAATAGATATTCTGACATTATGTACGTCCAAGTTTATATAAATATATTAGGGATAGGGAATATCGGTGGCTGATATTTAGGAAATTATAAATATCGGTATCGGCTTTTTGTTTGCCGATATTGACGATAATTGGCCACTTTGGCTCACTGCAACTGCGATATGCAAAGTCTCACAGATCAGACCTGATCTGAGGCTTCTCCCACAGCATGCTGACATGTTGGATGTCAGCCCTTGTTGTAGGACTTGCCTTGCTCACTGACGATAATGCACATGAGTGTGATGACAAGTGAAATGGGGCGTCCCTGACATCTTGCAGTGAATTCCCTATACTGAGACACTGGGGTGTTTTGAACCCCTGTATATCTTGCAGCAGGGGCTCTCAACCTTGGCCCTCCAGATGTTTTTGAACTACATTTCCCATGGGTCTCTAAGAACCTTATGAGTAGCTGAACGTCATGGTAGATGAAGTTACAAACCATCTGGAGGACCAAGATTGCCAACACCTTACCAACATGGTCATACGAGGTATTACTGCAAAGGCTGGAGTCTAGACACTACCATGTTGTTTGTGTAAAAAAAAAAAAAAATCTATCTATACATGTATTTATTTTTTAAATTGATTAAATAAAGTGGACATGGTGCGATGTTTAAAATGTTATTAAACATATTCAGGTAATGGCATAATATCATATTTGTGTTGTTTTTTCACAACTTTTAGGCCCCTATTACATTCTTCGCGCAATTTCATTCGCGCAGCGCAAATTTTTTTGCGCGCATCGGCCGGCGTTATCGCGCGAAACTTAACGGAGTATTCCGATCCGAACGCTTTTTCTCATCCGTCCGAAAATAACGTTTGTAAAAATGACGCGCAAAATGAAGAGTAATACGCACGCAGTAACGTAGCACACGTAAATCAGTGTGCGGACTGTTTTTTTCGCTGGATTCAGCCAATCAGGATTAAAACCTTAATTGACATCAATTTACCTTAATTGACTCACTTAAATTTTTGTGCCTGTCAAAGTAAATCTGAGTATACATGCTGCAGCAATAAAACGAATATGCACAAATTCACAATTTTTTTGTTTGGGTATGTGTAGAATGTGTAACTATACTGTGCTGTATTTCTTTTCATGCTGGTGTATTTCGTTTCGGCCAGAACGTTCCAATTTGCAGTTACCACCAGCTTTTCAAAGACGTTAAAATTATGTGCGCAAACGTCGTTCGTAAGAAGATGCGCATCGATTGTAATACCATCCGCATACCAGCGCATGAACGAATTTGCGCTCACAATGTTAAGTATAGTAAGCGCACAGTTCATCACGCTCGCGCAGATCTATCCGGGTTAAACGATAACGCGCATCGTTTGTAATACGACGTTCTGCGCAAAGGGTTTTGCCACTCGTGCAAATGCGCATTTGCGCGCAAATGAAAATGCACGAGGAATGTAATAGTGTTCATGTCACGGTCAGCCACAATGGCGGTACCCGGCATGCGCCAAGTAGGGCCCAGGTATGAGTAAAAGCCGCTATATGCAGAGATGCGTGACACAATGATCTAGGATACGTGAATAAACCACAGGAGACACTGGGGACCTCTGGGGACCTCTGCACTGGGGACCTCTGCACGGCTATACCGAAGGAGCCCTATACTGATAGATCGGTCCTTAGAGTGGCCGAATCTGCACTAATAGAAAAAGGTTACCTTGTAGCCGTGCAGAGTCCTGGGGAAAACACAGATACCTGAAGGAGTTATACTCAACAACTTGCAGGGAAGGACTTCAATATACAAAATCGTGGTCAGCAGGGACACACAACAAAACAATAAATCAACATGCACAGTACAGCTAGGGATGTCCAAAAGAGTCGTCAGTAAATAAGCCAAGAGTCAAAACCAAATCGTATACCTTGAGCCAAAGCGGGGATACAGCACCAGAGAAAATCCGTCAGCCAGGCCAGAGGGTCAATACCAGGAAGTCAATCAGAACATGAAACTCAGACAATGGGGAAACACTGAAATAGAACTAGGACAGAATAACAGGGAGCTCTCAGGAACAAAACAGTAGCTGAAGTGAACCAGGATGCAAGAGCCTGGTGATATGGGCCCATGGCTTTATATATGGGGGTAATCAGCCCATATCACCAGCAGAAGCTCAATGAGCTATGAACTTAACCCCTGAGCTGCATGTCAGGGAAAGCAGCACAGGGAAACACATGGAAACACAGACATAAGGAATACAGAGGGCAGGAAGACAGGGTTGGAACGTGGGAATGTGACAGTAGCCCCCTCCAAAAAAGGTGACCTCAGGGCACCTACAAAAATCCAAAAACAAGACACACTCAGTCTTCCGAGTCGTCTGAATCCTCAGCAAAAGTCTCCATGAGACTAGGGGAATCGCTGGAGCACAACCCAGTGTGCCTCCCGGACTAGTAACCCAGAAGGAGTCCTCACAAAACCCTCAGGAACATTCTTCCATTTGGAAAACATTTTACCAACCAGACTTCCTGATTGCTGAGATTCCTCAAGGTAAGCTAGGAGTACAGCCTTATCAGACTCGGAAAGGAGCGTGATATTCTCGGACCCTGGGCGAAGAGTGGCATCCTCAGACCCAATGCGACTGGGGTTTTTCACCCTCTTTCGTCTCCTCTTAGAGCGGGACTTGAGAGGGGTAAACCTATCACAGGACAAGACACTGGAGGAACCACTGTGGGACATGGGCACAGTGGGAGTGCAATGAGGCTCTGGAACCGCTGACACACAGCTTGACTGGGTTTCTGGAACCGCTGACACACAGCTTGACTGGGTTTCTGGAACCGCTGACACACAGCTTGACTGGGTTTCTGGAACCGCTGACACACAGCTTGAGACTGGCACCGCTGACACACAGCTTGAGACTGATTTAACTGGAAGCTTGCCAGCCACAGGCGTGACAACTTCACTGTCAGACAAAGGCAACATGATTGCGCTGCTACTCTCCATGATTGCAGGTTTCCCGCTGGATAACATCAGGGCTCGAGTCGAGCGGGAACGGCGTTCCCGCACTTCTCCCACAGCGGGAACGCTGCGGGAACGCAGCGTTCCCGCTGTGGCCCGAGCGCTTTAGCAGGCGGCCGCCGCACATTGCCGGCGGCCGCGTGCTTCCTGTTAGAACGGCCGGTGACAGGAAGTGGAGCTGCTCGCCTGGCTGTTTCATAGATCCCAGGCGAGCGGCTGCACTTCCTGTCAGCGGCCGCTGAAGCAGGAAGCGCGCGGCCGCCGGCAATGTGCGGGAGGAGCATCAGAAAAGCAGCAGAGGTGAGCTGGGCTGGGGGCATTATCCATGAGACCTGGGGGCAGTATCCATGAGACCTGGGGGCAGTATCCATGAGACCAGGGGGCAGTATCCATGAGACCAGGGGGCAATATCCATGAGACCTGGGGGCAGTATCCATGAGACCAGGGGGCAATATCCATGAGACCTGGGGGCAGTATCCATGAGACCTGGGGGCATATCCATGAGAGCTGGGGGCATTATCCATGAGAGCTGGGGGGGCATTATCCATGAGAGCTGGGGCAATATATACCCATATGAGCTGGGGCAATTATATCCAAGTGAACTGGGGAAATATATCCATATAACCAGTGCTGTGTATATTATTCTTGGGGTTCAGTGCTGTGTATGTTATTCTGGGGGCTCAGTGCTGTGTATATTATCCTGGGGGCTCAGTGCTGTGTATATTATCCTGGGGGCTCAGTGCTGTGTATATTATTCTGGGGGCTCAGTGCTGTGTATGTTATTCTGGGGGTTCAGTGTTGTGTATGTTATTCTGGGGGTTCAGTGTTGTGTATATTATTCTGGGGGTTCAGTGTTGTGTATATTATTCTGGGGGTTCAGCGCTGTGTATATTATTCTGGGGGCTCAGTGCTGTGTATATTATTCTGGGGGCACAGTGTTGTGTATATTATTCTGGGGGTCTGTGCCTGGATAGATATATATATATATATTATATATAAAATGCGTTAGTCCAGTTGCCACAATCACGAGTATACCTGTACGTAGTGATACCTTTCACTGATCAGTATAGTTTCCAGTTTACACTCTTGAAAGCTTGTCTTTTAAATGTAACGTTAACCCAATAAAAATGGTATCACCGGCACGCACTACTATACTCGTGATATATATATATTTTCTTCAGGTAATGGGGGTTGTGGAATTAGTGGGTGAGTTCCCTTACTTTTTTTCCCAGGACTTGACCCCTGGGACATGATTGCGGTATCCCCACCAAACTCCTTGGTTGTGACCCCATCGCCAGACCCCATAATTGCGGCCTTGCCACCTGGCACTATGAGTGCGGTGGGTGATGCAGATAAGCGTACAGCCCCACAGGTAATACAGCCTGTAACAATCTTACGCCCTGGACCACCATTTGGGTGTCTGGCCATTTGGCGAGGCCACATACAAGAGGTATTAATGGGAACAACCTCCATGGCTTCATCCTCTGACTCCCTGGCCGAGAAGGAGTCAAACTCCATTTGTGCCTCGGGATCAGGAGGGGAATACTCGACTGGGTCTGATATGTCAGTTACCCCCTCCACAGACCTGGTTACCCCTGGAAGGGCTCTCCTAGGCCTGGACGGTAAAGGGGGTCTGACCTTGGATACATGGCAGGGTCTGATGCCATCTGACCCAGTACGGGGCCTGGCACCATCTGACCCATCGTCAGAATATTCAGCAAGGTCATTAACATCAGTTGCCCCCTCCACAGGTCTGGTTACCCTAGGAAGGGCTCTCCTAAACCTGGATGGTACAAGGGGTCTGATTACCTTGGATTTATAATGGGACCTGGCTTTGGTGACCCGACTGTGGGTCGTGGGCACAGCGGGCACTTTGCCAGCCTCAGCGCACACTAGCATCTTGCCAGCCTCAGCACGCACTGGCATCTTGCCAGCCTCGGTGTGAACTGGCATCTTGCCAGCCTCGGCGCGCACTGACTTGAGCGGGTACCATGATATAAAATGCAATGAACTGGCACAATAGAAACAGAGCTTGTCAGTTCGCCTTCTATTCATTTCCTCAGGGGAAAGCGGACCATGTACCCTGCTTTCTAGAACAGCTTGATCATTAGAAACGAGAAAAGCTGTGTCCATTAACCCCTTCTACTTACACATGAAATCACCAAACAGGTGCAGCATGGATTCAAACAATTTACGCAACTCTGCGGGCTTTGTGGTTGGCTCTTGCATTATGTCACGGTCAGCCACAATGGCGGTACCCGGCATGCGCCAAGTAGAGCCCAGGTATGAGTAAAAGCCGCTATATGCAGAGATGCGTGACAATGATCTAGGATACGTGAATAAACCACAGGAGACACTGGGGACCTCTGCACGGCTATACCGAAGGAGCCCTATACTGATAGATCGGTCCTTAGAGTGGCCGAATCTGCACTAATAGAAAAAGGTTACCTTGTAGCCGTGCAGAGTCCTGGGGAAAACACAGATACCTGAAGGAGTTATACTCAACAACTTGCAGGGAAGGACTTCAATATACAAAATCGTGGTCAGCAGGGACACACAACAAAACAATAAATCAACATGCACAGTACAGCTAGGGATTTCCAAAAGAGTCGTCAGTAAATAAGCCAAGAGTCAAAACCAAATAGTATACCTTGAGCCAAAGCGGGGATACAGCACCAGAGAAAATCCGTCAGCCAGGCCAGAGGGTCAATACCAGGAAGTCAATCAGAACATGAAACTCAGACAACGGGGAAACACTGAAATAGAACTAGGACAGAATAACAGGGAGCTCTCAGGAACAAAACAGTAGCTGAAGTGAACCAGGATGCAAGAGCCTGGTGATATGGGCCCATGGCTTTATATATGGGGGTAATCAGCCCATATCACCAGCAGAAGCTCAAGGAGCTATGAACTTAACCCCTGAGCTGCATGTCAGGGAAAGCAGCACAGGGAAACACATGGAAACACAGACATAAGGAATACAGAGGGCAGGGAGACAGGGTTGGAACGTGGGAATGTGACAGTTCAGAATATTGGCACCAGATACCGGCTATCAGCTCTGAAAAAATGATATCGTTCTATCACTAAAATATATATTTTACTTTTGTCTTGCAGAATGGCTGCACTTTCAGTTGTGCATTGAAGCTAAACATTGTTCATGCTTCTGAGGGGAAGCATAAGAAACTTCCGATCATTTCCTTGTTTTGGGAACGACGTTTGAAAAACGTGGAGGTTTTTGATGGACAAGGCCGCGGTTTTGTCAGGCTGGAGCTTGCTTTCTTATAACAGATGCATCAATCCTGCACTCCATATGCCTGGCTGCTACATCCTAAACCAGCGCCTTTGAACAATCAACAGGAGGACACAAGCTGGTGGTCAGCCACCACTTTTCTTTGTACAAATATATTTACATCTGTAAATATTTTGCTTTGGTTACCACGTGTTTGAAGGTGTAGCATTCCGTCATTTGTGTTACATTGTAAAGTTTACTGATTATTTCTGGCTTTTCCCAGTCATATGAAGCTCAAAGAATCCTTTCAATGTAAACCGAGGTCTGTCGTAAACACTTGACTTGGAGGTTGGCATCCAAGTTGTCAATTATCAGTAGAGTCGACCATTGCTGAACTTTTCCTAAGAAGAAATGATGAGCGTCTTTCTGAGATATAGCGTTATCAAGACTCATTCATGCTTTGAAACCCAGATTAATGATAATGTAGAACAAAAATTAACTACTATACATTTAATTAGAATTTATTTTTTGGAATGTATAGTCCATAACTGATTTATACTCTAAATCATCACAAAAAGGGCTGTGAGATGTTTGGTTGTGGAAATGAAAAATCGTAGAAGTTGCACTTGAACAACGAGGCCTATTGTCAGTCATCAATATCGTTGGTGGTCAATTTTCTTAATTCTGCATAATGGGATTTGGGCATTTGTTAATCTTTTAGAAAAAAAAATGAAAAATACTGCTGTTTTGCATGTTAATATTTTATATATTCTACTCATAGTTGAGTCATGTATTAAAGAACGTAATGATTAGAAATGAATACATCTGATTCCAATTTTGCGATATTGTGATATCATCGCTTATGTATTCTACTTTGACTAGGTTTGTTTTGTCTTTCTGTTTTGTTTTTGCCATTTGGAGTGTAAACATGCCACTGTTCCATACAACAAATGGATGTAAGATAAGTGAATATATAAGACATGCGAGCAGGACTGTTTATCCCATGACTCACACTGCTTTGTTTTAAGTCATTTAAGCGAAGAGATTACCTTGCCATATGCTTATGTAAATATGAATGCACCAAGCTGATCCAGCTTCTGTATTAAAGTTATTAATAAACTTTTTTATTACAAAGAAAACTGTGGGTGTTCAATGCAACGGCGCACCTAATGCATGCGGTAATTACCTTTTATTTTCTGAATCTGAAGGGTTTCAGGCTTTCTCCTGCTTAATAAATAGGGCTATTGTGTCCGTGCTTTCACCTGTTTCTTTTCAAATTGTATATTTTTCTCTAGAATAATATAAAAGTACTTGCCTAACCATGTGCGGAACCATAGTAAACCACAGAACAATCTCAGCGGTAGTTATTATGCGTCATACATATGAATTTTATTCGAGCCAATCATCTGCTGGATGAAACAGTACATTTTTATCTCAGCTGGATGAAGAGTTGCAGGGATCATTTTTTTTTTTTAATACATATACGTGGCTGCCCGCATGCTTAGCACTCAAACACGGTTTGTGTGTGATTATAGCAATGAAAACCTTATTTTCAGTATAAATGGTTTCTAATCCTGCTGTATTATTTATTAAATTCAAGAAAAGCAGAGCGTGCAGCATGGATGCAAGTCACAGGATGCTGCAGGGCGATTTTTTTTATTTCTTATTTCCTTTTTTTTTTGTTAGTTTAATTGTAAATTTATTTCAGTTGCGATTCCTTATTTTACTAATGAGTAAGGAGCTGTTTTCAATATCTACAAGTTGCCTCGCCCTATCATACTCTCCCCTGATCTTCAGGCCTTCAAGAAATCCTTCAAAACCCATCTCTTCAGATTAGCGCACCACATCACTGACACGATTCATCCCTCTGCTCTCCTACTCACACATGAATGAAGCCGCTTCTATGGCCCCACCATTCCCAAACCACTAGCACCAATGATCCTGCCGTCCAGTAAAATTCCCCTTGTCTTCCTCAACCCCAATCCCTCTAGACTGTAAACTCCTATGAGCAGGGCCCTCTACACTTCTCGTTTCCATCATATGTCCCTTTATCTGTATCTTGTTCCCTTTGGTTATTGTAAAGCGCTGCAGAAACTGTTGGCGCTATATAAATGATGACAATAATAATAGTCAATATATAGCTAAATGTGTTGTGTTATTTTTTTTACTGGATCCATGCCCTGGACAAAAGAAATCTTCCTGTCAGATTAAAGAAATGATACAGCATTTTTTTTATGAAAAACCTTTTAATCTCATCAAATGCACCTTGTGAACCATTTATCAACTTAAATAAATAATATATAATATGCCATAGTTAAAAAAACAGTACGTATGTTTATATTTAGTAACAATATAACGGTACCCTGAAGTGTTGGTACAAAGTAGTCTCACAATTTTCACTTGATGCCATGTAAACATGCACAGCTGTAACATTATTACTAAAAAAAAATCAAAGTTTAGCACCAATGGTACATCAAGGCACTGCAACAATATGAAATATGACTCCTAAAATGCAATGAGCAAGTTAATCCAATGTTAGAATAATGCCAGAAAATAGGAGTGATGGCTAACTTTGGTATGTCAGGTGTCTCAGACCTATACACCCAATGCTGTCAAGCAAGCATAGATTTCTGGAGCAAATTGGATGTCAAGACACAAGGCTAGGTGTCACTGGCCTACAGGAACCAGGTGGTTATGACAGCATAAGACATCATTGGTCTTTAATAAATTAATTATAACCTGATTCATTTTCACAGTCCCTCGCTTGGCATTTAATATGTTGAAAGCCAAAAACTGCCATTACACCTCTATTGATTTTGATGGTAATTCATAAATAAATAATACTAATAAAGGCAGTAAGAGGGATTCATGAATCAGGTAGCAGTGATTTGATCACATTTTCAAACGTTTAGGCAGATATGTAAGAGTTATTGATAAATGCCTTGTATAAAGTCAGCATTTTATAGGGTAGTAATTAATTTACATTTGATGAAAGTACAATTTCTTTTTATTTTCAAGCATATGTTGCACCCAGAAAAAAATCCACCAGTCAGCATGGACACGCTTCAAATTCAAGTATACTTCAGAAATAGTTACTGACTCCCTAATGTGGTAAAGAGAATCTTATTCCACAGTGAGCAGCAAATGACAATGTTTCGACACAGTGGTCTTTGATAAATACCACTGTGTCAAAAAGTTGTCCTTCGCTGCTCACTGGAATAAAATCCTCTTTACCACATTATGGAGTCGGTAACTATTTATTTCTGATTTATTTTTATTGAGCACACTTTGTAGTCCATATTTACAGCATTATTCAAGTCACAAAAAAGTTGTTTGCTCTTGATAAGGCTTCATATCTGTATAACATATCTCTGATTTGGTTTGCGGCATATATCTGCCCCTCTAAAACAAGGCACAGCAACCTCGGCCCTCTAGATGCTTTAGAACTACATTTCCCATGAGGCTCGGCCAATTTAATGAGTGGCTGAGCATCATGAGAGGTGTAGTTCCAAAACATCTGGAGGGCCAATGTTGCTGACCCTGCTCTAAATGACCAGTCCACAGGTGAGATTACAATGCGGAACACGTGTTACTAATGCAATGCTCTGTGGTTCTCTTAGGCAATTAAATAGTTACACGTGACTATATGCCACAGTTATAGTTGCGCAATGGAAATGTACACAGTCTCTTAAAATGCTAGGCACATATTGCAATCATTCAGTGAGATGGAAGTTCCCTTGTTGCCTTATTTGCAGTATTCGTAGTAATATGACTTTTCACTGATCTGATCTCGGATGGCGATGACCTCTTCTTCCAAGCCCTCCAGCTGTGAGAATTTGATCATCAGAGATTGTCTTCCCTCTAGAAGCTCGCTCTCGATTTCTAATGGAAACAAAACAGACTTTAGGACCAGGTAATGGTTTTGGAGATTAACTCAGTGTCACAAATCTTTGATAACCTCAGATTACCAAATAAACTTGAATAAATCTATGCAGTTTAATGTGTGCAATTTATCAGGGATGGTATTCTTTCAGAACGCATGCAAGGTATTCAGAATGATTGTAATGTTTGTCAGGTTTCATCGCACAGTAAATATTACGGTGACGCTAAATGCGCAAATTAGCCCCAAAATTCCAGAAGGATCTGCCATAGTTTAGTTTTACCAAAACCTAAATAACAAATATTTAAAATAATAAACATTTAAAAAATATTTATTTTATATATTTCTAACATTTAAAGGGACTTTAAGATGTAACTAGATTGCTTGTGGATTACAAACAAAGCCACCTTCTAAAACCACATGCTACTGATTTTTTTCTTTGTTTGAAGTAATTGCATGTAAAAAGGAAAATAAAGTAACGTTTTGAACTCTTGAGTTGATTCCATTTTGTGCATTTTCCCATGATGCAACATTTACCAAAAGCTTTGCTTAGTGGCTCTTGTTTACTTAATCTAAATTATTTAACAGTTAACGAGGTGGAGGAGGGAGTGTTTAGATAAGGTGACAGGAGGATAATGTTCACCAGACTAACTGAGATAAGAGATGGCAGCTGAATGATATGACAGGGAATTTAAAAGACTTCTAATCTACCCCCTGGTGATGTACTTTGAATACATCCCCCACAATACAATGATGTGAGACAGTGATCGACACCAGTGATGATGATCTACATTGACAGTCCAACTGTTTCAGATCAACACGTGTCATGATGATCATTAAGGGTGACTGAGCATCATGGAACATGTAGAGTCAAACAGTTCACCTCCATTATACATCTGTCCCATCCCTGTGTCCTCACTTGCGTCTCTGCCCCATCCCTCTCATGGCATTGTACCACAATCTCAAACTCCCTTACTCCATGATACCTTCACCCCTGTCCTTTCATCCTTCTGCTTGGTCCATAGTTCATGAGCAGTTTCAGAAAATATAATGGTATATGTGCACCAGGTGCCCACTATCTTAGTCCCGCATGTGTTGGAGACCCTCTGTGCTTTAGCTTTTCACTAGGTCTATCTTGGGTAACAGAAAAGCAATAGCTGCAACCAATAGTCTCATCCACCAGTCATCATGGATCTACTTCTCAATCCCATACACACCAAAAGCAATATGTCGACTCCTTCATGTGGTTGAATCAAAAATGGTCTTTATTCCTCAGTGAGAAGAAAGGCAACGTTTCGACCCGTAGGTTTTTGTCAAGTCTCACTTGACAAATACCTACGGGTTGAAAAGTTGTCTTTCTTCTCACTGAGAAATAAAACCCATTTTTGATTCATCTACATGAAGGAGTCGCCATATTGATTTTGGTATCTTGGGTAATAGACCTAGAGCTCCAACTCCAAAAGGCCCTGGTTCCAGAACATCCAGGTTACCAGAGTCTGCAGTTATCACCGCCCTACATTGATTCTTCCACTGCCTTTATATCACTCACTGCTTACGTCTATTACCCTTATGTGTCTACTCTTATTTGCGTGTCACTTGGGTCTTAATAAATGGGAATATGCCGCCTCTTCATGCATGTGTGAATCGGACAGGGAAATACTAATGAGAAATCCACAAAATGGAAAGAAATGTTTGATGATGTCATTTGTCAAAGAAATCTCATAATTTGCTGAATTTTTTGTAACAAGACATCTCGATATTCTCTTTAGGCTTTAAGGATAAGAGCTAATATAATGGAAGCACAACGAGATATAGCACTCTGTGTTCAGGATACTGTCACATTCTGTAATCCGGAGCTGCCTGGCCATATTACCCAAACAATCCCTAATCACTAGTGCTTTCAGTGTTTCCATTTAATCTGCATGCAGAGGATAACAAGACTAAGATAATAAGAAGACTTTCTTCCCTCAAAGATTTGGTAGTTTAATGTTATGCCAAGCAGAAGGAGCATTATGATTGTGTTGGAGCTGGCATGCTGCTAAGCGTGTCTGCACTGCTTGTAAAAAAATGAGTAGGCAGCTGCAGGGAGAATAACATAAAAAAACAACAACGTCATATCCACCCATTCAGTGTGTTGCTTCCATAGGAATAGTAAGAGCTATTTTAAATTCTGGCATAAATGGATTAACCCTTTAGTTGCAAAGAGCTGCATTGATCCTTTTACCAAGCACTTGATAACTGTGCGAGCTGCTATGGTACTCGAGGATAATTATGCTGCCATTAGTGCCTGCCGTAGAATTGTTCAGCTAGTTAAAAGATACTTAATAGACTTATGATTCCATTAATTAGCTGCTAGGAAGAGCATGCTCATGTATATGCATTCAATCACGCTCACAAAGGCAAAGCAAATGCTGCCTTGAATATATGAGGATTTAAAATGCGGAAGCAGATCTTAGATTGTAAACTCTCGAGCAGTGTCCTCTCTCCTTCTATTCTGTGCGTTTGTAATGTGTATGTATATTTGTTATTCTGTCTCTCCCATTGTACAGCGCTACGGAACTTATTGGCACTTTATAAATACTTGTAACTGTAACTTGGTGGATGGCGTTCAGCCAATGCCTAATTTATAACGAAAAAAATGATTTGCCTTGCACTGACTTGTATAGTGCCCCTGAGGAAGTCTGTTTTTTGCGGACGAAACGCGTCGGGCTTATGGGTGTTTTATTTGTTTTAGTATAACGAGTTTAAGAATAAATACTTTTTTATTTTTAAAAACATTGTGGTGATTTCCTGGCATAAAACATCTACCACGACTCCCTTTGGTGAAATATGGAAGCCGAATCCATCCAGACCTAGCGCATCTACTCCAAGGACACTTCATCCTTTCAGATTTCGTGAGTTACAATTCATCATATCTGACTCATAGGACATAGATCATCCGATTTGTATTTCTAATGCCTAATTTATATATTTTTTGCTTTTAGCTTTTTACATTCATAGGTAGACACCTTGATATGTACAGACAAACAAAAAAAGTCTGTTCACTGTTGACTATGATGCACTGCTGCTTACCTCGTATACTGTCTGATATGTTAAATGCATTTTGATATTCTATATTTTAGCTGCCATACGATTTCCTTTATGTTTTGTATTATCAAAACTTCAATAAAAACTTATTACAATAAAAAAGTCTTAAATATGTCTGCAGTGACTGCTGTGCTTGCAACACAGAGCACCACAATTATGGAATAACCTCCCAGACGTCATCAAATCTTCCCCCAGTCTAAAGTCACTCAAGAGCTCCCTATTAACATACATCAATACAGAATGCACCTGTAAACATGTAACATAATGACTATTTACTACATATTTATTTTCTGTTAATCTGTATATTTTTGTTTTTTAATATCTTGCATTTTATTACTTTGTATTTCTGTAACAACTGTAACATTTCAATGTTCTTGAACCCAGGACATACTTGAAAACAAGAGAAATCTCAATGTATCCTTCCTGGTAAAATACTTTATATATAACCAAACAATAGCCGAAGAGATACATTAATCCTGAGAATCACCATCATGAGAGAACTGGGAGTTCCCACAGGTAAATTACTGCTTCGTTATTTTTCTCCATCAGTTTATTTGTCTGTGTCCGACAGCACACATGTCTGTGTTCATCAACGTTTGTGTGTGTCCGTCAGTGTCTGCCCGTGAATGTTCATGTGTGTGTAGAAAGTGTTAATTTACAGTAGCTTGGTGCAACGGCTGAGCAAAAGTTTGTGGCTCGGCGGCAATAAGATTATGATTAACGAGTGAAGCCATTATACAGCTCAGTCTTTAATCATAACAGCTCGCTTGGAATAGGACTCTAAGATTTATTTATTTTTATTTTTTCTAATTTTCATATTTATCTTTTTTTAATCCAAAATGTGAAATTGAGTGTAACGAGAGAGGGGCCCTATGTAATTTTTCATCAACAATGACAATAAAATATAATAAAAGTGATACATTACATTCATCAGCATTTTTGTTTTCACAATATTGCTTTTAATGCAAAAATAGAAACCAACATATTATTTCACTAAAAAATAAAGAAAGTAATTCTGCTGTGTCATTTATTTTCTACAGAATTCATTCATGCATTTTAAATCAATAGAAATACATGTTGGACATCACTTATCCTGAATTCTAAAATCCAGAAGATTCCGAAATCTGTAAATTCAGAGCCTTCTGGATTCTAATTATACTTACACCCCTGAAGCTCCAACAAGACATGGCACCGCCAGTGACAACACAATAAGGCACACCCTGGGAGACTCTGCTCTGTGTGACATGCTCCACAGAGATAAACTGGCTCTGTGCAGCATGTCTATTGAAAAAGGCTGCACTACTCTCGCAGTCTGTGTACACGCGCCTGCTGCAGCAAGAAGGGAGTTGCGGCTCTCCTGCCACGTGCCCTTCCCCTCAGACATCAGATTCACAGATTCCAAAATCTGGAATGCTCGGGGGGCTGAACATTCCGGATAAGGGTTGCTTATCCATACTGTCAAACTCAGAACTATATTAACTATAAACTACTCTCAGACACCTTACCTTTCATCCTGCTCATGATTTCCATAGATTCCTTAAACAGGCGGCCTGCCTCTCGCTGGATACCAGCAACCTTCTCTCCCTGAGCTCCCAGGTTGGATGATTGGCCAATGCGGCTCTTTAGGAGGGCGTATTTCTCTTTGACTAATTCCAGGCCCTGTAACACAGAATGGTAAAGTAGTAAGATATTGTATGATGATGGGTATAGAAAACTCGATTTGGGTGCAGTCAAGCCTTTTTGACAATTTTTCATCACAGGGTTACATAGAATTTATTAAATACCCAGATATTTAAAATATAGAACGTTTTAAAAAGGAGAAATGTTTAAAAAACCTGAGTGTCTTTATTATTAGTCCTTGGTTAAGATGGTTCGTGGATT
This sequence comes from Leptobrachium leishanense, assembly GCA_009667805.1. Classification (NCBI taxonomy): domain Eukaryota; kingdom Metazoa; phylum Chordata; class Amphibia; order Anura; family Megophryidae; genus Leptobrachium; species Leptobrachium leishanense. Next base: position 140,146,258 of record CM019064.1, on the reverse strand, counting down.
TGTTTACAACAACATTGAGAGGTTAGGGAAAAGGCAGTAAGAAAGACGTTGTAAAAAATTCATTCAACAACAGATGCTTATAGCACTTGTGTACATGACCCAGTCAAGGACATGAATGATCATAAAACCCTACTGTGCTTGCATAACTGCTAGGAGATGTACTAACAAAATGATAAGAAAAACATGGCCCATCTCAACCATTTAGCATAGAGATCAATGCTGACAGGTTGAATGACAGAAGAAGAGTGCACGAGAACCGCGATTCAGATGGCAGTATGCGTCCGGCTTTGTGATTCAGAAGCAACAGCAGCATGTTTCAGGCAAATTATATATATCCTTCTTAATTATATAATTATATAATTATATATATACTTCTTGCAGTACAGAAGAGGGCGCTATCACACTGGGACCATCTAGACATCAGCAGCCTCAACTCATACCACCATAAAGCCCTACTGGCCAACAAGGACCATCCAAAACCATGTGGGCTGCAACAACTCATATCCACCCTGATCATCCAAAGCCCCCATGAAGGCAACCTGACAAAATATCAAATAAAGGCCCTAATTAACGATTCCAGGGAAAACTATATCAGAGAATGGAAACATGATATAGCAAACTCCAAGAAACTCACCATTTACCAATCCTTACAGAGGGAATAAAAACTGGCCCCATACCTGGAGGTACTACAAGACCCCAAGGACAGACAGATCCTGAGCCGGTACAGACTGAGCGCCCACAGCCTGGAAATTGAATCAGGGCGGCATAGACAAACCTACAAGCCCAGGGAGAATAGACTGTGCCAGCATTGTGACCAGGGGCCCCTGGAAGATAAGGTCCACTTCCTCCTACAGTGCCCCAAGTACTCAGCACTGAGGGACACTCACTTCCAAAGACTCTCCGCTCTCATTCCGGACTTCACCTCTATAGAAGAGACGAGGAAACTCCACATCATACTGGGAGAAGAGGAGCCGGCGGTGAAAATATCTGCCCAATATGTCGCAGAATGTCACAGACTGAGAGGAACATGAGAGATCCTGGACTTATAAATCCCCAACACGGACTCGCCCCCATCCCACTTCACATTATCCCTTACCCCTGATAATGTCCATGGACTTGCCCATTCCCCCCATATATATGTCCCACTACCCCCCCCCCCCTCCTCCCCATATGCTTTGGCAATGCTAAAATGTATTTGGTCCTGCCAATAAAGCTTATTTTGATTTGATTTGATTTGATTTGATTTGATTTGATTTGATTTATCCCCCTTAAGGACCAAGGGTCTTTAAAGTCACTGCATTTAGTCACAGAGTGACATAGTCACATAGTTACATAGGTTGAAAAAAGACACGCGTCCATCAGGTTCAGCCTTTCACACATCACCTACTGCTGTTGATCCATTTATGACGTAAAAGTTACCTCATTGGTAACCCTCAAGGGGTTAATAGCCTAAAGAGAATCTACAAAGTTATTTCTTCATTGGCAATTTCATACGGGGAATGTCTTCATTGTTTGTGACATCTTTGTCTGTATTAAGTGATATGTAGTCATAACAACAGTAGGCTTTAGTGCATCTGCTGTATTACATTTCCACAAGGCTTAATCACTCCGCAGCGGCAGGTTTGATCAGGCTGTAATTTTTATGCCATTAGTATATTAGTGGTCCGTTCTGTCAGATTATGTAATTAAACAGTAACTATAACTAAATCATTAGCTGGAATAGCTTTCCAGGCAATCTTTTTTGTATGTGCATCTCATCATTTGCATAACTAGATGAGCTGAATATGTGGATTGTTGTGACCTTTATTTTAACATTTTGCAGATCAGCGCCGGTGATTTCTGGTGTTGTATATACACTGGCAAAAATCACCAGCATTGCATTGCCAACAAGCGCCAGCATTACACAAAATTAAAATCAAAACAGCAACAGGAGAAGCTTCTCTTACTGCTGCTTGGATTTTCAGTTTGTGAAATGCCAGTGCTTGCTGTCACTACGATACCGGCAATTTGCTCCAGTTTTTGCAACGCCGACATGAAGCGGATAACTCCTTTTGTGCAAAATCTACTGCAGGATTCCACATTCATCGGAGATTTGGGACAAAAACTGGTCCTTTGTTGTGTGACACAAAAGACTTACTGGGTTATTCAGAGAAAGGTGAAACTCTGGAAAACTTTTGGAGAAGTGAAAATTCTAGATCGAAATAGACAAACCAGAAAAATTCTTCCATTTATCTCTATTTTCAAATCAGCTATTTTGACCTAGAATTTTCACTTCTCCACATGTCCTGCAGAGTTTCACCTTTCTCTGAATAACCCTGATAAGTTAATTTTATTGATGCTCAACTTCATGACCAAGACCTTCCTAGTAGTATAGGAATTAGAGAAATTAACCCTGATTATGTCTCGCCTTTATTTCACGGATATAATTTGTCACAACTCACACTGATCATAGATCAATCATTCACAAAATGTTACAGGTACCTGTTGTGCATTTGCAGCCTTCCCTTGAGCCCCCATCGCTGCCTGCTGGGCTACTCCCGCCTGTCGCAGACTCTCTGAAGTTTTCGCACGCAAGTTCTCTACTTGTACAGTGAAGTCCTGAAGCTGACCGTGCGCATCTTTCAGTCCTTTTTCAGCTGGGTCGAGAACCTGCTGGATCTGAATATTGCATAAACTGTTTTTATATATTCTGCACATTGTATCATTGTATCTGCACATAATAAGCATTTCTGTAGTATTGAAGACAATTTGTATTATAATAAAGCATCAGAAATTTACAAGGTATAAGTGCACCAAAAGGCGTCAACGCCATTATGCAGAGGATTGGTTGAAATGGGAAACTGTAAAGGAAATCAATCAGTAAAGTACATTTTGACAGCTCTTTCTGCAAGTTGCATCCTAAAACTAAATGGAATTGGTGAGACTGAGCGTGCATACAAATCATGTTCTACCTCCTTCATTGCAGGGATAATTATGTGACTCCAGAAGCATCTCTGTATGTCTTTGCCACAATTGCGCAATGTCAGTGACAGCTGAAGATTATGGTGTTGTTGTTTTATAATTTGAATTACAATTAACATAAGAAAAACATGATAGACTAAACCATGATTTGGTAATAAAATATGGTGCTAGAAATGATTGCTTCTTTTTGAAATGGTGAAAATTCCAGGCTGTATGGCTGGGTACGGTTTCGTCAACAGGAGCAGCTTGTGCTAAGGGAGACTTACCTCTTGCATACGATCCTGGATCTGTTGCAAAGCAGAACTTGACCCTCTTATCTTGTCTTCAGCTTCAATAAGGGCTGTCTTTGCTTTGCCTATATTTGCGATCACCCCATCTACATTACTTTCAACATCCATGGCTTTATTCCTAAAGACAAACAAATGTTGGATTAAATTCAAATTAATGACTGCAGTGTGGCAAGGTATTGTGGGATTTATGATGCAGAATGCCTATTATAAAATATAGCATGAAGTATATATAATAACCACACTTTAAATGTTATATTTGCTGTCATATATTATGTAGCAGAACCCGTAGGAAGCAGAGCTTTACCAAATAGTATTTTTCATTGAAAAGACTTGAAAGGCAGACACTGGCATACAATCTACAGATACAATCTATGCCATGGTATTTTCAGTGTGTGTATATACATAGAATAAATACATGCATGTCATAATCAGTATATGTGTTATGAATTCTTGTTCATAAAGAACTTCAGATTTCATGCTTCAAGCATGATACCTGCCTTTAACTCCTTCACTACCGATAGAAATATCTTGGGTTTCAAAGGCACCATCCGGTGCCCGATATTGAAATATCTCGGTACACTTATCTGCAGCCCCAAAGTAAATGAAATTTGTTTGCGGCAAACTAATTTTGTTTGCTTTTGGGCTGAAGAAGGTGCCCCCAAAGTTTTAGCCCTGTGGGCATAATGCCCAAAGAGCTAAAACTGTAAAATCAGCAGCTGAATGCTGTGAAATATCAGGCTTTCAGCAGCCACTGCAGGGAGAAAATAAAACAATAGACCTGCTGCTCAAACCTCTGTAACTGAGTTTGGCAGTAGATGGCGCCATCTACTGGCCAAAGAGGTTATTTACTGTAATAACTATGAATGTATAATTAATTAAAAATGATTTTACTGAAAACCACTGGTTTCTGACAATGTTTTATTGGAAAATCACTTGGTAGCGGAGGGGTTAATGTTAATGTGCTTTCAGGACTTTGGGGAACAGCATTTAATTAGACTTGCACCTGCCCAGAAAAAACAGTTCTCGATAAACATGACCTCACCGACAAGTCGCCCACTTTCTAACCAAGATGCACCCTAAACAACCCAAACTTCACTTACTACCTCCAGCTCAAGGGATTATTTATATTGCTACAGTCTGTCATTAGTGAAAAATCCTACTTATTTTCATGATGCATTGATACATATTGAGAACATGTTGTGACGAGGTTAGAGTGGCAAGTTACAGTCTGATAAAGTATACAAGAATGTGAGATAGGAGCACACTGCAGTGACGGCTTTAGTATTAATGGTGGTTTGGTATTCTCTGTGATCTGTTGGTTACTTAACCCCTTCACTACCATGCGATTTTTGTTGAAAAAAAGAATTTCATTAAATTCATTTAAAACATGGGATGTGAAGTTAACAATTAACTATAGGATAAAATAGACGTTTTTGCAATGAAACTGTTATTCTAAGATAGTTAAAAAATTAAAATATAAATTTGCTCATTTTTCATGTATTTGTTTAGCTTTTACAGAAATATTGTTGAGATGTAAGATTCAGCGCTCTAGATTGTGTCCCTTATCTTACACAATGTCAAACGGGATCTGCATTAGTATCATATAGAGATGTGCATTCGTTTCGGAAAAATTCGGAATTTGGAACGAAATTTGATAATTTGTAGTTCGGAAGTACTTCCGAATAACGAATCTATACAATATGAATTTGAAACGGTATATAACGAATTTATTTCGTTTTACACTGTGTCATCATCATAAAAGAAAAATGTGAATAATTGATATCAACTATCGAATTTGAAATTAACAATCAAATTGATATCAACTATCGAATTGATCTTAACTTAAAATACAAGTAATAGTAAGCAAAGGACTTTATAAAACAAATTAATTTAGTTTCACTGTTTAATTTGACTCAAATACAAAATCTGTGACACAGCTTAAAATTAACCCTAGCTTTTCTTTTAACAGCAAAATTTGATTAACCGGTGTTTTACTTAGTGATCCAAAATTCGAATTGATTTCAACTATTGAATTGATATATGAAATTCGAATCGATTCAAAATTTCAAATCGATCCAAAATTAAAACGAAATACGAAACAAAATTAGTTACGAAATTTTGAAACTATATGAATTTTTCAGCCTTGCACATCCCTAGTATCATACAGGCAGAAAAAACCTTTGTGGTAGGTACAGTAACTGTGATAAATACAAATAATAAAAATGGTCAGATCTCCTGCTTATGGGGATTTGTAATGATCATAATGAGATTATTAGAAATGCAGCTTCCAAAAAATACCAATAGAATATAAAATTAATATCTGTATGTGGCATAATGCATGTATATGGAAATTACAGTAACACCTTGTATCTGTACTGGGCAGGGATTTTCACTCATAACCCCCCGAATCTTATCCCTGTACAGCAGTGAGCGACCCCAGAGCTCTCCCTATATTCTGCCCTCTCCCTGGCAGCTGTAATGCAGCAGTAATCCATTTGAACCTTTTGTTACAGTGAGGACTGCAGTTCTATTTGCAGATGGTTTTATGTCTCTCCAGTGTGCTTGGAGAGCCATAAAACAAAGGATTTTGTTTCTCCACAGGGGACACATTAATCTTGCTTTTAAAAGGTGTGAAAAACGTCTATTGATATTCTAATGAGTGCTTTTCAATGCATTACAATGCAGAAATCGAGATAACTCGATTTTGAGTGTGAAGGTATTAAAGTACCTTAGCAATAATGCTATGATATGTATGCAATGTGAGCCTACTAATACACAAATGTTTTAATCATTCTTGCATTGGACCTATAAGAATTATTTTAAGATAATTTTATGCTGCAGACTATATATACACACCTGGCCAATTCCGCTTCATTCTGCAATTTCTTAGCCTTTGCTATGTCGTCCTTGGTCTGTGATAACACGTCATCTACATTAGGCAGTTTGCTTGCAATGCGGCGGATCTCGTTCATCCTTCTCAGGATTGTGGCAGAGTCAGCAGGCAAAGTGAGGGACAAGACATATTCGCTGACTTCTTGGATAGTGGCTGGATTGGTAGTAGGGTCTGAAAAAATTACAATTTAATGTACTAGTTCCATTTTGAACACACGTGTAGATTCCCTTGCCCCATGCCCAAATTTGACTCAAGCATAGACCGTAGGAGATGCAAACAGCTTGGAAGCATGTCCACCATTCTCCCTCTCTCCCCAAAGGTGTCCAGGAGGGCTGATTTATCCCTCAGAGGGAGAGAAGGTATACCCTACCCCAATCCACCCAGATAGTTGCAACTCAAAATGAATTGGTCAGCTTTCCTGAGGTTTGTGTCAGGGATGTACATGCTTGACTAGCCAATGGTTCTCAATGCAGTTGTACTGAAGGCCATTTGAATGGCTGAATTTTTCAGTGAGGAAGCCCACTGCCGCCTTAAGGGCTAAATATTAATGGGCAATAGACATTCGTGTATTAAAATAGGTGGTGGGGCACAGGGTCTGGATGGGTTAAAATTGAGCCCCACTGTTCCCTCAGGCCCAAATTTAACCACAGAGTGTCTTTACAAATATAGTATTCTGCACTCAGAGTATTTACATGGTAGCCTATATTAGGATGACATGCAACTTGTAAAATGTAGGCAAAAATTAGTCTATGGAGACCATGGAGACACAGGTTCGAATCCCAGCCAGAGCACCTCTCCAGTAAGTGTCCTCGGGCAAGACACCTAACGGTACATACTAGCCACCCAGGACATACTTGAAAGTGAGAGAAATCTCAATGTATCCTTCCTGGTAAAATACTTTCTCAATAAAAAAAATAGGAAACAATTTCAAATAAATTCAAACATTTTTCTTTTCCAACACAGTTTGTTTCCAGTTTCAGCTGTCTTCCCACCCCATCCTGTTCTATGAATAAACACGATAAAACATTGTTTCATATGACAAATACACAGCTAAAATAGCAAAAACTGTTTTTCTTGCTCCTGACTACGCTTTTCATCTTAAGCGACGGTGCTTATGTTTATACCTGAGATATGTAGAGCAATGTTTATAGCATGTTGTAACGAATAAATATTTAGGAAAAAGACATAAATTTCTGCAAGTTATTCTAATAAAAATGAATTAGGACTGATCTGGTACACCCTCTTCCATTCGCCGTCTATCCAGGTCACAGTGTTATCCCTTCACATTATGAATATGATAAGCTGACATTGTAGACTGTCAGCAGCCTGGCTTACAGTTCAGCTCCGTAGTCTGATTAAGAGTCTGCACAGGTAGCACCTGAGCTGGAGGCACGTGGATGTGTTGGGTTAATATGTCTGCAGGACTCCGATATCTAGTGCACTGCAGAGTTTGCAAGTCTATTTTAAACAGTTGGCTGCTTACGAAACCACTGAAGCAAACACAGTAGCTAAAAAACGCTCAGGGTTTCTCTTTGAAGGGACTTCAGGTTTATATAAACAAAATCACTTGTCTAGTCAATTTCATCACAGATTGAGAAGAAAGGAAGCTCATCTATGAGCATGGAACGCTACACCTCGTTTCTGGGTCCTTTGTTTGTAATTGTTTTCTAAAATGCCACCACTCCTTATTGTAAAGCGTTGCAGAAACTGTTGGCGCTGTATAAATAATAACAGAAATTCAGGAGAACCTATGGCCGTTAGGTTCATTTAATTTGATGCGATTAAATGGTGGCCACCAAATGAGTGATCTTCAATGCTACCGACTTTTTGCAATCAAAAAGATTAAATTGATGCCCAGTCATAATTTGCAATTACCTGTTGTGAACTATCAGTGTATATTTATCCATGGAATATAGTGTGGCTAGTAGTATGAGCATCCTAGTAGCTTTGACAGCAAGCCGTGAATGGAACATAATAGACATATCCATTTTTTCTCATCTCCTGTTCCACATCTTAACCACTGTAAATGGGATGATATGGTGATCTGGATCAAATGTCAATAGAATAGGGAGCAGCAGTCTCTGTGTTGTGCTGCATTAGGGGGCAGAATCATCACCCATAATGCACCCTAATTCACCTAGGGAGGTGATCGGTGAGCACCGACTTAGCTAACTATTACTGATTGCATTACAGTTGAATTGCAAGACAATTAAAATGCACCTGTCATTCTCACCTGTCATTTCATGGGGAATTTGCTCCTTATGATGTGTATGTATTGACCTTTTTATTTTGCTAACGTATATGTTGAAAGAATTTGAGTAATTCCCTGTCAAAGTTTCGCTTTTACCCACTTCCAGTGGCGTGCCACTGGTGTGAGCGATAGCTGTGAATGGAAGACTCAGCCTACAGGACAGCCTTCCACTCACTCCATGCAATCCATTACATGCCTGGGGCGCAGACCGACATGTCAGCGAGGTGACATCCCGCTGAGGACAAGCTAAACATTGCTGCTTGAAGGTCCTCAGTAAACACAGTCCACGATGGGAGAAGATACTGGCGTTCAGTACAGTTGCAGTGTAAGTAAAACCTGCAATATCTCAGAGGATGAGATATTGCACTGACTTTTATGTCCATTGTGATGTCCACCCCCTGATGGGATATTGCAAACAAAGGGCACCGGGCATGTCCTATGGCCTTTTCCGTACTTGTGATGATCCCATTATTTTTGCCTCTCCTATAAAACGTATAGCATATGATACACTCAAGATGGCAAGAAATAAAACATTTTATGGGAAAACAAAAGAGTTGAAAGAATAATGTTGGCTATGTTTCCAAGTTGGATATTTTGCCTAGTAAATATACTACATGAAGCTTAAGACTATAAATGAAATGAATAATGAGTACTTTAGACTAGTTGCCATACTGCTACTGACCAGTTAAGAAGTCTCTCAATTGCTGTATGAACTGGCGTGTGTGCACCATATGCTCGTCCATGCGCAGCCTGGCCCTGGTCACTTGCTCTGTCAGATGCTGAGCGCCATCTTGGATCTGATCAGCAGTTTTCTCTGCTTCATTTATCTGTGAATACAACAGACACATAATTGGATGATAAACTCCATATAAGTCCATAGAACCATATCCTGTATACATTAAAAGTATAATTGATAGCATGTGCTTATTTTTGACAAAGAAGGCTTACTGCTTTCTGGTTTATTCTAATGGAGATGCAAGAGACTGGGTAGTGTCAGTAGCATGGCATTATATATGAGAAAAAAAACATTTTTCAGGGCTACACTGCAGTCACTGCAGATAATGGTGAAGCCTGTTTTCCTGAAGTTTAATAAATATTTTACACTTTTTACATTCTGTGAGCCCTGATTCATATTTGAATAAATTATGCAATAATACTACAAAAATATTAATAATAATAATTTACTGTACAAGTTAAGCCGCAAACTATTTTGAGAAGGTTATTATATAAAATAGCACACAGTGTAGGGAAACCAAGACTTTTCAATCAATTTCTGATCTGGTAAAGACGTTAAAATCTCCATGGCAACATCAAAAACTAGCAATTACTATTCTACATATTGAATATTTTACAGGATTGATGCCCTAAAATGGTATTTTCAAGACAACCAATTTCTGTTGAAACAAGCTTTTACCCTCCTGCAATTCCTTTTTTATTGATTTAACTGGTTTAATGGAATAAAGAGATAACATAAGCTACTGTACCGTCTGCATGTTCCTTTGAAGCTGGGCATTGAGTTCCTGAAGATCAAGGGCAGTTTTCTCATTATTCCTCAAAGCATTCATAGACAAAGGAAATGCTCCCCTGCAGAGGGATCCTACTTTGCACATTGTGTCGTTATATCTTTGGCATACCATACCAGGACAGTTCTCTGGAGTGCATGGTTCAGCTCTCACACCTTCACAGATCTACAAAGAATATAAAAGACCAAAACTATGATGATGTCTCTGTAGAACAGCATAACGTTCTACAAGAAGAGTTTCAGATGGTGTTCTAGCAATATGTTCTGATTGCTTGTATGTAAGAAAATCATGGTCTAATATAAAATACACCAGTGTTTCCCCAAGCTTGTCCTCGGACCCTCTAACAGGCCAGATTTTAAGGATTACCTTGGGAAAATGCAGACTGAATCCTGCAATCACTGAGCAGCAAATCATATCACCTGTGCTGTGCTTCAGATATCTGGAAAACCTGGCCTGTTAGTGGGTCCTGGAAAACATTGTTCTACATTTTGAGAGGTTGGCAACTCAAACTCTTTGATCATATAACAGATTCCTACATGCATGGGTTAAAATATTGTACTAACTGGATGGAGTAGAGGTAACATCACTGCTCTGTAACCGTGGAGACTGTGGAGATAAAGGTTCATAATCCTGGCAAGAGCACCTGCCCAGTAAGTGTCCTTGGGCAAGACACCCAACGGTACATACTCTCCACCCAGGACATACTTGAAAATGAGAGAAATCTCAATGTATCCTTCCTGGTAAAATCCTTTCTCAAAAAAAATAAAAATGAAAAACATCATAGGTGTGCACAGGTGGAGGTCTAGTGTACCTGGACACAACATAACCCTGGGTGAATTGGTCCTGCACAGCCATCATTTAGGGCCCTGTATTAATTGTGTGGATGATTCCTTACCTGATTCAAGATACAAGCATGAAAAGTGACTTAAGTCACTATACATTTAATTGCTGCTTAATGTGTGGTAAACTTTCTAAGTTTCGATTTAATACTTTTCATGAGTGCACATTTTAATTAAATGGACTACACACAATGCAAAGTATTCCCTAGAAGAAAAAGAAAAATTACCAAAACATAAGAAATAAGAAAAAATGGTTTCCATACATTCTCATCACTTTCTCATTAGAACTTTATTTTATTATTCTTTCCATAAAGAATATGACCCATCATTACCCTATTAATGGTTGGAGTGAGATTTGGGTAGGACAACTCTTCATTCAGTGTCTCCAGATCAGAAAGTGCATCTTTTGTCTTCTCTTCCAGTCTTTGAGCTTCTCTCCGTCTCTCCCGTGACTGGGATACAATCAGGCCGGCGGAAGCCACTCTCTCTGCAGATTCCAGAGATGACTGGTATGCGGTGCTAACAGTCCTTAGTAAACCTGAGGGGTAGAAACATACCATGAATGAAATTTATTATTCTGAATAACCCTGCACTTGTTGGTTTGTAACAACTGTCAGATATTCCATTATAAAAAGCTTCGGTTTCCTAGCACATTAATTCTCTACTAGCACACAGGATCCAGATTAAAGTTTCTTCTAAAGACAATTGACATGTGTATGAATTAACGAGCATATGTGGACTAATGGATTATTATCTTCTAAATGCCTTTTAATTAAATCAAACAGATTAAGTCGACAAATGGCTGCACAATTCAAAAGAAGTTCAAAGATAATATGGAATGTATGTGCATATCTATTATTAATAATCTTATTCCAACAAGCTTGATGGAGACTTTAAGGCATTTCCCACCAAATATAATATTCTTTTTGCCTTTTTGTGCTCTTTAAGTCTACTATTCATGGTGAAATTAGCAGCACTGGAAAGACATCTTCAAAAGAGTTGTGCGTTAACTAGGATTATTATCAGTACACAAAAAATATCTCATATAGCTAGAGGACACGTTTGGATCAAGGACTGCACAATAATGTGACATTCTCCACAAAAAAAAGCAAGTGCCACTGCCACCAGTACCCACATTAAACAGGGATTTTAAAACATAACAACCAAGAGAGGCCAAACTCTGGCCCTCCATGTGTTCTTGAACTTCAACTCCCATGATTCTTTCACCGTCTATTGCATATCAAAGATTTCTGGGAATTGTAGGCCATCAACATCTGGTGGTCGGAGCTTGACATTACTGTAGTATTTCCTTTCTTTTCCTTTAGTTTGTTGATAACTTAGGGAATTGTCCCTTTTCCTTTCCATGGCTCCTTGTTCTCCATGGTCAAGGTTAGTATATGTAAAATGTCAGGGGCCTAGTCCTAAATAAATAAGTGCAGGAAAGCACTAAGATTTCTGGTATTCTTAACCATTAGTCACATTCCGGCCCTGCCCCCTGGTAGTGAGAGCAATCCAGGCCAGCTCTTCCTTTGTTAAGGCAAGCCAGTCTGCCCTGTGCCGCTTTTGGATTCCCCTGCTGCTGGTATGGCCTGGGGTCACATGGTCCATCCTGTTTCTTATATATATGCAAGTACCACATAGGCTCCTTGTTCTTGCATGGGTTTCTGTTCCTGAGGGTCTTGGTTCCTGTGAGTCTTGACCCTGAGGGTTTGCTTCCTGATATCTTCGTCTTGGTATTTCTGTGTATGATCCTGGCCTGGTATTGACGACTCTATTGGTGTATCCCTGTATGCTTTTCATTGCTATTCTGTGTATGACTTAGGCCTGGTTCTGACTATTCTCTTGTCGGCTCCCTGTACTCTGTACATTGCTATCTGTGTACTGACTCTGCTTGTCTGACAAACTCTCCTGGCTCTTGACCCTTTGGCTCTGGTTCTGACAATTCTATTGCATGTTCCTTGTGTCCTGTATCCTGTCTGTGTATTCATTAGTATAGTAGGCCAAATAAGAACCTTGCTCCAGATCATGTTTTTTCTTTGTGTGTGACTATATTGTGTCGCTGTATCCTGTTTAATCTCGTCCTTCCTGTTTCTGTGTATTTCTTGTAAGGTTCCCTTTCCCTAGACAGAGGGCCATACAAGGACCTTATTCGAGAGTTAGGGATCCCTTTAGTGTTCTGTTGTTTTCTCCTTGTTCTCCTGCCATTAATGTTCCAGTTGTTCTGTTTATCTTGTCTAGTATCTGTGTGCTGTGGTGTGTCCATGCAGCCAGCAGCTAACCTGCCTCAAGGGCTTAATATCCAGTACAAAGGGCCCACCTTGACTCACGCCGGGTGCCCCCGTGACACCATTGACATGTCACACCAAACCTATCACTCAACATGCAAATTTGATACCTGTGTTTAGACATAAAGATTGTCTGTGTTTTAGGGAATCCTTAAGATAATTGTAATACAAATCATATTTCTGGTGACTTTATAAGGAAACTTATGATGGGAACTTATTAAAAGCTTCTCAGTGTGTGGGTAAAAAGGGAACTCTGTTCCCTCTGAGAATATAGTGGAGGAACTGCCTTCCCATGCGTTCCTGCTCGACTTGACCCCTGTAAAATGTGCAACAGCAATTATGTAAAGAATACCAAACATGAAAATCTGTCTATTCACAGAATATACTGCATATCATTAGATTTTTTTTAACAGTATGTTCTTTCCAAGTATTTTTGGTGAATGTTAGGCATACATAAAAAATGTAACAAATTAATAATTAAGCTTTGTCTCACTTGACAAAGTAAATAATGCTCTGTTGTACGAACAGTAGGCTGTACGTGTTCTTCATAAAGTTCTCTTTAACTTTTTCGGTACACATTCAGTGCCTAAAGGGGACATTACAAACAAGACAAACTATATGCTCTACCTGATGAGTCTGCGCTGCTGCTGCTGCCATGTTGTGTCTTTTTGCTCTCGTAAAGCAGATTAATGCTGTTAAACTGTACTCTGAGAGAATTTAAATCAGACGTAAGAGCCTCAGCACTCTCAGCCGGTGGAAGATCAGTGTTCAGTCGTTGTGCTTCTCCTCTGTATACATTTGAATATGAAACACCAATACATTATATTTACAGAAATATATAAATATATTTATTATATACACATTATCTAATTGAAAAAAGGTGTAAGACTGAGAAAAATATTGTTTTGCAAAGCAAATATACTAAAAGGTACAGTACAGGTCACTGAAGACAGATAAATAATAGTTTATGGGCTCTATTACATTCTTTGCGCAAAAACGTTTGCGCAGCGCTATTTTTTTGCGCACAGCGTTAAACGTTAACGCGCGTAAATTAACGCTGGTAGTACAATCCGAGTGCATTTTTTCATCCGTCAAAAAATACTGCGCGTAAAAAAGACGCGCATTAACGCTGCGCGCAGAAATCGGTGGGCGGAATGTTTTTTCACGCGATTCAGCCAATCTGAATTAAGAACCACAATTGTCTCCCGCTAAGTTTTTGTGCCTGTCAAAATCAATCTGAGTATATATGCTGCAGCAATAGTAAAAACACGCACAACTTCTCCATTTTATTGTTCGGGTATGCGTAGAATGTGTAACTATACATTGCTGTATTTTTTTTTTGGGGCTGGTGTATTTGGTTTCAGCCAGGACGTTCAGATTTGCCGTTATCACCAGCTTTTCAAAGACGTTAAAATTATGCGTGCAAACGTTGTCCGTTAAATTTTGCGCTAAGATTGTAATACCTTGCCCGCACCAGCGCACAAACGCATTTGCGCTCACAATGTTAAGTATAGGACGCGCAAAGTACATTACGCTCGCAAAGCGTTCGCGCAGGTCCACCCACGTTAGATGTTAAAGCGCTTTTTTTTTTGCGTGGACATTGTAATACGACGTTCTGCGTGAAGGGTTTTGTCCCTCGCGTTAATGTGTTTTTGCGCACGCGATAACGTTTGCGCGGAGAATGTAATAGAGCCCTATTTATTTAATTTAGAAAGAAACACAAAATCGATTTTATTGTAAGACTGTTATTTCATGAAGTGTCCACTTAGTTTGCCTCCTACCTCATTCCATCCAGTTGGTTTTCCATCCGTGACAGATCACTGTCTGATATGCCCGATGCACTGAAAATGCCCTGAATGCGCTGAAGTTCAGCGTCTACTCCAGCTATTCGTGGTCCAAAACGTAGATCTTCCTCCCCTCCATGTGCTGCGCTGGTGTTTCGGAGAGCTTGCATGGAGAAGCCCAAGGTCCTAAACTCATGGTCATAAAACTGGAAGCAAGAATGGCAAGCTACACAGTTGGGGAAGTTGTCACTGTAACCACGTTGGCACGAGTCGCACCGGGTACCCACAAATCCGGGACGGCACAGACACAGACCAGTTGCTTTGTCACATCCAATGTCTACAGTACCCTGGAAATCACAGTTGCATCCTGGATGGCAAACAGAAAGATCGTAATTAGATACTGGTGTTTAGTCAATTGATGACTAAAACTATACATTAATCCTTTATAACTCGTTATTTATTAAGAAGACAGTGTATAACAATACACAAGTGGAAGGGAGGGGGCATTATCCTCATATCATGTGGGAGAATTCATGTACTACATTGTTTCAATATTTTTTATATATATTAACTACATCTTCCATAAAGCCTAATACGAACCTCTACACCCGGTCTGCAATGTTCCATACATCTTGTCTGGGCATTCTGTGCACAGTCGGCCGCCAAAACCCTCTCTGCAGAGACACCGTCCAGTGACCTACACAAAGCATGGAGATTCATTAGTTTGGCTCTCTATTATTGAACTGCAAGGTCGAAAAAATGTCACCAAATCCACTTATGGTATCTATGTTGGGCTGTTCCTACTTGAAGTGATTGTTTTTTATTTTTACTACATTTTATAGGTTTATCCTCATCATAAAGGAAAATGTATCACATGCATCATGTGTGATTAATATATTAATATATCCCCTGTATTGTACTTACCTACCTATGACCCAACACTGCAGAATGCTTGAAATGACTGTCTCTTTCAGGCAACTTTACAAAGAGCAATCTACGACTTCTGTCATGGGCACATACAGCCCTGGAATTGTCCAATATTAGCAAGCTGGAGTTTGAGATCTCTTCTGTTTATTTTAGGATTTCCCTTCAACCTCCTTTATGTGAGTGCTTTTTAAAGAACATTTACATGTTCGTGTGTGTGTGGTGTGAATGTTGACACTATCGTTTTTTTGTACTTTTTCTTGCCTTCAGTATTATGTAAGCATTTAGGTTTCAGTCATACTGAGGTTTTTTTAAATTCTATGTAAGAGGACAAACATATAGTACAAGGGCGGACTGAAAACTATTGGGCGACCAGGCAATAGGAAATCATGGAGCCCCTTCCCTCATTGTGCCTACTTACATGAAAGCCACACAACCCATATGTTACGTACAGTAATTACATTGACTGAAAAAAGCCGTGCACATTGTTGCATTTCAGAATGTATTACTTCAAAACGAAAACAGGACCCTGCTGAAAGGGCAGGTCTGACCAAGTACTTAGGGGGGCCTCATTGGGCTCCCTCCTAGTCCAGGGCCCTTGGGCAGTGCCCTATCGCCTTAATGGTCAGACCGCCCCAATACAGAATGAAAATGCATATAAATAATTCCCAATCTTTTGTTTTTATCTCTAGCGAGTAATTCCTATTTAAAGAGTCCTTGGACGTCTTCCTTTTGTCTTAATTGCTTGTGTGGAGCTTACCAGCTAAGTCCCTGTGCCTCTTGCTGCTTCCTGATACGGGAGCAGTCCAGGGAAAGAGCTAGTATGTTAAATGCATATGTTTAGATCAGGAGGGAAAAGTCTGTTGACTCAGGTTTTATGTATGAATAACTCACTATTGGTAGGAAATAACTAACAAATGTGAAATAGGAAAATGTAAAAATGACTAGCATTTCTCTTTAAAATAAACACAATTCGGTGGAGCTGTCACTCTCTTATCTCTAGCCTAATTTCTCTTCCTGATGAGTTTATTTGGCATGTTCTGTGCACTGTGGAAGTGACACGTATTAAGGTTCTTTATGCTTTGTGTTTAAGAGTAATGTTATAGGATTAAGACAAGGACCATAACACAATCCTACCAGGTTACACTGAAGACTGTATGAATTCCTGGGGTGGCAACCACATTGCTGGCATCCTCTGCCATTGACAAAGTTCCAGTGGTGGGAGACACATTGGTCACAACGCTTTCCTGTTACATTGGGAAGACACTGGCACTGCCCTGATTCACCGTGACATTGCTGGTTTCCTTGGGTTCCGTGAGGGTTACAGTCGCATTCTGAAAAGAAAAGAAAGGCCAGATACTGGTGAATTGCTAATCAATACGTCATGACCCACTTACTTACCACTCATTTTCAATTTAGTGTAGGAACTTGAGGAATGTGCAAAATATGTCCCTTTGCACCCACACAGTTCTGTCTTTTAGTCTATTTCACTCAATGTACCTACTAAGGTAACAGAAGTAGACTGGAGGCTTATAATGCTAGGATTATTGTCTTTCCAGGCAGGGGGAAGCATGTCAAAAAGCTCCTGAAGGGTATCCTTGTATTGTTAGACTTATGTTGTGTGTAGCAAGTTTGGCTCCTTGTTAGTGGTTAATGGCTCAGATGAATCACTGATCTTTGGAAACACTCCAAGAATAAGCCCTGCACTGCTCTCTGATGGACATCACAAGAACAACAACTTTTATATGTCCCTCTGCAAAATTAGGTAGATAATTTATAACTAAATGTAGCATCCCAAATATATTGTGTCAGTCAGCCAATAATTAATGGTTATTTTAAGCCAAAGGATGAAACACTGAGTATATGATTTATAGAAAGGAACTTTTGCTTTGTTTTGCTTAGGGAGATGTTGGCTTGTAAACTGCCAACTAGATATTACTTTAGCCTGAAAAACCCAAACACCAGATGAGAGCTATATGTCTTAATACTCATTTACAAGAAGGGTAGTAGGGAGGAATCGGGGAACTATAGGCCAGTTAGTCTTACGTCACTAGTGGGGAAATTAATGGAAACCGTGTTAAAGGAAAGTATTGTTGAACATCTAAAAACACATAGATCACAGGATCAGAAACAACATGGGTTTACCTCAGGGAGATCATGCCAAACTAATCTTATTGATTTTTTTGATTGGGTAACAAAAATAATAGACACAGGTGGTGCAGTAGACATTGCTTATTTAGATTTCAGTGAGGCTTTGATACTGTTCCGCATAGAAGGCTTATCAATAAATTGCAATCTTTGAGCTTGGATTCCAATATTGTTGAATGGATTAGGCAGTGGCTGAGTGACAGGCAACAGAGGGTTGTGGTAAATGGAGTTTATTCGGCACAAGGTCTTGTTACCAGTGGGGTACCTCAGGGGTCAGTACTTGGACCCATTCTATTTAATATTTTTATTAGTGATATTGCAGAAGGTATTAATGGTAAAGTATGTCTTTTTTCTGATGACACAAAGATTTGCAACAGGGTTGACGTTCCTGGAGGGATCAGCCAAATGACAAATGATTTAGGTAAACTAGAAAAATGGTCGGAGCTGTGGCAATTGAGTTTTAATGTGGATAAGTGCAAGATAATGCACCTGGGGCGTAAAAACCCAAGGGCTGAATATAGAATATTTGATACAGTCCTAACCTCAACATCTGAGGAAAGGGATTTAGGGGTTATTATTGCAGAGGATCTAAGGGTAAGTAGTCAATGTAATAGAGCAGCAGGAAATGCTGGCAGAGTGCTTGGTTGTGTAGGGAGAGGTATTAGCAGTAGGAAAAGGGAAGTGCTCATGCCACTGTACAAAGCACTGGTGAGACCTCACTTGGAGTACTGTGTGCAGTACTGGAGACCGTATCTCCAGAAGGATATAGACATATTAGAGAGAGTTCAGAGAAGGGCTACTAAAATGGTGTACGGCTTGAAGGAGAAAAGTTACCAGGAAAGGCTTAATGATCTTAACATGTACAGCTTGGAAAAAAGACGAGACAGAGGAGATATGATAGAAACATTTAAATACGTAAAGGGAATCCACAAGGTAGAGGAAGGGAGTATATTTAAAAGGAAACAAAGTCGCAAAACAAGAGGACATAGTCTTAGATTAGAGGGGCAAAGGTTTCAAAATAACATCAGGAGGCATTATTTTACTCAGAGGGTGGTGGATACATGGAACAGCCTTCCAGTTGAAGTGGTAGAGGTCAAAACAGTAATTGAATTTAAGTAGGCATGGGATAGGCATAAGGCGATCCTAAATAAAAGATAAATCCAGGTAAAGTATCCATGTAATTGGGCAGACTAGATGGGCCAAAAGGTTCTTATCTGCCGACATTTTCTATGTTTCTATGTTTCTTGTCCATATACCCTTTGCCAAACACCCGTATTCACCCAGCAAACTCAATACTAATCTGTTGTATCTCACAGTGGGATTATAACTGTTAGGCCCCCTTACTCTGTCATTCACTGTAGTAACCATGGACAGGGGAGAGTATTAATCTTACATATAGACTCTGGTGGCATTTTGAGGATGTTACATTTACAAAATGCAATTTTGTTCTTGGCATATACAACGAGAGGGGCCTCAGAGCGGATTAACATTAACCTTTCTGACCTCCCCCACCTATTTTACCATTAATTTTAGGTTAAAAACTCCATCAGACATGACAGCTGCCAGTCTCAGAATGTCAAGTGACCATGGGGGACTAGACACCTCAGCTATTCCAGTGGTTCTCATTGTTGAAATCATTGAGAGCCATTGGTGGGATCTAGTGCCTACGGGTCCTGAAGCCCCGCAAACCCAAGCTCAGCCCTCAGGTTCTGGAACTAGATAAATCCCTCTACTTGTAACTGGGAGATGATTCAGCCCCTCCCCCCATAGATAACTTTGAGTGATCATACTGTGTAGAGTGTCCCTTTAAATCTACGAATATTTATTTTTGTATTAATTTGTTGGGGTTCAACATTCTACCATGAAGTATAAAATAAAAATGGCTTTTGTTTAGGGGAAATACTTTATATATGAATGTCAGGTGCTAACCATATGGAATTTGTTCAGCCATTGGCAATAACAGAGCATTACTTACTGGTACAGCCCTGAGGGTTTGAAGCATTCAGCTGGTAGAAGCCTGGCTTGCATTGATCACACCTTTCTCCACCAACGTTCGCCTTACAAATGCATCGTCCAGTTGTAGAATCACAGCTACCACCATCAACACTGCCTTCAGGGTCACAGTCACACGCTGGGAAATGGAAAACAGCTAGGTGACAAGGGAGCACCATATATGACGATCACATATATTTTCTTCGGGATAGTGATATACCACTAATTACATGATATTACACACAGTAATATCCTATAACATTTGGAGTGTGGGAGCAACAAGTCCTTTAAGTTGATTTTTTCATTGGTTCATTTGCATTTCTTTGAGCTGCACTCGTCAGTTTCAAACATTATGTAATTTTGGGGATATTTGGACCATGCCATTCATACACTGATGAAAAAACTACATCAAAATATAGAAAACATGGCCCAAACGAAAGATAGGAGACATACTTTTACATGGCCAAGTAGCATAGGAATTATAGTTTCATCCCATAGTTGTACAGTTGAAATCATTTGGATGACTTACAGATGCAGGAGTCTCTGTGGTTTATGTCCCTGTTCGGATTGCGGTAATAGTCAGGTTTGCATCTTTCGCAGTTCTTTCCTGTGGTTCCATCTCTGCAATCCTCGCAGACGCCTCCACTCACTCTACCACTGGCTTCATACACAGCGAGATCAAAGGTGCACTTGTCTGAGTGATTGTTGCAGTTGCATCCTGACACAGACGTAGAAAGGTTACAAAGTCAAACTACTACTACCATCTATATGCTCAGGTAGATAATACGGCTACATACACCTTACCACAGTCACATTAGGCTTTGTGTTGTCTCCTAAAAGGTTTTATATATGTATATTTTTTAACTATACCGGTAAGATATGGGAGCAAGTAAACAATCTAGTTTTTCGTAATAAAAGTAATAATTGCTATACATATTTTTTGCCGTGCAAAATATTAATAAGTATTTGCTATATTTTCCATAAATATGTTTGAATACATGTTCATAAAGTAAGATAGTAGACTTGTGCGATTCGTTTTATTCCAAATCATCAGAATCAGTGCCGATTCGTTGTTTTGGAATGTACTTCCGAAATAAGAATCAAAACGAAACAAATCTATATATAACAAAGCAATTCGGATTGATTCGTTATAACATGAAATTATTCATTATTAAGTCAACACAGTGTCAGGGAAGGGAGGTGGAATGATAGACATTTGCCTTGGCCAATCACTGCATTTCATTTTGGAGATGCAGAGCTTACTTGCTCAAACATTGGTCTAATTTTGAGTCCAATTAGAAACTATTGAAATGCTATACTATTTGAAAGCTCTTTGCATAGAAAAGGGTTGATTCACTAAACAAAATTTTTAATCAATATAAAATGTGTTGTTTTTGTATACAAACCCCTTTCTGATCACGCTGCAGCAAAATAACATGCAATACTTTTAAAATTCGATGCAAAAAACAACAGTATATCATTTAGGCAATTCCTAAATGATACAAAACAAAATAAAATGATTCAGTAGAGAAACGACATACAGTTCGACCGTAATCATTTCTAAAAAAAACTAAATTAATTTTTTTTTGTTGTGCACACCTCTATAAGCTAGGCTGCAATTAAAGTAAACCACCATATTGGAAATAATTATTTTGCTCTTGCAAATATACACAGAAACCAGGGCATTTTTTTCTGGTGGAACACACTGGTACTCATCACTGGCACCTTACCAGCCAGCATCCCGAACGAGCAGAGGAGACACAGCATGATGCTACACTCTTCTACAGCAGTGACAGGTAAGAAGGGAATCGGAAGCTCCCGTTTGCTCCTGAACACTTCTGATTTTTGCTGAGGAATCCCTACTTCTCCAGTCTCCTGCGCTGCACACTGGTGAGTGCCAGTGCCCAGTCAAATGATGAGGTCTGAGCATGACTGAGGCCACCAGTGATCCACAATGAGATCACCAAGGACAGAGAGATCTGAGAGACATCGACCTGCCACTGAACCATCATGACCCGAGGGACCCACTCAGCTGCAATAATGGTAAGCAGGAGTACAACATGTGTACAAATATTTTATTTTTGTTATATTTATATAATTTTTTAAAAATATTAAATTTATTGCAATATTTTACTTGATACAATATTTTTGTTTCATTATTTCAATATTTAATGTGCTTTAATATTTAGTTTAATATGTAATTATCAGTTTTATTACTGTGGGGCTCTGTGATACACTCACATATACTGAAGATTACTGTGAGTTTTATTGCTGTGGAGCTCTGTGATAAGCATGGGTGTGGTTTGGTGGTTATAGCTTGGGAGGACAGCAACATTCCATCCTTGGACTCATGCAACACAATGACTTAGGCCAGCCCTGATTCTATTCATTGGCTGCCCGACGGCGTGTACACTCTATTTATTGGGTGCATGATGACATGCTCCATCTTTTCATTGGCTGCTTGCTACCTGGCACTTTATGATGCCTCATGGTGAGTACCACCACCTTTTTATCATTGGAAAAAAAAGCACTGACAGCAACTATTCTTTAAATCAACTAATAACTTTCCATTTAAAGAGTGTTGCTGCATACTGGCATTTACTGTTCCAGTTATAAACCTGTGAGCAGCAATAAAAACATATCTTCACATGTAGCTGCTACCAGCTTAGGGCAGGTCTATACATTAAATACATAGGACATATTACATAGTTGGTGCTAACTTAACCAGAGCTGTTGTAAACTTCCCAGAGCCATTATAATCTATGGGGTTGCTAAGTTTACAACAGCTCTGGTTAAGTTAGCACCAACTTTGTAATACTGCCCATAAAATTTCAAATGTTACATGAAGGCCATGTTGACTGTTGAAGCTGAGTGAAATTTGGGATATTTTCGGCTAGATGGCGCTAATGCCCTACTTTCCAAGTAAACCAGGCTGCCTGTCACGTAACATGTTCTAGTTCTGTAAAGTGATTATAAACATACATTTTGAAGGTCAACACTCAATCTTTATATTTATGCACAACTGATTAAAGCATGCCTAAAAGGAATTTTTAAATCCATCTTTGAGAGGTCGAGTCCTATGCCAGTTCTGATACATGCTTTGAACATGTATAACTTTACACAGCAATCAAAAATCACGTTGCATTGTTGGTCGCCTTTTACATGTATAATGCGGTATATGCATAGACAGCATATTTTCAGAAAAAGTGACAGGGTATCGACACTTTAGTTAAAACAGTCTTATCTTATTTAAGAAGTAGGTTTTTATTTATCAACCTGGATAGAATCATTACTCAGTTTGTTAAAATGATATATTTCATCATATAACCAGTTATGGAAAAGAGTGTACATCAAATTATTTTCACACATAGGACCCCGATTATTGAAATAGTGACCGTATATAACAAAGTTTGAGCAGCAGATCCTTACAAATAAATACAGTATATATGGCGACTGCGCCATACATTACACGTAGGCTGTTAAAGGGTAAGCAGCCTCGTAGCTTTGCTATTTAAATTCTGTGTCCGTTTTATACTGGCAATATGAATAGTTGTACCCCAAGCAGGATCTCAAACTCTGCACCCCCTCTCAGATGTTTCTGAAATGCAATTCCCATGTTTCTCTGGCTGTCTATTGCATTCAAAGACTTCTGGGATTTGTAGGCCATCGACACCTGTGGAGACAGACATCTGGGGTCCCTACTATAGATATACGCACATGCCTGCAGCTTTAAGGTGCACCTTTCAAACTTCATGCTGCAATCTACTATGGCTTCTCTTCTACAGGTAGGCAATCCTGACCTCATCTGACATGTAAACATTGGCAGTACTGATTGAACTTCAGATTGCTGTGCCAAGCATTGTAGACAGGTTTGACGGGTGAGTTTAGAAGGATACTAAGCTGAAAATGAGAAGGGGGCACACAGTATTTAAATATGAACCCCTCTTAAACCCTCCATTCCCAACACTCCTGTTTTTATCTTAAAGTATCAGTAAAAACACATCATGCATTTGTGTTCCATTGCCTATTATGGGCTATATTACAAAGTTGGTGCTAACTTAACCAGAGCTGTTGTAAACTTCCCAGAGCCATTATAGCCTAGGGAGGTTTTAAGTTTACAACAGCTCTGGTTAAGTTAGCACCAACTATGTAATACTGCCCTATAACTATTATAACTGGTGTGCAAATTAGGCACCAGCCATGTTATTTTTTGTCACTCCTTCCTTTGTGTGCCAGTCCTGTCCATTATCTTTCTTAATTTGAATCCTATGGCTCTTATATCATCATGAATTATTTTGAACCAGTGTGTGTCTGTATACACTAATATAATAAAGGTTATTATTGCAGAGGCCATTTACACATCACGGCAAGTCAAAGAACTGCATCACAGAGCTCATGTGCTACATTCCCCATATACAGGGAAGAACTCTGGGTAAGACATGCAAATAACATCTGCAATTTCCTGTTTTTTTGAATGAAAAATGGGAAATTGCAGATGTAATTTGCATGACTTTTACCCAGAGTTCTGTGCTGCATATGGGGAATGTAGCACACAAGCTCTGTGATGCAGTTCTTTGAATTGCTGTGATAGGTAAATGGCCTCTGCAATAATAAACTTTATTATTTGCAGTGTGGAGGCTTTTAATCTCATTTTTTGCCCTCCACCACAACCTTATTATATATATATATATATATATATATTTCTTCACAGCTCAATGTATTCCCCAAAAAGCTTCATATTCAAGGTGGTCTATCAATCACAGCTACCTTTTATCTACTTCTCATGTGTGTTGTAATTTATATATATAATATAACCTTGGATTGGGTTCTGTGTATTTGTACAGCTATATTAACTCTACCAACCTCTACCCCGCTGATTGACAATTTCCCTCTGTCCTCAATCTGCATGTCTTTTTTGCCTATATTACCACCACTAAAACTGTTACCCTTTCCATTTTTTTAAAATGATATCTATAACTAGTCACTCGATGATCAGCTTTTTTTACAATGTCACCGTCTGGCTTTGTTTTCTCTTAATACATTTCTAATGGTATTGCTTTGATTTTGTACAAATAACATACTTTGCCCAAAAAAATACTGTATTCACCTAATTGGAGAAACATGACTTACTTTTGCACTCATTTGTGTTTTGCTCATCTGCTGGCCTCCATGGAAGGTCATTGTAAAGGTCAGCACAGCGCTCGCAGTTTGTTCCAACTGTATTATGCCTGCAAACACATGTATCGTGCACCTGAAGAAATAATGATTACATTCAAATTAGATCGAGTAGGATAGCAGATGTCAGATACAGACGTGTAAATCTAGAGTACCTAGCGGCAGTACCTGTATATCTCCATATGGGTCTCTGTCAGATGTGCCACTTGGCACGCACTGGTCTGAATGACCATAGCAGAGACAGCTGCCATGTACACGCATCTCATCTATAGCATAGAACGAGCTAGGCTCTCGATACCTCCTTGGGGGAAGACGGACGAGCTGAGTAAAATTGATTCGTAGGTTGGTAAACTCTCCAAGACCTGGACAAAAAAATAACAAGAATAATCTTTTAAAAACAATTACATTTTGGGGGGTTGGGGTGTTTCTGTTAACGGCAGGCCATTGTGTAGCAATTTTTTTTGTGCTGAAATAATTAGGAGATATAAAATAGAGATTTTGATTGCATTAGTTATATCGGACTATCTTGTACCTGGGGAAATCATGTGTATGGAAAATGCAAATGAAAACATCACAGTTTTGTGAATAAATCATTTTCATTCTGGACAATTATGGGTGTAACAGATCTCTGTACCCCGACAGGGTCACATCTGCCAATGCCGTCTCCTCGCTGGATTCCCGTGTTCTCCTCATGACTCTCGTGCTTTTCTCCTGGTCTTTAGCCACAGCTTAAAGACGGGTACACGTAGAGAGCCTCGCTAGCGTCCCCCAGAAATAAGCCGTGGCTGTAGATCTGGAGCTTTGCGTTGGAACAGAGAACAGAATATAGCTGCTACCCAAACCAGGATTTGTGACTGCATGTGGAGTCAGAATAGAACTGTTTTAATCAGGGATACGCACATTTATACACTCACACATGGGTCATTTACATATACAAAACCTCCCCTAGAAACTGCCGGGGGGCCCAACCAGACCGAAACAGACAATGGGACACATTTGCTTCTTGGAATGTGAAACCTAATTAGATTATGTATAGACAGTGAATTCAAACATTACATAACATTTCTAATTGAGTCAAGACAATGGTAAACGGCATGATAACAGATTACAGACAGCAGATTTACAAACTATTCAAATAGAAACAGACAACGCATTCCTGAAACAAGGGTAGGCTGGGAGGCTAATCCTTGCAACAGATAACAGATACACAAGGACCAGACAACTGACAGATAGACAATAGCATTCTTGCATAATCACAGAGTATATAAACATTCTGCACACAAGGGTGGCCAGCACCCTACAAATATGCCTCCAGGTCTATGTACACCAAGTCCAAAGTGACTTGCTTCCCAATGGGTTTCTCTGGCAGGACAGAAAGTTAGATTTTACTTACGGTACATTCGATGAGATGCAGGGACTGAAAGAGCCAGGTCCATTGGGCTGAAGCGTATCTATGGATTAAGTAAAGATATACCATTACTAACAGAAGTCACTTCTAATTTATATATTCAAAACGCAAACATATGATACATTTCTGTGGAAATTATTTTTCCACTTTGCTCTTAAAAACAAGTGTATGTAAATATATTTAGGCTTTATTCACTTATCACCATTCTTTCATAGCAACAAAGGTGGATTTTGTTCAGCGAAATTCAGGGATCTACATTAGATCAAGTATGATGGATGGTGAATTCACTATTTAAGGAACTTCGACCATAGTTCTCATTGTTCTTTTGACAGTAGCTGCTGTCAAACTTGTTTAATGAAGTATTCAATGTAGTTTTTAGTGTGGTTTTGCATAGTTTCAGTAAATTTTGTCAGGTGTTGTTTTCACCATTGTTTACAGCGTTGTTTGGATGATAATTCAATGGAGATTGACACTTAAAAATCGCATATATTCACTGATATTGCAAACAGTGAAAGAACAACACTAAATAGAGAATAGCCGTAGGTTACTCAATTTACTGATCAATAAACGTGGTACTTTTGTTCAGCATTTTGTGTATAAATTTATCCTGCTGTTATCAAATTTTGTTCCTCTAGATAGACAAAGTTTGTTGTTGATCCAAAAGAAGGCAAAAAACCCAGTCTGAAGCGCTCGCCAGTATGCAACATACTGGGAAAAAATTCCTTCTTGACCCCAGAATGGCAGTCAGATTTCTCCTTGGATCAAGAAGCTTTTACCCACATATTAAATATTATGACCCTTAATATTATCTTTTTGCAGGAAGTCATCCAGTCGTTTTTTAAAAGTCTGTAGAGTCTCTGACCCAACCACCTCAACAGGCAGAGAATTCCACAGCTTTATTGTTCTCACCGTAAAATAACCCTTCCTATGCTTTAGGCTTAATTTCCTTTCATCCAGGCTAAATGGGTGACCTCGTGTCCTGTGTATAGTCCTATTAATGAATAGGTTTCCAGACAATGGTTTATAATGGCCCCGTATAAATTTATATAAAGTTATTAGATCCCCTCTAAGGCGCCGTTTCTCTAAACTAAATAAGTTTAAGCTTGTTAGTCTTTCCTCATAACTTCCATTCCCCTTATTAATTTAGTCACCCGTCTCTGCACTTTTTCTAGTGCCATAATATCTTTTCATAAGACAGGCGCCTGTAATTGCACGGCATATTCAAGGTATGGTCTTACCATTGATTTATAAAGAGGCAAAATTATGTTTTCATCTGGAGAGTGAATTCCCCTTTTAATGCATGCCAATACCTTGCTGGCCTTGGCGGCTGCTGTTTGACATTGGGCCGTGTTACTTAGTTTGGAGTCCATGAAATTCTTCTCCTGCTTTGATTTCCCTAACTCCGTACCATTTAGTGTATAAGTTGCTTGTGTGTTCTTCACTCCAAAGTGCATAACTTTGCATTTACTTACATTAAAATTCATCTGCCATTTAAGTGCCCAGTCCTTCAATCTTTCTAAATTCCTCTGCAGCGAAGTAACCTTCTGCTCACATTGTATGACTTTTCCTAGTTTTGTGTCATCTGCAAACACTGATACAAGACTTTTGATGTGTTAACCTACCCTAAACCTAAAAGTAACCTTAAACTTAAAAGAAGTAGGAATAGTAACCCCAACCCAAACCCTATTACTAAATCTAACCCTAGTATTATCGTTACACCATAATTGCATTAGAAATATGATACAAGCATGGCATGAACCTGCATTGCACAACTTTTTCAGTGGAAAATCATCTTTTTTTTTTTTTTAACGGTCGAATTTCCACCACGTTTTTACTACAGTAATTTATTGGAAGCCAAAAAGTGGCACCCTGCCGATAGACACTGTTTTTAATGTTACCTTTCCCCCTTGAGTGTGGTCTCCATGAATCTCATGACACCTCACATCATCAAGATTTAGGGGACGTCCCCGACTGATGTGTGGAAAAGATGATGCACAATCATACGCCATGTACTGGTACACTTGCCATGTCCTTCCATTATCCGATGATCGTTCTATTATCATGCTAGCTGGGCGAGGGCTCTGCGGGTTTTAAGATACAAAAAAGTTAGAGCGGCAAGTAAAAACAATGAAAAAAATAAATAAATAAAAACCAGAGAACAGACAGAAGTTTATTCCCCAACTGCCTAATCATTTTTCATTACCATCTACAAGTGATAATAGCAAGGGTATTAACCTGGGTTATTCTCCACTTGCCTCAACTTTAGCACTTAATATATAAAAAGTATCGGAAGCGTTGATTTACAATAGGTAGTTGCAACTGTGGAGCCGGAAGAGAAGGTTGTGGAGTTATATGATTAAAGCGTGGGGCCGTAATGACTAATGAGTGAGCTGGTAAGTATAACAGCTCAAATGGAATTGGGCCCATTAAGTGTTAATGATAGGAAACCTATGAACTTATATGTAGTATAAACCAAATTTTACTATAAAACATACTCTATCTATACAAGGTTATAGTCACAGGATTCTTAATAAAAGGTTTTTTTTTTAAAATAAAAGGACCAATCACAGCTCACTGCAACTCTCAAGAGGCTGAGTTGGCCCAGGAAGCGGTGATCCAAATCATCTGAATTTACAAAGATTACCTAATACTATCTCTGTATGAAGACTCCATGACATACTGTATATGACTCTGTGGAACCTTGTTGGAAGTGTCCAACATTAAGGTGTACGTCAGTAAACAAGTTGACACTTGCCTGCAACCCATGAGTACTTACCCTGAAATCCAGCGTGACATCATTGAGTTGAAATTTTCTGTTAAGATCAAATTGCAAGGTGACAGAATCAACTCCTGCACAGAGAAAGAACATGTCAGAATACTGTATGTAATAATAAAAAGGGGGTTAGAGACCCCTTAACTGTCCAGGAAAGATGGTATGGATATAGGATGTTTAAAAAAGATGCATCTACTGTATTATCAATGCTTTCCTTTAAGAAAGAGTTTTATTATATTGAAATATTTACCCTATAACACATATAGGTGTGAACTAACTCCAGACATTACAAGTTATTGGTCTATAAAGGTTACGCAAACACGAATTTAACAAGAAAACTCATAATTTAATCTCATATTATGACAATAACGCATATAGCCTTCCATCAAATATATGCTAATAGTGTTTCATTGACATGGCCAGACATTATACACAGACTACATGCTATGGCCACTATATGTGGCCAGATACTATAGGGTCTATTCACAAAGCATCGAAATTGGGTGCAATTTTGGTGCTCTGTGTTTTGGCCCATTTCGGCGATTCCTTTCCGCAGAAAATACGTTGAATTCCCCATTTAGTGAATGTCACTGTATTTCGATGAAAATTTAAGTCCGCACAGCAGTTATTGGAAGTCAGCAAAAACTGTTGAATTGCACCAATATCCGCAGAATTGTGCATAATTGTCATCGATTAATTCCACCGAACTGAAAAAAAGAGAAGAAAAAGAAATATCCTATTCTCCTAATAGGCGTTTCAATCAATAAAAATGTGTCTAAATAAAAAAAGGCATTTAATAAATAATAAAAAGGTCTGTTACAAAATAAAAAATATCTTTTAAAAACTAAAAAAAATGCACTTGCAGGTTTCTCCTTTGCGTCCCAGTTTTAGCGTGATATTACGATGCAGGCGCTAGAAAAGCAGCCTGCATCGTAAGCCTGCTCTAAACCGCGGGATGCACTTTTTTTACATGGAAACCTATCGGATTCGTCTGTTTAAACCTGTCGAACTGAAACATTGAAAATCAGGTCATTTACCAAAATGTCAGTGTAATTCAGCATTTGTTTGAATAGAAGACACGGTAGTCTTCTATGGGACAATTTCGGTGCTGTCAAATTGCGACGAATTGCATCGTATTTCACGGTCAGTTTGCCTGTATTTGATGAATTGACAGCTTAGTGAATAGACAAAATGTCCCGAAATTGCACCAAATGTTGAAATTCACTGTTTGGTGCAAATCAGGGCCAATTCGGAGGTTTGTGAATAACCCCTTATATTTTCCCTCTGCTTTCTTTTAATTTGGAGTGTGCTGGTCACCTGTTATACAGAGTAAGACTATAAGGTCATTATAGCTGTATAACTCGTCGACATGGTCCCCTATATAAATCATTTAACCATTGCATAACCATAATGAATTGATTGTAATATTTTGTGATATTAATTGAATGCTACATGGTTTTAACAATCACTGTTTCAAATGTCCTGTATACTGTTAATACTCCTTGTAGGTTTTGTTTTAATTTCAAAGTCTAATATATGTACGTAGATAATGTATAGAAAGCAATATGTCAAAAATATAGAAAAGTGTCAAGTGCTGAAGTAACTTGAGAGGCGTGTCATTTCAGTGTGTGCTATAGTGTCTCTTGATGTAGAGTGGGTATATATGATCATATATTGGCATCTAGGTGCATACTGTACCATTCTCAGACTGCCACCAGCGAAGGTGACCAATTTGGGGCACGACATTGAGGATCCTATGGCTGACTGATGAAAAAGGGTCTCGGGAATCACATCGACAGCATTTCATTTGAACCTGAAAAAGACACAGGAATGATTTAGGAGAAATCACTGCACCTATTACTGACTGAATAACACATACTATATATTGTGCAACAAGACCTTAAAGTGCACCTACTGGGCACCAACATTGCCTGTCTCCCATACACTGGCTCCATTGATCTCACCTGACAGACAAACATTTTGAGCTGTCATTGGACCTCAAATTATTTGCCTATGCCAGCAATGGCAAACTTTGACTCCCCAGATGGTTTACATGCCCCATGACGCTTTATCACACTTTAGGCTGGCTGAGCATCAGGGACATGTAGCTCCGAAACATCTGGGGAGCCAAGGTCTGCAATCAATGGGCAATGCTACAATAAATATGAAGGTAACCTGTACCCGTTGAGACACAGGTTCGAATCCCGACAAGAGCACCTCTCCAGTAAGTGTCCTTGGGCAAGACACCTAACGGTACATACTCACCACCCAGGACATACTGGAAAATGACAGAAATCTCAATTCTGTTAAAATACGTTCTAAAAAAAAAAAAAGTATGTATAACAGGATTGGGGAAATGGGTGACCTGGAGAATTTTCACTATTTGTGTTTTTTTTTTGCTTCATTGGGTCTTAATATTTAGCAGTTTATTGGTTGATCATAGTCAGTCAAGTCTACTTTACGGCACAACCTTTGGATGCTGCAAACAACAGCAGTTGTTTGTAATTTATCACCAGTCTACCACTTATTAAATAATTATAAACTTTTAGGCTAAACTAGTCTTGAAGAAATAAAAAATCAGATTCCTCTACTGTAGCCTAAAATATTCCATAAGTTGTGAATAAACCCTTGAGATGATTTGGTCTATAATAACGTACACCAGAGGTATAGGTGATTATTGCATGGTTTATGGCTGAATAGTTATCATGTGTCCTGTTTCACTGAACTGAATGACTGGTTAAACAATACACAGGAATGCTTACATTTGACAGCAAGAGGCATGGTGGAACTCGATGACCCAGGAACAGACTTCAGATCAAAAGGCAGATTTATTATACCATGAGTATTTACTGCTGTCTATATCCTTTCGACCATGTTAACACTCTACCACTGAAGTAATTTTTAACAGAGATATCTATAGTATGATTTACTAATCTCCACATCCACAGAGCTGTAGCAATTTATGTATGTTCTGGCCTTCATTTCATTTTTTTAACCATTGCTGTGGAAGATGACCTTTGTTGTCCACAGGCAGCTGACCATGATGGCGGCTAGGTGGCCAATTGCTTGTTTTACTCAATGGTCAGTCAAACCCTGGTATCATAGTTGAGTCTCACATCAACACAAGCTCTCTAGGGCTTGACAGCTCTGTAATATAGACACTCTGAGATTCCATTGTACAGAGCTCTGTTCTTGTACGGGCAAGGGTGGTCTAAAACCGCTTCACAAGAACACTTAATAATGTGTTATATGACATTTTTTTTTATCATGCACCTGTAAACATGTAACATAGTGACTATTTCCTACATATTTATTTTTTCTGTGTTAATCTGCATATTTGTGTTTTATTTTTAATATCTTGCATTTTATTACTTTGTATTTCCATAACGACTGTAAAAATCCAGTGTTCTTGAACCCAGGACATACTTGAAAAGGAGAGAAATCTCAACGTATCCTTCATAAATAAATAAAATAAATAACCGCTATACTCTGGTGATTTTGGCATCTGAACGAACACGGTTTACCAAATCTACGCTAAAATAAATAATCGGGAATCTATTCCTCCTGGTCTACACAGAAACAGGATTAAGTGGGAATAAGGCTAGGGTCAGACGAACGCAGTGCGATCGCGCGTGCTGCCGCACTTTATCACGGCCGTAGTAGCAGCAAATGACGGCCAATGATGGGCAATATACGAAGTACGGCCGCACAAAAGTGCGGCCTCGCAACACAAGCGGCAAAAAAACGAATTTTTTCGAGAACGTGATACCGCTAGTAATGACGTACAGAGTGCGCTGCGTCCGCTAGCGGCGTGTGTGCGTGATTAGGAGACATCAGACGCTGCTAATGTCCAGACGCAAAACGTCCAGACGCAAAAAGTGTTTTATTGATGATCCGTACAAAATCACGGACGAAAATGCGCATCGTATGACCGCTATCGCGTATTCCGTGAAAAATAGTCCATTCGTTCGAACGCACTTTTTCACGGACGACGCGAAAAATGCGATCGTCTGACCCTAGCCTAAAAGGGAGGCAAGAAAATAGCCCAAAATTTGGCACTGCCCAGATACATCCAGGTCACTTGGCACACATGTCCACTTTTAGAAATATTCTTCAGAATAAATACCCTGATGTTTTAGACATTTTTGTACATATGAACAATTAACTTCTTCCATAGTGTGTCTGTAAATAGAGCAAATCTTTGTAATGTAGATATTTTCCTGATTTATGTGTTGACTATAAGCAATGTCCTAATTTCAACGCAAATATCTGATACGTATGCCGTCAAAATGGATTTCATTGGCTCATGTCCGTTTTATCTATGGCTTGAAAAGGCATTAAGGAGCTTCAGATCCCAAGCAGGTGGAGGAGCTTCCTATCGTATACTCCTACCTGGATTAATTACTAATTAAGACAGTGAAATGAAAGCATTTAATTATATATAATAATCACTGAGTTTAGAAAATGGAAAAGACAAACAGTAATTAGTAAATAATAAAAAACTGATTTGTTTCTATATTCTGAAGCTGAACCTTACTAGATTCAGAACATATAAAGCAGTGATGGAGAACCTTGGCACCCCAGATGTTTATCAAAAGCATGTCCTATGAAGCTCAGCCAGCCTTATGCATGACTAGGAATCATGGGACATTTAGTTCTGAAACATCTGGGGTGCCAAGGTTCGCAATTGTAATATTTGCATATGTAATTACTAACCAATCATATGCCAGGGTTCAAATTGTCTAATGACTGTTGACCTGGCTGAGTCAGTTGGCCGTTCTGTGAGTAACGGTAATTCAGCAGCTCTGCTGTAATAGGCCTCGTTCACACTGTGCGATTTATCGCGTGGTTTTTGACGCGATATCATGCATATTTCCGTGTGATATCGCTCTACACTCAGTATGTAACTTCTCCAATGCATTTCAATGGAGCTGCTATTATTATTATTTATTAAGCGCCAACACATTCCGCAGCGCTGTACAAGGTGTAATGGGTAAAGACAGGACAATTCTACAATACATACAGGAGACAGGTCAATATTCCTGCCAGCAGATACATGAGGATATGAGGACCCTATTCCCGTGGGAATTTACAATCTAGATGGTGAGGGGATTAGAAACGGGAGGGGGGAGCTGTTCACATCTTGCCGCTCAATGTTGCATGTAGCTCGTTGCTGGTATATGACCCTTTTTGCGTTGGTGGTGTTTTGCAATATCGCGCATAACTGCAATATCGCGCAACATTATTGCGCAATACTGCTCAATGTCACGAATATGAAAATCGCGCGGAAAAACTCGTGATTTTCATGTCGCTCAGTGTGAACGAGGCCTTATAATAAAACCAGCAGCACGTTTATCCTTATTTCTGCATCCGAATCATTTGCACAAACGCCTCAGCAGCACAAAAACCAAACATTACAGCAATCACTGCTTTAAATGTTCAGCTCATGTCCACTACCTAGGGTCCTCAGGACTGCCATGTTTTTCAGCTTACCTTTCACTTCTACATGTTGATTTGTGGCAAATTAAACCATTTTATTAGTGTTATTTCCTCTTCTTTTTTTTGGTAAGTAAACTGACATTTATGGGTGATTCATAAATCATGTGGCAGAATTTATGACTAGTTCTATAACAAACAAAATATTGTATTATTCTTATCATTATGAGGTAGATTCTTCAATTTTACATTTTTAACCAATTCATCACTGATCACTATCAATAAATAAATCCATTCATTGTTCTCCTAAATATTTTATATAAATAGACATCTGTAGGGGGTTTGCGGTAAAAGGGTGAAAGTTATCTTGGGTTACAGTAAGTGCTGCCAGACCTTACAAACAGCTCTTTGTAGCCTCTTTTCAGTCTTTCATTACATGAACTAGGGGAAGGGTTACTGGGTAAGAAGTCAGTCTGTATAAAGTTCACTCCAGCATATGTAATTCTTGGGAGACTTGTTACAGCTTCCTGTGGTTCCCATACACACACACAGCTGTCTCACATAATTAACGATATACATATAGGATGACAGGCTGCAAGGCTTGCAGTTTTCTGACATGCTCGCCCCATCCGTATTACGACGAATGCATCCATCTAAACTGCAATCTTTGAATTTCTAATTTTTAGCATTTATTTTTTCATTATTAATTTTTTCATATTCCATGTAAACTCTTCACAGTCACCAATATGTCAGTGATGTTGGGCTAATGAGGAATCATACCTAATCCTGGCTCTGAAATAGTTAAAAAAATATAATAAAAAAAAAATTACCCAAAAGAAATAAAAAAAAATTAAATAAATAATAGAAAATTATTTATTAATTTGCAAAAGTAGTTTACCAGGAAGGATACATTGAGATTTCTCTCTTTTTCAAGTTTTCACGTATGTCCTAACCCCTGTCTGAAAACTGGATGGTCACATGCAATGTACTGGCAGGGGAAATATTGTGACATCCTGGTCAAATGTTAATTTAACAAAGTCAAAATTACATTTCTCCCTCTTGGCTGCTGGTATTTTTTTTTTTAGGAGTTGTGAAATTTTAGGATATGGTTTGGCATGGAGCTGTAACATTTGCCCAGGTTGAGAATTCTCTTCTTTTTTTTTGTTGGTGCTGTTTGTGTATACATGTGGCAGCGTTTAATTAGGTAACAGGTGGCAAGGGGTGTTTATTTACTAATAAAGGAATTGTGGAGAAATGGAAACAGATTCTTAAAATGTAGACAAAAAAAATAAAAAAATAAAAATCAACTCGCTTATTTTTATTTTAAACCTTAACTGCTTAGTTTACCAAATTCATTAGCTCCAAGTTATTACCTAAAGTCTGATACACGTTATAAATTAGCATCTATAATTATCCAACATGATCATGATATATTATTATATATAGCAATATACGTCTATCGCTTATATAGCATTGTGTATCTAGTACTGAATTAAAGATTTCAAGGACATGTTGTGAAATTTGAGGCAGTTGGTGGGCATAATAGTCAGGCTCCCTCTGGGTCTATGTTTATTGCTTGGGCCCTGAAATACAACTCCATCAGTCTTCAGTTATTCGATCTATCTAGGACAGTGGTTGTCAATCCTGGTCCTCAATTACCCGTAGGCTGGTGTCAGATGAGCGCACAATGTGTGCCTGTACTGATGTGCCTCCCGGCATCCGTCACAGTGTTGGGATGCTGCGACGGGGCCGACCACACGTTGTAGTGCGCGCATGAATAGCGCGGGCTACAGCAGGCATGCTGCATCTGTTCAGAAAGCCTCCGGTTGAAACACTACGACGCACGTTTGATGGGGCTGCAAAGTGCGATCCTCCATAGGAGGATCGATCCTTGCAGCACTGAGAGCACTAACTGCGCTTAGCGAGGTGGCCAGACGGGCGTCAGAGTGAAAGGAACGTACCCCCTCACGGACGTTCCTTCCGTTGTAAAAACGCTTGTCTAACAGGCCAGGTTTTCCAGATATCTGTAGCACAGTACTGGTGATATGATTTGCTGCTCAGTGATTACAGTATTCATTCTGCACTTCAAGGTAGTCCTTAAAACCTGGCCTTTTTAGGGGGTACTTGAGGACTAGGGTTGGGAACAATTTATCTAAAGAGTAAATTATTATGCCAACTTTGAAACCTGCCATCTTTGGCAAGTCTGAGATCTGAAGGGAAGGGGCATGACCGCCAAGGGGGTCTCAGGCATCATGTACCATTGCAGTTGTGACCAATGCCGCAGAAGGACCCTGGTATACCACATGAGCGTCAGGGTGACAAAATGCTTTGCCAAGTAGCAAATCAGGGCTGTTCGGACACAATCACTGCATTAGCACTAGTGTATGGAGTTCAAAAGCCCTGACTTTAACGATTTAAGCACCACAGGCACCACTAAATAGATACTCGCAGTGCTTTTAAGCTCAGTCTCCCTAAAAGCTGTCTAACAGCCTAGTACTGCCAGTGATTGAGCGGACTGAGGGAAAACCCATGTAACTTGATAGGTCTGACCTTCATCAGAAACTGTTGTAAGGCCTACGAAGGCCCTTAGTCGTCATGACAACATTGTTTACGCAATTAGTGACATTAGCAGCATTTTTGTTTAACGTTGTAATTTCAACTCCATCGTCTGCAATAAGAAATATTGTAAAGAATGAAGATTCCAATGCAACCATATACTGTCAGTCACACCCAACCACTATACAGCACCACGTCGTGTGTGGGCATCTTATAAATAATAACAATGATAATACAGGAACCCACTGGCGTGCGCGGCCTGTTACATTAGGGTGTGCACCAATGGAACATTTATTAATTTAAAACTTATATTTAGAAGATTTTGCTCAAAATACACATTTTTCATTAGCAATAACTAGTCTGTAATCAGAGATACAGTCAGTTTTTAAGCTTTTTATCAGGAACATCTAAAATGTCAATGTAAGAAGTCAACATTAGGGTGTGCCTGGGCACACCCCCTGGACACGCCTATGCAGGAACCACAGCTGTCCCCAATGGGAAGATAGTGTGGAATGAAAAGTGATTTTTTTTCCCCCAAGATTATTTAATCTATTTAATCCTAGATATTATCGTTTTCCCACGTTTAGCGGCTAACCATGAGATATACCAACTTATATTTTGTGTGAAATCCTATAAAATGGATTACATAGGCTTATATATGATATATTTATCTATACGATATTTATATCACACACACATTTACTACTTTGAATTTCTGTACCTACTGTAAAAATTCAATGTTCTTGAACCCGGGACATAATTGAAAGCGAGAGAAATTTCAATGTATCCTTCTTGGTAAAATACTTTATAAATAAAATAATATATATATATATCATCAATACGCTCTGCAGGTAATTTGGCACATCTATGGCATTTTATTAACATAATAATAGTGAGTACAACCTGAAGTCACTTCCATGTATGTAAAATTAGGGAGTTTGAATTCCAGGAACATTCCATTCATGGGTGTCATTTACTAAAGTATCAACCCACAAAAAGGCAACACAAATTGAAATCAATGTCAAACTAACAGTGACCTTAAGACCCCCTTGTGAGTTGCCATCTGGTGATTGACTATGCTTAGATTTGATTACGTGCTCCGAACAAGGAACAAGTCATCTAATTCCGTTTCCTTTGACCTACAAAATCTAAATTAAAAAATAATTCCACTGGTACTCAGAGTTTGTACGGACAAGCAGAAACCAGATCAATTAGAAAAGCATTTACATCACTAACATCAGATGCTTCCCTCCTGACTAGATACGTCATTTAGTTTTGTAATTCCTTTTTTTCAGTTTCTGTCTTTACATGTATATGCAGAAAGATAGATTATCCATCTATCCATCCATCCATCTATCCATCCATCATCTATCCATCCATCTATCCATCCATCGATCCATCCATCCATCCATCCATCCATCCATCCATCCATCCAAGACAGATAGGTAGACAAACAGGTTAGCCAATGGACAGAGGGACATACAGGCAGATTTGTTGTTGAGCTGAAATCAGCCAAAGTGAATACTAGTGTAGTGGTTTGCCTTGATGCTGAAATGCAAACTTACAATTTAACAGCCATTAGGGAACCAAAAACAAGATACACTGCAATTAAAATGCAAATCAGGATTAGGGATTTTTATTACAGGGTTAATCACAGAGCACCGAAATACCACCAGAATTGTGGTGCTCTTTTGTTCCCTGCACTCGGGAAATCAAATTCCCCAACCCTGCGGTGAATTCAGCATTTACCGCAGGGCCCCCGAAGTGCAGGGAAAAGCCACCGATCGCATCCGAAAAAACGCCAATTAGAACACAAAAACCGCCGAAAAAAAGCTGATGATCCGCCGCAAAACAGTTGAAAAAATCCTGAAGGCATCCGAAAATGCCAAAAAAACACGAACAGAGCGCCGACCAGCTGCTAGAAAAAGCAACCATGCCGACGAAGGTGGTTAAAAAAAAGTGTCAAATTTGAAACGATATTTGCAAATAAAAAAAATACTGGATGAAAATATCTGGAATTAACATATAAGGTTCTATGAATAATAATAGAAAGGTCTGTTACAAAAAAAAAAAGAAGAAAGCTTTTAATAAAAAAAAGGGGGTGTGAAATTTTGCTGAAAAAATCCTGAAAAGTGCCTAAAATATCCAGAAAAAAAATAAATAGACTTTTTACTGCAGAATAAAATAATAAACGGTTTATTAGATATTGCATTAGAACAGGAATATTTTTAACATTGAAGCCTAAGGGATTTGCCTAAATAAACCTGCCAAATGAAACCACCGAACAGCAGGGCATTTCTCGGACATTTCTCTGCTATTCGGTGTTCTCTGAATAGATTAACCATTGCTTCTCTATGGGGTATTTCACTGCCGGTGCTGCCTTGCTGGCAGTTCGCCAAAATTGGCGAACTGCCTGGTCTCTGAATAGCCGAATGGCCCCGAAATGTCTCAGTACGGGGAAATTCGCTGTTCGGCTCATCCAGATATATAGGCTAACTGTACCTATGATCATTCACTATGGGAGAGTAAAGTGTGTGTAGGGGAAAAACTGGTTAGCACAGATATCAGGAAATACTACTTAAAGCATGTGTGCACAACTATTTCTTTTTAAAGCAAATATGATATGACATCAGAAAAAATCCCTTTTCCACTCATTTTTTTAAATTATTACCCACCACATGCATGTAAAATGCAAGCATAAATGCTTGTGGCTTTGCTAAGGAATCCCATTAGAAGATCGATAAAACCATTAAAACATCAAACAAATCTTACAAAAGACAAAACAAAATCCAGAGAAACGACCCAGAATCAACATGGTTGGTTTTGAATTTCTGTGTATTTTACAGCTTATACAAAACACATAAAAACAAAAGGAGTACAGCTACTTTGAAGAGTCCCTTAAGTCATCTGGACTGCCGAATGACGAGAAAAATAAAAGAGATAAAAGATATAGAACAATGTAAATGCGATGTTTGTATCATGAGTCACAGAACTGTATTGTGATCTAGGCCACGTCACAGCTCTCATTCCTGGATGCGTAAAGGTTGGTCGTGACTCAACCATTTGTGAACTCATGGCATCTGATGGGGAAATATATTTGGCTGGAGCTCTGCCTTTGCTCGGGACGTTAAGGACCCCTCAGCTATTACTCATTCGCACAAATCCTACGGTATTCTAAATAGAACAGGTGGTATTAAATAGGTCACGTATAAATAGAAGAGGGTCATTCACTGCTTACAGGTAGGCTTGTGCACCAATTTTTTTTTCGGTTCGATTTGTTCGGATGTTTAAAATTTTCGATTCGGCTCGTTTCGACCTATTTCTGTTTCGATTCGGTTCGGTTCGGCTCATTTTTCGTGTACATTTTTTTTTCGGAATATCGACCATTTTTCGTGTTTTCGGGTCACTTTGCTCGTTTTTTGTATCGACTTTTCGGAAATTTTCGTT
The DNA here is from genome assembly GCA_009667805.1 of Leptobrachium leishanense. NCBI lineage: Eukaryota > Metazoa > Chordata > Amphibia > Anura > Megophryidae > Leptobrachium > Leptobrachium leishanense. Next base: position 140,105,573 of record CM019064.1, on the reverse strand, counting down.
TTTTCGGAACATCTGTTCTCCTCGTTTCAAAGTGTCTACGATAATTCTGGCGATTCTATCGTGTTTTTTTTATTAAATAAAGATCCTTTTTTTCTTATGAATATACATTTCACAACTTTATTTAATCATATTAAAATGGTATGAAAGCCAAGGAACAAAAAAAATGAACAAAACGATTTAAAAAAACGCTAAACTGACCCGAATGCCACAAGAAACAAGTGATACGCATTTACAAATACAAAATTTACAGAATCAGCGATATAACCGATAATAGTTAAATATACGATTTCCAGAATTACCGAAATGGAACCGAAATCACGAATGGAACCGAAATCATGAATAGAGCAAAAATAAATTTCGATTTGACACATTTCAAGTCCATTCGAAAAATCCGAAAATTTTTCGTTTCGGCTCGGAAAACTTTTCGGATCTATCGGTTTTCGGGTCCGACCCGATTCGGAAATTCGGCCGAATCCGAAAACACGAATCGGGAAATTTCGTGAAAATTTCGAAACCCGAAACGCACATCCCTACTTACAGGAGGCATTGTGGCACTAAGGTATAGGACCAGGTGACATATGGGGTACTCCAGGGTAACCTTGTCTCCTTCATTTTAATGATTACAGTTACAAGTATTTATAAAGCGCCAACAAGTTCCGTAGCGCTATACCATGGGAGAGACAGAATAACAAACATACATACATGTTACACACACAGAACAGTAGGAGAGAGGACCCTGCTCGAGAGCTTACATTCTAAGAGGAGAGGGGTGACACACTAGGTCAGTGTTTCCCAAACCTGTCCTCCGGACCCACTAACAGGCCAGATTTTGCAGATCACCTTGGGGAAATGCAGGCTGAATCCTGCAATCACTGAGCAGCAAATGATATCACCTGTGCTGTGCTTCAGATATCTGTCAAACCTGGCGAGGCGGAGGGTCCTGAGGACAGGTTTGGGAAACACTGCACTAGGTGAACGTAAATAGCAGAGAATGCGAGGTAGCGGGTGCGTGTGGGCTGAATGGGAAGATGAAGCAAGAAATGTACAGGGGGAGATAAGAATTTTTCATTTTGCATCCCGATGGTAAATTGCACTAGCACTTTGGAAAACCTGACTTGTCGAGACGCTAAAAAATGATTGCACGCCCACATGTTAGATATAGAAGAAAACAGTAAAGTCGCGCAAGCTGCAAAGCGCAAAACGTTTTCACTCTGGTTTAGCGTCACAATCGGAATATCGATGTCAAATGTTAAATTTAATAATGCTAGCACTAACAATTACATAGCGACATGCTATATTAGCACCAGGTACAGTATGTAATAGTGCCCAAAATGTTTCTAATATTAAAGGTTATTATCTGAAAAGCACAAACAACTACGCCTGTGCCAATTTTTCTTTTTCTATCTCCTTCACCTCAGTTCGCCTTTTATCCAGTTAATGCACACGTGGATATTTAAAGTTTGAGGTGCACTTAAAATCAATAACAGGAGAGATAAGCGATGAGTAAACATGACACAAGAGGATCATACCGAGTCACTGTAAAACATTTAACTATTTTATCAGAATGTGTCAACTGGCATCGCGAGCATTTTATGACCTGTTGAGAAGGTGCCAACAATATTTAGTTTTTTTTACTACTTTTATTTTTTTACTTGAACCGTTGCAATAGTTGAGTTGATTACATTATAGGGTCACTCTACAAACCCTGACCACTTTAGCTTTTAAAAGTAGCCAGGCTGTGTGGCGTGCCCCCCCCCTTCTTCCCCACCTTACTCCAGTGCCGTTTCTTAGAATCACACATGCATTACATTTTCCCGACTGTCAGTCACCAAATCAACAAATCAATCACCAATGTGGTCATTACACTCTAAACCCTATTCCCTTGTTCACGCTAATATAGGGACGCTGACAGGTTAAAGTCTGCCCCTACAGATTTCTCCGTAGCATCTCCATGTTACCACGGTATTCCGGGGCAGGCGCTAAGTCAGCACTTCACCCCGGAACGCAGAGCTAACCGCTGGGATACTCGCAGTAGTACTTTCATGGCACCGCAAGTATCACCTCCTAAAGTCCATAAGACTTCATGGAGGCTCGCAGTTCCGGTTGCGAGCCCTGTGCGATCACGTTCTCGCGTGAGATCACACAGCCCTGCGGAGTGATCGCAGTGGGAGACTAGGAACTACATGTTCCCAGTCTCACTCTGCTCCTGTCGACAATAAGTGGCGGATCGGGCTGTTGTTCCCGACGCAGTATAAGAGGTGAGTATTCTGCAAATGCAGAATCATGTAGCAGCAACTTTAAGGTGGTGCTAAAATATGGCTGCCTGCAGTAATTACTGCTAGCACTTTATTAGGTGCGCAAAGTACAGTAAGCGCACAGAAGCTGCCACAAAAACCTATGTGCTAATGCAGTGGTTCCCAACCGCGGTCCTCAAGTACCCCCAACAGGCCAGGTTTTCCAGATATCTGAAGCACAGCACAGGTGATATGACTTGCGTCTCAGTGATTGCAGGATTCAGTCTGCATTTCCACAAGGAAATCCTTAAAACCTGGCCTGTTGGGGGTACTTGAGGACCGTGGTTGGGAACCACTGTGCTAATGGATTCATAATGTGGGTAGCGTCAGGAATATAATATGGGTGGCATTCGTTAAACACACTTATCCTGGTGCTAGCGCTTACATATCGATATGCTAACGTTAGCACCAACTAGGGAATAGTGTCCTCAATGTGCTCATATAATTTTCTCCAAGAACACTCACAATAGCAAGCGTCCTAAGAAAAAGCATCCGATGAATTGACTCTGTGCATGCCAAGCCATTAACTAGATGTTAAACCAAATTACACTTACAAAGTATCTGAGTTTTTCTTCCAAGTAAATATTGATTGATTGCTTTGTGATTAGCCAAAATATTTTTTCTTCCTTAATTTTGATCTAATTCCTTCATATAATCTTAAGAAGATCACAAAGACTTACAATGACAGATACATACATAAGCTTACATACTATTACATTTACTGGGGAACACTGTGAATTGACAAGGAAATTAGTTTATTATTAATATAGTAAGGACAGTGAACACCTTTTATAGGAAGACACACATTAAAGCTAGTCTGGAGTCAGGGCAAAAGTCATATTCCCAATGACCTAATCTATAAATAAAAATCTATCAATAAATTAATTCAATTCATGGAAATACATAAGGCTAAATTCCCTACCTACCGCTAAAATGGGGAAAACCTACGCCTGCAGGTTTCCCATAAATTCCCATTTTAGCGTTAGATTCCGGGGCAGGCTCTACCTTGGCACCTTACCCCGGAGCACAGTGCTACCCTCGGCGATACCTGTGGTAGCACTTCCGTGCTGCCACGAGTGTCACCTCCTGAATTCCATCGGTCTTCATGGAGGTTTGCGCTTCTGGGCCACAAGTTTTCACTCTCATGAGATTGTGCAGCACCACGGAGTGATCAAGGAGGGAGACTGGGAACTATTTGTCCCCAGTCCCACTCTACTCCTGGGTTAGGGTGTGTTCAATTATTCTGAAAAGGTGGAATCTGTTGGTACCAGCTTTAGGCATCGCAAAAAAAATGTATCCCATCGCTGTGGTAATTAGCGCTAAGACTTTGTAATACCCCACTTATCCTGACGCTAATTACTGACTGCACTCCCCATGTAAAGTATAAGATTTGCAAAGTACAGTAAGCTCATAGTATCACCGAAGCGCTACCATATTTTTCATGGGTTTAGCTTCAGGAATGTAATATGGAGGGCATGCGTTAAAGTCACTTATCCTAGCGTCAACACTTCCTCATCCGAATGCTACCGTTAGCGTTCACTATGTAATTTATCCCATAATGTGTTGTCAGTCAAATAGTGTTACCTTCTCTTTTTAGTCAAAAGTGACCCGACTGACAGGTTTGAGAGTTAAATATCCCAACATTTCTACTGGTTTTACTCATGTACCTATAAAGAGTTATGATTTAAACGTATTAGGCAACTGTGGGTTCTATTTTTGTTGCTTAATTATCAATTTTAGGCCAGAATTAATTGTCAATTTTTGCATAATATTGCAATACACTGGTCAATTCTCCACACTCCTTTCTTTAGTGAATAAAATGCAATAGTTTGAGTATTCTCCGCAAATAGTTTCAGACATTAGTAATACAATAAATATGATCACTATAACACATTATGCATTATTCCCTTTACAGTCTTATAATGTTGATTTGATAGTAATATAAAAAATACCACAAGCATTCCTAAAAGCAATATTGGCCATATTATCATTTTTTTTGGCATTGTACTCACAATTTGACTTTTGAAGAGAAAATTAAAATGTCATCCGGCACGTGAGATAATCCCACCACTCCTACTCTGCCTCGAGCAAGACTAAGAGGATACTGAAATCCAATTAGTCTATCAAAAGGCAGGTGAGCTACATGGAAATTATTATCCAGATAGCTGATATCCCCACCCATTACTATTACTTCATTCATAAGTACCTCTAGGACATGTACAAGTTGATTCTCAGGCTCGTGTGTTTGACTGCTCACTACATACAATGACTAATTTATATCCGTGAGGATGAGTGCATATAGTCGGGTATTTGATTTATTTCATAAAGTTACTGGAACAAATGTTTTAACCATATAAGTACTTTAGACTTGTGACACCGTGTTCTCTGTACAGTTCATCCATAGCACAGCTAGCTATTAGATCCATACATTTCTTTCGATCTTTCCTAGTGCCTAGAAATATGATTAACCAAAAATATGAATGCCGATTAACCGCTATGTATCAGCTGTTGGCCCCTTTTTCAAGTAACCACAGACATTTTGTCACGGCACCCCCACCACCCTCAAAGTGTCTTGCAAACTGATATGCCAGAGGTTAATAATATCAATGTCAGTATGATTGCCATCCGATCTGTTAAAGTTGACAAGACACACACTGTTGTCAAACTTCCTGAAACTAACACACAGCAAAATCACCACCTATATTGGCGGTCATTGAGGTGGCCGGGACAAGCTAGCTAAAAGATGAAGAAAAAACCCACAAAAAGCCAAGTCAGACAAGAACCAAGGTCAAAACCGGAGAGGAAAGTCGTATTTGTCAAAGGTTGGTTACAAGGACGGTAGTTGTACAAGCCAAGGTCAGTAACAGAGAGGGTAGTCGTCCAGGCCAGAGTAATAGAGATACCAGGCATCAGAGTAGCCAATAAAAGACAGCCAACGTCGATACACAAGAATGCATAAGAATATCACACGCTCTTGGGTATAAAGAACCATGACAGGGTACTGCACAAAGAGTGTGCAAAGGCTAAATAGTGTTAATTTTTACCCTATCGGCTGTCCTCAAGTCAAAGCAACAGACCGTGCGGGAGTGACGCAGACGCAACGATACTGCACGCGTCATTGACCAAGAACAGCATGCAGTATTCAAAAATGATGCGGCCAAGGAGCCAGAGTCAAAATTACTGGCAGGCATTCTAGCAAGCAAGGAGAAAATGAGGAAGCTGCGACAAACCGGGAGTTTGGAGCCCCTGAACACCACCACAGCGCAGATAGCATGACAACCAGCCACTAAAAAGTAGTAGACATGTGCACAGCACAAAATTTAGTTTTGAACTAATGGATTAGTCCTAAAATGCAATTTATTTAGTTGCTAAAGAAATTCGTTATCAGTTCTTTAGTATGAAAACTAATTTCATCTGAAAACCAGTGGATACAATTATTATTGTAGTGGCTCCTCAGAGTGCTGAGATCGCTGCTTGTTACAGTATCTCTCACTCTCAGCACAATGTGTCAGGCAAAGCTGTTACAGTAACTGACTGCTGCTCATCACAGCGCTCAGAGTTTCAGTAAAACTAGTAAATAATATTTTTATATATAAGAGGTTATAACAATATTATTTCCTTGTTTTACTGAAACTGAGCGCTGTTACAGTCAGTTACTGTAACAGCTGAGCCTGATACATTGTACTGAGAGATAATATAACAAGCAGCCGATCTCAGCACTCACAGCCACTGGATTTAAAGGGCTAAAAAAAAAGGCTCCTCTCTGTATAATGTATAGAACATCCTCCTGCATTAATTAATACCCCTCTCTGTATAATGTAGATAACATCCTCCTGCATTAATACCCCTCTCTGTATAATGTATGCAACATCCACCTGCATTAATTAATACCCCTCTCTGTATAATGTATAGAACATCCTCCTGCATTCATTAATGCCCCTCTCTGTGTAGAACATCCTACTCAGTAGGACCTACTGCATTGGCATGTGGAGGGTGCAGAACTTCGGAATGCAATGCTTATCCAGCACAGGAGAGGGAACTTTTACTTAAACTTTGCATCTCTGTGGGGGAGAGCGACAGGAATATAAAAGTAGGGGAGAGGGCAAATATTAACATAAATCGGTCTGAAAGCTCAGAGAAGAGATATCTGGTGCAAATTTATTTTTATAATAAAATTAAGCACTTTAAATCCAGGGAAAACATTCAAATAAATCACACTGGCAGCTCATAATAACAGAGTAACTGTGAGTTGGATACTAAATGTATCAGACGTAAAAAAAAAAAAACTTTATAACAAGCAGCACTGGGAGAGGAGAGGGACTTTATATAAAATGTGTATTATAGATGAGGAAAGGGGGATAGTGCTCCTGGATAATATAAAATGTATCAGACCTAAGCCCCTATTATGCAGAGCGGGAGGGGAGATAGCACACATTTTATAAAGTCCCTCTCTTCTCCCAGCGCTGCTTGTTATAAAGGTTTTTTTACTATCCAGCCCTCCTCTGTCATTAGCTTTCAGTGTGATTTATTTGAATGTTTTCCTTCTCCAGCTGCTTTTATCATCTTGTCTGCGTCATAGACATGCAAGGGTTAAGTAAAGGTTTCCTCTCCTGTGCTGGCTGTCTGTGCTGCGAGTGAGTATTCTGGAGCTCTATCACTGTCAGATTTTCGGGTAGGAGTCGGGAAGGATTACGCATACAAATCTTTTCTGTAGTTTTGCGATGTTGCACTCTTCATTGCTGGTCTCCTTCACTCATCAATGTAATATCACAAAAAGGACAAACTAAAATGTAGTGCATTTTATTTTAGTTTCTTTCGTTTTTTGTACTGAGCAGTTTCGTATCTCTTGAGTCATACGAAAACTAAATTATCCCAAAATTCGGACTAAATCGTTTTAGTACTAAAACGAATGCACATGTCTAAAAAGTAGAGAAAGATAGGTTGTATCCTCTTACCAAGCACTAATGATACGTTCTTCATCCCCAGTCAGCGGACCTATCATAGTGCACAGAGAGAGGGCACATAGACATTGTGTATCTTAATCTCTTACCAAGAATTACTGGTACATTCTCCATCTCCATTGTGACAGCACATTATAGGGCTTCATGAGTACAACATAAATGCAGTGCTGGATTAAGTAACATCAAGGATGCGTGAAGAAACTGAAGTCCCAGAGACAGTGGTTTCAATTATATATAGCATACTTGGGAAAAGTCCATATTATTCAACCTTAGTTCTTATTGGTCAGCCTTCCTTATCTTTGTCATTGCTGGTGATAAAGTAATCAATGTTCTAGTTGTTAGCCTCTACTCATTCTTTAGTCGATAATGGCAATCATATTTCTCCTTCTTTGTCAATGAGGGTCATTCAGAGTGCTCTCTTGTACCCCGCACTTCCCTGCACCTCGGGGAATTAAATTTCCCCACCCTGCGGTGAATTCGGCATTCACCGCAGGGTCCCGGGGTGCAGGGAAAACCCACCGCAAATCCGCCAAACACCTGCCGAAAACCACCCGGAACCGCCACAAGAAACACGCTGAACACATCGGAAAAAGCAGACGAGCTACCGAACACAGCGTAGACCAGTCACCGGCAATAAGCCAACAAGCTGATGAACGGGGTAAAAAAAAAAATACGATTGAAAGTGCCAAAATTGAAGAGCTGTTTGCAAACAAAACTACTCAACGAAAATGCCTGGAATTTACATATAAGGTCCTATGAATGAAAATAAAAAGGTCTGTTACAGAAAAAATAAAAACCGCTTTTAAAAAAAAAATGGAAAAAGAGTTTGCCGAAAAAATTCCGAAAAATAACAAAAAAGGTACTAAGAAAAAAATCAATAAATAAAGAGACTTTTTACTGCAGATTAAAATAATAAACGGTTTATTAGATATTGGATAAAAAAAAACAGATATTTTTAACATTGAAGCCTATGGAATTCACCCGAATAAACCTGCCAAATGAAAATACCGAACAGCAGGGCATTTCGGCAACTTTTCACTGCGGTTCGATGTTCTCTGACTAGATTGACCATTGCTTCTCTATGGGAAGTTCGCTGCTTTCGAAAAGGCATCGTACTTGCTGGCAGTTCAACAAAATTTGGCAAACTGCCTGCTCTCTGAATAGCCGAATGGCCCCGAAATGTCACCGTATGGAGAAATTCCCTGTTCGGTGAAATTCCGGGGCAGATCGACTGTCTCTGAATAACCACTAATATGTTATTTTTTGTTTTGAGGTGTGGAGGAGTTACCTTAATTCTACATAAGAAGCCAATGGTCTAAAATCCAATGTTTCAGTTGATTGGAATCAGTGATGCAGTTTAAGATATAGCGGTAATTAATGACATTTATACCGTTTGTTATAATATAATTTCTCTTTTCAAATAGTTGTAAAAAAATGTTGATCTATTTTATTTACAACTGTTTTAACAAAGAGAAAAACCTGTAAAGATTGAAAACATGTACAGTACATGAACTTTGAAAAGAGTATCAACTACTAAAGTCACCAGTCAGTTTCCAAACATAGAAGACAACAAATCAAGCCTCTTTCAGTCAGAAGATTAAAAGCCCCAAAAATAATCAGCAATACATATCTGAGTTAAGAAGACATTATCTACAGAAGGACATTGTAGCCCCAGTCCTCCAGGCAGGTTTAGCATTCAATGCCAGTTTAACAATCGCCTGTTCTGACCAGGTACACTTTTCTTTTGATTTTAAGGGATGGATATTGCATTAGCCTTAACGATTAATGCGATATCTCATCCTTGATGAGATATGACAGGCGGACCAGATGCTGACAATTTTCCCCTGTGTGGGCAGACCTAGCAAATAACCAAGACAGGCTTGAAAACCATATATATGAAGCTAATTGTTCACCATGTCACCATGTCCCGCCTCTCCCCCCTACAATCCATCCTGAACGCCTCCGCCAGGCTAATTCACCTCGCCCGCCGCTCTGTCTCTGCCGCTCCCCTCTGCGAGTCCCTTCACTGGCTCCCCATCCACTGCAGAATTAAGTTCAAAATCCTTATCCTTACCTACAAAACCCTCATTAACTCAGCTCCCCACTACCTGTCCTCACTAATCACCAAATACACCCCAGCCGCTCTCTAAGGTCAAACAGTGACCTGCGCCTAGCTTCTCCCCGTATCACCTCTTCCCATGATAGACTGCAGGACTTCTCAGGCGCAGCCCCATTCTATGGAAAGCTCTCCCTCGTACTGTCAGACTTTCCCCTAACTTCTCTTCCTTCAAACGCTCCCTTAAAACGTTCCTATTTAGGGAAGCCTACCATCCAACTCACGGACGCAACCATCAATAACTCTCACCTTGCAGTCCTCTCCTCCTGTTTCCAACCCCAACCCTTCTAGATGGTGAGTTCCTATGGGAATAGGGCCCTCATCTCCTCCTGTACTGTTTGTCAAATGTTGTTCAATGTATTGTAACCCTGTCTATACTGTGCCTATTGTACAGCGCTGCGGAATATGCTGGCGCTTTATAAATAAAGAATAATAATTATAATACAAGTATTTATAAAGCAGTAACAGTGTCTTCGTTCCTGAATATTTTCTCTTTTCGAATAGGAGCTACCTCGGAATAGCTCATTCTTCTCTAGGTAGGTGCAAATTACCAGCTCCTATACAAAGTACACGAGTTGATAATTTACAGTAACCTCCCTCAATATCCAAGCCGCAAGCACAGCTTGCAGCTCGGTTGTGACAGCAGCTGGAGTCATTAAGCTAATGGCTTCAACTGCAAAATAGCAGGATCCATTAACTTAACATCTCGTTAGCATAGGCCCTATTTTAACACCAGGGGTCCTATTCCAACACTGGTGTAAATTTAGCCACATCTTTTGTAATCTTACCAATTCCATTGACTTCAATGGCTACGGGAAATTTACACCAGCTCTGGCTACGTTTGCACCAAGCTTAGAATAAAGCCCCTGGATGTCCTTTCCACCTGTCCCGCACCAATAATGTGCATACTGAGTTAAAGTCATGTTTTTAGCCAATTGTTTCCTTGGTGAAAAAAGCATTATGGGTAATATCATGTGCCCTAAGCTTAAACGGGGATGCTAAAGGGAAAAATTTGCTGTCGCAAATCTCCCCTTAGCATCCTTATTTTACAAGTGGATTACGAGGCAGGTGCTGAATCCAGCAGCCTGCCCCGTAACGTCCGCTAGCCTCTGGGATGCTCGCGGCATCGCTAATGCTAAAGCGGAAACTGTCGGTGCTATATAAAGGATGTCAACAACAACAACAATCCGCTTCTGAAGTCCATAGGACTCCATGGAGGCTTTTCCTGCCGGGTCACATGACGAGATCTGGCAAGTGCACAGAGTGAACGTGGAGGGAGACTGGGGACTTTTTCCCCAGTCTCACTCTGCTCTTGGCAGCCAGAAGCAGTGAATTGGGCTTCTGTTCTCACCGCGTAATGAGAGGTTAGTATTTGGGGAGGGGGGGTTTCAGCTGGTGTTAACTGGTTTGGCAGAAGTGGAATCAGTTAGCACCAGAATAGAACTGTGGCTAACTGCAGTGTGTAACTAGCATTAGGACTTTGTGATCCTAACACTAATTACTTAGCGCTTACACTTTGCGCTCCCCATGTTAAGTATAGAGAGCGCAAAGCAAAGTAAGGATTTTTGACCCATTAGCAATTGGGAGGTGATCTGGCTGTAACACTACCACTTCAATTCACCTAACACTAACGCTCGCAAGAGGTGATAGTGCCCTATAAGTGGTATATGAGAGAAAAATGAAACACAATGTAAAAGGAAAATATGTACACATTAAGTATAACAATCACCAAATGGCAACAGTTATCATTCAGAAGGTAAGTGTTGGATAATAACGTAATATTATCAGTTTTGGTATTAACCACATTAACAACTGATTTGAAATGCGCTCTGACGTTAAACAAGTATGTTATGTACCAACAGCAGAGAACATCTGACTCACACAAAAAAAGTGGCGAATCTAAAAGGAAGCACAAAAAATATAATCTTTCAAAATATAAAAGCTAAGCAAGTGATTTATCCTATTTTTAGGCTGTATGAAAATTAAAAGCAAAAGCAGCTCTCAGTCTCAACTCCTTGGGTATCTGTTTGCATTTTTTCCCGCTTCTGAAATGTATTTTAAGTAGGGCTGAACCGATACTGATACTAGGTATGGTATCAGTGCCAATACCAGAATTTGCATGAGTACTTGTACTCGTGCAAATGCACCGATACTTATACCGACATTGGAAGCCAGCATTGGGCTGGCTTACCAGGAGGTATCCCAGGGGCTGGGGTGGCTGTCAGGCCCCTCTGTCTGGCCGCATTCCAGTTCTCATGGCTGTGCTGTTGTCTTGGCTGTGCTGCCACCTAGTGGCTGCTTCCAGCACATGCTGTGATGGGATGTGCTTGACATAAGAGGAAGTACATTTAAAAAAACTCACGTTCATTTCACTCATTTAAAATCTATACCAAGAACTTTGTGTTTGGGTCTATATGAATCACCCTATAATTTATGAATATTGGGGAGTAACTAATGTAAATAACTTTTTAAATGATTGATTTTATTGAGTGCTATGTCCTAAGTAGAGTGTAAGAATACGAAGGATCTAAGAAACATTATGCCCTCTTCCCTATTAGACGTTTTGTCCTAGCACAAGTTATGAGCGTCTGTCTGTTGGAGAGTCAGCTGAACCTGGCTTTAAGCCATCACTCTTTGAAAAAAGCCATTTAATCACGTACCACAGTATAGGAGCTGAGGTTACATAAAGTTGCAGACTAACATTGTGAAACCTAAACCTCAGTATAATATGATGAGATCAGCACATTGTCTCCCACAGTGGGCACAGCACATTTTCACATCTTTCAGGGCAAGGTCAAACTCAACTAACTTGTCCTCAGGATTAGTTATAGTAAAGGATACTGGATACAAAATTTGATTATTTTTCCAAAAAATTATAGCATTATATACTCTAAAATAGCAATACTGTATCAAGATAGAGAATATATATATATAATCTTTATCAGTCTAAATTCTACCACAATATTTTAGGGAAAAAAATTAAATAAGAAATAGAATAGTATAGAATTTGGATTAAATGTAATATATTCTTTTTTTAAGTGTGATTTGTAAAATCCAAACTACAAAAGGAACCTGCCATTTAAATAGGCAGATATGTTTATTTCAAGAGACACTCAGGGTTATTCAGAGAGAGCTGAACTGGTCTCGAAATTGCACCGGACGGTTAATTTCCCGGTATGGTGCAATTTCAGAGCCATTCGGCTATTCGAAACATGTCATTTTGCCAAATATTGTCGAATTGCCAGCGTAATACGGTGCCTGTTCGATGGCAGTGAAAGTCCCTATAGAGAAGTAATGGTTAACCTATTCAGAGAACACTGAACAGCAGAGAAATGTCAGTGAAATGCCCTGATGTTCAGTGGTTATATTCGGCAGGTTTAATCAGGAGAATTCCATAGGTTTCAATGTTAAAAATATTCCCGTTTTTAGCCAATATCTATTAAATCGTTTATTCTTTTAATATGCAGCAAAAAAAAATCAAATTTTTTTTTAGGCATTTTTCCGGATTGTTTGGCAAATTTTTTTTTCCAGATTTTTCTTTCTAAATAGGGCTTTTTTTTTCTGTAACAGACTTTTTTATTATTATTCATAGGACCTTACATGTTAATTACAGACGTTTAAAATTTGAAAGTTTAAATAGTTGTTTGGAGGTTTTTTGATTTTTTTTATCCCGTTCATCGGCTTGTCGGCTTTTTCCGGCGGCTGGTTGGTGCTGTGTTTGGCGAATCGTCTGCTTTTTTTGGACTCGTTCGGCGGCTTTGCGGCAGATCGTCGGGTACGTTCGACAGGTTTTCTGCAGTGTTTATGTTCGGATCATATCGGCAGATTTTCGGCAATTTTTTTTTCTACATTCGACGCTTTTCCCTGCACGTCGGGGACACTGCGAATTATGCTGAATTCACCGCAGGATCAGGGAATTTGATTACCCGAAGAGCGGGGAACGAGAGAGCATCGAAATGTCGGCGACATTTCAGTGCTCTCTGAATAACCCCTTTAGTTTCATAAAGAGCTAATATCATTATACTTTATTTATAAAGCGCCAGCATATTCTGCAGCGCTGAACAATGGGCACGATATATACACAGTGTTACAATACATTGAGACTGAACAACATTTGATAAACCAGTACAGGAAGAAACAAGGGCCCTATTCCCGTGAAAGTGGAAACAGGAGGAAGGACTGCAATATGAGTGTGATGGACTGGTTGGGGCAGTGAGGTGTATTAGTGAGTCGGGTGGTAGGCTTCCCTTAATAGAAATGTCTTAAGAGAGCATTTGTAAGAAGGGAAATTAGGAGATAATCTGACAGTACGAGGGAGAGCATTCCAGAGGATGGGGGCTGCGTGTGAGAAATCCTGCAGTCTATCATGGGAAGAGATGATGCAGGGAGAAGCTAGGCGCAGGTCACTGTTTGAGCTGAGTTAGTGAAAGCTTTGTAGATCAGGGTAAGGATTTTGAATTTAATTCTACAGTGGATGCGGAGCCAGTGAAGGGACTTGCAGAGAAGAGCAGCAGAGACAGAGCGGTGGGTGAGGTGGCTGAGCCTGGCAGAGGCATTCAGAATGGATTGTAGGGGACAAGGTGGGAGAGAGGGAGGCCAGCTAGAAGATTATTACAATAGTCAAATTTGTGAGATTGCAAGGGTGTGGATGAGTTGATTTTTGTGTTGTCAGGGGTAAGAAATGGCATAATTCTGGAAATATTATACAATTAGTAGCAGCAGGAGGAGGAAAGAGACTGGATGAAGGAAATAGCAGAGTCAAGTGTAACTCCGAGAAAGCGAACCAGGCTTGATGGGGAAATAGTGATACCATCGACCATGATAGAGAAGTCAGGAGGTAGGGTGGCATTAGAGGGAGAAATTAGCAGGAGCTCAGTCTTTGACATGTTAATCTCTAGGTGGTGAGAGGCCATCCAGGAGGAGATGCCAGATATACAGTTGCTAACTTTGGAAAGGACAGGAGAGATATCAGGGTAAGAGAGGTAGATCTGAGTATCATCAGCATAGAGGTGGTAATTAAAGCCAAAACTGCCCAGGGAGGAGGTGTAGATGGAGAAGAGCAGAGGACCAAGGAACAGAGCCTCGAGATACACCAACTGATAAAGGCATTGAAGAGGATGAGTTACCAGAAAATGATACAGAGAAAGACCTGGTAGACAGATATGAGTGAATCCAAGATAGTGCAGTGTCACAGAGACCGAGCGAGCTGAGAGTCTGTAAAAGGAGGTGGTGAATTGATTGACAGTGTCAAAAGCAGCAGAGAGGTCAAGCAGGATGAGAATAGTATAGTGGCCGTGTTTTTTTGCCGTTAGGAGGTCATTGGTGACTTTGGCGAGGGTACTTTTGGTTGAGTGTAGGGGCGGAAGCCTGATTGCAGAGGGTGAAGTAGGGAATTAGAGGACTGGAAGAGGGAGAGGCAGTTGAAAACCAGTTTTTCCAGGAGCTTAGAGGTAAACGGAAGCAGGGATACAGGACGACAGTTGGATGGAGAGTTGGGATCGAGGGGAGGGTTTTTTTAGTAAAGGGGTAACCTGTGCGTGTTTGAAGGTGGATGGGAAGTAGCCGGTAGGGAGAGCTAGGTTGAAGATGTGTGTGAGAGCAGGGGTGAGTGAGAAGGAGAGTGGCGGTATCAGATGTGAGGGAATGGGGTCAAGCGGGCACATAGTGAGATGTGAGGAGGACAGTAAGGAATTGACTTCCTCCTCAGTGGCTGGGAGGAAGCAGCAGAGGGTAGCAGACGGGGCTTCTGGGAGGAGATTAATGGTTTGTGTGGGGATGTTGCTTCTGATAGTGAGAGTTTTATTTAAGAAGTAATCTGCCAGGTCCTGAGCGCTAAAGGCAGATGAGGGGGGAGGTGTGGGTGAGTAGAGGACAAAGTTAAAAGTGGACCAGAGTCATTTAGGGTTGGAGGACAGAGTAGATATGAGAGATGAGAAGAAGGCTTGTTTGGCCAAGTGAAGGGCAGAGTTGTAAGACTGCAGAATAAACTTGAATGAAATCCGCTTCAGAGCGGGATTTCCTAACAGGCACGCTTTGCAGTGTGAGTGCATCGTTGCATGTAGCGTGTCTGGGGGGGATGTCAAGGCTTACGTTGGTAGCGTCGGGCCTTGCAGAGTTGAGGAAGAGCAAGGGTATCTCGAGTTGAGATAAGAGTAACGTTATAGTGGTCAGTAGCAGCGTCAGGGCAGGTAAAGGTTGACGCTTTCAAAAGTGTGCTATATACTGTGCTATATGAAGGAGTTTAGAACACTATAGGAGAACAAGCAAACACTTACATATATTGTACATTTTTATAAATTACCTCCAGCACGTAAAGCAGTTATCATTGTTACTAAAAATGGAGCGTCTGAAGGATGGGTGGCAAAAAAGGGCATCTCTGATTTCAGCAGTTGCATTCCAGAAATGGGGAATAAACTCATCATGTAGACACAAGAGATAACAATAATAGCTTGATATTTTAAATATTGTCATTGAGCCAAAATATACCGTAGCTTAATTTCAAGGGGGGGAAAAATGCCCAGTTACAGACAGCTTTTGACAACTGACTAATAAGTCAACATTAAATTTAGAAACTTTCATAAACTTTGACTAAACATTAACAAAAAAATCTCCGACTAACCTTGAAAATATGAACCACAGAGAGTTTAAGGATAAATTGTAAAATGTAAATAATTTTACCGCAGGATTATTCTGGACATGAAACTTTATTGCCCAAATAGGCATATAGTAAATGATATGTTCCTAATTTAGGAAAAGGATGAAACTCTAGATGTGGAAACCTCCAGTCATACCAAATCATTTAATAGTCAAGGACATTTAGCAACCTGAGACAAAGGTTTGGCCAGCAGCTCCCACTTATCATGCTCCTGAATGTGTTTTTAGGCCTCTGCCAAACCGATTAAGCCTTCTAACAATAACCAAGGTCACTTTATTCTGAAGGCTAGGAGCCAGCAAAAATTCTCATAAAGAATGAAGCCTCCAGGGAAACAGTGTGAGATTGACCTAATGAGATAAAATGTACTTAAATACTAAAGCAATACTTCAAATGTTTATTATAATATTCCAAAACTGGTCATTTCCTATAAGTGCAAATTCCACCATAAAGAGGCTACATGAAATCATCAGAAATATGATAGACCTGGCTCTTTAATTGAGCAAAACTGTTTGCAAAAAGCATCGGCATTAGTGGCCTGCTCTACGTTGGGACCCTGTTCAGGTCTCACAAGGTTTTAGTTAGATGGTGCCATTACAGAGAAGCATATTCCATATGCGAATCAGACTGCTGTCATCCAAAAATGACTGGCACATTGAAATGCCGAGGAAGACCTCTCTGCTTGAGAGATACAGCAACCGACGACAATCTTTCGGCTTTGTAAGGCCTTGTCAGGAGAGCATAACTGATACTCTTCTAGGTACCTCAAGCAAGGGGCCCATGTTTGGATTACCCTGTACACTTAGAGTGAGCAAAAAGCAATGTTTATGTGGGTACTGAGAATGGGTAACTGCACTAGTCAACAGCTCGACCCTCACTTTGTATCGTTAAAACCACACATAAGTTCAAGTAGCCCTAAGGGACAAAATTTTTCCACAATGCTGTTAAATCATGTCATTTATAAGTCCACAAATCATTACCTCCACTGTATTTGAGGGGATGTATTTTAATGAACTAGACACATATGTGGCTTACACTGGTAAGACATGATGTTCAATTGGTTGGTGATACTACAAGTAGAGACACTCTGCAATGATAAGGACTCTGGTTAAATGGCCTCACATTGTAAAGTAACATATTCAAAATTCGAAAATGAATTATATTCACAAGTAGCTAGAGATCAACATAGATCTCTTAAAAAGTGTTTGATTATTATTCATTATACTTGGTAAATACCGATCCTTTCATTGAAACGGATCCAAGCCCAACCCTTAGACTGCAAGCAACTCTATGTTCCCAGCGTTAGATTTATGGGAAGGTGAGGTTATTCTTTTTTTCTAACACAGCTGCTAAAGAACATTTATACATCTGCGCAGCCAAACATTTTTTTCAACAACACATTGAGAAACATACCATGGAAAATGTGCTACATTTCTCAAGTGACATATAGGAAGATATAAGAATGTGTGTAACCCTTTTGTTACTTATAGACCTGTGTCATGATTAAGTAAATTTAAAGTAATACAGATTTGCTAATTGGTGATCAACTGATGATTTTCGAATCCACTGAGAACAAATTTAATACGACCTAACAAATTCAACATTAAACTCGCTTCTATTTTATTTTTAACTTCAAGGTATGGAATAAATAATGGCTGTAAATTAGGAAAATGCTTGTTTAAATATGCTGAAAGATTTTGGTAAAGGGCATAGGCACCATGACTGGTCAATGTAATTTGAATAGTCATGGGACCTGAGTGTGCTCCGTCCTGCCCCCACAGGTATCATGGAGGGTTGACTCAACAGGGGGACTCCATCTGCCTCTTATCTGAAAGAGGTCATTCAAATCCAGCTAATGTAGGTCAGGAATGTAAAGATAGTCTCAATGAGAGCCAACAGACTGGCTGGATCCTAAAATAAGTGTCCAGCCCAGTAACTGCTGTGTCATGCCGATGTTCTGGGAGGTAACAGTGGCTGCCAGCTTGGAGCAGCACCAAGGGAGCCCAGAACTGGATTATTCTTTGGGGGTTTTTTGAGAAAGGATTATACCAGGAAGGATACATTGAGATTTCTCTCGTTTTCAAGTAGGTCCTGGGTGACGAGTATGTACCGTTAGGTGTCTTGCCCAAGGACACTTACTGGAGAGGTGCTCTTACCGGGATTATAGGGTAAGCATAATGGACACACAAGGTTAAAAGTGTAAGTGGAGGCACAGAGGGCTAAGGGGTGTTTAATATGTATTCCTTCTGCCCCTCATTTTGAGTTAAGTCTTTAAGCAAGTTATTCCATTTGAAATGAAAGAGACAGCCATATAACAAGATCAAAATCCTATATTTCTTTTTCAAGCCCGTGTTTCCAAAAGTCCATATCTTGTTGAATTTATTAATAAAGTATTTTACCAGGAAAGACACATTGAGATTTCTCTTGTTTTCAAGTATGTCCTGGGTTCATATCTTTGTATTGGGGAGTTGATAAATTATCACACCATAAGTGGTGATCCATTGAAGATTAAGAAAATGGAACGATAAAGATATGTGATGGAGCTAAAAGAACCTGAAAGGACGATGAAGCAGAAAATGCTGTGTACTAACACAGGTTACAAATAACAAAGATCGTTGAATATTATGGAGGATTTTCTTTCCATTGGAATGGTTCCAATGGCCAAGGATCTGCTGAAACTTGCAAAATTGCGCACTACGATACAGTTCTTTTTGGCATGAAATCCAGACAGTACACATTGATAGCTGCACAGACAGGCAAGCGATGACCTCTACATTTGTACATAAACTAAAATGACCAAACGAACCCACCAATCTGAATGTAAGTATATCCAACTGACAGCTTTTCATGATAAAATATATCTATTGCTCTACATAGAAGTATTACAATGCAGCGCATCAAAGTATAATATATGGGGAATATGTGATAGTCATATAAATTTTTTCTATGTGGGAAATCAGACAAAAAATTGGGGTATTGAACTTTGAAAATATTAGGTCGGTGTTTACCTTCCATCTTGTTACAAAATGGAGATATCTGTATTTAACTGCTTTTTTACAACATCTCAAATCAGGCGTATTGTATCTAAGAGCACCATATGATCCAAAGAAGTAAAGTGATGATGCTGACAACGAGGTGTTCAGCTAGAGCTATTGTCTATGAAAAAGACAGGCCTCTATTCCATCCTAACTGTGCCAATAACCCATAGTGGGTCCCTGTTACCAGCTCTCTTATGACCAAGCCACTGCATTACCAGCTTGCGTCATAACAGTTGGGTGCAACAAACAAAAGCAAAATTACTAAATACCAGGGCTTCTCTCACTAGCCAATGGTTATCAGCTCCTATTGAAAGCATAGGAGTCGTTAATTTACAGTAAGCAGCATTAATCCAAGCCGCAAGTAAATTATAAAGGTTCCACTCATTAAAAGCTAGGTTGGAATAGGGTCCACAGTGTCTTTGTATAATTCTTTACAGTGAGAGAAGAACTGGACCAGGCCCTCAGCCTCCTTTTAGACAGATTTATTGGACAACATAACTCCAGCATTACGGCTAACAAAAACCTTTGTCAAACATTTCTGTAGTTATGTTGTTCAATAAATCTGTCTAAAGAAAGGTAGAGTGCCCAGTCCAGTTCTTCTTTCTTTCATTCTATGGATATCTTGGAGGTGGTCTTTCAATGGAACGTAGTGGCAACTGCCTGGTCTTGCATGATGGGAGCGTTGCTCTACATTGTGCAGTTGTTTGTATAGTTCTCTGTCTCCATTATTCTCCCTTTATGCTCTTTTTATTGACATTGGATCTATTCCAATCAGGAAATAGCAGTGTTCAACCAAAGTAAAAATAGTCGATTAAATATATAACCTTTGATTAGTAATTCAGTAGAACTGCTGTACTGGCCAACTGAGGCACAGGCACACACTATACACTGACTAATGAGACACGCAATCCTCTACTCCCAAAGCGTCACAAAGACCAGACACATCTTACAAAATAAGTCTGTAGTTCATCTCATATAACTCTGTGCAAGGAGCAGTGTCCACACTGGTATTTTCACCCATATCTGCTCAGTATATGTGATGTTTAATCACTCTTGCTCCTCATTCATATAAACTGTCATCGTTGGCTATTCGTTGACTAGATGAGTTGCACTTTCTAGAATATGTGACTGATGCATCAAATCAGAAATATTGAAGAATTAAGGTTTATAAAAATATTGTCCACTCACCATTTCTAAATCTTTATAGGTTACTATCACTAGCTAACTATATAGCACTTTTATTCACCTATTCACAATGATGGTGGAGCGATGTACCCAAGAGTTCCTGCTCAGCTTGGCCCTGAATATATGGCAAATTCACAATTTGCAGAGCAATTTAGTTTTTTGCCCCTAGCTCACTACCTTTAGACTTCTATAAGAACTCAGAATGTTCCACTAACTTAACCACTCTATAGGACTAATTAATTATTATTATTATCATCCTTTATTAATGGCAATGGCAATGTTTGCCATAAAATGACAAGTGCAAGCCCCCTTGCTCAAGCTGTTTTCTCCAACTAACTTTTTGCTCGGGGTTTTCTTTTTTAATGAAGAGTACAATTACAATATATATCTTCTATCATTATATAATATGGGAATAACAAGCTCAGGAACATAATGATTTTTTTGCTCCCTCTTGCTTCTTGTTCAGACTGTTCATACATTTTTTTCTGTTCTTTTTGTTTCCAACTGCTGATCAAAGTTTAGACATACTATAATGAGTGCTCTACTAGGTGATCTTTATTATTTTGTATTGCTAGTTTATTTGTATTGCGCCAACATGTTCCACTGTGCAATACTGGGGTTACAATAATGAAAATAATATATAGTTCGAGGCATGAGGTAGAAAGGGCTCTTCTCCCTATTAAACTAACAATCTCATCTCTGGTTTTCTACTCTGCTTTATTAGAGTAAAAATATATATGGTTATGACATGCAATCAAAATACACTGAGAGCAAAGATCTTCATGCTTAGCCACAAGATAGTGGCATGTGTGTAGATCACTCCAAGGTCATCAGGAACGCATTGATCTGGTTGCAACTGTGCCCTCCATTGCCCCTACTGTTACGCCATTATTAACAAGACTGAGTTAGAGTATACTTCACATCACAAATGCCGAAACAGCAAAACACATGCATAAACGTCTAGACAGCTTACGTCATTGAAATATTATGCTGTACATACCTCTCCATATGGAGTACAGTAAGTCTCTGGCTGCTCCATTCCACAAGTAGAGGAAGCTCTCAAATAATTGGTTCGTCCAATAAGTAGGTCTCCTACAGGTGGGTAGCACTCGCCATGGGAGCAATCTTTCTGGGCATAGAGCAGACTTGGCAAAGCTGTGAAAGACACAAAGAGTTGCTTTGTACAGTCTCAAAATCACAGTCTGTGGGTGGAACGCGCAGGAATGCTTGACTGTCAAAGATTCTCATACATAAGATGCTTCTCAGTTGATTTAAGCAAACTGTTCTCCTAGTGCTAGAAGTTGTATCTGACTTTCAGGTGTGTTTACTCTCTGGAAAGGAATGAAAATGTAGGGTTTTGTCTTGTGGCAGCTGATATAACTATATCTATCCATCAGTTATGGAATTATATAGTTGATGCAGGTCAACCCAATTTGCTTCTTAGTCTCCATTTTATTCCCAGCTTATAATAAATTTGCCCATACACCACAACCCAGTTGATGTCATTTATATTTAATAGTGCAAATAATATTTAGAAGAGCATTTTGAATTGTACTCAAATTACAGACACCAAACAAAACCCCAAACTACAATCAGAACATAATACCTTTTATCACTGCGGTCTAAATAGAAAATAAACTTTGGAGCATACCTATAAGTATGATGTAAAGCCACATCCTCAAATTGTAAGATGTCTTCACACTTGACCCTGAAGAAAGAAACCATACATGAACAGAATATACATTTATGTTACTTCTCAGTAAAATGGGTGGAAGGTATCATCGCCTAACACCCACATCTTTTGTGGACATATTTTTAGTGAATCTTTATTAAAAAATACATACTCCATACATATGTTCAAATTACGCCATTCTGCAGCATAATGCATATATTTGGATATGTGTGTGATAAAGATGGGTAAATGTCAAAATGTTATTCAATGCCGATCGTCATTTTTTAGCATGCTTTTTAAATTATAAATATCACCAATGGAGGAACACGATAACTTAATTCTACTTTGTGTATATACAAGCACAATGATTGCTTAGTATTATATTACCCTCTAGTCTTTTAATTGCCCCAAACAGTTGGGTATGACGACTACATGGGGTAATTCCATTGATGTGTTCTCTCTGATTGGCTCGATTTTTAGCAAACGACCAGATTTGAGATGTAACCCCTAAAATTTAAGGAAGTTCCCTACCATGGAATACTCCTGTTGGATATCCATCCAATCTACAAGCCCATGTGGTTCTGACAGAATCTCTACAAGGCAGCATTTGATACAATTGGGAGCATATTTAGGCTTTCTACTGGCCTGGGCATTCCAACTCCTGATACCCCCCACCCAATATCTAATAAATGTGAATGTGTACATGAATACAAAATTAAGCCAAATATTTTCAACCCATTGGGACAGCTTATAGTTATAAAAATGTAGTTCATTGCAAATGCAGAGTTTCATATTTACACCAAGTGATTCTTACAATATTTATTGTAGTTTATAGACTCATTGTACCGGCTGAGTGGTGGACTAGAGGTAACATCACTGATCTATAACTGTGGAGACACAGGTTTGATCCCGGCAAGAGCACCTCTCCAGTAAGTGTCCTTGGCAAGACACCTAACAGTACATACTCGCCACCCAGGACATACTTGAAAATGAGAGAAATCTCAATGTATCCTTCCTGGTAAAAAACTTCCTCAAAATATATAAAATATTACATAGCTGGTTCTAACTTAGTCAGAGCTGTTGTAAACGTAACAGCTCCATAGAGCAGGGGTGGGCAATTACAGCCCTCCACATATTTTGAAACTACATTTCCCTTGAGGCTCTACAAATCTAATGAGCAGCCGAGCATCACGGGAAATGTAGTTTCAAACCATCTGGAGCGCTGTAATTGCTCACCCCTGCCATAGAGTATAAGGGCTCTGGTAAGTTTACAACAGCTCTGGTTAAGTTAGCACCAGCTTTGTAATACTGCCCATTGCTGGGAGTTTTCTTGCTTCGCAGCTCTGACACCTGAAATGTATTGGCTCTCTAAAAGAAAGGACATTAGTATAAACCGTGCTACACCTCCTCCTATATGCTTCCCTAGGCCTAGACCTAGCTGCCCTATGTAAAAATATATCCCATGGATACAACGTAATTCCATGAAATCATTCCCACAGAGCAAATAATATCTTCGTAAACACAACACTGGTTTGGCCTCTCGACATTTGTGCGGGAACTCCCTCCACAACGCTTTGCTGCCTGAAAACGTTGAAGATATCTGTAAGTAAATACCATGCCTCAGGCCATTGAATACAGAAACATGTTTGTTGCTGAGATTATTGCAGAAAGCCTTACCTGGACTTTCACTTTTCTCTGATATCCAGACGTATAGGAACCTGCTTCCTTCTCCACCTCACTCAAAATCCCCAACTGCAATTCTCCTCCCAAGGCAGTCTATTTAAATCCCGGCTCACCTACAAGCCTCTGGAGTGTATATGTGATAAGGGAGTGTGTCAGGATCCTCATCAGACGTACACACCCAAACAGGGTTACTCATCACATACCAGATCCTAGACACAGCACGCCTTGTGTACAATGGACAGGTACGACTGAACGGGATTGGTACTAAACCATATTACACTCCCTTACAGTTTCATGAGCCCAGGCTGACGAGCTGAGCTGTTACACTGAAGCAGGACCAAATGCAAGAGAATATCATTAACTGCTTCAGTGCCAGATAAAGCACTCTGTCTACTTGTTCAGGTGTTGGAGAAAATAATTCTATTGGTGTAAGGTCACTGTATATTATTACTGAGACAGGGTATTTTGAGAGAAGTGCGATGTCAAGTTGTTATACCTGCCGGATTTATCTCCATAGTCACATACCAGCTAATAATATATGTGCTGGAAGGTAGGAGTTAATTTACAAAAAAGCGATTATAAATTCCATTTAACAGTACAACAAAGCCCCATTGTCTTTATTTGCCTATGGGCGTACTTAAATTGCCATTTTAAAATGTATTCTGGATTGAGTACAAGGTATGGAGTTTCAAGTGTTTTTTGTAACTGCATATCGTGGAAAAGTATTAAATACCTTTGCGGTGGGAACATTTTAAGATGCGCTTTAAATTAACTGGTTTGCTCAGAGAAGTAAAAAATAACTTCTGCCCTGTTAAACTAGCATTTCTGATTTAATTTTTCACAATTTACGACTATGGCAGATCATTGACTTGTTCTTCAACAGTAACGTGATTAACATTATAGGGGTTATTCAGAGAGAGCCGATCTGGCCCCGACATATCACCGAACAGCGAATGTCACCATACGGTGACATTTCGGGGCCATTCGGCTATTTAGAGAGCAGGCAGCTCGGTGCCTGTTCGAAGGCAGTGAAATTCCCCAAAGAGAAGCAATGGTTAATTTATTCAGAGACACCGAACAGCAGTGAAAAGTTTCCGAAATGCCCTGCTCTTCGGTGGTTTCATTCGGCAGGTTGTTTAAGGCGAACCCCATAGGCTTCAATGTTAATAATATTCCCGTTTTTATACAATATCTAATAAACCGCGTATTATTTTAATCTGCAGCAAAAAGTCTCTTTATTTATTGATTTATTTTTTTAGGATATTTTAGGCATTTTTTCATGATTTTTGTTCGTCAATTATTTTTTTTATTTTTTCTATAACAGCCCTTTTATCATTCATAGGACCTTATATGTTAATTCCAGGCATTTTCGTTCAGTAGTTGTTTTGCAAAATAGTGTTTAAATTTTGACACCTTCGATCGTATTGCTTTTTTTTTTTACCGGTCCGGTGGCTTGGCGGCTGCGTGTGCGGCAGGTTTGCACTGGATGTTCGGCAGGTCGGTGACAACAGGTGACGGGTTTGCGACGGCGGCCGGCACGTTTGTGGCGGGTTGGCGGCAGCATTCGGCGGCCAATTCTCTACACATCGAGGACCCTGCAGTGAATGCTGAATTCACCACAGGATGGGGAAATTCGATTCCCCGAAGTGCGGGGAATGAGAGAGCACCGAAATGTCGGCGACTATAAATGTCTCTGAATATTATTATTTGGATAACAATCGTACTAATCACATCCATGTATCAAATGGGTCATAGTTACACTGGACAAAATAATGCTCCTATATAAAATAGTTACTGTCGACAGCTGCCTGTGGACTGCTAAATATGTCAATCTGTCACTACCATTGAGGACCAAGTAGAACAATATGACAAGTGGAAACTCTCCAATATTTCTGTTGCACAAACTCCTTCTGCCATGTCGCACTTAACTCGCCACCGCACACTCCAATGTGATACTAATATTTAAATGTAAACATAAGCTAGGTTTTAAGGAATAGTGATTGTCGTCATAAATATCATATATTTCTGGAGACATAAAGGAACACTGTCACGGAATGGCCCAACACCCCCAGCCAGGGGCGGTTCCCGGTGACATTTACATGGCCATAGACACTTAGGTGCTGTGGCACCCGCGGAGTTTTGAGTACTTTATTTAGATGTGAATTTGTGTGTGGCGTAATAAAAGTGTCCCCGTGTGTTGTGCAATGTAAATCCCTTTGTATGCCTTGCCCGTCGCCATTTTCCCAGGGCCTCGTGGATCCGGTCAGAATGATCGGATCGGAAAATGGCCGATTCGGACCATCTGGTCGAATCGCAAAATGGTCGATTCGGACCATCCGGTCCGAATCGGCAACTCCCCGATTCGTAACTACCAATGCGGATCGGGGCCCGGGTGCCTCCTGCCAGCGAGGGCCAATGGGTCTTGTGTGGGCGGGCAGGGATTCCCATTGTTTTCATATTTGTGCAAAGTTTATAAGTATATGTGTTGAGCAAAAATAAAGCAGATTTTCCAGTGCATCCAGCCTCGCCTGATGACTGTTATTTTCGGCCGTATTTGCTGAGGATCCCGCGCGGTCTCAGAGTACGGTTCCGAACCGAATTACTCAGGATCCGAACCGAATACTGTGCCTACAGCCCGCATCGGGGCAGAGGTGCATAGTTCGGGCATCCGCCGTCAGAGGGGTCGACCGAGGTGAGATCCGAACCGAAGGCGCGGACCGCGTACCGCGCTTCGGTGTATCGAGCGATCAGTCATAAGATCCGAAGATTCACTTCACCCGATCCCATAAGATCCGAAGAATCCCGATCCCATAAGATCCGAAGATTCATCCCGAGATCCGAATATTCCTCCGCGGAAGATCCGATCCCCGTAACCGCACGGCCGCTCCGCAGACGTCCCCACACCCACCAGGTCAGTGAACCAGCTGCTCGAGACGCTGAGTACCGTGGTGCTCAGTGGTCGGGCTGGTTCGACACAGGGGTCCCCTCCACCGCCCGCATAACCCTTCCCCAGGGTCACTCCAGGCCGCATGAGACGCCGAGTGCGCGTCACTCGGTAGTCGGGCCAGCGGTAAGCGCCGGGGGCACGCAGATAGAGCACACCCGCAGGCGGACAACATCCCATTCCGTCATACTGGTGGCAGCGGTGGGATAAGCTCTCTGCAGACCCCTAGGAGACACTCACTATGGCCGGGTACGGGGCCTACAAGCGGGACGTCCTGCGTGGGATGCTGGAGAATCGGGGTGGCACCCCGGGCTCCAAGAGTCGGGAGGCCATGATGGAGGAGCTACGGAGACTGGATCAAGAGGCGGCGTCCGCAGCGTTGCCGCTGACATCGCGCCAGCACCCGTCCCCGCCGAGCCCGAAGAAAGCGATTTCCACCGGAAGGTGCGGGAGCGGGCCGTTATGTATGGAACGGCCCCATCGGAGGCTGTCATGCAGAGCCTGATCCGGGAGGTCAGTCAAGAAGAGGAGCGAGAAAAGGAGCGGGCGCACGAGCTGCGGCTGGAGGAGGTGCGGGGCCGACGGAACAGCAGCCCTCATTCGGACCGTTCCGCCGGGCGCAAAGTGCCTTTTCAGGCGTTCAAGGAATTCCGAGAAGCAGAAGAGGAGATAGAGAGCTATCTCCAGGACTTTGAGCGCCTGTGCCAAGTGCACGAAGTGCACCGTGCCGACTGGGTGAGGATTCTGGCATGTAAGCTGACCGGTCGGGCCGCCGAGGCCTACCGCACGGTGCCGGACGAAGAGGCCACCAGTTATAAGCACGTAAAGCAGGCGTTGCTGAGCAGGTTCGCCGTGACCCCGGAAGCCAGCCGGGTGAAGTTCAGGAACTCACGCCGGCCCAATGGCGCTACCCACGTTGAGTGGGCCCATCGATTGCAGAGGGACTTACGCACCTGGTTCTCGGGTAGCAGAGCGGAGACGGTGACTGAAATTATCCAGCTGCTACTGCTCGAGCAGTTCTTCGAGCACACCCCCTCCGCTATCCGGGAGTGGGTGCGTGATAAGAAGCCCCAAACAGTGCAGCAAGCGGCTATTTGGGCAGACGAGTATACTGACACTCGGAAGGTTTCCGGGGGGGAGTGATCCCTGCCCTTCCGCCCCGCTCTACCTGCTCCACCACCACCCCAACACCGGTAGTTCGGACGCCGGCAGCACGACCCCCCAGTCGACCCAACAACCTGGCCAATGTCCGATGCTATGGGTGCAACCAAGATGGGCACTACAAGCAGTATTGCCCCAACCGACCGGAGTTGACCCGACCGCCCGCCAGACCATCGTCGTCCGCCCATTGTTGCGACACCGAGACCCCGTGGCCAGAGGCCCCGGAGGAATGGGAGCGGCTACATGAGGCAGACCCCGTGCAAGCCGCCGCGGACGACAACAGTCATCACCACCGTCAGGCGGTGTGGATAAACGGGCGGGCCGCTGAGGGGCTGCGGGACTCCGGGGCTACCATTACCCTGGTACGGCCCCACTTGGTTCCGCCGAACGACCGTCTGCACAACACCATTGCAGTGCGGGTGGCCGGAGGAAAGGTTCTCCGGCTTGAGACGGCCCGGGTTCATCTGGACTGGGGGACCGGGGAGAAAGTGGTGAGGGTGGGGTTGTTGAAGCAACTGCCGGCCGAGGTGCTCCTTGGCAACGATCTGGGAAGCTGGTCTCTTCTTACTCCACAGATGCGGCCACCCCAGTAACCACTAGGCAGCAGAGCCAACGCCACGACAGGGGCACTCCGATCGGGACCCAGGTGAGATCCCAACCACGACCTCCCCGACCTCCTCGACCTCCTCGACCCCCCATACCCCGACAAGTCCCGGCTCTTCCCTTCCCACCTGACCCCCCGTCCCCGTGGAGCTCCCCGGAGACGCTTCGTCACCAGACCCAGACCGATCCCATGTTACAGTGCTACCGGGATCGGGCCGGTCGAGGCCTCGACGATAAGAGAAATGACAGGATAGAGTGGGAGGATGGGCTTCTCTATAGGTACACCGCGAGGGAGGGGTCCAAGAAGAAGCAGGTGCCACAGAAGCAGATGGTAGTACCCCAGGGCCCTAGACAGGAACTGTTGCGTTTGGCTCACGACATTCCCCTTGCAGGTCACCTAGGGCAGAAGAAAACCCGGCACCGGTTGGCGCGCGCGTTTTTCTGGCCCCGCCTCAGCGAAGACACCCGCGAGTATTGCCGCACCTGCCCAGTTTGCCAAAAAACTGGGAAGGCCGGGGATCACCCGAAAGCGCCCCTGCGCCCCATGCCCATCATTCAGGAGCCCTTTAGCCGGGTGGCGGTCGACATCATTGGGCCGTTGCCACGGCCCAGTGCCACCGGTAAGAGGTACATCCTTACCGTAGTGGATTATGCCACCCGGTACCCCGAGGCTGTGGCCTTGGCCAACATCCAGGCGGACACCGTAGCGGACGCGCTCCTACGGGTGTTCACGAGGGTGGGATTCCCCGGGAAATCCTATCCGATCAGGGTACCCAGTTCACCGCTGAGCTCACCCAGCAGCTCTGGCGTCTCTGTGGTGTTAGGGCGCTGCACAGCGCCCCGTATCACCCCCAGACAAATGGGCTGTGCGAGCGGTTTAATGGGACCCTGAAGCAGCTCATCCGGGCCTTTGTGCACGAAAGCAAGGATTGGGAGAAGTATCTTCCCCACCTGTTGTTCGCCTACCGGGAGGTTCCTCAGGAATCCACCGGTTACTCCCCCTTGAGCTGCTATATGGGCGCCAGGTGAGAGGACCCTTGGACCTGGTTAGGGCTCAGTGGGAGGGGGTACAGGAGGAAGATGGGGTTCCTGTGTTGGGTTATGTCTTGAAGCTCCGGGAGCGCTTGGCAGAACTCGCGGGGTTCGTACAGGAGAACATGGAGACGGCCCAGGCTCAGCAGAAGGCGTGGTACGACCGCGCTGCTTGCAGTCGCTCGTTCCTGGTGGGGCAGAAGGTTCTGGTGCTGAAGCCACAGCGGCAGAACAAGCTGCAGGCGGCCTGGCAAGGTCCCTACAAGGTGGTAACCCAACTGGGGGATACCACCTATGTGGTTGTTAGCTGCGCAGACACCAGAATCCAGCGGACGTTCCACGTCAATATGCTGAAGGCCTACCATGAGCGGCCAGAGACGGTGGACGCCATATGCGCGCCGGCTGCCGAAGAGACGGAACTATTCCCGTTGGTAGAACTTCCGGGGGTAGCCAAGCAGCCTTCCGGGGTGGATCAGGTGCAGCTGGGGGAGGAGTTAGGGCCCGAGAAGCAGGCGCAGGCGCGGCAGCTGCTTCACGATTACCGGGGGTTTTCTCGGCTCTTCCGGGATACACTGACCGGGCCATCCATCAAGTGGACACGCCCGGTCAGAGACCCCTTCGGCAACCGGCATACCGGCTCCCGGAAGCGGTCCGCGAGTCCATGCGGGCCGAGATCCGGGAGATGTTGGAGCTGGGGGTCATTGAACCGTCGGCCAGCCCCTGGGCGTCGCCCGTGGTCCTGGTGCCCAAGAAGGACGGTACCACCAGGTTCTGCGTCGACTATCGGCGGATAAACGACTGTACCATTACAGACGCTTATCCCATGCCCCGAGTCGACGAGTTGCTAGACCAGATCTCCCGGGGTCATTTTCTGACCACGGTCGATCTGTGCAAGGGGTATTGGCAGATTCCCCTTGCCGAGGAGGCGACCCCGAAGTCGGCCTTCATCACCCCATTCGGCTTGTACCAATTTCGAGTCATGCCGTTCGGGATGAAGAACGCCCCTGCTACCTTCCAGCGGTTAATCGATCGCCTCCTCGATGGCCTCCAGGGGTTCGCTTGCGCATACCTGGATGACATAGCCATCTATAGCCAGACCTGGGAGGAACACCTGGACCATGTAGGGACAGTCCTGGGCCGGATTAGAGACGCCAACTTGACCCTGAAGCCGGAGAAGTGTAAAGTGGGGATGGCCGAAGTACAGTACTTGGGCCACCGGGTGGGGTGCGGGATACAACGGCCAGAGCCCGCCAAGATAGAAGCCATCCTAGACTGGCCCACCCCTGTGACCAAGACCCAGGTCCTCGCCTTCCTGGGCACCGCAGGGTACTACAGGAAATTCGTACCCCATTACAGTGACCTGGCCAAACCCCTGACTGACTTGACGAAGAAATCCCTACCCCGCCAAGTCCTGTGGTCCCCGGAGTGCGAACAGGCCTTCCGGCAACTGAAGGCCGCCCTGACCCAAGCCCCCCTGCTAGCAGCTCCCAACTATAACAAACGTTTTGTTGTCCATACAGACGCGTCCATGTTCGGACTGGGAGCTGTCCTAAGCCAAGTGGGGGACGACGGGGGGATCATCCGGTGGCGTTCATCAGTCGGAAGCTGTTGCCACGGGAGGTGGGGTATGCTGCGGTGGAGAAGGAGTGCCTGGCCTTGGTCTGGGCCCTACGGAAGCTCCAACCCTATGTCTACGGTCGGTCCTTCACCGTGATGACCGACCATAACCCCCTGGTGTGGCTCAACCGCGTGGCGGGGGAAAATGGTCGCCTGTTGCGGTGGAGCCTGGCTCTCCAACCCTTCAACTTTACCATTCAGTACCGGCCCGGGTCGCAAAACGGTAACGCAGATGGGTTATCGCGGCAGTCGGCCCGGGAACCAGGGGATTGGGGAGCCCCGACTACCCCGGTACGACCCGTTGGGGTCCAACCGGGTGCGTCGGACCTTGGGGAGGGGGAGGAGTGTCACGGAATGGCCCAACACTCCCAGCCAGGGGCGGTTCCCGGTGACATTTACATGGCCATAGACACTTAGGTGCTGTGGCACCCGCGGAGTTTTGAGTACTTTATTTAGATGTGAATTTGTGTGTGGCGTAATAAAAGTGTCCCCGTGTGTTGTGCAATGTAAATCCCTTTGTATGCCTTGCCCGTCGCCATTTTCCCAGGGCCTCGTGGATCCGGTCAGAATGATCGGATCGGAAAATGGCCGATTCGGACCATCCGGTCGAATCGCAAAATGGTCGATTCGGACCATCCGGTCCGAATCGGCAACTCCCCGATTCGTAACTACCAATGCGGATCGGGGCCCGGGTGCCTCCTGCCAGCGAGGGCCAATGGGTCTTGTGTGGGCGGGCAGGGATTCCCATTGTTTTCATATTTGTGCAAAGTTTATAAGTATATGTGTTGAGCAAAAATAAAGCAGATTTTCCAGTGCATCCAGCCTCGCCTGATGACTGTTATTTTCGGCCGTATTTGCTGAGGATCCCGCGCGGTCTCAGAGTACGGTTCCGAACCGAATTACTCAGGGATCCGAACCGAATACTGTGCCTACAGCCCGCATCGGGGCAGAGGTGCATAGTTCGGGCATCCGCCGTCAGAGGGGTCGACCGAGGTGAGATCCGAACCGAAGGCGCGGACCGCGTACCGCGCTTCGGTGTATCGAGCGATCAGTCATAAGATCCGAAGATTCACTTCACCCGATCCCATAAGATCCGAAGATTCACCCGATCCCATAAGATCCGAAGATTCATCCCGAGATCCGAATATTCCTCCGCGGAAGATCCGATCCCCGTAACCGCACGGCCGCTCCGCAGACGTCCCCACACCCACCAGGTCAGTGAACCAGCTGCTCGAGACGCTGAGTACCGTGGTGCTCAGTGGTCGGGCTGGTTCGACACAGGGGTCCCCTCCACCGCCCGCATAACCCTTCCCCAGGGTCACTCCAGGCCGCATGAGACGCCGAGTGCGCGTCACTCGGTAGTCGGGCCAGCGGTAAGCGCCGGGGGCACGCAGATAGAGCACACCCGCAGGCGGACAACATCCCATTCCGTCATAAACACTATTAAAGAATAGAATTCCCTTTTTTGCCCTTAAATAATTGGGCAAAGGCTGTCAGCAATATTTAATAAAATTTTTTTTACTCGCCTTTTGTTGCTCGACACACGCAGCTACTCCTCTTTGGACTCCCAAACCCAGAAGTCCCTAACTGTCTCTATTGCAATTTGCATTCCTACGCAACTTGCGTAGTGACGGAGCCACAAATTGCGCACCAAAATGGGACTTGTGCACTTTATGTACGCAAGTTGCGTAGCGCTTCGCAGAACGATGGATCAGAGCTTCGCACAGATCTGACCCATCGGCTGCCACTCTGAGGCTGATTGACATCAGAAAGCTCTCTGGTGACCAATCTGGTGATAGTCAGCTGGGAAATTAAAAAATCCAGGATGCTAGGTCGAGTGGAGGAAACTCCTCCACTTCACCCCGCATTTTCACCAGATCAAGGTGAGCTGGGAGGAGGGGACGAAAGGGGGCACTCCTCAAATCCTGACCACTTTAAAAAGATAAACCTTTCCTATTAAGACATTTTTATTAATTTAAACTCCGATTAGAAGTTTATTTTTCCTTTTTCACTTTGGTGGAATTCGCCTACACAATTATTTTAAATGGAATCGCCAAAATTCGGAGCAAAGCACCGAAATTGCGTGCAATTTCGGTGCTTTGCGAATAGACCCTTAAATAAAATGTATATATTTACAGAAATTAGCAGTACGGCCCTAGCTATAGTGATATATATTTTTATTATTTCAGTAGGATGCACACTTTATGAAAGTACCTTTTAATAATAATGTGGTATTAAGAGGATTTTGTATTTGCTTTGCATTTCCTCTGCTTTTACATGCAGTTACATCCCAAAAGCATGAGAACAGCTAATGTCAGACGTACGGGGAGCGCCCAAATGACAAAAAGAATATACCTTCCAGGTATAAAAGATCTCATGGTTTGTCTGATTTCCTGCACTATAATCGCACCTCCCAGGGTGTGTCAAGAAAATGATCCAGAAAACCTGCTGCATTGCTACGTATGACATGAGTACAGTCATTTCCCGGAGCAACTTCAGAACAAACACATCTGAGGGCATTTACACACGAAACTTCCAGTATGTAATAATTGGAGCAAGACCCTATACTTGCCTGGATTGACCATGAACTTTATTAACCCTTTCACTACCGAGAGCATGTATACATATTTTTACTGTAATAGACTGAAAATTATTTTATTATTATTATTATTCTTTATTTATAAAGCGCCAGCATATTCCGCAGCGCTGTATAATAGGCACAGTATAGACAGGGTTACAATACAATACATTGAACAGCATTTGACAAACAGTACAGGAGGAGATGAGGGCCCTATTCCCGTAGGAACTCACAATCTAGAAGGGTTGGGGTTGGAAACAGGAGGAGAGGACTGTAAGGTGAGAGTGATTGATGGTTGCGTCAGTGGGTTGGGTGGTAGGCTTCCCTAAATAGGAACGTTTTAAGGGAGCGTTTGAAGGAAGAGACATTAGGGTAAAGTCTGACGGTATGAGGGAGAGTGTTCCAGAGAATGGGGGCTGTGCGTGAGAAATCCTGCAGTCTATCATGGGAAGAGGTGATGCGGGGAGAAGCTAGGCGCAGGTCACTGTTTGACCTTAGGGAGCAGGCTGGGGTGTATTTGGTGATTAGTGAGGACAGGTAGTGGGGCGCTGAGTTAGTGAATTAGCATTTAAGACCCAATTTGCAAACATTTATACTACAAGATCAGTGTACTTCCTGATTAATACATTTTGATTGAGATCACTCCTGTCACCCTGTATAACTGTAAATAAGTTACAATGAGCAGCTCCCACTCTCACTGTAACAAAAAGTTCAACAAACTTTCAGGGTTATTCAGAGAGCACCAAAATGGCACCGGCATTTCGGTACACTCCTGCTTGCACCACTTCAGCAAGCTCGATACGCCAACCATGCTGTGAATTCAGCATTCAATGCAGGGTCCCCGAAGTGCTGCGAATCGACCTGCCGAACTATTCAAAAATCTGCCGCAAAACTGCCGAATCGCTCTGTAAAACCACCAAAAAAAAGCCAAATCAACCCAAAAAAAGCACTGATAAAAACCAAATTGATTTGAAAAACCGCCGAATGCATCTGACGATCCAAAACATCCTGGGTGCAAAGGTTCGCCATCACTGGCCTAGGCTATAAGAAGATTGCCAAGACCCTGAAACTGAGCTGCAGCACGGTGGCAAAGACCATACAATGGTTTACAAGTCGGGTTCCACTCAGAACAGGCCTCACCATGGACGACCAAAGAAATTTAATGGCACATGCTCAGGATCATATCTAGAGGTTGCCTTTTGGAAATAAATGTATGAGTGCTGCCAGCATTGCTGCAGAGGTTGAAGGGGTGGAGGGGGAGTCAGCCTGTCAGTGTTCAGACCATACGCCGCACACTGCAGTAAATTGGTCTGCATGGCTGTCGTCCCAGAAGGAAGCCTCTTCTACAGATGATAAGAAAGACCGCAAACCGTTTGCTGAAGACAAGGTGACTAAGGACAGGGATTACTGGAACCAAGTCCTGAGGTCTGATGAGACTAAGATAAACTTATTTGGTTCAGATGGTGGCACGCGTGTTTGGCGGCAACCAGATGGGGAGTACAAAGACAAGTGTGTCTTGCCTACAGTCAAGCAGGGTAGTGGAAGTGTCATGGTCTTGGCCTGCATTAGTGCTGCCGGCACTGGGGAGCTACAGTTCATTGAGGGTACCATGAATGCCAACATGTACAGACATACTGAAGCAGAGCATGATCCCCTCCCTTTGGAGACTGGGACGCAGGGCAGTATTCTAACATGATAACGACCCCAAACACACCTCCAAGACAACCACTGGCTTGCTATAGAAGCTGAGGGTAAAGATGATGGACTGGCCAAGCATGTCTCCAGACCTGAACCCTATTGAGCATCTGTGGGGCATCCTCAAACAGAAAGTGGAGAAGTGCAAGGTCTCTAACATCCATCAACTCCGTGATGTCATCATAGAGGAGTGGAAGAGGACTCCAACCTGTGAAGCTCTGATGAACTCCATGCCTAAAAGGGTTAAGGCAGTGCTGGAAAATAATGGTGGCCACACAAAATATTGACACTTTGGGCCTAATTTAGACATTTTCACTTAGGGGTGTACTCACTTTTGTTGCCAGCGGTTTAGACATTAATGGCTATGTGTTGGGTTATTTTGAGGGGACGGCAAATTTACACTGTAATACAAGCTGTACACTCACTACTTTTACATTGTAGCAAAGTGTCATTTCTTCAGTGCTGTCACATGAAAAGATATAATAAAATATTTACAAAAATGTGAGGGGTGTACTCGCTTCTGTGAGATGCTGTAGGTATTTTGTTAACCTTCAATAGAATAAAATTAACTTTTTACAAAGAAATGCAATTGAGAAAAAATAAATTGAATCTCCTCCATACGGAAGTGACGCAGAAAAAACCCAAAATATCAGTGCAGAACCACATCACAGTATCTGCACATAACTGAAAGAATTATCACATTTTAATTTCTGTGTCAGTATTTGGCTTTCAATCGCAAAACTTAAAATGTAAGAAATATTGTGGATGTAGTTGCGTTCACATGAGAAAACCAACTATGCATGTGACTCAATACTGGAATACAACTTACAATATACACATTTGCTAAGGGTTTTCTTTGCCCAATGTACTATTATCTGAATTTCAATATGTTCTGTAATGGATACATTTGTATTGTCATTTTATATAAATGTGTGTGTGTCAGGACCATCCATATATTTACACTTCTACATCCAAACAGGTATATTCTAAGCCCCAGGAACATTCATGATGACTCAGGCATATCTAGACATAATTATTGCAAAAATCATATAGCCTTAGGATCTCTGTTACCTGTTGGAGAGGATGAGTTCATCCCCAGGCTGTCAGTAATTGCGCAGTGAAATGAGCCATCTATGAAAAACTATTAGGTAATATTGTCTACCAGCAGTTTAATTGGCTGATAGGACACTCCTCGGGTCATCGATTTGTATCCCCTTTGCCAAGACAGGGGCGGATCCAGAGACTAGTCTCGGGAGGGGCACTGACAGAAAATAAGGTGTTTTAGCAGAGAGCCTGGCTCACAAAGAATTTACAGAGGGTCCGGCTCACAGGAGCTTACAATCTAGAGGAGCAGAGGGTCCGGCTCACAGGAGCTTACAATCTAGAGGAGCAGAGGGTCCGGCTCACAGGAGCTTACAATCTAGAGGAGCAGAGGGTCCGGCTCACAGGAATTTACAATCTATGAGGAGCAGAGGGCTCGGCTCTCACGAATTTACAATCTAGAGGAGCAGAGGGCCCGGCTCACAGGAGCTTACAATCTAGAGGAGCAGAGGGTCCGGCTCACAGGAGCTTACAATCTATGAGGAGCAGAGGGCTCGGCTCTCACGAATTTACAATCTAGAGGAGCAGAGGGCCCGGCTCACAGGAGCTTACAATCTAGAGGAGCAGAGGGTCCGGCTCACAGGAGCTTACAATCTATGAGGAGCAGAGGGCTCGGCTCACAGGAATTTACAATCTAGAGGAGCAGAGGGCCCGGCTCACAGGAGCTTACAATCTAGAGGAGCAGAGGGTCCGGCTCACAGGAGCTTACAATCTATGAGGAGCAGAGGGCTCGGCTCACAGGAATTTACAATCTAGAGGAGCAGAGGGCCCGGCTCACAGGAGCTTACAATCTAGAGGAGCAGAGGACACCCAGGAGCTTACAATCTAGAGGAGTTTACAGACTCATATCCGAGAGGTTTATTACTGTGCAGCTCTAGCTTTCTTATACACTCTGGAGGAAGGATCAAACTCTCAGGGACCCATTACTTACCTCCCTGGTGTCCCTGCATGGAGGCTCCAGACCCTCTCTCCTCTGATCCTGTTGCTCAGTGTTGCCTCAGATCCAGCCCTTTCCTGTGGCTGTCAGGCAGGCATGGAGGGAGACAGGCTCTGCCACATGGTCACCGGGAAAAGGATCACCATGTGACACGCACCTGACAAAGGACTGGGTCTGAGCCACATGGGATGGGAAATGTAGTTCCCAAAACATCAGGGAGCCAACCATGAGAAGAAGATCTATACAAATTAAACAAGTTCCTGCTGGGTTCATTCAGTGACCCCACCCCCCAGCCAGGTACCATAACCGTGACGCAGTGCAGGGCCAGGGCCCAGGTGGAGGTACCTTGAGACAGAAACAGAATAGATCAGATGGAACTCTTGGGGGCAAAGTTGGGCCGCCAGGGGGGCTTTGAGCTCGATGATGGGGCAGATGGGCATTTCCTATATATGCAAGAACTAGCCACGCAATAGTTTTCATGTAGTAATTGTGCAGTCATTTCATTTAACCTCAATGAAAAACCCCAACAGTCAGTTGAAGCCTGTGATTAATCAAATCTGAGGCCATTTATCCATTTAGAACCACAAGTTCATATTTAAACATTTTTTTGTAAGTGTTTGTGACCCTCCGTTTCACAGGTCTGAATCTGAATGATTAGATTATTTTGTCCCTTGCAGGGTAGCAGCAGCTGAGAGCTTACCTTTCAAAAATGAATCTGTAGACTAGTATCATGACATGGACACTCAGCGCTAGTGGGTCACTCGGCTGAGCTCGGCCCGAATCCTTCCCGATCAAGATGAGGACCTGTCCTCACCGTCACCGTGGCGTGGGGCCGGGCGATGATCAGACGGCTGGTGTGGCTGTGGCACTATTATTATTATTATTATTTATTTATAAAGCGCCAGCATATTCCGCAGCGCTGTACAATAAGCACAGTACAGACAGGGTTACAATACATTGAACAACATTTGACAAACAGTACAGGAGGAGATGAGGGCCCTATTCCCGTAGGAACTCACAATCTAGGAGGGTTGGGGTTGGAAACAGGAGGAGAGGACTGTAAGGTGAGAGTGATTGATGGTTGCGTCAGTGAGTTGGGTGGTAGGCTTCCCTAAATAGGAATGTTTTCAGGGAGCGTTTGAAGGAAGAGAAGTTAGGGGAAAGTCTGACAGCACGAGGGAGAGCGTTCCAGAGAGTGGGGGCTGCGCGTGAGAAATCCTGCAGTCTATCATGGGAAGAGGTGATGCGGGGAGAAGCTAGGCGCAGGTCACTGTTTGACCTTAGGGAGCGGGCTGGGGTGTATTTGGTGATTAGTGAGGACAGGTAGTGGGCGCTGAGTTAGTGAGGGTTTTGTAGGTAAGGATAAGGATTTTGAACTTAATTCTGCAGTGGATGGGGAGCCAGTGAAGGGACTCGCAGAGGGGAGCGGCAGAGACAGAGCGGCGGGTGAGGTGAATTAGCCTGGCGGAGGCGTTCAGGATGGATTGTAGGGGGGAGAGGCGGGACAGAGGGAGGCCAGATAAGAGATTATTGCAATAGTCGAGTCGGGAGATTACCAGGGCGTGTATGAGTTGTTTTGTGGTGACAGTGGTAAGAAATGGCCGAATTCTGGAAATATTACGCAGTTGGTATCGGCAGGAGGAGGAAAGAGACTTGATGTGGGGGATGAAGGAAAGAGCAGAGTCCAGTGTAACTCCAAGACAGCGAACTTGGTTTGATGGGGAGATGGTGATACCCTCCACCGTGATAGAGAAGTCAGGAGGTGGGGAGGCATTAGAGGGAGGAATAAGTAGGAGCTCAGTCTTTGACATGTTGATCTTTAGTTGGTGGGAGGCCATCCAGGAGGAGATGCCAGATAAACAGTCACTGACTTTTGAAAGGACAGGGGGAGAGAGATCAGGGGTAGAGAGGTAGATCTGAGTGTCATCAGCGTAGAGGTGGTAATTAAAGCCAAAGCTGTTGATGATTTTGCCCAGGGAGGAGGTGTAGATGGAAAAGAGCAGAGGACCAAGGACAGAGCCTTGAGGTACACCAACAGATAGAGGCAATGAAGAGGAGGAGTTACCAGCAAAGGACACACAGAAGGACCTGTTGCATAAATAGGAGTCAACCCAAGCAAGTGCAGTGTCACCGAGACCCAGAGAGTTGAGGGTCTGTAGAAGGAGGGGGTGGTCAACAGTGTCAAAAGCAGCCGAGAGGTCAAGCAGGATGAGAATAGAATAGTGGCCGTGTTTTTTAGCAGTTAGGAGGTCGTTGGTGACTTTGGTGAGGGCAGTTTCAGTTGAGTGTAGCGGACGGAAGCCAGATTGCAGGGGGTCAAGTAGGGAATTGGAGGACAGGAAGAGGGAGAGGCGGTTGAAGACTAGTTTTTCTAAGAGCTTTGATGTGAAGGGAAGCAGGGATACAGGGCGGTAGTTGGATGGAGAGTTGGTGTCTAGGGATGGTTTCTTTAGTAAAGGGGTAACTAGCGCGTGTTTGAAGGCGGATGGAAAGGAGCCAGTGGAGAGAGATAGGTTGAAGATGTGTGTGAGAGCAGGGGTGAGGGAGGAGGAGAGGGGAGGAATTAGATGTGAGGGAATGGGGTCGAGCGGGCACGTGGTGAGATGTGAGGAGGACAATAAGGAATTGACTTCCTCCTCAGTGGTTGGGAGGAAGCGGCAGAGGGTGGCAGAGGGGACCTGTGGGAGTGGAGGTGGCAGATAACTATCTTGTGTTGGGATGTTGCTTCTGATAGTTAGAGTTTTACTGAGGAAGTAGTCTGCCAGGTCTTGAGCGCTGAAGGCAGCTGAGGGGGGAGGTGCAGGTGGGTGGAGGAGGGTGTTGAAGGTGGACCAGAGTCATTTAGGGTTGGAGGACAGCGA
Organism: Leptobrachium leishanense; assembly: GCA_009667805.1. Taxonomy (NCBI): domain Eukaryota; kingdom Metazoa; phylum Chordata; class Amphibia; order Anura; family Megophryidae; genus Leptobrachium; species Leptobrachium leishanense. Next base: position 140,065,443 of record CM019064.1, on the reverse strand, counting down.
AGATATAAGAGATGAGAAGAAGGATTGTTTGGCCAAGTGGAGGGCAGAGGTGTATGACCGGAGAATAAACTTGAAGTGAACAAAATCAGCTTCAGAGCGGGATTTCCTCCAGGCACGCTCTGCAGTGCGGGAGCATCTTTGCAGGTAGCGAGTTTGGAGGGTGTGCCAGGGCTGAAGCTGGCGGCGTGGGGCCTTGCAGAGTCGAAGAGGAGCAAGAGTGTCTAGAGCAGAGATAAGCGCGTAGTGTTGTAGTGATTAGTGGCAGCATCAGGGCAGGTGAAGGATGAGGTATGAGGGAGGTGGTGAAGTAGGTTGGAGAATTGATGGGGGTCCACAGCATGTAGATTTCTGCGAGTGTGTCTGCGGGGTGGGGGAGCAGGGTGTTTAGGAAGTCCAGATAGGTTGAAAGAGAGAAGGTGGTGGTCAGAGATGGGGAAAGGGCGACATTTGAACTCAGAAATGGAGCAGAGGTTGGAAAAGACCAGGTCAATAACGTGACCATCGCGGTGGGTAGGGAGGAGGGAGGATTGTGTGAGTCCAAGGGAGGACGTGAGTGAAAGAAGTTTGGAGGCAGCAGGAGCGGAAGGATCGTCAATGGGAATGTTGAAGTCCCCAAGAATTAGGCATGGAAGATTAGAAGACAGGAAGTGAGAAAGCCAGGTAGCAAAGTGGTCAAAGAACTGGGAGGTTGGTCCCGGTGGGCGGTAGATGACTGCCACCCTGAGAGCTAGAGGAGAGAACAGGCGGATGCAGTGTGTCTCGAAGGAGGAGAAGGAGAGGGATGGGGGTGGAGGGAGATGCTGGTAGGTGCAGGTGGGAGAGAGCAGGAGCCCGACCCCGCCACCATTTCTCTCACCCGGTCTGGGGGTATGGCTCAAGTGTAGACCGCCATGTGAGAGAGCAGCAACGGAGGCCGTGTCAGAGGGAGTTAGCCAGGTTTCAGTTAAAGCTAGGAGGTTGAAGGAGTTTGAAAGGAAGAGGTCATGGACGGCTGTGAGTTTGTTGCACACAGAGCGAGCGTTCCAGAGGGCGCAGGAGAAAGAGGACAGGCGCTGAGGGATGATGGGAATGAGGTTGCTGAGCTTGCAGGGAGGTGATTTATGTGCGATGGAGATAGGATGAGAGGGAAGTATTGGATGTGTTGTGGGGCCAGGGTTAGGGGATATGTCACCTGAATAGAGTAACAGCAGGAGGGTGAGAAAGAGAAGGTGGGAATGGGATTTGTGGGAGTGGGAGTGATTGGCAGCACGAGAGTTAGAGGGAGACCATGTTCTGAGGAAACAAAGGAGCTCATGTGAGGCCATCATGTGGGACGAGAGGAGGGAGGGAGAGATGCAGATAGTGTAGGGGTCGGTGGTAGAGGGGCAGGAGTTCCATTTAAGGAGAAAGGTAGAAGTAAAGAGGAGAAGCGTGAGAGAAAGCATGGCCAGCATGGCACTAGGCACTAGGCAGTACTGTGCATGAGATGAGGGCAGCGAGGCAGGCACAATCACATCACGACACTCACTGACACGGTCTCTTTCAGACAGACTGTGTGTCATCAGTGAGTCAGTGTCCTCCTGTCACTCTCAAGTCTCTCGAGACTCGAGTGCGACTGTGCCGCGAGTGGCGTGCGCACGCAGCAGGCCAGCGGAATTTTTTTAGCCACAGCACGTGACTGACAGCAGCAGAGAGTCTGAGACAGTGTGGCGCCTCCTGCTTACTAGCATGTGCCCATGTGACACTCACCACCAGACCAGTCCAGCGCCCGCCCCCGGATTGACACGTGACGTCTTCACTTGAGTCGCTCACTTCCTGCTCGCCTCGCTGCTCGCTCGAATTGAGTCATGCGGCGGCAACAAGCCTGCTGGCCCAGCGTGAGTGAGTGGCGGCACGGCGGCGTTCATTTCATCCAGCAGGAGACGGTTTACATAATTTTTTTACCGAGATGATAATGATCCTCATCATCCTCCTCGTCAGGCAGGCAGCGGGCGCCGCGCGGGATGCGGTGCGCGCTGCTTCAGTTTGGCCGGCCCGGCAATAAATTAATTTTCTCAGAATCTCGGGGGGGGGGGGCAATTGCCCCGTTGCCCCCCCCCTGCATCCGCCCCTGTGCCAAGATGGATAAAACTGTAAAGACAGAGTAGTATCTGATAAATATATTTACTTTAGCCCCCTGCCACAGACCATTTTGGCATCATGGGGACATGTCTATCCATGCGTAGTATTCTAATGTGTCAACCTCTTGGATACCTATCTCATATTTTCAGTCTCTCCCTCTCATCTGGAATCTTCCCTTCTGCATTCAAACATGCTCTGACATCCCCCATTCTGAAGAAGCCATCACATGATCCTAGATCCCTTTCAAACTACCGTCCCATCTCTTTGCTATCCTTTGCCTCCAAAATCTTAAAACGCCTGGACTATAACCAGCTCACTGGCTTTCTCATTGCCAACTCTCTGCTTGACCCGCACCAGTCTGCCTTTTCGCTCCAGCACTCTACTAAGACTGCTCTGACCAAGGTGATTAATAATTTAGTTGCTACTAAAACCAAAGGTCACATCACCCTTCTTATTCTTCTGGACCCTTCCACTGCATTTAACACTGTAGACCACCCTCTTCTGCTCGTCTCCTCTCTGCGTCAAGTTGGCCTCAGTGACACCACCCTCTCTTGGTTCTCTTCCTGTTGCTCTCTTCACTCCTTCAGTGTCTTCTTTACTGGTGCCTCTTCATCCACGGTTCCTCTCTCAGTTGGGGTACCTCAAGGCTCTCTTCTGGGTCACCTACTCTTCCAATCTATACCACATCTCTTGGCAACCTTATATCTTCCTATGGATTCCAATATCACAATATCATCTCTATGCTAACAACACCCATATCTTCCTTTCCTCTCCCGTTCTCTCTCCTCCTGTGTTGGACCGTGGTACTGTCTGCCTATCGGATGTCTCTGACTGGATGACTTCCCATTTCCTAAAGTTTAACCTCTTTTAAACTGTACTTCTTGTCTATCCTCCATCTAAAGCTGACACTCTAGCACCTATTTCCCTTCAGGTGAACGGTGCTACCATTACTTCTACCTCACAGGCTCGTTGCCTCGGTGTCCTCTTTGACTCTGATTTCACCTTCACTTCTCACATTCAGTCACTAACCAAATCTTGCTACATTCACCTAAAAACATTGGACCATTGCACGTATCCGTCCCTTTCTTAATCATGATTCTACTAAAATGTACTTCCAAGCTCTTATCTCCTGCCTTGACTACGGTAACCCCCTTCTCACTGACCTTAATAGATCCCAGATTCTCCCATGGCCTGTGCCAGGCTCCTCCACCTCACATCTTGCACCTTGCCCTTTTGTCAATCTCTACACTGGCTCCCTGTTTCCTTTAGAATCAAATTCAAAATTTTTGTTCTCACGTACAAAGCTCTCCATAACTGTGCCTCCGCCTACATCTCCTCCCTTTTTAGCAGATATATCCCATCCCGCCCCTTTTCTCTGCCAATGATCTGATGTTCTCATCTCCGCGTACCCGCACCCCTAACTCTCGCCCTCAGGACATCTTCCGAGCTGCCCCCTTTCTATGGAACTTCCCCTACAACATTAGACTCTCCCCGTCTCTCCAGTCCTTCAAGAAGTCTCTGAAAACACATTACTTTAGAGAAGCCTATCAGCTCACTCCATAATCCCCCACTGTGCATTTCTTGCTCAATCTTCCCACAAAGCCCACATGCACCCGCTATGTCGCTATGTGTGTCACTCCTCTCCTTTTTGATAGTAGGCACTCGAGCAGGGTCTACTCTCCTACTGTTCTGTGTGTTTAACTTGTAACAAATGTATATTTGTTGTTCTGTTTTACCCACTGTACTGCGCTGTGGAACTTGTGCACTTTATAAATGCTTGTAACTGTAACTGATCTTGTTAAGCAATGTGGAACCTGTGGCAATTTATGAATAAACCATAATAATAATAATAATAATAATAAAGATCCACATGTCATAAGTACTATATAATAGGCCATGTTAATCTGTATATTTGTTTTGTGTTAATTTCTTGCATTTTACTACTTTGTATTTCTGTAATCATGTTCTTGAACCCAGGACATACTTGAAAACGAGAGAAATCTCAATGTATCCTTCCTGGTAAAATCCTTTATAAATAAAATAAATAAAATAAATAAATGTGATGTAGCCAATTACTGCACTTGAAAATCCAAATCTAGAGTGGCATGTGATACCCCTGACTACTCTAGGCTGCATCTATGCTATTGATTCAAACTAGCAAGCCAGACGGGAAATGCCTCCCTCCACAATGACTGAGTCAATCAAAATATCCTAGCCTGTTATTGACCTGTGTCTGACTCAATTTAAGGAATAATATTTATATGCCTAAGCTTGTTTGAGGAATGAGTTACCATGCATTGAAAAATAATATGTGATTCACTGTATAAGGGTTATCTGCTAAGTCATGGATGAAGAAATGATGTCTCTGTCTGCTGCCAACTTCTTTACCAGTGTTACTACAATGTCCAAGGTATTCACATTAAATAGTCATTTCAGAAACCTTTAAAGTAGCCACCAATTCGATTTTATTTATTTATTTATAAAGGATTTTACCAGGAAGGATACATTGAGATTTCTCTCGTTTTCAAGTATGTCCTGATTTAAATGCATTACTATCACTTGACTTACTGTGAATGTAAAACCTCAATTCTTAATTACACACAGGGTCAGTGGCGTAACTAGAAACCTGAGGGCCCCGGTGCAAGAATCCACGAAGGGCCCCCCCCCAAAAAAATCTATGTATTTTTACTTATTTTTCACTGCAAAATAAAACAAAGATAGTATTGCCTAGGGATGCACCGATACCACTTTAAGACCGAGTACGAGTACCGATACTTTTTAAAAGTACTCACCGATACAGAGTACCGATACTTTTCTTTAATGTCATGTGACGCTTTCCAATAAGAACAGACCATATAAAAATGCCCCCAGCTCACATGTATACCCCCCAATATATATATATATATATATATTCATACTGCCCCAGCTCATGGATTTGCCCCAGCTCACACATGGATTTGCCCCAGCTCACACATGGATTTGCCCCAGCTCATGGATATGCCCCAGCTCACACATGGATATTGCCCCCCAGATTATGGATTTGCCCCCCCAGCTCACACATGGTTATACCCCCCAGCTCACACATGGTTATGCCCCTCAGCTCACACATGGATATGCCCCCCAGCTCATGGATATGCCCCCCAACTCTCACAAGGATATGCCCCCCAGCTCTCACATGGATATGCCCCCCAGCTCATGGATATGCCCCCCAGCTCTCACATGGGTATGCTCCCCAGCTCATGGATATGCCCCCAGCTCATGGGTATGCCCCCCAGCTCATGGATATGCCCCCCAGCTCATGGGTATGCCCCCCAGCTCATGGATATGCCCCAGCTCATGGGTATGCCCCCCAGCTCATGGATATCCCCCCCAGCTCTCACATGGGTATGCCCCCCAGCTCATGGATATGCACCCCCAGCTCATGGATATGCACCCCCAGCTCTCACATGGGTATGCCTCCCAGCTCATGGATATGCCCCCAGCTCATGGATATGCACCCCCAGCTCTCACATGGGTATGCCCCCCAGCTCATGGATATGCCCCCCAGCTCATGGATATGCACCCCCAGCTCTCACATGGGTATGCCCCCCAGCTCATGGATATGCCCCAGCTCATGGATATGCACCCCCAGCTCTCACATGGGTATGCCCCCCAGCTCATGGATATGCCCCCCAGCTCATGGATATGCCCCCAGCTCTCACATGGGTATGCCCCCCAGCTCATGGGTCTGCCCCCCAGCTCATGGGTATAAGGGCCGCCCAGCTCATGGGTATAAGGGCCCCCCAGCTCATGGGTATAAGGGCCCCCAGCTCTCATGGGTATTTGGGTCCCCTAGCTCTTACCTCAGCTGGCCCCAGGACAGGCTCCGCCGGCGTTGTTCTTCTCCTTGGCGAGCGGCCGCTGGAAACATGCGTCTTGGCTGCTCGCCGGAAACCACCTGATCAGCGCAGAGGTCTCGCGAGAGGATCTCGTGCGCTGGTCAGGTGGTTCCTATCCCACGTGAGCGGCCAAGCTGCATGTCAGTGGCCGCTCGCAGGGAGAGGGACGGCCAGCGCGCGGCTCCCAGATTCCGGCGCTGATTGCCGGAATCTGGCGGGCGGCGCCGGGCCCCCCTCCAGTGGCGGAATGCCAGGGCCCGGTCGCAACTGCGACCGCTGCGACCCTGGTACTTCCGCCACTGCACAGGGTTATCCAAAGAGATCCGAATGGCTGGAGAAAGGTAACCGAATGCTGAAAATCAGCGTTTGGTTACCTTTCTTGGCCATTCGGCTATCCAGAGAGCAGGCAATTCACCAAATCCTGGTGAATTGCTTGCACATACGGTGCCTGTTCGAGGGCAGTGAAATCCCCATAAAAAAGCACTGCATCGGCTATTCAGAGAACACAAACCAGCAGTGAAAGGTTCCCGAAATGCCCTGCCATTCGGTGGTTTAATTCGGCAGGTTTATTCAGGCGAATCCCATTGGCTTCAATGTTAAAAATATTCCCGTTTTAATTCTATATCTAATAAACCATTCATTATAAAATTCTGCAGTAAAGAGTCTCCTTATTTATAGATTTTTTAGGATATTTTAAGAATTTTTCTGGATTTTTTTATTTTTAAAAGTCCGATTTTTTTTTTTTTTTTAAGTTTCCTTTTTTTTTTCTGTAACAGCCCTTTTTATTATCATTCATTGGACCTCATATGTAACTTTCAGACATTTTCGCTCAGTAGTTTCTTTGCAAACAGCATTTCACTTTCAAACATTAAAGCAAACTGGTTTGCTAATTTATTCACTGCCTTCATCTGCGGTGTCGGCTTTTTCTGGCGGCTGCTCTGCGTGTGATCAGCTCCTGCTCGGGTTTTTCCTGCATTTTCGGCGGGTTAATCCAGATGTTTTGCGGGTTTTCAGCGTACATTCGCCGGGTTTTGCGGTTAGTTTTCGTCGGGTTTGCGGCGGCCTTTCCCTGCAATTCGGGGACCCTGTGGTGCTTGCTGAATACACCGCAGGGTCGCCGAAATGGGATCGGCAAAACGAACCGAATTGAAGAGAACGAAAAGTCACCAAACGTGCGTAGACTTTTCGATTCTCTTTGAATTACCCTGACAGTTACATAGGCTGAAAAAAGACATGCGTCCATCGGGTTCAGCCTTTCACACATCACCTACTGCTGCTGATCCAAAAGAAGGGAAAAAACCCAGTCTGAAGCGCTCGCCAATATGCAACACACTGGGGAAAAAATTCCCTTCTTGACCCCAGAATGGCAGTCAGATTTCTCCTTGGATCAAGAAGCTTTACCCACATATTAAATATTATAACCCTTAATATTCTGTGTCTGCAGGAAGTCATCCAGTCGTTTTTTTTAAAAGTCTGTACAGTCTCTGACCCAACCACCTCAACAGGCAGAGAATTCCACAGCGTTATTGTTCTCACCGTAAAATAACCCTTCCTATGCCTTAGGCTGAATTTCCTTTCGTCCAGTCTAAATGGGTGACCTCGTGTCCTGTGTATAGTTGTCACGGTGGCTCAGGGGATGGGGCGCCTGGCAGCAGCTTCCTCGCTGCTCGCTGGCCAGGCGCCGAATGTAAGCGCTTCCGGGCCCGCTCACGTGGGACGCCGAGGGGCGGGGCCTGGCGCTGTGACGCGGACCCGCCGGGTTTAAAACCCAGTCTCTCCCATACACCGGTGCCCTGACGTGGTATTCACCTCCCGCAGAGCTCTTGTGATTTTTGGCTATCTCCTGTGTATGACCCTTGGCATTGGCAAACGAACCCTCCTGTGTATGACCCTTGGCATTGGCAAACGAACCCTCCTGTGTATGACTCCTGGTATTGGCAAACGAACCCTCCTGTGTATGACCCTTGGCATTGGCAAACGAACCCTCCTGTGTATGACCCTTGGCATTGGCAAACGAACCCTCCTGTGTATGACCCCTGGTATTGGCATTTACTCTGCTCTAGGTTCTGCCCTTAACGTTGGTACTGAGGTCAGTCTATGTGGCATCCTAAGCACGCATCAGATTACCTCTGCTATTACTAAAGTCCTAGGGAGGACTTGTGATCTGTTCTGTACCCCTGTCTGGTATTTCCCTTTCTTTGTCTGTTACCTGCTTCATTGTCTACATAGCTTTGCCGACCATTCAAGGATCGGAAGAGTAGAAAGGGAGCTACAGAAAGAGATATATATCTTGGTAGTCAGAAGGATTCGTGACGATACTCTATTCCATACCTCTGTCTGGTGTTACCCCTTGTCTATCTATTGTCTGGTTAAATTGTCTTTCTTGTTTCGCCGACCATTCAAGGATCGGAAGGGTAGAGAGCGGTCTGCGTAAAGGGACCACACTTCTGGTAATCAGAGGGATCCGTGACAATAGTCCTGTTAATGAATAGGTTTCCAGACAATGGCTTAAAATGGCACCGTATATATTTATATAAGGTTATCAGATCCCCTCAAAGGCGCCGTTTCTCTAAACAGGTTTAAACTTGTTAGCCTTTCCTCATAACGTAAACCTTCCATTCCCCTTATTAACTTAGTCGCCCGTCTCTGCACTTTTTCTAGCGCTAGAATATCCTTTCGTAAGACAGGTGCCCAAAATTGCACAGCATATTCAAGGTGCGGTCTTACCATTGATTTATAAAGAGGCAATATTATGCTTTCATCCCGAGAGTGAATTCCTTTTTTAATGCATGCCAATACCTTGCTGGCCTTGGCGGCTGCTGTTTGACATTGCACATTGTTACTTAGTTTGAAGTCGATGATTAATTATTCCCAAATCATTCTCCTGCTTTTGATTTCCCTAACTCCGTACCATTTAGGGTATAAGTTGCTTGTGTGTTCTTCACGCCAAAGTGCATAATTTTGCATTTATCTACATTAAATTTAATCTGCCATTTAAGTGCCCAGTCCCCCAATCTATCTAAATCCCTCTGCAGCGAAGTAACATCCTGCTCACATAGTATTACCTTTCCTAGTTTTGTGTCATCAGCAAACACTGATACATGATTTTCAATGCCTATCTCAAGGTAATTAAGTGGTCGTTTGTATTTATTATGCCTATCATTAATAAACTCATTTTGCAATAAAAGAATATTGATACTAAAATGTTGTGAGCGTTCCTTCATGAATATTGCTACTTTAATGGGAGAAATAATATGTACCTTCCTTGACCACAACTTTAAGCTGTCCTTATTTTCTGGGTGGTTTTCCTGCTCCCCTCAAACATGCCACAATATTTCCGATCCTAAAAAAAGCCATCTCTGGATCTGACTGCCCTGTATCTCTACTCCTTTTCACCTCCTGACTCCTTGAAAAGCTTGTGTACATCTGACTGATTGACTACCTCAATTCTCACTCTCTCCTTGACCCTCTCCAACCTGGTTTTTGCTCCCTGCATTGACAGAAACAGGTCTAATTAAACTAACCAGTGACTTTGTCACTGCCAAATCTAATGGGCATTAATCTCTACTAATCCTTCTGACCTCTCTGCCCCCTTTGACACAGTAGTCCTTTCATTTCTCCTACTTGAAGTTATAGGAGCCATGTTGATTATGACAAGTATGTGTGCAGATTTTAGCTCTATGACTGGAAACTTGTGGTAGCAGAATTGGCCATCACATGTCGAACACAATGTTTTCATTATAAGTCAGTTTTCCGTTTGTAATGAGTTACATCAAGACTGCTGCATTCATAAGATATGGGAGCTTTTACAGCGATCAAATGCTATATTGTATTATTTTGTTAAACAAGCTAACCACTAGACTGTGATTGTTCTGAACATGAAGACATCTTGGCCCATATTTCCTCTCGACCATTAATAGCGAGCCCCTAAGACTAAAAATCAATGAGAGCGGATGGTGAGAACAAGCAGGGTTAACCTAAACATTAAAGGAATGTCCTGTCTGCAGATTAACATAGTCTCTTACCTGATGTTATTGTGTTTGCAAGCTAGAACAAGTACAGAGGAACCAACTTAACTCGCTAAACTTGTCTACGAACACTGCAAAGATAGTATACTGAAGCCAGATAAAGCGGCTAACATGCACATCAAGCTATTCCTCTCAAGGTTTAGCAGCCATTGCACCATGTGAGGCACCTTGGTGTGGAAATCAGAGCAATGGGGAGCTGTAAGCCCCTGAAATGATTTATTTCACGGTATAAATCTTTTTCTTTTTTTTATCCCTGCAGCACATTGGAATTCCTGTTCTGCCACAACAAACATGATGCTCATGGTGTCTCTGTCTTTGCAATACTGACAAAATCATGGGCAATTTAACGCATGTAGCAGGGAGGTGTGTTTCAGGGGGTGAGGGTATGAACCCAGCGGTGCAGTGACACAACAGGCAGACTCTTGAGTAGGGTCCAAATAGGGATTCATTGGAAAGACTGTAGAAAGTATGGCAATGGAAAGGGCAAGGCATGTATCTGGGAAGATGGTGAGGGACATGGCAGGAAAAGGGCTGACCATAGAAAAAGACAAGGAGGAGACACAGAAGCAGAGGTAACTGGAGACAGGGCCGGTGCTAGACTATTTTGCGCTCTAGGCAAGACCAGCTACTTGCACCCCCCCAAAAAAAGATGGATATAATATATTGCCCCCAGCACACATGGATATATTGCCCCAGCTCTCACATGGGTATATTTGCCCCCAGCTCTCACATGGGTATATTTACCCCAGCTCTCACATGAATATATTGCCCCCAGACTAGCTCACACATGGATACAGTGGCGGAAGTACCAGGGTCGCAGCGGTCGCAGTTGCGACCGGGCCCTGGCATTCCGCCACTGGAGGGGGGCCCGGCGCCGCCCGCCAGATTCCGGCAATCAGTGCCGGAATCAGGGAGCCGCGCGCTGGCCGTCCCTCTCCCTGCGAGCGGCCACTGACATGCAGCTTGGCCGCTCACGTGGGATAGGAACCACCTGACCAGCGTACGAGATCCTCTCGTAAGACCTCTGCGCTGATCAGGTGGTTTCCGGCGAGCGGCCAAGACGCATGTTTCCAGCGGCTGCTCGCCAAGGAGAAGAACACCTGGGGCCAGCAGAGGTAAGAGCTGGGGGGCCCTTATACCCATGAGCTGGGGGGCATACCCCTGAGCTGGGGGGCATATCCATGAGCTGGGGGGCATACCCATGTGAGAGCTGGAGGGCATATCCATGAGCTGGGGGGCATATCCATGAGCTGGGGGTGCATAACCATGAGCTGGGGGGCATATCCATGAGCTGGGGGTGCATATCCATGAGCTGGGGGGCATATCCATGAGCTGGGGGTGCATATCCATGAGCTGGGGGTGCATATCCATGAGCTGGGGGGCATATCCATGAGCTGGGGGGCAATATCCATGTGTGAGCTGGGGCATATCCATGTGTGAGCTGGGGCAAATCCATGAGCTGGGGCAGTATGAATATATATATATCGGGGGGGATATACATGAGCTGGGGGCATTTTTATATGGTCTGTTCTTATTGGAAAGCGTCACATGACATTAAAGAAAAGTATCGGTACTCGGTATCGGTGAGTACTTTTAAAAAGTATCGGTACTCGTACTCGGTCTTAAAAAAGTGGTATCGGTGCATCCCTAGGCAATACTATCTTTGTTTTATTTTGCAGTGAAAAATAAGTAAAAATACATAGATTTTTTGGGCGGGGGCCCCTTCGTGGATTCTTGCACCGGGGCCCTCAGGTTTCTAGTTACGCCACTGCATGGATATATTGCCCCCAGACCAGCTCACACATGGATTTATTGCCCCAGACCAGCTCACACATGGATATATTGCCCCAGCAGCTCACACATTGATATATTGCCCCAAGCAGCTCACAGATGGATTTATTGCCCCAGACCAGCTCACACATGGATATATTGCCCCAGCAGCTCACACATGGATATATTGCCCCAGACCAGCTCACACATGGATATATTGCCCCAGACCAGCTCACACATGGATATATTGCCCCAGAACAACTCACACATTGGATATATTGCCCCCAGGCCAGCTCACACATGGTTATATTTGCCCCCCAGCTCATATGGGTATATTTGCCCCCGCTCATATGGGTATATTTGCCTCAGCTCACACATGGTTATATTTGCCCCCCAGCTCATATGGGTATATTTTCCCCAGCTCATATGGGTATACTTCCCCCCAGCTCATATGGGTATATTTCCCCCCAGCTCAGATGGGTATATTTGCCCCCCAGCTCATATGGGTATATTTGCCCCACAGTTCATATGGGAATATTTGCCCCCCAGCTCTCACCTCCGGCTCCTGTCTGCTCTCACCTCCTGTGCCCCCTGCTGTAGGGCTCGAAACACGTTTGGCTTATGCTCCCTGTTCACCCACCCTGTTGATTTCATAAAAATTTTTAACCTGTGGTAAATAATATTATTTTTAACATTCACTTATGTTAATTTTTTCCTTGGGAGTTGTGAGCCACACATTCAGGGACCCCCAGGCTGCTCTCCCCAAGCAGAGATCTTCATTCAGACTCGGGATCTACACGGTGAGTAGGTGATTACACCACTCTCATTTGTCAAAATTGGCTATACAACTGCACATCTCTCTTCTTTCCGGAGGACTTACCCTGGACTCGAGGATACTGGCAGACAGGTTGACCCATTAATAACCTGTGTCGCTTCCAGATGAGGGCTTGAAGCTCTCTAAAAGTGTGAGCGCACATTACCATTCTCCTCACCTATATACACACGGTTTTAACAGTATTGTGCTATGATATATGCTTTTTTTTTGGACTTCCTTTGAGGTTTCAATAAGACCTAGGACTCAATATCCACAGAAGGCTCGAAAGGAGAGCCTCATATCCATGTAAGCTGTTTTTTCCATCTTTTCACCACCATATTGAGGTTTAAAGGGAGAGCGCTGTCCTGTGTTTTTGCATTTATATTAAGTTTTGAAGTGTTGGGGAGATCACCTTTAGGACTTATATAGTGACCTAAAATCATGTGTAAAGCACAAAAGAATCACTACCATTTTCTCAATTTCTGCATGATACAAAATGTCCGCATCCCTCAGGGCAGTACCTTCCTTGTCTCCCTCTTACCTGCTTTATCATGCATACTCTGGGAGGGGAAGCATTGGGTGAAGTAGAAGGTGCTGGTGCTGGAGCAGGTGCTCTGGGATGGGGTAGCCAGCTTGCTTAAAATATTTTCCCCTCTGTGGAACTCTGGAAAGAAGATAAAGGTAGGGTAACAGCTCAACTAGCTCTCAGACCCCCAAAAGTATGAAATTGACATAGCAGTTGCAGTGGTAATAACGTAGAGCAGGGCATCCTCTCACTTAAATGAACATTAATTTACATTAAGCCTAGGCAACAACTGAATTCCCCTGATGCACTCGTCGGCCCTATTTACATTCATACTTTCTACAGTTATTATTAGGGATGAGCTGTTCGGTTCGATCAGTTCGGAGTTCAATTCGAACTTTGGCCGTTCGCAAGTTCGCGAACTTCGAACTTTTTGGAGTGTTCGGTTCGAGTTCGCAAAAATCTTTTTTTTGAAAAAAGTATAAAAAATGCTTAAAAAATACTAAAAAATCTAGAAATAAAGAGACTCTTTACTGCAGAATATTATAAGCAACGGTTTATTAGATATTGAATTGAAAACTAATGTGTACGTGCAAAGATTCTCACCTCTAAAAGACCTGTGTTCTCAAACGGTAAACAACAGGTGTTTTTAGTCTGGTCTAATGAATTTGATACATTGTATGTATGTAGACTATACTGAGAGTGTGGTGTCTGCTTCTGAGAAGTGTTAATTTCTCTACTAAATCTTCCTCTAGATATCGTTCTTTCCGGCAGACTCCGCAGATTCATAATATATCAATTTATATGTATACGTCATGTCCTGGCTGTATATTATGACAAAAAAATGCAATAAAAATTGAATTTTTAATCATCTGCAGTGTGTCAAGTGTTTTCCTTTCACATTTTAGCACATGAGCGTTTGCGGTTATGTTTTCTATGGGGTGCGCTTGTACAAAAATTAGAAATGGGGACTTGTTACATTTTGTTGTGGGAATTACGTGATTTATAGCAAACGCACCCCATAAAAAAAAATCATTAGTGCAGCATCATTGTTCATATTATAATTGAAATGTGAACAATGTTGCTGCATTAATAAAAATAACACACAAAAAAAATACCGTTTTTTTTTTACTTTATACCTGGTCATGTTGGGTATCATTCGAAAGGCCATGCTAAGGCCTTTCGATTGACACCCTCCATGACCCCCTAGCTGCCTGGAGATATCAGGGTTCAAATGAACCCCCTATCTCCACCAGGGGATTCCGGGCAGCTAGAGGTTCCCCGGGTATCTGACGTCATCACGCTATGCGTGAGGATGTCAGGCAGTGAGGGGGGACCCGGGGGTGGAGCCGCCATCCAATATGGCAGCCCCCACCAGAGCTAGGCCGCACTTCGGCGTCGCAAGGCATCTCTATACACAGCCCCATCAGCATCTCTATACAAAACCTCACAGCATCTCTATACACAAACAGCATCTCTATACACAACCCCATCAGCATCTCTATACACAGCATCTCTATACACAGCCACACAGCATCTCTATACACAACCTCATCAGCATCTCTATACACAACCTCACAGCATCTCTATACGCAACCTCACAGCATCTCTATACGCAACCTCACAGCATCTCTATACACAACCTCACAGCATCTCTGTGAACCCTCAAATGAACCCCCTATCTCCACCAGGGGATTCCGGGCAGCTAGGGGTTCCCCGGCTATCTGACGTCCTCACGCTATGCATGAGGACGTCAGGCAGTGAGGGGGGACCCAGGGGTGGAGCCGCCATCCAAGATGGTGGCCCCCACCGGAGCTAGGCCACACTTCGGCGCCGCAAGGCGCTGAAGTTCGACCCGGTGCCAAAGGGTTAACTCTCTCCTTTTAAGTGGTGCCTGCCTTTTTTTTGTGGGACCTCCCGATCGGGAGGGAGAGGGATCCGAACGGATCCCCCCTCCCTTCCAGGCGATCTACCGGCATTGCTGGGGGGGTCGCCTGGAAATGACGTCATCGCGCATGGCGCAATGATGTCATTTACGTCGGGAGGAGCTTGACTTCAGCGTCTGAGGACGCTGAAGTCAGAACGCCGCGGGACCCCGGACAGAGAGGTGAGTAACTCCGCCGGGGTTCCCGCAAAGCTGATGATGTGTGGGACACGTCCTCCTCAGCATACAGCAGGAGTAACTGAGCCCACATGTCGTCAGCAGTGAAGGGGTTAAAAACGTCTTTTTTATTAACTTTTTGTCCTTGTTTCCTGTCCCCCAGGGCACTACCCGGAACCGGACATTGTTTTTAAATGTTTCTATACATCTTAGAAATCCGCCACTTGACAGGTAGGTTATGGGGACCTCCTAGGCACGATATTTGAAAGAATTTTTCGCTTTTATTTTTAACCCGTATTTCATGGAAAACTCACTGTCCCTTTAACAACTTTTTTTAAAACTTTTTGTCCTTGTTTCCTGTCCCCCAGGGCACTGTCATGGAACGGACATAGGGGCTCTGACCAGCGAGCCCCAGAACTAACAGCCTGGGACATTTCAAAGACCTTTTTCTTTATTTGAGACTCTTTCGGTTTTGCGTGTTGAAATGAACAGTTATACCTTTTCTAGATGTGGTTTTATTGGTGTGATGTATTACCATGTATCCTGTATTGTATGAGTGTGGATTCAGATGTATAATTGTGTGATGCATTTAAAGGTATTATATCTCCCCTTGGTTGCTAGGAGTGAAAGGCTGTGTTGAAATTCAATTGTATGCTAATTTCTGTGTACATTAGCTCTGTGTGTGTGTGTAATCGGATGATGCAAGCATGCCATTGTATGCAAATTGAGTTCCCATTCAAGCCTGGGCATGTCTCCTTTGTGTGTGAGATGTTTAAATGCGTGTCCCATTTTGAGTAAAAAGTCAGTTCAACTGCGTTTGACTTGAAGCATACAGCCCCGTTTGGTGTCGTCATTTCATCGCTAAAATCACAGTGCAGGAGACACTCTGCGGTCTCCTAGCTCCCCACTACGCAGAACGGGTCAACTTAATTCGGCAGCACCATCTCGCCAAGTAACGCCAGGGTCATCTCAGGCCGCTCGAGACGCCGAGACACTCGGTAGTCGGGCCTGACGCCATCAAGAGGGGGTCAGATTGGAGCACACCCGCAGACGGATAACACCCCATTCCGTCACACTGGTGGCAAGCGGTGAGGATAGCTCTCTGCACCCCCAGAAGACCCTCATCATGGCAGCATATGCCAATTATAAACGGGACACACTGCGGGGCATGCTGGAGGACCGTGGAGGAACCGTGGGCTCAAAGAGCAAGGATGCCCTGGTCGAAGAATTGGCGGCCCTGGATCAGCAGACCAGGGACCTACCCGCAACCTCACCACCGATCGTAGCTCAGGCGTCCAGCCCTGAAAACTCCTTACAGAGGAAGGTACAGCAGCGGGCAGCGGCTTGCGGAGCCGCGCCGACAGAAGCCACCTTCCAGAACTTCGTCCGGGACATCACCCATGAAGAAGAGCAGGAGCGGGTGCGCCAACATGAGATACGGCTGGCGGAAATCCAGTACCAACAGGGAGGAAACCCCAACTGGGAAAGACCAACGGCACGGAAGGTGCCCTTCCAGGCCTTCAAGAGCTTCAACGAGGCAGAGGAGGAAATAGAAAGTTTCCTCCAGGACTTTGAACGCTCGTGCCAACTACATGAGGTTCAACGGGCCGCTTGGGTTGGGATCCTGGCGTGTAAACTAACAGGGCGGGCTGCGGAGGCCTACAGGACTGTCCCAGACGAAGAAGCCCGGGACTACGAACAGGTGAAACGAACCCTGCTGGCCCGTTTTGCCATCACCCCCGAAGCCAGCCGGATGAAATTCCGAAATTCCCGGCGGCCCCACGGTACTACCCATGTGGAGTGGGCGCACCGGCTGCAACAGGACATGAAGACCTGGTTCGCCGGAAGCAAGGCTCGAACCCTCGAAGAAGTCACTCAGCTGTTCCTTCTCGAGCAGTTTTTCGACCACACCGCCCCGGCCGTGCGGGAGTAGGTGAGGGACAAGAAGCCCCAGACGGTGCAGCAAGCGGCCATCTGGGCCGATGGCGGCCATCTGGGCCGATGAGTATACGGACACGCGCACGTCCCACGGGGGGGAACGACCTCCACCCTCCCGATCCACCCTACCACCTCCCCGTGCCACACCCCCACCTCCCCGGCCGGAGCCAACAACACGCTGGCCCACACCCCGGGTCCCAAACCGGGCCCCTTCCACGGCTACCGTCTGTTGTTATGGGTGCGGCCAGATGGGCCACTACCGCCAGAACTGCCCCAACCAGCCGCCCCTTCCGCGGGGCCCCATCCGAGCCCCACCCGCGGCTCATTGTTACCAGGAGGAATCCCCATACTGGGACCCACAGGAGGAATGGGGGATGCTGCATGAGGCCGATCCCGTGCAGGCTGCATCCGCCGACAACCGCCAACACCACAGACAGGCGGTATGGATTAACGGGCGGGCCGCCGAAGGTCTCCGTGACTCCAGCGCTACCATCACACTTGTCCGGCCTCATCTGATTACCCGAAAGGACCGCACCGTCGCTGTTCGCGTAGCCGGAGGCAAGGTGCTCCGACTCGCTACCGCCCGAGTCCATTTGGATTGGGGGTCGGGGGAGGGATCCGTGCGGGTGGGGTTACTCGACCAACTACCGGCAGAAATCCTCCTGGGGAACGACCTGGGACGCTTGGTATCAGCCTACGCCATGGACGCGGCCGCCCCAGTGACCACCCGGCAACAAAGCCACCGGATCGACCAAGGCACTCAGGTCGGGACCCAGGTGAGACCAACCAGACCTCTCCGACCTCCCAAACCCCCCAAGCCTCCCAGACTCCCCCCCCGACCGGACGAACCCACACCTCCTCCCCCGGACTACCCCCTCACGTGGAGCTCTCCAGCCACCCTCCGGCACCAGACCCAGAATGACCCCACCCTAGAAAGGTACCGCGACCGGGCCGGCCAGGGTCCCGGTGACGGACGGGACGACAGCATTGAGTGGGAAGATGGGCTACTGTATCGGTACACCAATAGGGGAGACGCTCAGAAACCACGGGCTTCCCACAAACAGCTAGTAGTGCCGCAGGCCCCAAGAAAGGAACTCCTGAGACTGGCCCACGACATTCCCCTCGCCGGCCATCTAGGAATGGTCAAGACCCGACACCGGTTAACCCGAGCATTCTTCTGGCCTCGCCTTAGTGAGGATGTCCGGGAGTACTGCCGCACCTGCCCGACCTGCCAGAAAACGGGGAAAACTGGGGACCACCCGAAAGCCCCCCTTCACCCCATGCCCATCATTCAAGAACCCTTTAGTCGGGTGGCGGTAGACATAATTGGTCCCTTACCCCGCCCCAGCGCCACCGGGAAGAGATATATTCTCACCGTGGTGGACTACGCCACCCGATACCCCGAGGCGGTGGCCCTGTCTAACATTCAGGCAGACACCGTCACCGATGGCCTCCTACAGGTGTTCTCTAGGGTAGGATTTCCTCAGGAAATCTTGTCTGATCAGGGCTCCCAATTCACCGCTGAGCTAACCCAACAGCTCTGGCGTCTGTGCGGGGTTAAGGCGCTTCACAGCGCCCCATACCACCCGCAGACGAACGGGCTGTGCGAGCGGTTTAATGGGACCCTGAAACAGCTCATCCGCGCTTACACCCAAGAGAGGAAAGACTGGGAGAAATACCTACCCCACCTGTTATTTGCCTACCGGGAGGTCCCCCAAGAGTCGACCGGGTTCTCCCCCTTCGAACTCCTGTACGGGCGACGGGTGCGAGGCCCCCTAGACTTAGTCCGGGCGCAGTGGGAGGGGGGACAGGAAGCCGAAGGGCTCCCCGCCGTGAGTTACGTCCTGGAGCTCCGAGAGCGCTTGGCCGAACTCACGGCGATGGTTCAGGGGAACATGCAGGCAGCCCAGGCCCAGCAGAAGGCATGGTACGACCGCTCTGCCCGCAGCCGCTCGTTTCTTGTGGGGCAGAAGGTCCTGGTGTTGAAACCACAGCGGCAGAACAAGCTGCAGGCGTCCTGGCAGGGCCCCTATCGGGTGGTCACCCAAGTGGGAGAGACCACCTACGTGGTTGTCAGCTGTACCGACACCAGGATCCAGCGGACGTTCCATGTCAATATGCTGAAGGCATACCACGAGCGCCCCGAGATGGTATCTGCCATCTGCGCTCCTGCGACCGAGGAGGCAGAACAGTTCCCCCTGGTAGACCTCCCCGGGATAGACGGTCGGCCCTCAGGGGTGGAACAAGTGCAGCTAGGGGAAGGGTTGGGCCCCCATAAGCAGGAGCAGGCTAGGCAGCTGCTCCAAGAGCGCCAGGAGCTCTTCTCCGCACTCCCTGGCTACATCAGCCGGGCCGTGCACCAGGTGGAAACCCCCGGCCAGCGTCCCCTTCGGCAACTGGCATACAGACTCCCGGAGGCAGTACGCGAATCCATGCGGGCTGAAATCCGGGAGATGCTGGAGCTGGGAGTTATCGAGCCCTCTGCCAGTCCATGGGCCTCACCCGTAGTCCTGGTCCCCAAAAAGGATGGTACCACCCGGTTTTGTGTCGACTACCGGAGGCTCAATGACTGCACTGTCACTGATGCTTACCCCATGCCCCGAGTCGACGAGCTGTTGGATCAGATCTCCCAGGGCCATTTCTTGACCACGGTAGATCAGTGCAAGGGGTACTGGCAGATTCCACTTGCAGAGGAGGCGACCCCGAAGTCGGCCTTCATCACCCCGTTCGGCCTGTACCAGTTTCGGGTCATGCCGTTCGGGATGAAGAGCGCCCCGGCCACTTTTCAGCGGTTGATCGATCGCCTCCTCGATGGCCTCCAGGAATTCGCTTGCGTGTACCTGGACGACATCGCCATCTACAGCCAGACTTGGGAGGAACACCTTCACCATCTGGGGTGGTATTCGCTCGGATAAGGGACGCCAACCTGACCCTTAAACCGCGAAGTGTAGGATAGGGATGTCCGAGGTACAGTACCTCGGCCACCGGGTGGGTCGGGGAAACCAGCGTCCAGAACCGGCCAAGATAGAAGCCATTCTGGAGTGGCCCACCCCCATCACCAAGACTCAGGTCCTTGCTTTCTTGGGCACGGCAGGGTACTACCGGAAATTCGTTCCCAACTATAGCGTCCTCGCCAAACCCCTGACCGACCTGACTAAGAAAACCCTGCCCTGCCAAGTCCTGTGGTCCCCGGAGTGCGAAACCGCCTTCCAACAACTGAAGACCGCCCTAACCCAAGCACCCCTCTTGGCAGCTCCCAATTATAGCAAACGCTTTATTGTCCATACAGACGCATCGATGTTCGGACTGGGAGCCGTACTAAGCCAAGTGGGGGACGACGGGGGGGATCATCCGGTGGCTTACATCAGCCGCAAACTCCTACCCCGGGAGGTGGGATACGCAGCGGTCGAGAAAGAATGTCTGGCCTTGGTTTGGGCCCTGCGAAAGTTACAGCCGTATGTGTACGGGCGGTCCTTCACCGTAATGACGGATCACAACCCCCTGGTGTGGCTCAACCGGGTGGTGGGGGAGAACGGCCGCCTGATGCGGTGGAGCCTGGCCCTCCAACCTTTTAAATTTTCTATCCAATACCGGCCCGGGCCACAGAACGGGAATGCCGACGGTCTATCCCGGCAATCGGCCTGGGAACCCGGAGATCCAAGCTCCCCGACTTCCCCTATTTGACCCGTGTGGGTCCAACCGGGTCCGTCGGACTCGTTTGAAGGGGGGAGGAATGTCATGGAACAGACATAGGGGCTCTGACCAGCGAGCCCCAGAACTAACAGCCTGGGACATTTCAAAGACCTTTTTCTTTATTTGAGACTCTTTCGGTTTTGCGTGTTGAAATGAACAGTTATACCTTTTCTAGATGTGGTTTTATTGGTGTGATGTATTACCATGTATCCTGTATTGTATGAGTGTGGATTCAGATGTATAATTGTGTGATGCATTTAAAGGTATTATATCTCCCCTTGGTTGCTAGGAGTGAAAGGCTGTGTTGAAATTCAATTGTATGCTAATTTCTGTGTACATTAGCTCTGTGTGTGTGTGTAATCGGATGATGCAAGCATGCCATTGTATGCAAATTGAGTTCCCATTCAAGCCTGGGCATGTCTCCTTTGTGTGTGAGATGTTTAAATGCATGTCCCATTTTGAGTAAAAAGTCAGTTCAACTGCGTTTGACTTGAAGCATACAGCCCCGTTTGGTGTCGTCATTTCATCGCTAAAATCACAGTGCAGGAGACACTCTGCTGTCTCCTAGCTCCCCACTACGCAGAACGGGTCAACTTAATTCGGCAGCACCATCTCGCCAAGTAACGCCAGGGTCATCTCAGGCCGCTCGAGACGCCGAGTGCCGTGACACTCGGTAGTCGGGCCTGACGCCATCAAGAGGGGGTCAGATTGGAGCACACCCGCAGATGGATAACACCCCATTCCGTCACAGGCACTACCCGGACCCCCATACACCTTTTATGGCAAATATCTAGCATATATGCCCTCTTGGAGGGCACTCTAAAAATCGAATTTTGAGTCCCATTGACTTGTATTGAGTTCGAGTTCGAATTCAAACTTCTGAAAAGTTTGAGTTCGAATGCGAACCGAACTCTGGGGTGTTCGGCTCATCCCTAATTATTATTTCTCCTCAACCATTTACATTACTTCTCAGGTGTCTTGCAAAGTCCTGAGTCTTCCTCTTATTTGATTTTCATCTACTCTCTCATACACTGCTTTAGCTTCACTTCTGTAGTTTCAATTCTTACCCATTACTGTTCTCTTCTGCTGGAAATCATCCACCATTTTCTGTCTGCTACATTCCTAATGTTTTTCTTCTGACCTAATTTACTTTTGGGTCATGATCCTGGTCAAAGATATGGGTTTGTCACGGTTCACACCGCCGGGGCAAGAAGAGGGGCAAATTTGGCACTGCTCTGCCATAATCAAGCAGCATCTCCCATGGCTAAGTTTCCCTTGCTGGCACTGATCAGGTGCTCCTTGTTAACTCCAGGACTTTTTCCCATTTAAACAGGGCACACCCCTTCCTCCAGTGCTGGTTCATTGTATTGTCTTTTTGCTTTTGACCTGCTGAAGCCAACAGCTACCATATTGTCTCCTGTGCACCAGACACTCTGCTTTCCACAGACCTGCTTGATATCTCCTGCCCATAGACCCAAGACTTGCTATAGATCACGCTCATGGATAGTTCTCTGGATACCTCTGCCGTACCACAGACTTTGCCCAAATCTCCTGTGGTGCCAAGTCTCCCATGGTGCCCAGACCCCTGCGGTGCCCAGACCCCAGTGGTGCCCAGACCCCAACAGTGCCAAGTCTCCTGTGGAGGGTGCCAAGACCCTCGCTGTGCCACGTTTCCTGCTCTGCCAAGACCTACCCTCCTGTCCCATCTGTCTGGTGCTTGTAAGTGTTTTCCTCTTGTATCAGTGTCCAGTATTTCCCCTGTGTTCTGTATTCAGTATCCAGTGACAGGTAGGGATGAGCTGTTCGGTTCGATCGGTTCGGAGTTCGACTCGAACATCGGCAGTTCGAAAGTTCGCAAACTTCGAACTTTTTGGCGTGTTTGATTCGAGTTCGAAAAAAAATTGAAAACAGTATAAAAAAATGCTTAAAAAATCTAGAAATAAAGAGATTCTTTACTGCAGAATATTATAAGCAATGGTTTATTAGATACTGAATTAAAAAATAATGGCTACATGCAAAGATTCTCACCTCTAAATGACCTGTGCTCTCAATCGCCGTAAACAACAGGTGTTAATTAGTGTTTGGAAATAACATGTGCTTTTAATTAGTTTGGTCTAATGAATGTGATACATTGTCTGTAGACTGAGGGTGTCTGGAGGTGTCTCCTGAACATGTATCAAACAACACCTGTGCTTCTGAGAAGTGTTCATTTCTCTACTAAATGTTCCTCTGATATGCTGTTTAACCCCTTAACCCTGCATTTCACTGTGTGCTCAGCTCATTTTTACCGCTTTCGCTCATCATGTTTAAACGCGATTTGAAGTCACATTTTATTAAATGACCCAGACATATTAGATATCGTTCTTTCCGGCAGACTCCGCAGATTCATAATATATCATTTTTATATGTATACGTCATGTCCTGCCTGTATATTATGACAAAAAATGCAATAAAAATAGATTTTTTAGTCATCTGCAGTGTGTAAAGTGTTTTTTTTTCACATTTTAGCACATGAGCGTTTGCGGTTATTTTTTCTATGGGGTGCACTTGTACAAAAATTATAAATGGGCATTAATAAAAATAACACACAAAACAAAAAACATGTTTTTTTTGTGTTTTTTTTTACTTTATACCTGGTCATGTTGGGTATCATTCGAAAGGCCATGCTCAGGCCTTTCGATTGACACCCTCCATGACCCCCTAGCTGCCACGGTTCTGTAGATTCAAATGAACCCCCTATCTCTACCAGGGGACTCCGGGCAGCTAGGGGTTTCCCCGGCTATCTGACGTCATCACGCTATGCGTGAGGACGTCAGGCAGTGAGGGGGGACCCGGGGGTGGAGCCGCCATCCAAGATGGTGGCCCTACCGGAGCTAGGCTGCACTTCGGCGCCACAAGGCATCTCTATACACAGCCCCATCAACATCTCTATACACATCCTCACAGCATCTCTATACACAGCATCTCTATACACAACCCATCAGCATCTCTAAACACAGCCTCACAGCATCTCTATACACAACCTCACAGCATCTCTATACACAGCCCCATCAGCATCTCTATACACAGCATCTCTATACACAACCCCATCAGCACCTCTAAACACAGACTCACAGCATCTCTATACACAGCCTCACAACATCTCTATACACAACCCCATCAGCATCTGTATACACAACCCCATCAGCATCTCTATACACAGCATCTCTATACACAGCCTCACAGCATCTCTATACACAACCCCATCAGCATCTCTATACACAGCATCTCTATACACAGCCTCACAGCATCTCTATACACAACCTCACAGCCTCTCTATACACAACCTCACAGCATCTCTGTACACAACCCATCAGCATCTCTATATACAGCCCCATCAGCATCGCTATACACAGCCCCATCAGCATCTCTATACACAGCCTCACAGCATCTCTATACACAACCTCACAGCATCGCTATACACAGCCTCACAGCATCTCTGTGAACCCTCAAATGAACCCTATCTCCACCAGGGGATTCCGGGCAGCTAGGGGTTCCCCGGCTATCTGACGTCATCATGCTATACGTGAGGACGTCAGGCAGTGAGGGGGGACCCGGGGGTGGAGCCGCAATCCAAGATGGTGGCCCCCATCGGAGCTAGGCCGCACTTCAGCGCCGCAAAGGCATCTCTATACACAGCCCCATCAGCATCTCTATACACAGCCTCACAGCATCTCTATACACACCCCATCAGCATCTCTATACACAGCCTCACAGCATCTCTATACACAGCCCCATCAGCATCTTTATACACAGCATCTCTATACACAACCCCATCAGCATCTCTAAACACAGCCTCACAGCATCTCTATACACAACCTCACAGCATCTCTATACACAGCCCCATCAGCATCTCTATACACAGCATCTCTATACACAACCCCATCAGCATCTCTATACACAGCATCTCTATACACAGCCTCACAGCATCTCTATACACAACCCCATCAGCATCTCTATACACAGCATCTCTATACACAGCCTCACAGCATCTCTATACACAACCTCACAGCCTCTCTATACACAACCTCACAGCATCTCTGTACACAACCCATAAGCCCCTCTAAACACAGCCTCACAGCATCTCTATACACAACCTCACAGCATCTCTATACACAGCCTCACAGCATCGCTATACACAGCCTCACAGCATCTCTGTGAACCCTCAAATGAACCCCTATCTCCACCAGGGGATTCCGGGCAGCTAGGGGTTCCCCGGCTATCCGACGTCATCATGCTATACGTGAGGACGTCAGGCAGTGAGGGGGGACCCGGGGGTGGAGCCGCAATCCAAGATGGTGGCCCCCATCGGAGCTAGGCCGCACTTCGGCGCCGCAAAGGCATCTCTATACACAGCCCCATCAGCATCTCTATACACAGCCTCACAGTATCTCTATACACAACCTCACAGCATCTCTATACACAACCTCACAGCATCTCTATACACAGCCCCATCAGCATCTCTATAAACAACCCCATCAGCATCTCTAAACACAGCCTCACAGCATCTCTATACACAACCTCACAGCATCTCTATACACAACCCCATCAGCATCTCTATACACAACCCCATCAGCATCTCTATACACAGCCTCACAGCATCTCTATACACAGCCCCATCAGCATCTTTATACACAGCATCTCTATACACAACCCCATCAGCATCTCTAAACACAGTCTCACAGCATCTCTATACACAGCCTCACAGCATCTCTATACACAACCCCATCAGCATCTCTATACACAGCATCTCTATACACAGCCTCACAGCATCTCTATACACAACCTCACAGCATCTCTATACACAGCCTCATAGCATCTCTATACACAGCCTCACAGCATCTCTATACACAACCTCACAGCATCTCTATACACAGCCTCACAGTATCTCTATACACAACCTCACAGCATCTCTATACACAACCTCACAGCATCTCTATACACAGCCCCATCAGCATCTCTATACACAGCATCTCTATAAACAACCCCATCAGCATCTCTAAACACAGCCTCACAGCATCTCTATACACAACCCCATCAGCCCCTCTAAACACAGCCTCACAGCATCTCTATACACAACCTCACAGCATCTCTATACACAGCCTCACAGCATCGCTATACACAGCCTCACAGCATCTCTGTGAACCCTCAAATGAACCCCTATCTCCACCAGGGGATTCCGGGCAGCTAGGGGTTCCCCGGCTATCTGACATCATCATGCTATGCGTGAGAACGTCAGGCAGTGAGGGGGGACCCAGGGGTGGAGCCGCGATCCAAGATGGCGGCCCCCACCGGAGCTAGGCCGCACTTCGGCGCTGCAAGGCGCCAAAGTGCGACCCGGTGCCTAAGGGGTTAAAGCCAAGCACCGCTTAAAAGGGGAGACTCTCCCCTTTTAAGTGGTGCCTGGCTTTTTTTTGTGGGACCTCCCGATCGGGAGGGAGAGGGATCCGAACAGATACCCCCCTCCCTTCCAGGCGATCTCCCGGCATTGCCGGGGGGTCGCCTGGAAATGACGTCATTGCGTATGGCGCGATGACGTCATTTACGTCGGGTGGAGCTTGACTTCAGCGTCAGAAGTCAGAACGCCGCAGGACCCTGGACAGAGAGGTGAGTATCTCCGCCGGGGGTCCCGCAAAGCTGATGACGTGTAGGACACGTCCTCCTCAGCATACAGCGGGAGTAACTGAGGACGTGTCCCACACGTCTTCAGCAGTGAAGGGGTTAAAAACATCTTTTTTTTAAAGTTTTGTCCTTGTTTCCTGTCCCCCAGGGCACTACCCGGACCCCCATACACCTATTATGGCAAATATCTAGCATATATGCCCTCTTGGAGGGCACTCTAAAAATCGAATTTTGAGTCCCATTGACTTGTATTGAGTTCGAGTTCGGCTCACCCCTGGTGACAGGGTTGTGTAACCCACAGACATCAATATATTGTTATTGACATAAAGGTACTGTCACGGAATGGCCCAGCACCCTCAGCCAGGGGCGGTGCACAGTGACAGTGGTGGCTTTGGACACTTGGGTGTGGTGGCACGCACCTAGTTTTATAAGTACTTTTTATTAGATGTGATTATTGTGTGGTGTAAATGAAGTGTTCCCCGTTGGTTTATTGCGAAATGTATTTTCCCTTTGTCTGCCACGCCCGCCGCCATTTTCTGATCGCCTCGTGGTTCAGATCAGAATATTCGGATCTTAAAATGGCCGAATCGGCAACTCCCCGATTCGTAACGGCCAATACGAATCGGGGCCCGGGTGCCTCCTGCCAGCGAGGGCCAATGGGACTTGTGTGGGCGGGCAGGGATTCCCATTGTATTCCTAATTGTGTAAAGTGATAAATGTATGTGATGTGAAAAATAAACTCAGATTTTCCAGTGCATCCAGCCTCGCCTGATGTCCTTTACTCTCCGCCGCATATACTGTCTGAGCATCCCGCGCGGTCTCAGGGTGCGGTGTCCAGACTTAAGATCAGAACGGACTTAAGATCAGAACGGACTTAAGATCAGAACGGACTTAAGATCAGAACGGACTTAAGATCAGAACGGACGTAAGATCAGAACGGACTTAAGATCAGAACGGACTTAAGATCCGAACCGAAGGCGCGGCCGCGTACCGCGCTTCGGTATACCAAGTGAGCGGTGATCAGATCCGAAGATTCAGCCGCTCCCGTAAGATCCGAAGATTCATCCGTTTAAAGATCCGAATATTCCTCCACATAAGATCCGAATATTCCTCCGCAATCAGATCCGAATATTCCTCTGCGGCAGACCCGATCCCCAGATTCGCACGGCCGCCCGCAGACGCACTCCACACCCACAAGGTCAGTGAACCAGCTGCTCGGGACGCTGAGTGCCGTATGGCTCAGTGGTCGGGCTGGTTCTAGGCAGGGGTCCCCTCCACCGCCCGCTAACCCTTCCCCAGGGTCACGCAGATTGAGCACACCCGCGCAGGCGGAACAACATCCCATTCCGTCATACTGGTGGCAGCGGTGGGATCGCTCTCTGCAGACCCCTAGGAGACGTACGCCATGGCGGTGTACAACCCCTACGACAGGGACACCCTGCGTGGGATGTTGGAGAACCGGGGAGGAACGCCGGGTAACAAAAAGAGGAAGACCCTGATCAAGGAACTGACCAGGATGGATCAGGACGAGGCGATGATGCCCGGCCCCAGCCCTGCCCGCGCAGAGGTGGAGGAAGATGCTGGCCTCAGAGAGTTGCGGCGTCGGATTGCCCTGCTCGGTGATGCCCCGGCGGAGGGGGCCAGATATCAAGTGATTCGGGAGTTCTACCGGGAAGTTGAGCAGGAGAAGGAACGCCAGCACGAGCTGCGGTTGGCAGAGCTCCGCGGAGCAGAGACTGATTATGTTGACCCCGAACCCTACCCTGTGGAACCCTGGGTCGAGGCTCACAGCTCGACTGGAGCTTCACCTGGGGAATCTGCAACCCCCAGTGACTACGCTTGCGGGACTCTCAGCTCGCCTGGAGCCTGTACGGAGGACGTCACTTATCCCCGCGACCCTCGGATGAAGACTCACAGCCCGCCGGGAGCTGCATCTGAGGACGCCCCATTCCCCGTTGAGGAGCGGTGCTCCTGTGCTGGCACCTTCGCCGACATGAAGGTCGGGTTGGCAAGAGAGCTGCAGGAGGGCCTGGAGCAGGACCAGAGGTCCACAGAGGAACTGTGGTACGAGGCCCTGGACCATGAGCGGGACTGCCATGGTGTGTACATTCCCTCCGACGCTGTCGTCCATCGGG
The DNA here is from genome assembly GCA_009667805.1 of Leptobrachium leishanense. Lineage (NCBI taxonomy): Eukaryota > Metazoa > Chordata > Amphibia > Anura > Megophryidae > Leptobrachium > Leptobrachium leishanense. The sequence continues at coordinate 140,036,802 of CM019064.1, read as the reverse complement.
TGCAGTACGATGTGCGAGCAGCGTTCCTGCAAGGTCGGGCCCCAGAGGAGTGGGAGGCCGAGCTCCGGAGGCTGGTGCAGCAGGAGATCGCACTGGACGCCGAGTACCGCGCGCTCCGGTGGCTGACCGCCTCTCCGACAGCGCGCCCTATTGAAGGCAGTTCCACTGCAGGGCCTCGCTACGGGGGTATGGGGCTGCTCTACGAGGGCATGGCCGCCGACCCCGAGTTTGGAGAGGAGACCGAGGAGCGGATGGAAGACATCCTGGAGCGACGGGAACTGGAGATCCCGTCAGACAGCAGGGACTCGGTGTTTGAGGAGCTGGAGTCCCTAGCCGAGCGAGAGTGGGAGCTCGAGGTGGCTTATCGGAGACTGTTGGACGGCGTTCCGCAGTCGAGCCTGAGCTCCCCGTGGTGGGACGGGTCGGCGGAGGAAGTCGACAGTCCCCAGGTTTGGGACCTATGGGAGGCCGAGGCGGACCCATGGGTGCCCGTGGGGGTTTCGACTGAGGAAGTTACCCCCTGCACCCCGCAAGAGGACAGGGTGGCCGAGGCCACGGGTCCAGCGGGGGAGGAGAAGCAGACGGATGGTTCCCCCGGGATGGGTTGTGCGCAACCATTGTTTGCCCCGGGGGATGAAGAGACCATCCTTCCCCAAGGAGATCTCCAACCAGCAGAAGAGCTGGCTACGGGGCAGAGTGCCGCTGGCCTCTGCCCACTACTCGAAGTCTGCCAGGAGGAGCAGACGGATGGTTCCCCCGGGATGGGTTGTGCGCAACCATTGTTTGCCCCGGGGGGTGAAGAGACCATCCTTCCCCAAGGAGATCTCCAACCAGCAGAAGAGCTGGCTACGGGGCAGAGTGCCGCTGGTCTCTGCCCACTACTCAAAGTCTGCCAGGAGGAGCAGACGGATGGTTCCCCCGGGATGGGTTGTGCGCAACCATTGTTTGCCCCGGGGGGTGAAGAGACCATCCTTCCCCAAGGAGATCTCCAACCAGCAGAAGAGCTGGCTACGGGGCAGAGTGCCGCTGGTCTCTGCCCACTACTCAAAGTCTGCCAGGAGGAGCAGACGGATGGTCCCCCGGGATGGGTTGTGCGCAACCATTGTTTGCCCCGGGGGGTGAAGTAACCATCCTTCAGCAAGGAGATCCTCCCCCAGCTGTAGAGCTGGCCACGGGGCAGAGCGCTGCTGGCCTCTGCCCACCACCCACAGTCTGCCAGGTGGGGCAGACAGATGGTTCCCCCGGGCTGGGTTGTGCGCCACTGCTGATGGGCCTGGGGGGAAAGAAACCATCCTCCTGCAAGGAGATCCCCACCCAGCGGAAGAGCTGACACCAGGGCAGAGCGCCGCTGGCCTCTGCCCGTTTCTCCCAACTTGCCCCGAGGGGCAGAGTGAGGATGACCCCGTGCAACTGCGGTTGCATCCATTTGTCTCCCTTGTCGGCTACCAGGAAGAGCAGTCAGGTTTGGCCCCACTTGCTCCTTCGGTTGCCGTGTCCGTACCTGGCCATCCAGTGGAAGAGCTGGCAACGGGGCAGAGCGCCGCTGGCCTCTGCCCATTTCGGCAACCCTTGGGAGGGGGGGCCTCACGCAGCCACGGTTTCTTCCCACGGTTGACCTGGGCACCCGGGGCGTGTGCATTTAGCCCCCGGGTGAGTGGTAGCCCTGGAGGGGACACAGGAGGCACGCCGGCTCAGATGTATGTCCTCTCGCCCAGCCGGGGAAACTCCAAGGACATGGGGTCCCGACCAAGCTGGCACGGCCGCAAGGCCAAATGGAGAGGCCTGGTGACTCGGCCTCCCCAGACTGACTATGGGCCTGGGAGCACCGACTTCCCCGGTATGACCCGGTGGGGTCAGACCAGGTGCGTCGAACTGGGGGAGGGGGAGGAGTGTCACGGAATGGCCCAGCACCCTCAGCCAGGGGCGGTGCACAGTGACAGTGGTGGCTTTGGACACTTGGGTGTGGTGGCACGCACCTAGTTTTATAAGTACTTTTTATTAGATGTGATTATTGTGTGGTGTAAATGAAGTGTTCCCCGTTGGTTTATTGCGAAATGTATTTTCCCTTTGTCTGCCACGCCCGCCGCCATTTTCTGATCGCCTCGTGGTTCAGATCAGAATATTCGGATCTTAAAATGGCCGAATCGGCAACTCCCCGATTCGTAACGGCCAATACGAATCGGGGCCCGGGTGCCTCCTGCCAGCGAGGGCCAATGGGACTTGTGTGGGCGGGCAGGGATTCCCATTGTATTCCTAATTGTGTAAAGTGATAAATGTATGTGATGTGAAAAATAAACTCAGATTTTCCAGTGCATCCAGCCTCGCCTGATGTCCTTTACTCTCCGCCGCATATACTGTCTGAGCATCCCGCGCGGTCTCAGGGTGCGGTGTCCAGACTTAAGATCAGAACGGACTTAAGATCAGAACGGACTTAAGATCAGAACGGACTTAAGATCAGAACGGACTTAAGATCAGAACGGACGTAAGATCAGAACGGACTTAAGATCAGAACGGACTTAAGATCCGAACCGAAGGCGCGGCCGCGTACCGCGCTTCGGTATACCAAGTGAGCGGTGATCAGATCCGAAGATTCAGCCGCTCCCGTAAGATCCGAAGATTCATCCGTTTAAAGATCCGAATATTCCTCCACATAAGATCCGAATATTCCTCCGCAATCAGATCCGAATATTCCTCTGCGGCAGACCCGATCCCCAGATTCGCACGGCCGCCCGCAGACGCACTCCACACCCACAAGGTCAGTGAACCAGCTGCTCGGGACGCTGAGTGCCGTATGGCTCAGTGGTCGGGCTGGTTCTAGGCAGGGGTCCCCTCCACCGCCCGCTAACCCTTCCCCAGGGTCACGCAGATTGAGCACACCCGCAGGCGGAACAACATCCCATTCCGTCATAGGTACTATGCAAAGCAGGTGTGGAACCAGGGGGGATTGCAATTGTCCCCCCCCCGAGAAAATATTACCGGCCGCCGACTGCTTTGCTCCCTACGAGCGGCTGCCAGCATGCAGCTTGGCCGCTCGCCTGGGATCCACAAGCCACAATCTCACGAGATTGCGGAGTTCACGTGAACGTGCGAGGACGCGGCTGCGCTGGTCAGGTGGTTCCCAGGTGAGCGGTCAAGCTGCATGCCAGCGGCCGCTCGTAGGAAGAATAGCAGTCAGCAGCCGGCAGGTACTTGGAGTGGAGGGGTCTGGCAGAGGAGGTGAGAGCTGAGAGCAATATATCCATGTGAACTGTCTGGGGGAAATACTGGGGACAATATATCCATGTGATCTGGGGGCAATACTGGAGGCAATATATCCATGAGAGCTGGGGCAATACGGGGGGCAATATATCCATGTGAGCTGGGGGCAATATATCCATGTAAGCAGGGTGCAATATTGGGGGCAATATATCCATGTGAGCTGGGGGCAATATATCCATGTAAGCTGGGGACAATACTGGGGGCAATATATCATGTGAGCTGGGGGGCAATACTGGGGGCAATATATCCATGTGAGCTGGGGCAATACTGGGGGCAATATATCCATGTGAGCTGGGGCAATACTGGGGGCAATATATCCATGTGAGCTGGGGCAATACTGGGGCAATATATCCATGTGTGAGTTGGGGCAATATATCCAAGTGTGAGCTGGGGGCAATATATTACATGTGAGCTGGGGGGTACCCTGGGCCCATGGTACAGAAAGGGTTCACAGGGCTGCGCAGATGGGGTGCCACGTGTCCTGCCAGCATGGAAAGGGTGCACTGGGCAGCCCACACCTGAGTTACCCTACACTGCATAGCTTCAAGGGGTATGTGCTTTGAGGGGGGTACCCTGGGCCCCTCTGGAAAGGGTTTGCATGGCTCATGAGCCACATGAGGACAGACCCTGTGAAATGTTCTGGGGAGAGTGAGTGTAACGAGCACAGCTTGCGATTAGGCGCATCTCTGCCTGTCACTGCAAAACCAACACCAGCTCTTGGCCAAAACTGGTAGAATCCCCCCCCCGAAACCTGTGTCTGGATCCACCCTTATGCAAAGGATCTATTTTATATCAATGGTAGCCCTTAAAATGTTTCAGGCCAGCACTGGTTTGCCATACAGATATGTGCCTGACTCCTCGTAACATTACCAAAAGGTATATACAGTAAGTACAGTATATAGATTCAATATCCATATTGCAATCTCATTAATGGAACAGTTCTGCACTTAGATAAGAATTAGTTGGCATTTTTCTTAGCATGGCCATCTCTCTCTCCAACACAGGAAGAAGCAAAGCCTTTGGTTTAAAAAAAAGCATGAAATAAGTATGCACATGCCTAGACTTTTGATCTCGGGTCAATCTGAGCAAGTGCAGAATTGTGGATCAAGACTTCACCAAGAAGATCCCTTGTATTGCACCTGTCTGGTGCACACCACCAGGCCCATTCTCCATCTCTGCACTCACTCCCCTCTACCTGCCACAGGCTTGTCCATGTTAGGGTATCATCCAAATACCAATGCTTCTCTGATCTGAACAGAAGCAAAAATAAACCAGTTTTAAAGGGCCACCTTAGAGTTAAAAACCCTTATGACCCCCCCCCCCATGCACCCACCATCCCATTTTAGTCAAATAAAACTCACCCGTAAATCCATTGCCAGGCTCTCTCAGTGCTGCTTCAGATCTAGTAGCTACTGTTAGTTTGTGTAAAACAACATGCTACAGCAGACAATAGATGGATGAATGCTCTGGCATCCAATCAATTCAATAGCTCTAATTGAGAGCATGTTGGGAGACATTGGCTTGTCATGAATATTTAGAGCTATATATTCCCCATTAAAAACACACAAAAGGTGTTGCAAATCAAACTTAAAATATCCCTTTAAATGTCTCATTATGACTCCTGATTGCCATGAAACAGTTTCTGTAAATCTGTTATTTCATGCTAAAATTCCATTTACTGCCAGACATGCAAACAAGGGGGTTAAGTCGCACAATAATCATAAGTGGATTATGTGTTAGGGAATAACAGGCCAGACAGTTAATTATTACCAAGGTAAAGTTCAACCCAAACAGTCTGTGCTACTGAAACTGTTCACAAGTGAAAAGACTGAGCCTGTTATTAGTTTAACCTTGGACTTTTGATTGAAAAAAAAAATCAACTAAGTAAATACCTTTTATCTCCTCTCTGCAAATGGCATTAATTCCATACTATGCCCCCAAAATTTTTGATTGAAGAACTTTACCATGGCAAGCAACTAAGCAACACTATCCAATGTCAAACAACAGCCGCCAAGGCCAGCAAGGTATTGGCATGCATTAAAAAGGGAATTCATTCTCAGGATGAAAACATAATTTTGCCGCTTTATAAATCAATGGTAAAACCGCACCATGAATATGTCGTGCAATTTTGGGCACAGGTTTTAAAAAAAGATATTATGGCGCTTGAAAAAGAGCAGAGATGGGCGTCTAAATTAATAAGGGGAATGGAACATTTAAGTTAAGAGGAATGGCTAACAAGCTTAAACCTGTCTAGTTTAGTGACGCCTTATAGGGGATCTGATAACTTTATAATAAATATAGACGGGGCCATTATAAACAATTTTCTTTAAAGCTATTCATTAAGAGGACTATATAAGGCACAAGGTCACCCATTTAGACTGGATGAAAAGAAATTCAGTCTAAATTATAGGAAGGGATTTTTAACAGTGGGAACGATAAAGCTGTGGAATTCTCTGCCAGTTGAGATGGTTGGGTCAGAGTCTGTATAGACTGTTAAACAACAACTGATTGACTTCCTGAAAAAAACATAATATTAAGGGTAATAATATTTAGTATCTTGGTAAAAGCTGCTTGATCCATGGAGAAATCTGACTGTTTTATTTGCCCTCTTTTGGATCAAGAGCAGTAGGTGATGTGTGAAAGGCTAAACTCGATGGACACATGTCTTTTTTGGGGCTGTGTAACTATCAGGGTTATCCAAAGAGATTCGAATTGCTTGAGAAAGGTAACCGAACGCTGAAAATCAGCGTTCGGTTACCTTTCCTGGCCATTCGGCTATCCAGAGAGCAGGCAATTCGCCAAATCCAGGCGAATTGCCTGCACATACGGTGCCTGTTCGGTGCCTGTTCGAGGGCAGTGAAATCCCCATGAAAAAGCACTGCTTCGGCTATTCAGAGAACACAAACCAGCAGTGAAAGGTTCCCCTAATGCCCTGCCATTCGGTGGTTTAATTCGGCAAGTTTATTCAGGGGAATCCCATAGGCTTCAATGTTAAAAATATTCCCGTTTTAATTCAATATCTAATAAACTGTTCATTATAAAATTCTGCAGCAAAGAGTCTCTTTATTTATAGATTTTTTAGGATACTTTAAGCATTTTTCAGATTTTTTTATTTTTTTTTTAAAAGTCCGATTTTTTTTTTATTTTTTTTTCAGTTTACTTATTTTTTTTGTAACAGCCCTCTTTATTATCATTCCCTGGACCTCCTGTGAAAATTTCAGACATTTTCGCTCAGTAGTTTCTTTGCAAACAGCGTTTCTTTTTCCCAGATTCATACAAATGGTTTTTCTAATTTATTCACTGCCTCCTCTACGTCACAGCTGCTTCGGCTCTGTGTGATTCGGCTCCTTTTCGGCTCCTGTTCGGCTTCTTCGAAGGTTAATCCAGATGTTTTTGCTTGTTTTCAGCGTGCATTCGGTTAGTTTTCGTCAGGTTTTCGGCAGCTTTTCCCTGCAATTCGGGGGCCCTGTGGTGCTTGCTGAATACACCGCAGGGTCACCGAAATGCAATCGGCAAAAGGAACCGAATTGAAGAGAACGAAAAGTCACCGAACGTGCGGTGACTTTTCGAATCTCTTTGGATAACCCTGTATGCAAAGATATGTATTGATGTAGTGTGTGACCTGCATGTGTCAGGTTACTACACTAGAAAATGAGGCCACTACCACCAAAAACTGAAATGTTCTTATTTTGTTTATTAAGGGCCCAATTATAAACTTATTGCTAGCATTATCGTTCAGATGAGTCAGCGTTGATGCTCGGTTAAGTGCCCGTAATGCATGCCCCCATATTACATTCCAAACACTAGCCGGATAAAAAAATCAGTAAGCGCATCGGGGATTGCGCTCCCTTCCACAAGCTTATTTTACTTTGCGCTCCCCATGTTAGGTATAGGGAGCGCAATCTGTAATTGCCATTAGATATTAAAAAGTCCTAACGCTAATTAACACACCACTGCGGTAACTAAAAATTTATCCACAGCTAAGAAGCTTGTGCTAACTGATTCCGCTTCTGCAGAACCAGATAGTACCAGCTGAAACCCCCCCAAAAAAATCAGATACTCAACTCTCAACCCACGGCATGAACGGTGACCCAATCCGCTGCTTCAGGCTGCTGGAATCAGAGTGAGACTGGGAACAAATCGTCCTCAGTCTTCCTCTGCAAATCAATCCGCAAGAGCGAGATCGCGCAGGGCTCGAGGCATACAGCAAATCAACCACGAGACTAATACCCCAAGCTGACAGAACCCTGCTGGCACACCACCTTTGTCCCGGACTGCAGCCTGTGAGTCTTTTGGAGCCGTTGCAGGGAGATTTGAGGACTACGCCTGGCAGCCATCTTTGAGGCGTTACTACAGCCTCTCGGAGCGCTCCACTTTGCCATACTGCTTGAGACCACCCGAAACTATGGGTAGTAAATCTGGCAAGAAGTCCCAGTTACCTGAGAGCCCCCGGCAGAGGGACATACGCGACTCTTTAGGAGAGAGCCGACAGAAGCGGAAATTGACACCTCAAACATACCTCTCCCCCCACGGTGAGCTCTTCTGATGGCAAGGATCCGTATTGGTCGGAGGCCTCCGTGGCCACCTGAGGATCGCCCCCAGACCTGGGGAAAACGAGACACTCGAAGGACAATCCCCGTATCACGACGCTGGTGGCAGCAAGTAAACTGGCTGAGTCGTTAGGTGCCGCCCAGGATGCTGCGCCCTCACAGAAGGTGCTATGCGACGCTTACTGGGAGATACGATGGAAGAGATGAGGACAATGTGGAGGGCTGACTTCGCGGCCATGCAGATAGATATGGTGACCGTTAAAGGACGACTGTCAGTGGTCGAGACACGTGTGGAGGATACTACGGCGACGCAGGCCCTTCTTACGACGCAGGTGAAGGCCTTGCAGAACCAGGTGGCGCAGCTTACCGGAGCGGTGGAGGATGCAGAGACTCGGCACCGCCGGAAGAATGTTCGGATCAGGGGGATTCCGGAGTCGATTCTGCCGATGCTCTGCTGGCCTACGTTAATAAATTTGCTTTGCATGTTCTGGGAATCCCAGCAGAGAATGCACCACTCTTCCAGCACGCTATTTGGCTACGGAAGGCGGCGACGGTCCCAGCAGAGTCCCCACGCGATGTGCTCGCGATAGCCACGGAGGAAGCGGATAAACGCCCACTCATGTCGAAGCCCGTTCGCATGAGCCCCGATTTTATGAGGACCTTACATTGACACTTTTTAATGACCTCCCGTTTTTGACGCTCATTGCCCGGAGGCAATTCCGAGAGGTGTCCTCTTTTTTGAGGAGTAGTGGGGTTCGGTACCGTTGGGAGGTTGCGGGTTCGATATATATCTGCCATGAAAATCTGTCACATTTAGTTAACAATCCTGCGGCAGCCTGGCCCTTGTTGCACTCCTTGCGTCTCTCCTCTCCCCGGGCATCGCCTGCTCTTGCTCATGGGGACCCCTCGTCGGTCCCATTGGATCCGAGCTAGGTTACTCGAGTGTTATACAGATCTCTTTTGTCTCAACTCCTGGGATGAGGGTTTTTCTATCCCTGGCCTCCCTACCTTCTCAGTTCAATTTCCTTTGGCGGGACGTTAGCTATGTTCTCGTTTTCCTCTTATAATTTCCTGTTTTTTATTTCCCTTCTTTTATTTTTATTATTCTTATGACTTTTAGGACTCTATTACATTCTCTGCGTAATTGCGCTCGCGGAATTTTTTTTATGCGTATCGTCCAGCGTTATCGCGCGAAAATTAACTCGGCATTCCGATCCGAACGCATTTTCTCAAATCCGGCAAAAGTAACATTCGTAAAAACGATGCGCAAAACGAAGTGTAATACTTGCGCAGTAACGTAGTGCACGTAAATCAGTGTGCAAACTGTTTTTTTGCGGGATTCAGCCAATCAGAATGAAGAACCTTAATTGACATCAATTTACCTTAAGTTTTTGCGCCTGTCAAAGTAAATCTGAGTATACATGCTGCAGCAATAAAAAAAAGGTGCACAAATTCACAATTTTATTGTTTAGGGTATGTGTAGAATGTGTAACTATACTGTGCTGTATTTTTTTTTTGGTGCTGGTGTTTTTCGTTTCGGCCAGAACGTTCCCGATTTGCAGTTACCACCAGCTTTTCAAAGACGTTAAAATTATGCGCGCAAACGTCGTTCGTAAAAAGATGCGCATCGATTGAAATACCATCCACGTACCAGCGCACGAGCAAATTTGGGCTCACAATGTTAAGTATAGGACGCGCACAGTTTATCACGCTCGCGCAGGTCCATCCGCGTTAGACGATAACGCGCATCGTTTGCGCGAACGTTGAAATAAGATGTTCTGCGCAAATGGTATTGCACTCTCGCAAATGCGCATTTGCGCGCACACAAATCAAATGCGCGAAGAATGTAATAGGGCCCTTAGTCTGGTAACGATTTGACGTTGATTCATCGGTATCTGTATGTTTCTGACTTTTGTGCTGGCCCTGTGAGGTCTCCCTTCTGCTCTGTTGATTACTGTGACATGGAAAACCTTAAAATAAAGAATTTTAAAAAATAATACTAATGTAGACTAAATAAATAAGAGCCACAAAGCAAAGCTTTTGATAAATGTTGCATCATGGAAAAAAATACACAAACTGTAAATGAGATCAAAACCTTACTTTGTTTTTCCTTTTTACATGCAATTACTTCAAACAAAGAAAATAAATGTCAGCTTGTGTTTTATAACGTGGTTTTATTTGTAATGTGCAAGTAATCTAGTGCTTATGTAAGTGGTAGTGAAGAAGTAATATGACATCTTTAAAAGCAATCATTCAGGACTTCACTTTTTATATTATCTTAATACTGGCTTGAAAAATAAATAAACACATATTTTGCCTCTAGTTTCCCTTAAAATTTGATTAAACACAATTCAAAAGCAACAGAATTCTTTCCTCTGTTACGACACACAAAACGTTACAGACATATGTGACAGCCAGGACCAGTTTTGAGCAAAATAATCTAGTACTGGCTGCCTTCCATTAAACAACTTCATCAGTGAACATTTATAGGGCTCAAGGTTCACAGGAAACTAACCCTTGTTCTTGCTAGGGCCATGTGGAGCTGGAAGTGACAATGGTCACCAGCTTTAGAGATAATGAGAGGAAAAGGTGATCTGGTACACAGCTAAGTGGCGTGATTCTTTTTGTGTCTCATATCAGATTTTAAGTGTCTGAGCTGAGTCCAAATTTCAAAATGCCAACCTACCAGGATTGTGCTGATCAACTTGTGACAACTGATGTTTGGGATAATAGGTTTATATAACTGATACATTTGTAACAACTGTGATAAATTAGTATTATCTAGGAACAATTTGGAACAGCCCGCTAAAGCATCCATAAAGTCTTTATGGCGTAAAATGTATGGTGTTGGGTAGAGTTAATATTTTACCTCATGCAGTCCTAATGATGCATTCAATAAATGGAAATATCTGAATAAAACGCTCTTTGCAGTGATTTTCTTCAGACTTGGGGCCCTATTACGTTCTTCACGCTAAACAGGGGCTCTAGGAAGAAAACCTGTGCCGGCATGTTTCTCCTTAACGTCCCAGTTTTAGCGTGATATTATAGGGCAGGCGCTAATCCAGCAGCCTGCCCTATAGCGCAGCACTAAGCCTCGGGATGCTTGTGGCAGCGCTAAGCGCCGTTGCGAGCATCCCCTCAATGTAGTCCATAGGACTCCATTGAGGCTTTCACTGCCAGTCACATGACCTGCAGGATCTCGCCTCTCATGAGATCCGGCAGGTCGGTGGAGTGATCGCAGAGGGAGACTGGGGACTTTTTCCCCCCAGTTTCCCTCTGCTCCCGGTGGCTAATAGAAGTGGATGGAGATGCCGTTCTCACATTGACCATTGAGACAATATGGGCCACTATAGGGGTTATTCACTAAGTAATGTTGATCGATCGAAGTTGGCCACTGCTGCTATCAATGGTAAATATCACCATTGCTGTGATATGGTGATTCAGCTAGTCTGTAAATCGTAAACCACAGCTAGTCACCATTTAGCGTTGTTCTGTCATTGTTCGCATCTCCGGTGAATAAGCTTTAGTCATTTTAAAGTAGTGATCATCATTAAACTCCGAAACGAACTACAGTGAAAACAATGTGGATCAGCTTTGACTGAAACAAAGGTGGAATGGACACTACAAAGAAAACTACATTGAATAACGTCGTCAGAAAATATGATGGAAACACTGGCGGAAACCCCATAGAAGACTATGCTGAACAATTTCAACAGAAACTAAAGTGGAAAAGAACAATAAAGGCTACAAAGGCAGTTCCCTAAATAATGGATTTACCATACTTGATCCAGTGCCCCAAAGGTCACCAAACTAAATCCATCGTTATTCTGAAAGAACAGTAGTTTTTGAATGCCCTTTTCTCTAAAAAAATCTTAATAGTTCAGATATATTGTATATTATAACATTGTGTTGGTCTCTACATTTACACCAAAAAAAAAAAGGAAAACCACTGAAGAGCAAAACCATTGATTCTACAACTAAATAGTCGTGTATGGTGCACTACTGGCATGATGCATACAGGTCTATTCACTAAAGGATGAAACTCAGGAGATTTGGCCTGAGAAGAGAACAATGTAGACCAAATAGCCAATTGGGAAAGTGAGATAAATGGGAGAATATTTCTAATTTGGCCATTTTGACCTAGAATTTTCACTTCTCCTGTCAGGTTTAGTACCTTACAGGTACTTGCCTTTCAGGTGATGATTTAACTGTTTATACACTGGTGCTGAGAGGGAGGGCAGCACCTTTCATGCAGCTGCCACTTGCATGGAATATCACAGGAATGGACAGGTACGGTCCTGACATCTCCTGCCAGTTCGCCGAGTCCACCGTTTAGTGAGTAGACCTGATAAATGAGAATCTGAATATTTTTGACAATAAATATTTATTGAAGCTGTCATTGGCAGCTTAACTTTAGCTTAAACGATGAGTAATAAAATTCAAGTTACACATTGTATTTTGAACATTGAAACCTATGGGATTCGCCTGAATAAACCTGCCGAATGAAAACACCGAACAGCAGGGTATTTTGGCAACTTTTCTCTGCTGTTTGGTGTTCTCTGAATAGATTAACCATTGCTTCTCTATGGGGGATTTCACCGTCGTCAAACCGGCACCATACTTCCTGGCAGCTTGCCAAAATTTGGCTAACTGCCTGCTCTCTGAGTAGCCGAATGGTCCCGAAATGTCGCCATAAGGGGAAATTCCAGATTGGCTGTCTCTGAATAACCCCTTAAAAGATAAGCTGCCCCACAGGTTCATAATGTTCTTGTTACAGACTGAGTGGTTGTCCTGAGGACTAAATGAGAGTAGAGTAAGAAAAAGAATCATCCTGCAAGAAGCGTTGCTATTCTCCCACTCACTCTGTGAATGTTGTCAGTGACTGCAGGTTTGCGGGGTTGTTCTACACATTGGACCTCTAAGGCTAGGGACAGATGAGCGCATTTTCTGCGGCCACCGTCAAAATGTACGTCGATGCGTGCGCACGCATTTTTTCACGGAATACGCTTAAGTGGTCAGACGATGCGCAATTCTGGACGTATTTCATGACGATGGGGTGAAAAGAAGTCTAGGGAAATCCGGCTGTTTGAACGTTATGTTGGCCGCACACTAGCAGCGTCTGACATCTCCTAATCACGCACACACGCTGCTATGCGGCCGCAGCGCACTCTGTACGTCAGTACCAGCGGTTTAACGTTCTCGAAAAAATGCGTTCATTTTCCACTTGCGTTGCGCGGCCGGACTTTTGTGCGACCGTACTTCGTATATTGGCTGTCATTGCCCGTCATCTGCTGCTAGTGCGGCCGTGATTATGTGCGCCAGAACGCGCGTTCGCACTGCCTCAGTCTGACCCTAGCCTTAAAGAAAGGATATTAGGGGGAAAATATACTGACCCTTCTCCAATCTGCCACCCATGGCCCAGGCCTAATTGGCTATGCAAGAATAGAGCCCTGACAATGCTGAAAAAAAGAGTAGTATAAGATCACTTTTTATTTGTGTACAAGGACCAACTGAAGAACAGTGTATCCTATGATTGCATCATAGTTGCATTTAAAATACGCACACATGCACACACGTATTTTGTCTGATGGATCATAAATGTCTTAGTGAGTCTTGAACAGCTAATCCACGGCACACGGACACGTTGTGTTTACAAACAGACTTAAGTCTCTTAAATATTAAACCGTTCTCACATTGTTTGCTTTGGCGTGAAATGCCAGGAAGCTTTTACTGCTTTGAACCTTTAATAACGTGACATGTCTTCAACGTGGCAGACAATGTTCAGGGGCAATGGGTAAGATCAGAACGGCGACAGGGTTTCACAACGCTGTCTATCGGTGCAGAGATATGTACATCAGAAAGGCAAAATGCCGTAAAATGATAAGTTTTATTGTGGCTGCAAGTAGTAAACCTGGTACTGAGTTCAATGGGTCTGGAGGATAGAGTGTCTAGATTGCAGGGAGTCAGATTGAAATGTAACCAAAGGTCTGATTAACTTTCCAGCTTCATTAACCTTTACGGAGCAAGTTTACCAAAGCTCCGGAACTACATTTAAACAGCATACATTTAGCTATTTGGTAAACTATAGGAACGAATTCCACATCTAAATAAATCACCCCTCACATGCACAGACACTCTACATTAGTGATGGTGAATTTTGGCACCCCAGATGTTTCTGAACTTCATGTTCCATGGTGCTCAACCAGTGGCCGGCAGCATCTTCCATGCTGCTCGCAGGCTGGCTGCCGTGTGAAGAAGCATCTGACCGCAATCACATGATACGGCCATGGGCAGTACGTGGTGTGATGATGCCGCGCCCGCCAGGTTTAAAACCAGATTCTAGAGACCTACTCGTTGCCCTGACATGGATTTACCTCCTCTCAGTGCTCGTTCATATTTCTGATATATCTACTGTGTATGACCCCTGCTTATCTGACTACCCTTCTGACAATTAACCCCTTGGCTTCCTTTCTGACTACCTGCTCTGACAAACAACTGGCATACGGCTGACATTCCACCCTGTCGATTAGATCCTCTGGCATACAGATGAAACACTACCCTGGCAATACAATCCTTGATGTTTCTGGTATTAACCTCTGCTGGTTATTTGTGCTATTAATCCTGTGTGTCTGGCTCAAGAGTATCCTGGCCTCAGGCTCACAAGCACCCTTAGGCCCCGTTCACATTGTGCGATTTGAAAATTACGCGATTTTCATATTTGCGACATAGTGCGATAATGTCGCGCGATGTCGCGGTTTTGTGCGATTTTTGCAAAGTATCACCAATACAAATAGCAAAATCGCAAATAGCAAATCACAAAAAAAGGGTCATGTACCAGCGACATGCTACCGCGACGCACGACATACGACATCGCGCGGCAAGATGTGAACAGCTCCATTGAAATGCATTGGAGAAGCTACACAGCGCGACGTTGCGGCAAAATCCGCGCGATAAGTTGCACAGTGTGAACGGGGCCTTACTGTTAACCCTGTGTGTGTGTGTACATCCCTAAGCTTCCTCCTCTGGTTTCTGGTAATAGGTAGCTGTGCCAACCATCTCAAGGATCGGAAGTGTAGGATTGTCGTTCTGCGTACAGGGACTAGTTTATTAGTTATCCCGGAGGAACGTGACACAAACCATGAGAAGATCACAGCGATTAAGGAAAAAAGAAGAGAAACGAAAACATATAAATAAAAAAAATAAAAGGGTTGAATAAATATTTAATAAAAACAGGGAATCTTTTTTACATTGAAACCTATGGGATTCGCCTGATTAAACCTGTCGAATGAAACCACAGAAAATCAGGCCATTTTTTGGAGAAAGGATTTTACCAGGAAGGATACATTGAGATTTCTCTCGTTTCCAAGTATGTCCTGGGTGGCGAGTATGTACCGTTGGGTGTCTTGCCCAAGGACACTTACTGGAGAGGTTGCTCACTGGGATTGAACCCATGTCTCCACAGGCTCTCTCCATGCAGTGCAGTGACCTCTACTCCACCCAGCCGGTACATTTCACTGACATTTAACTACAGTTTGGTGTTATTTGAATAGATTAACCATTACTTCTCTTTGCAGAGCTCACTGCTGCCGAAGATCACTATTTCGCTGGCAATTCGCCAATATTTGATGGCCACAAGATGGCCGCCGCTGTCAACAGGCCGCGAGAAAAAGCAGCCAAAAGCAGCATGCAACACTTTGGCTGCAGTTACCGAGATGAGCCACAGGAATCCTGTCTGTAGCAACTGCCGGTCCGAGGAAAGTGTGTCGAATTCAAAGTAACAGAACAGCCGCGAGCACCCGATTTCAGGTAGTGAGGCCCGGAGCCCAGTATGGAGACACAACCCCCAGCAAGATCATTTAACCACATCAAAAGGTCTCTTCCATCAATCGCTATATAGAGCTTGTAAAGCAGCAAAAGACTTGAAGATTGACTACAGATGGGAGCCATCTGTTGGTCGCTCAGTATTCTGTAGGAAGAAATTTTACATATATAATAAATCAGCCTTCATTTTCAGAGATGCTCCACACATTTGATAAAAAATCAAGAGCCATATTCCACTTGAGCCATTGACATTAACTAGTGAGCCATTCAGTGTAACAGCCTTACTTGTTAAAAGTAAATGGTCCCCCTGCTCTTGTTGTAAAGACAGGGCCGGATTAAGATCTCTATGGGCCTGGAGCTGATTATTTTGGTGGCTTTTTTGGAATTTAGTGAAATGAAAACATATTTTAGGTTATTTAATAGTGCAGATACGGGTATATCTAACCTGGCAGATACTGTGTGAATAAATTTCCATTCAGATTTCAATCATTTACAGCGTGTAAAATTATTTTTTTCATATTTTATCATCCAAACCTTTTGTGGTTATATATTCTATGGGGAATTCTTGTTTAAAAAAATGAAATGGGAACCTGTCACTGCATTTTTCTGACAAATTATAAAATTTAAAAAAATATATATTTTTAAAAAGATTCAATCAGGGTTATTCAGAGAGTGTGAAAAGCAGGAGAATGACTGGAGAATGACTGGAGAATGAAAAATTCTAGGTCAAAATAGCCGATTTGGAAAGTGAAATGAAAGGGAGAATTTTTCTGGTTTGACTATTTTGACCTAGAATTTTTCATTCTCCAGTCATTCTCTTGCTTTTCATGCTCTCAATAACCCTGAATATTTCCCTTGTGTTGTGGACGATGGTGTTTTATGAATAATATGAATATGTATAAAACACTGAACTTGCTTCCAGCGTGGGCAATAAGAAGGGGAGTAATGGAAGTGGTATTTCTCATTTTATATGTGACAAATGGACAATGCCATCGCTTTAGAACTAAAAGCAAGTAAATAAAAAAAGGGTTTTTTTCCTTTCTTTTCTTTTAGAGTGTACATGGTCATGTTTGGTATCAATGCAAAGGCCAGACTCTGTCCTGTCCAATGACACCTCCCTTGACCTTGTGAGGTGTAAAGATTTGTGACGCAGGGTTCCAGAGGTCCCCCCCAGTGTTCTTCGTTGCAGTGCAGCAGTTTAGGTTTTTGATGTAACAATTCATAACGGATTGTGCCATCGCTTCCACACTTGAGATGGTGACATGAGAAATGAGATGGCGAGTTAATGCAGCATCATTGTTCCTTTTATAATTGAAAAGTGAAAAATATTGCTGTGTTAGAAAGAAAATGAAAAAATAAAGAAATACTTATTATTTTATGTTTATTTTTACAGGATACCTGGTCATGTTTGGTATCATTGGAACTGTCGTGCTCTGGCCTTTCCAGTGATACCTCACATTACCCTGTAGCCTCTATGGAGTCAGAGATATAGTGGTCTAAATGGCCATCAATGTAGTTATCCTTTCTCTGGGCCTATTATGGAGTATGGGCCTGGAACTGCTGCTCCAATAGCCCCTATGTTAATTCAGCCCTGGGTATGGATAATGAGTATTAAGAGACATATATCTCTCATCTGGTGTTTGTGTTTTTCAGGCTAAAGTAATATCTAGTTGGCAGTGTACAAGCCAACATCTCCCTGTGTTTATGAGTACTAAGCAAAACAGCGTTGATTTGGCGCAGTCCCTCTGGGACCTCCCCCGCCCACTGACGCCATCGTGCATGGGTGCGAAGACATCCAAACGGGACTCCCCCCCCCCTGGCTAGGCAGGTAATTCCCAATGATAGAAATATAGGAGACTTTTGGACCCGTCTTTCATGCACGCGCGCTGCAGTGAAGGAAGCGCAGGGTTAAAAATCAGTATCCATCTACTAGACCCGGAATAATAAATACGTGGCCCACAAACCCCTGCACGTGCTTGCCTAACTGTCACAGCAACGCCTTCACTCCAGAAGGGCACACAACGGGATGAAGTGGCCACAGGGTTGCAACGCAGTATCCGTCTACACTCGACCCAAAGTACTGACTACGTTGCCGACAATCCCTGTACCCACTTTCCTTGTACTGTTCGTCACACTGCCACCACAAACCGACTTTTTACCCAAGATGCTTACTGTCTGAACCAGAGCCGGCTTGAGACTCTGGTTATGCACCCCAAAATAGAAAACAGTCCAGACGACTGACTGCAACCCAACTCACGTTTGGTAGATCGATCTGAGCTAAAATAAATCCCTGGATTAACCCAGTCTTTTCAATTAGCGGGGTTCGAATATCAGGCAGAAGCAGATCTTAATAAGTTTTACAGGGCTCAAAATTTCAATTCCCAAGCTACTAGCCAGATCTTTAGAGTTACTCGCCACCAGTTGCCCCACCTACCCTGCACTGAACTCCACCCCTAATCACACCTTCTTAAATTATCTTATGAAATTACACTGTTAAAATTTTTATTCAGAATTATTATTATTATTATTCTTTATTTATAAAGCGCCAGCATATTCTGCAGCGCTGTACAATAGGCACAGTATAGACAGGGTTACAATACATTGAACAACATTTGACAAACAGTACAGGAGAAGATGAGGGCCCTATTCCCGTAGGAACTCACAATCTAGAAGAATAAAGTTACAAAAATAAATAACATTATTACCCAGACATCTGATACTTGTATACCCAGGCACCAGACCAAGACAAGTAGTATCATCCATTAAGTACAGACTCCTCTCCAACAGTTTTTAGGACCAGATTAATTTGGAGTTTATGCATCCGACATATCAAGGGAACTTAATGCTCTCTTTTCATCATTCATATGCCAGGTTATCAATAGAATTTAGAAGACCTCAGAGTCAGTTGTCCCCCTTGGATGCTTATACAGATGAATCCATTAATATTCATGTGCGATACTTCCATCCCCATTTTTTTCTTTTTTGCTCCTTCCATATCACCTCTTTCTTTATAAATAGATTTATTTTGCATAACCTCAAACGCCTACGCCACCATTTCACCAATTATGGCCCCTTACAGGAGTTGTAGTAGTGGCACTGGTTTTGGCGTCACTTCTGGTACGCTGACAGCTCGACAGCTTTTTACTTGCACTTACAGGGTTATTCGGAGAGTGGTGAAAAGCAGGAGAATAACTGGAGAATGGAAAATTCTAGGTCAAAATAGCCAAACCAGAAAAATTCTCCCATTCATCTCACTTTCCAAATCGGCTCTTTTGACCTAGAATTTTCCATTCACCAGTCATTTTCCTGCTTTTCACCACTCTCTGAATAGCCCTGTTAGTTTACACCAGGGGTGGGGAACCTTTTTTTTCTGTCAAGGGCCCCCTTTAATTCATTTCTCCCTCCTTTTACTTTATTTATTTTGCCCAATTCATTTCTCTCTCCCCCAGCATTCATTTCTCTTTCTCCCAGCATTCATTTCTCTTTCTCCCAGCATTCATTTCTCTCTCCCCCAGCATTCATTTCTCTCTCCTCAGCATTAATTTCTCTCATCCTCAGCATTCATTTCTCTCATCCCTAGCATTCATTTCTCTCTTCCCCAGCATTCATTTCTCTCTCCCCGCATTCATTTCTCTATTCCCCAGCATTCATTTCTCTCTTCCCCAGCATTCATTTCTCTCTCCCCCAGCATTCATTTCTCTCCACACCCCCCAACCCTTTACCTGACCTCACGAGTAGAATCAGGGGGCGGGGATTATCCCTGCTTCCCTCACTCACTGAGGCATGCCGGATTCAGGGGCGGAGCATGAAGAAGATCCTGCACGCAGCAGTAAGAGAGGGGATTAGAGTACGGAGAGCAGTGGAAGAGGGAATTTGCACCCCCTCCCTTTGTGGCACTCTGAGGACCGATTGGTTTCCTTATACAGCCCACAGGCCAGATGTTCCCCATCTCTGGTATACACGCTGTAACCGGCGCGCCCTCTTCTCTCAATGCTGCCATCACTCACCCTGTTTCGGGGAGATGGGTCAAACTTCTTACTGATCTGGGAGTTTTGTTCGGCGCACTCGCCTGTGATCAGTTTGCCGCACCATGTGAACGGATCACGGGAAACTACGCCGAGCAAACATCTCAGATCATTAAGAAGTTTTACCTGTCTCCCTGAAACAGTGCCAGTGACAGCAGCATCTAGAGACAGTTTACATGCTGTAGCCGGCATGCCCACTATGGGAAAGCGAGAAAAGGCAGCTGAGCAGTCAGCGCACCAGAAATCACTCGGGCCATGTCCAGCTGTTGCTGAAAAAGAAAAGCAGACTGCCTGGGCCTGAGCACATTGGCCGGCCTTAAAAAAAAAACACGGCCGCCGCTTGAATACGCAGTGCAGGCAGCACGTTATAATTTATCGTGCTGCCTGCGTGTGCAATTCCACTCGCCCACACTTACAGGGTTATTCAGAGAGCGTGAAAAGCAGGAGAATGACTGGAGAATGATTGGAGAATGAAAAATTCTAGGTCAAAATAGCCGATTTGGAAAGTGAGATGAAAGGGAGAATGTTTCTGGTTCGGCTATTTTGACCTAGAATTTTTCATTCTCCAATCATTCTCCAGTCATTTTCCTGCTTTTCACGCTCTCTGAATAACCCTGTTAATTTCCACTCACCAAATGTGAGCAGGCGAGTGGAAATTTTGAGGGTTGAGTTTTATATTTATTATGATAAGCAAAAAAATGATATATCACAGTGCATTTGGTTACAGAAAAGATAGGTATGATAATCAATAATTACACACACAAGCCGAGAAATAAAAGGGAAATAAACAGCCGATCCTAGTTACTTACAATATACGCTGGAGAATCGGCCGCTAGGGAGGTTCTAGTAGGAGATGGCAATATTTCTTACATTTTTCGATTGATCTCCAAGAAATAAGCAAAGGAGCCCATGCTTGTCTCAGAATATATAGATTTTCCCTGTTCCTCCAAGGTACAGCCCATAGATGGTACAGCCCGCCCACTACATTTCCCAGAATCCCCCCTCCTGTTAATTTGTGAGCATGCTCAGTTCACTTCTTATTTAATTTAATTCACAGATATAATAACAATTATCAAAAGATCATCTCTAGCTATCAAAGAATATGCACGCTTCTTTGATCTACGTGATCAATTACAAAGTGTTGCCACTGGGTCTGGGAAACACTCTTTGGGTGTGCTTTTACATTTGCCAAGGTGTGAATTGTTGGGACCCTGCAGGGAAGGGACAAGAGAAAATTCCATTAGACCAAATGGGGCAATTTCCCCCCTTATCATGCAGATCAAAGAACACTTATTCACCAAATACTCTACCATAGCCTGTGATATCCCTTCAAAAGGGGACTTAGTGGCCCGCAAAGAGACAAAGGCCAGTAACATTTTAATTACTTCCTGGAACACGTCAGAAACAAAGGTTTGGCTGTGCAGCTGCGCTATATTGTCAATTGATATACACGAAGTATTACCAGTTCTTTAGGGCAAATATATATATATATATTCACAGCAAAATACGCCAGCACTCCAGGATTTTCCAAAAATGGTTGGTTTATTATATAAATTCTTCCATAAAATCGACGTTTCGGCTCCTAATGCGGAGCCTTCATCAGGACAAATCAATACAAGATAAGTTCAAACACCATTTAAATAAGCATACCACTTACCAATAAAGATCATGTTCCAATCAACCTCCCACCGGGTGTGTGGTGATTCCAGCGTGTGGTGATTCCGGCGTGTATACCAGGCCAGCGCGCCTGCGTCAATACCTGGCGCCGACCAATGACCTCACACGCGTTGTCACGGTGACCATAATGCTCGCCAAAGATGCGCAGCGCTGGCCAACTCAGAGCCGTGGCTCCACCAGACCCGGGGGTGGCAACTGGAAAATGCTCCACAAAAACATAATACCACCCAACAACAATGATCTTCAATAAAAACAAAATGCTACAATAGCTGCAGATTCGCAAATCTTAACGCGATGTTTAACACACTTTAAACAAATAGCTGGTTAGTTCCATACATGCTCCTATCATTATGTTTATTAATCCAATTATATTACTCCAGAAGTCCCCACTATTAAATAAATGCTGAATATACATTTCTTTCATTAAGGCCATGGGGATATACAGTGTCAAGCCTATGAATCCATTGTGACTCCCTCTGGAGAAGTGTTAAAGCCCTATCTCCCCCCCGTTTTAATGGTGGAATATGGTCTATCGCCAAAAACTTTAAGGAGGACAACGGGTGACCTAACTCGAGGAAATGTCTCGCTACCGGTTTATCTGATATCCCATCCCTGTAAGCCGTTCTAATGTTAGACCTGTGGTTTTGGATTCTCTCACAGACATAGGCGTCTCTACAGGGGGGCAAGGGGGGGCAATTGCCCCCCCTAGGTTATTCCTTGCCCCCCCATGTGCCCCCCCACCAAAAATCAGCCTCCAGGTTCCACACTTTTTCAGATCGCGATATCTCCGTCCCTGTGCATCGTGTATGGATGATCTAGGTGTCATTCGAAAGGTCAGAATCTGGCCTTTCCAATGATATCTAACATGACCATATTCAGAATGAAACAAAAGTCATAAAACAATAAATAAAAACGTGTTTGTAAACGTATACATTTTCACAGGGTTGAAATGGCTCACCAGTGAAGTGGTTAATGTTCAGACTAGACAGTACATTGTGTATTACATTCGCTTTTGCCTTGGTTTAGTTGTATATTAAGGGTTAATGGGTAGGTGTCATCCCTCAAAGTATACATTTTATTTTTTCCTTGACTAATGGCATTTTAGGGGTTACTATGGAAGTTAGAATCTAAAGGGTCTAATCATCTTTCGATCCTCTGCTTTCCGTCACATTTCAGGTAATTAATTTTGCCGAAAATATGGTGAATTCCCTATTTAGAGAATGGTCACTGTAAATCGCTAAAATTGGAGTCGCTTAAGCCGTTATTGGACATTTCAGCGGAAACCGCCAAATAAAATATTTAATTTAGGTATCAGGTTAGTACAATAAAAAGGTATCATTGCATCACATTACTGTGGGGTTTTGGAAGGAACCTTATTTATATATACCTATTTAGGGCCCTATTAGCTGGTGTGAGCTAACCCTTGCGTCGGCATGGTCTTGCGTTAGCGCCAGGTTAATTCAGCCTACCGCCTGACAAACAGATAGTTTGCCTTCTTCTAGAAACGGGAAAAATCACTATTAGCGGTTTGTAGCACGAGCTTACTGTACTTTCCGCATCCTTTACTTCAGTGGTCCCCAACCCTGGTCCTCAGGGCCCACTAACAGGCCAGATTTTGCAGATCACCTTGGGGAAATGCAGACTGAATCCTGCAATCACTGAGCAGCAAATCATAACACCTGTGCTGTGCTTCAGATATCTGGCAAACCTGGCCTGTTAGTGGGCCCTGAGGGCCTGGGTTGGGGACCACTGCTTTACTTAACATGGGGAGAGCTAGAGATCTCTAGCGCTTTTTGCAACTAACAGATCACTTGGTGCCAGATCTAATTCTTTTGAGAAGCGCTAATGCAACATTTTACCTACTGCTCAACCATGGTGCTAACTCCAAAAAAACAGAAAAATACAGATCCTCGCCCAAAATTAACAGGCAATTGAAAGGAATGCAGCGCAGGTGTTCTCTTGGCCCCATCCACCAAAGTAATGGATCTGGTCAGCAATGTCGCTGCTGTTGCAGTAGGCTCTATTAAAAATGTACCCTTTATCTACATATATCCTAATTCTAATATATTGGCTAATTTTAAACATTTTATGCTGGGGGTTATTCATACTATGTAAGTGGTTGAGTATTAGGGGTTAGGACCAGGTTTAAAGGGACACATGGATAAGTCTTTCTTGCCCTGAAACATGTATTATTTATATGCTACAGCAGGGAAGTTATTGTCACTCCTGTCACCTGGCCTTCTTTTTGGATTTATTAAATGCAGTGTAATGATTCTACATGCTGTTGGGTGGCATTTATCATGCAATGTCCATCAGCCTTAATATACTGTATGTGTGCATATAAACATGGATGATATGGCCAGCTTGGAGGATTTTAATAATGCAGGGGTGTGAGGGCTCTTCCCTGGATGTGTTCATACTTATTCAAGCTTGTGAAGGCAGGGGATAGGTATGGCCCGGCACTCTGACCGGAAAGAAACTGTTCTATCCTGTTCACAACCGCATTAGCGCTGGGTCTCAGCTCGGGTCTTGGCGTTTCCCTGGCGTGCGCCAAACCACCTTGTACACGGACTACTATGGACAAAGTGATTTGTTATTAGGTCGTCAGGCACTAAGTTTTAGCAACTCGTGCTAAATTTTTCCTTTAGTGATGGCGTTTTAGCTCACACCAGGTGATAGGGCCCTTAGTTTTTTTCAGTGGTATGATTTAGTGGTGAAAATTATTAGTGCCCCCCCAGTTTTGACTGTGGTGTCTTATGTGCCCCCCCTACATATTGTTCCTAGAGTCGCCACTGCTCACAGAGTTGGGTAATGGTCTTGCCTATATACGCAAGCCCACAAGGACACAATATTTCATAGATTACAAAATTCGTTTTGCACGTAATCAAATGTCTATTGAAAAAACATTTGCCTGTGTGGGGATGGCGGAATTCCTTAGAAGGGATCATATGGCTGCAAGTGACGCAGCCCAGGCATCTCTTGCAGCCCCAGTTCTGGAATCGTGCTGTCTTCTGTTCATAACTTTGAACAGGATCAGTCCGAACCAACAGGTCCTTTAGATTACGATTCTTTTTGTAACAGAACATTGGTTTATTTCTAAATACTGCTGGTAAGGTCCGATCCCTCTCCAGTACCGACCAATTTCTTTTTACAACAGATGTAATTTTATCAGAAGCCGTGTCAAAAGTTAGAGGAAATTTAAATCTATTGGTTTGGGCTTTTATCTCTTTAGGGGCTCTAGCCCGTGCCAGGGCATTGGTTAATAATTCTCGAGAATAACCACGATCCACGAATCTCTGATACATACAAAGGATCTGTTGCTCCCTTGTGGCCTCATCACTATTATTTCTTAGAACCCTTAAAAATTGTGCATATGGTAAGGAACGTTTGGAGTGTTCAGGATGTGCACTGCTCATATGAAGTAATGTGTTTCGGTCGGTAGGTTTGGAGTACAAGGAATAATGCAACTGATTATCCTTTTTGAATATTTTTACATCCAAGAAATTAATCGATAGCTCATCAACTTCACTAGTGACCTTGATAGGTGTATCAAGGCCATTAATGTATGTTTCAATCTCCTGAGCTTCTCCAATAGTCCCCCGCCATATCACAAAGATGTCATCTATAAATCTGACGTAATCGACAATTTTATCTGAGAATCGATCAAGGATATTCTCTTTCTCAAATTTATACATGAAAGCATTAGCATACATGGGTGCCATCGTGGCACCCATGGATGTGCCCATGCATTGTAAATACCACTTGTCCTCAAATCTAAAATAATTATATTTCAACGCCATTTCAAGAAGCTCCAAAACAAATTCTATGCAGGGGCCTGTATATACATCGGAGTTCACTAATAACTCCCTCATGGCTTCTAAACCCCCTTCATGGGGGATCACCGTGTACAGCCTTCTAACATCAAGGGTTACAAACACTAGATCATTGACATCAATTGTAACAGCCCTTATTCTCTGCAAGAAATCTCGAGTATCTTTAATACAAGTTGGAATATCTTTCACTGGGTCTTTGAACAAAAAGTCCAACCACTTAGCAATGGGTTCGATAACCCCACCTACTGCTGACACAATGGGTCTTAACGGTGGAAATGTCACACTCTTGTGAATTTTGGGTATGCCGTAAATGACAGGAGTCCTAGGACAGGGTTTCAACAAATATTGGAACAAGTCCTCATCAATGTATCCAGCCAATAGACCCCATCTAAGGCTTCTTTCAAATTTAGACGTAATATCAATTGTCGGATCCTTTGGCAACAGCGTATATGTGGTTCTATCCATCAGTTGCGAGTGCATTTCCTGGGCATATTGGGAATAGTTCAAGATGACAATCGCCCCACCTTTATCGGCCTGTCGTATGACTATGGACGGGTCATTGGATAACGATCTAATTGCCTCACGTTCAAGTTTTGAGACATTGCTGTGTTTAGATTTATGGGTCTTGATGGTTTGATTCACCTCCATCCTCACTTGATGTAAAAAGGTCTTGATCGTTGATTGATTCGGCAGCGGGTCAAACCGACTCTTACGTCGAAACACTGGTATGGTTTCTATGGGAGTATCGTTCTTAAAAAAATCCTTGAGGCGTAGGGTTCGACCAAACCTAAATAGTTCAATATTCCACTGAAAATTATCCGGTTTAGAAGATGAAATAAACGATAAACCATTACTCAATAGCCCTATATCCACTTGCGTTAGGGCTCTGTCCGAAAGGTTAAATATCGGAATCATCTCCTGAGGGGTGGTTTGGCTCTGTAGCCTGTTCGATTTCCCCTTCCGCCCTCTTCTGGAGGCTCTCCTTCCTCCACGTTTCTCACACGGCTCCGCGTAATGGTGCCTGTTTGGTTCTGTGTGCCCGATGTTCCTAAAAAATCCTTCGAGTTTCCTCTAGTTTCCTCTGATGGTTCTTTCTCGGACGCTGATTCACCTGAAGAGATATCCACGGTGTGGAATTTGGGTTTACGTATATGGTTCCTGGGGTTCCTGAATGGTCTTTTATTGGATTCCCCACTTAACCATCTATAGACTTGATGTTGTATGTAGTCCTGTTTAACCCTTTCAAACTTCTCCATTTTGAATCAAACTAATTCATTCTTATACTTTAATACCTCCTGTTGGATCTTAACCATTGACGATTGACCCTCTTCCGATTCAATCCAGGTGGCATGTTCGCTCTCAAGTGCAAAATTTTTTTGCTGAATTTCTTCAAGTTCGTCCTTGACCTCTTTTATAGCAACCAACATGAGGTCTAAGGAACATTTGTTCAAAACGCTGGTCCAATCCCTGCACACTTGTGGTTTAAGTCTTCCCAGGGTTGGTATATTATTAATTCTGAATCCTCTAGGGATTCGTTTGGCCCTATGATAATCTGAGAGGAAGAGGCCATGCAGATCTAAGTCAACCTCTTTTTTCCTCATTTGACCAATGTAAAAAATAGGTCCTTTGAAGAACGTGTGTAGCTCAATTGGGTACTGGACGTAGCCCATAAAATAGCACTAGCTTCGTCATCAGAGAATTGCAATGTATGTGCTTGTTCTGCGTGAGCTCCAGCCTGTAACAAAAAATCCTCCATTGCTGACACAGCCAGTCTGTCTGTGCAGCGTGATGGTATAGATCAATGTCCTTGATGGAGCCTCAATTGGCAAGTTGCAGGTGCCGGTGCAATAACCTTGGACTGTGCCTCGTCCCAAAAGTATACAAAAAAGCAAGGAGGTTTTGCACTCACGGGTCACCCTTGTTGGATTTCTCTCCAATACCCGGTGCTCAGCGATGGCCTCTGATAGATATTCACAGCAAAATACGCCAGCACTCCAGGATTTTCCAAAAATGGTTGGTTTATTATATAAATTCTTCCATAAAATCAACGTTTCGGCTCCTAATGCGGAGCCTTCATCAGGACAAATCAATACAAGATAAGTTCAAACACCATTTAAATAAGCATACCACTTACCAATAAAGATCATGTTCCAATCAACCTCCCACCGGGTGTGTGGTGATTCCAGCGTGTGGTGATTCCGGCCTGTATACCAGGCCAGCGCGCCTGCGTCAATACCTGGCGCCGACCAATGACCTCACACGCGTTGTCACGGCGACCATAATGCTCGCCAAAGATGCGCAGCGCTGGCCAACTCAGAGTCGTGGCTCCACCAGACCCGGGGGTGGCAACTGGAAAATGCTCCACAAAAACATAATACCACCCAACAACAATGATCTTCAATAAAAACAAAATGCTACAATAGCTGCAGATTCGCAAATCTTAACGCGATGTTTAACACACTTTAAACAAATAGCTGGTTAGTTCCATACATGCTCCTATCATTATGTTTATTAATCCAATTATATTACTCCAGAAGTCCCCACTATTAAATAAATGCTGAATATACATTTCTTTCATTAAGGCCATGGGGATATACAGTGTTAAGCCTATGAATCCATTCACTCGAAGGATTTTTTAGGAACATCGGGCACACAGAACCAAACAGGCACCATTACGCGGAGCCGTGTGAGAAACGTGGAGGAAGGAGAGCCTCCAGAAGAGGGCGGAAGGGGAAATTGAACAGGCTACAGAGCCAAACCACCCCTCAGGAGATGATTCCGATATTTAACCTTTCGGACAGAGCCCTAACGCAAGTGGATATAGGGCTTTTGAGTAATGGTTTATCGTTTATTCCATCTTCTAAACCGGATGATTTTCAGTGGAATATTGAACTATTTAGGTTTGGTCGAACCCTACGCCTCAAGGATTTTTTTAAGAACGATACTCCCATAGAAACTATACCAGTGTTTCGACGTAAGAGTCGGTTTGACCCGCTGCCGAATCAATCAACGATCAAGACCTTTTTACATCAAGTGAGGATGGAGGTGAATCAAACCATCAAGACCCATAAATCTAAACACAGCAATGTCTCAAAACTTGAACGTGAGGCAATTAGATCGTTATCCAATGACCCGTCCATAGTCATACGACAGGCCGATAAAGGTGGGGCGATTGTCATCTTGAACTATTCCCAATATGCCCAGGAAATGCACTCGCAACTGATGGATAGAACCACATATACGCTGTTGCCAAAGGATCCGACAATTGATATTACGTCTAAATTTGAAAGAAGCCTTAGAAGGGGTCTATTGGCTGGATACATTGATGAGGACTTGTTCCAATATTTGTTGAAACCCTGTCCTAGGACTCCTGTCATTTACGGCATACCCAAAATTCACAAGAGTGTGACATTTCCACCGTTAAGACCCATTGTGCCAGCAGTAGGTGGGGTTATCGAACCCATTGCTAAGTGGTTGGACTTTTTTTATTTTTTTTATTCCAACTTGTATTAAAGATACTCGAGATTTCTTGCAGAGAATAAGGGCTGTTACAATTGATGTCAATGATCTAGTGTTTGTAACCCTTGATGTTAGAAGCCTGTACACGGTGATCCCCCATGAAGGGGGTTTAGAAGCCATGAGGGAGTTATTAGTGAACTCTGATGTATATACAGGCCCCTGCATAGAATTTGTTTTGGAGCTTCTTGAAATGGCATTGAAATATAATTATTTTAGATTCGAGGACAAGTGGTATTTACAATGCATGGGCACATCCATGGGTGCCGCGATGGCACCCATGTATGCTAATGCTTTCATGTATAAATTTGAGAAAGAGAATATCCTTGATCGATTCTCAGATAAAATTGTCGATTACGTCAGATTTATAGATGACATCTTTGTGATATGGCGGGGGACTATTGGAGAAGCTCAGGAGATTGAAACATACATTAATGGCCTTGATACACCTATCAAGGTACCTAGTGAAGTTGATGAGCTATCGCTTAATTTCTTGGATGTAAAAATATTCAAAGAGGATAATCAGTTGCATTATTCCTTGTACTCCAAACCTACCGACCGAAACACATTACTTCATATGAGCAGTGCACATCCTGAACACTCCAAACGTTACTTACCATATGCAAATTTTTAAGGGTTCTAAGAAATAATAGTGATGAGGCCACAAGGAGCAACAGATCCTTTGTATGTATCAGAGATTCGTGGATCGTGGTTATTCTCGAGAATTATTAACCAATGCCCTGGCACGGGCTAGAGCCCCTAAAGAGATAAAAGCCCAAACCAATAGATTTAAATTTCCTCTAACTTTTGACACGGCTTCTGATAAAATTACATCTGTTGTAAAAAGAAATTGGTCGGTACTGGAGAGGGATCAGACCTTACCAGCAGTATTTAGAAATAAACCAATGTTCTGTTACAAAAAGAATCGTAATCTAAAGGACCTGTTGGTTCGGATTGATCCTGTTCAAAGTTATGAACAGCAGACAGCACGATTCCAGAACTGGGGCTGCAAGAGATGCCTGGGCTGCGTCACTTGCAGCCATATGATTCCTTCTAAGGAATTCCGCCATCCCCACACAGGCAAACGTTTTTTCATTAGACATTTGATTACGTGCAAAACGGATTATGTAATCTATGAAATATTGTGTCTTTGTGGGCTTGCGTATATAAGCAAGACCATTACCCAACTCTGTGAGAGAATCCGAAACCACAGGTCTAACATTAGAACGGCTTACAGGGATGGGATATCAGATAAACCGGTAGCGAGACATTTCCTCGAGTTAGGTCACCTGTTGTCCTCCTTAAAGTTTTTGGCGATAGACCATATTCCACCATTAAAACGGGGGGGAGATAGGGCTTTAACACTTCTCCAGAGGGAGTCACAATGGATTCATAGGCTTGACACTGTATATCCCCATGGCCTTAATGAAAGAAATGTATATTCAGCATTTATTTAATAGTGGGGACTTCTGGAGTAATATAATTGGATTAATAAACATAATGATAGGAGCATGTATGGAACTAACCAGCTATTTGTTTAAAGTGTGTTAAACATCGCGTTAAGATTTGCGAATCTGCAGCTATTGTAGCATTTTGTTTTTATTGAAGATCATTGTTGTTGGGTGGTATTATGTTTTTGTGGAGCATTTTCCAGTTGCCACCCCCGGGTCTGGTGGAGCCACGGCTCTGAGTTGGCCAGCGCTGCGCATCTTTGGCGAGCATTATGGTCACCGTGACAACGCGTGTGAGGTCATTGGTCGGCGCCAGGTATTGACGCAGGCGCGCTGGCCTGGTATACACGCCGGAATCACCACACGCTGGAATCACCACACACCCGGTGGGAGGTTGATTGGAACATGATCTTTATTGGTAAGTGGTATGCTTATTTAAATGGTGTTTGAACTTATCTTGTATTGATTTGTCCTGATGAAGGCTCCGCATTAGGAGCTGAAACGTCGATTTTATGGAAGAATTTATATAATAAACCAACCATTTTTGGAAAATCCTGGAGTGCTGGCGTATTTTGCTGTGAATATCTATCAGAGGCCATCGCTGAGCACCAGGTATTGGAGAGAAATCCAACAAGGGTGAACCGTGAGTGCAAAACCTCCTTGCTTTTTTGTATATATAAATATATATAGATATATCTAATCGTGACACCGTCCCTCCTGAACCACAACAGGCAGAGGGACATGCAAGTTATGTCTTTCCAGTAATACCAAGTATGACCAGGTTATATGTAACAATAATTTAAAATAATAAATTGAAAAACATTCCTTTTTTTCTCCTAATACAGCACTATTGTTCACTTTTCAATTATAACATGAACAATGATGTTGCACTAAGTCACCTCCTCATTTCCCATGATGCCAGCAAGTTTGAAGACGAGGGCATAATGCGTTATTACCTAAACACTGCTGCGAGGGTCACTGGGGGCACTTTGGAACCCTTAATCTCAGATTTTTACATCGCACAAGGTCAAGTACCAAATATGTCCATGTAACGACCTTTGTAAAAATAGTGGAAGAACTATTTTCCCATGTGTTCCTGCTCGATTGCACCTAGGAACTTACCTGTTGCTTATGTTATGAAAATGCTGTTTGTGGCTTCATTGTAATAATACTGCTTTCTCATGTCCACAGGGACATTAAAAATTTGCAGTAATGCAGCTGGTATTTTGAATGCCAGTAGTTGAAATGCTTATGGGCTTACATCCACATGAATGTAGTCTTAACAGAAATTTTAATTTCCAAATACAAATGACAAATGCATATTACATTTTGAATAATGTCAGGCCTGCCAACTTTGGCAGGCCTGAAAACAGAAAGACGAAGGTGTGACTGCCGAAGGAATATGGTTATGATGTGATTTTCCAAAATAGATGATTTGCATGACCACCAAAGTGGTTGAGTCA
Organism: Leptobrachium leishanense; assembly: GCA_009667805.1. Classification (NCBI taxonomy): domain Eukaryota; kingdom Metazoa; phylum Chordata; class Amphibia; order Anura; family Megophryidae; genus Leptobrachium; species Leptobrachium leishanense. The sequence goes on along the minus strand of CM019064.1, from coordinate 140,005,208 downwards.
TTAGGGAGCAAATGTAGGCAAGGTTGACAGACTGTCTGGCCGTGCAGTCAATTAGAATTGCTTATACGTGCACGCTACAACAGCGTCCATGTATGGGCTTACAAATCCTGATTATAACTATTTAAGCACAGTGAGTGCCATTACAGGTGGCTGTGGTGTATTTTCCGATAGTCTTCTGGCAGCCTATGTATGTCAGGTGATTGGGACAACTAAAAAAAAAACATGTGTCATGCAGTCAATCTCTGTGACTATGAAGTAATACTGAGCTCCTTCTAAGTCCCCCATCTAACTCCTTCCTTCAGCCCAAGTCCGCTGCCTCGGAGTGACGATTCTTGACTCCAGTCTTTCCTTCAGCCCCTACATCCAATCACTCTACTCATCTTGCCGCAATCACCTCCGCAAAAAATTTGACCATTTCTGACTGCTAACACCACCTATCCACTCGCTTGTTATCTTCTTCCTGGACTGCTGCAACAACCTACTGACTGGCCTTCCTATCTCCCACTCTCCCCCTTGCAGTCCATCCTAAACACATCAGCCCAACTTACCCATCTCACCCGTCATTTGGTTTCTGACGCTCCTCTCTGTGAATCCCTACACTGGCTCCCCATCCACAGCAGAATCAAATTCAAACTACTCACCCTGACCTACAAAACCTTCACTAAGGCCGTTCCCCACTAACCCCAGCCCGTTCCCTAAGATCCAACAATGACCTGCGCCTGGCATCCTCCATCATTACCGCTTCACATGCCAAACTGCAGGACTTTTCTCGTGCGGCGCTGACCCTATGGAATGTGCTTCCTCTCAATATCAGACTGTCCCCAAATCTGGCTTCACTTAAATGGTCCCTAAAGACCCTTCTGTTTAGGGAAGCCTACCACCTGACTCTGCAACAAGACATCCGGCTGACCCAAAAAGGTCCTCACCTCTCCCTGCATTAACAACTCATCACTGCAGTCCTCCCCTCCTGTTTCTCACCCCCTCACCCATCGAGATTATAAATTCCCACGGGAAGAGGGTGCTCATGTCCTCCTGTATATGTTGGCAGGAATATTGACCTGCCTCCTTTATGTATTGTAGAATTGTCTTGTCTGTACCCATTGCACCTTGTACCCATTGTACCCCTTGTCTGTACCCATTGCGCCAATGCTGTGGAATGTGCGCTTAATAAATAATAATAATACTGTGATAAGCAGGGCTGCCAGTATGTTCAGGGGCCCTAGTGCCTCCATGGGGCTCTTGCCATTACCAAACCCTTCGGAGCTTGTCTAAGGACCACTCAGGAATGGCCATTGGTAAACCAAGAAATTACACAGCAGTGCATGGTAGCTGAGGCCAGTCGTAATCTGACTCAATGACACAACACCTGGGAAGTGATTAGTATGACCTGCACCAGGCAGAGCTCTCCCACAATACACCAGGGAATACTTTTTATCCAATTGCTGGACCACCAGGCATTTATCTCACTCCCTGTAATGTAAGCAGGAGTGGAGGTAAAATATTTTATATTTAATTAGTGTACTGAAAGGGCAGCTGAGGGAAGGGGGGCCCCAGCCAGTGGTTTATTGAGGGACCCCAATAAATCTGTTGTCAGCCCTGGTCATAAATATTACTTAATATTGTAATACTAAATCATCTGTATGGTTTTAGCCTTTGTAGAAAATATTATATAAAATATGTCACCTTTCTATTTTAATATTTTTTTAATTTGCTGATTTAGGCTGGTACGACACAAAGTTGACCACACACTAATCACGAATCAATGTTATTAAAGGGATACTCTAAGCAACATGACCACCTAAGCTATTTTAGGTGGTCATGATGCCCGGAGTATCCTGCCTTTGTCCCCCCTCCCTCCGCTCAGCCGATCTGCAGAAAAGGCTGAAAACAGCTGAGAGAGGCGGAGGACTTTACTCCGCCTCCCAGCTGTCAGTCAGCAGAGCGGGAATCATATTTCCGCTTCTGCCGACTTTTGCCGAGTAGGAGACGTCATCGCGCTTTCAGCGCGATGACGTCTCCTACTCCCCGCAGAAGCTGGCGGCTCCCTCTTCGGTTAGTGTTGCGCGCATCCTCTTGCGCGCAACACTAATCCTCAGAGGGAGCCGGGAGGAAGCCTGCCGATTGGCTGGCTTATGTGAGAGGCGCGCATGCGCGCTTCTCACGTAAACCAGAAGCCAAGACGCAGCAAGAAGAAGGACGGGAGCGGAAGAGGAGGGAGGTGAGTATAAAAAAAAAAAACGCCGCTGGAAACCAGAGGATTTTAAAGGTAAGTATTGCAGTTACAAGAAAAGAAAAAAAAAAGAAGGTTTTATTAAGGGAATAGGGATCGGTTAGGGAAAAAAAACGGGGGGTGATTTTTTTGTTGGAGTGTTCCTTTAATAAAGCTAAATATAAATGAATTAAACATAGCCCACAGTCTGAAATGTCTCTGGTATGCAGTGTGAAGGCAGTTCAGTATATTAAAGGCAACGGCTTATAACCAGAGACAGAGGTTGGTGGGTTCAGTACTGTCTGATGCAAGAGGATAGAGCAGCTGCTGATGCAATGTTACATAAGGGACGGTACAGCAAATCAGGATTGTTTCACTTCCAAATGGTGTGTGTGGATATTTCAATATTTAACCTTATACCTTAACGAAATGAAAGGTTCAGAATGCTGAAGGTCATTATACCTATAGGGCCCTATTCCATTCTTCACGCAAAAACGCACGTGCAACGTGTGAATTTTTGCGCGAAGCGTTAAACGTTAACACGAGTAAATCAACGCTGGTATTACAATCCTCGCGCATTTTTTCATCCGTCAAAGAATAACGCGCATAAAACGGGCGCGCGCAGCAATGTTCCAAGCAGAAATCAGTGTGCGGACCGTTTTTTTCACGCGATTCAGCCAATCAGAATAAAGAACCACAATTGTCTCACGTAAATTTTTTCCGCCTGTCAAAGTCAATCTGCGCATATTTGCTGCATCAATAAAAAAAGCACGCACAACTTCTCAAATTTATTGGTTTGGTATGTTTAGAATGTGTAACTATACTTAGCTGCGTCTTTTTTTTGGGGCTGGTGTATTTGGTTTTCGGCCATGTTGATAGAAATTGCCATTAACACCAGCTTTTAGGAGTTGCTAAAAATATGCGTGCAAAGGCTGTGCGTTACAAACTGCGCATAGATTGTAATACCATCCGTGTACCAGCACACAAACGCATTTGCGCTCACAATGTTAAGTATAGGACGCGCGAAGTACAGTAAGCTCACGAAGCGTTCGCGAAGGTTCACCCACAGTAGACATATATGCGCGTTTGTTGCGCTGACATTGTAATACGACGCTCAGCGTAAAGGGTTTTGCCCCTCGCGTTAATGCGTTTTTGCACGGGTGCAAACGTATGCGCGAAGAATGTAATAGGGCCCCTACTATTTACCTCAAACTTCTCAATAGTAAAGATGCTTTGAAACATAACTTCTAACATTTGCAGCCAGGTTCCTCCAAAGAAGGTTACTATTGGTGCACCGAAATGGAAATTTCCGGCTGAAAATTCGGGATCGGTTTGGCCGAAAACCGATACCAAAACCGAAAATCAGACATGAGAATCTGGGCCTCGAGGCTGGGCCGGGGACTCGCCTGATCCCGAAGGATGGCCGAGCAAGCTGCCCAGCAAAGCTGGGGGTTCGCCTGAGCCTGGAGGCCAGCCGAGCAGCTTGCTCGGGCGGGCCTCCAGGCCCAGGTTTGCATGGCTAACTGGTTGACTGTCACCGCTGGAGCTCTGGTTGCACCTACATACTCACCTACATCCTCCTACTTCGGCCCTGAGCTCCAGCAGTGACAGTCCTCTGGCTGTCGCAGGCTGCTCGGCCGGCCTCCAGGCCGAGCAGCCTGAGCCTGGAGGCCGGCCGTGCAGCCTTCGACAGTCGGAGGTCTGTCACCGCTGGAGTTCAGGGCCAAAGTAGGAGGATGTAGGTGAGTATGTTGCCTACACATACTCACCTGTATCGGCCCCGAGTCTTCCAGCAGTGGCAGTCCTCCTGCATCCAGTGTCTGCGCTCTGTGTCGGTCGCCGGGATGACATCATGAAAGACTTTGACCCAGTCAAAGGCTTCCATGACATCATACCGGCGACCAACAGAGAGAGGACACTGGATGTAGGACTGCCACTGCTGGAGGACTCGCTAGGGGCCGATTTAGGTGAGTATGTGCAACGCTCTCCGCTCTCCCCCAACAAAATCCATCACCTGGGCCTGGAGGCCCGCCCGAGCCCCATGCTAGGCCGGCCTTCAAACTCAGCCGAGCCCCCTGCTCAGCTGGGCCTCCAGGCCGAGCCAGAGACTCGCCGGAGCCTGAAGGCCGGCCGAGCAGGCAACTCAGCCAGCCTCCAAGCTCAGGCGAGCCCCAGGGTCAGCTGGGCCTCTAGACCCAGGCCAAGCCAGGGGCTCGCCTGAGCTTGGAAGACGGCCCATCTTGGGGCCAGTGTTCAAACAGCTTCTTACAGCCAGACAATGACCAATGGAAGACCTCACAAAAAGCAATGTAAGGTCCAGTGCAAATGGTAATGTTCAATACCAGGTGTTGAGATACCTCTCGATGGTCCTTCTAGGTATGTTGCTAGCTTTTAATCCAAAGTCCCACCAAGATTTCGATTTTGGATTACAATGTACCTAAAATGACTGTGGTGAACTTTTCACAATAAGTACACTCAACAGCTAGTATTGAACATTACGCTTTGCGCTGTACCTCATATTGCTTTCTTACAAGGACTTATCTTATGTGTTGTTTTTTGAGAGACTCACCATTTCTCAGGTCCACTTACTTGTATTCAATGACTTCACCCATAGTTCCATGTGCCTGTTTTTTGTTTTGGTTTGTGTTATATTGGCCGATGAAAGAGCTCAGACCGAGGACACCATAGTGTTGGAGAAAAGCTGACTTTTTACAGAGTGGGACGGGAGACAGAAGGGATTATTTATTAACCCAAAGGTGTTCCTTTGCCCCCAAAATTGTTTCCTAGTTTGTTCCATTATAAATAATGCAAACTTAGTCATTTTAATTAATTTATGACAGTGTTACACATGTTTAACTTATTTGCCTGCTGGTCGTACATGTATACCAAATGTGTTACTATTACTAGCTACCCTATCTGGAAACTCATTCTGTTTCAAAGAAAATTACTTATAAAGTTGCCTACATTCAAACTTGTGGCAGAGATGAAGTCCTAAATTACCCAACAATGTATTGCACATGGCTCAATCTCTGGATACTAAACAAAAATTGACCATAGTAAAAGGTCAAAAGGGTGGTTTATTGGATCCATTAATATGGAAAGCAAAACCTGTGAAAGAGGGGAGATTACAAAATAAATTCTAAAAAAACAGCAGCCCCTCGCCAGGTATTTCTACAGTAAAAAACGCAAATTAAGCTGACTTTACCTCATGCATTACATGAGTAACATATAACTGTGATCTATACTAAATCTATTGATTTGTGTCAATTAAACATCTCTGTAACTATCTACTTAAGAAAGATTATGTTCCTTAAAAGAATGCCTTTTCACAAACTCCCAGGCCTTTTAGGACAGAAGTTGCCTTTTGAGGTAAATCTTTCATTGTGTTTCCCTTTGTGAGTGGAAACCCAAATCTCTCACAACACTGAGTAACCATACATCATGTTTTCCATTCTTTCCACATTCACTCTTTCCCCCCTCAGCCCTGCTTTGGCTTGCTTTCTCCAGACAATAGTTCCTCAAAGTAGTCTCAATGCCCTTTGCCCCAGTTAGTCTGGTTTTAATGTCAGCATTAGTAAAGTGAATCAACCCAATATGAACGTCGCATAGACAAAATGGACGCTCAGTTGTTGTGTAATCACGATATGCCAACAAACACAGAACAATAAAGTAATATTTCAGTGGAATTTTTACTGTTTTAGTGCCATTTATGGTGGTGAGTAATGAACAAAAGTATTCCAATTACAATAACAAGCAAGTATAAAGCGCCAACAGATTCTGTAGCACTGTACAATGGGTAGGACAAAACAAACAGGTTTGACAGACTGAGATTGATCGGAGAAGAGGACCCTGCTCAAGAATTTACAATCTAAGAGATTATTATAAACGACAATCTAAATGAAGCCTAAGAAATGGTGCAATCCTTTGGTTACCATGGTGATTGCCCCATTGTTAGTTTAACCTAAACAAATACTTTCAGGGTTATTCAGAGAGCGTGAAAAGCAGGAGAATGATTGGAGAATGAAAAATTCAAGGTCAAAATAGCCAAACCAGAAAAATTCTCCCTTTCATCTCACTTTCCAAATCGGCTATTTTGACCTACAGGGTTATCCAAAGAGATTCGAATTGCTTGAGAAAGGTAACCGAACGCTGAAAATCAGCGTTCGGTTACCTTTCCTGGCCATTCGGCTATCCAGAGAGCAGGCGATTCGCCAAATCCTGTCGAATTGCCTGCACATACGGTGCCTGTTCGGTCCCTGTTCGAGGGCAGTGAAATCCCCATGAAAAAGCACTGCTTCGGCTATTCAGAGAACACAAACCAGCAGTGAAAGGTTCCCCTAATGCCCTGCCATTCGGTGGTTTAATTCGGCAAGTTAATTCAGGAGAATCCCATAGACTTCACTTAATGTTAAAAATATTCCTGTTTTAATTCAATATCTAAAAAACTGTTCATTATAAAATTCTGCAGCAAAAAACTGTCTCTTTATTTATAGATTTTTAGGATACTTTAAGCATTTTTCTGAATTTTTAAAAAAAATTAAAAGTCCGATTTTTTTTTTTTTTTTTTTTCAGTTTACTTATTTTTTTTGTAACAGCCCTCTTTATTATCATTCCCTGGACCTCCTGTGAAAATTTCAGACATTTTCGCTCAGTGTTTTCTTTGCAAACAGCGTTTCATTTTCCCAGATTCATACAAATGGTTTTTCTAATTTATTCACCTCCCTAGTCTACGTCACAGCTGCTTCAGCTCTGTGTGATTCGGCTCCTGTTCGGCTCCTGTTCGGCTCCTGTTCGGCTTCTTCGAAGGTTAATCCAGATGTTTTTGCTTGTTTTCAGCGTGCATTCGGTTAGTTTTCGTCAGGTTTGCGGCAGCTTTTCCCTGCAATTCGGGGACCCTGTGGGACTTGCTGAATACACCGCAGGGTCACCGAAATGGGATCGGCAAAAGGAACCGAATTGAAGAGAACGAAAAGTCACCGAACGTGCGGTGACTTTTCGAATCTCTTTGGATAACCCTGCTAGAATTTTTCATCTCCAGTCATTCTCCTGCTTTTCACCCTCTCTGAATAACCCTGTTAGACTCCAACTGTTTGTATTGTGTGCACTGCTGGCTCTTGATAAATGTGGGACAAAATACTATTCTTAATCTGTACAGGTATATCACTGACTCTTCTGAGACCTCAGCAGTGAGTATGTGATTTCTGTTACAGTTGTGACATCAGATACACAGTCACACATTTTGTTATTTATTCCTCTTGATTGTCTCAGCAGTATGGGACATCCCCTAAAAACCCTTTACAGATGGGTGGAAAATAAAACCCAGATAGGCAGAAAGCTAGAGAAGATATGCCATTTCACATTTTGAGTAAAATGGCTTTGAATCAGGGTGCTTATTACAGCATTATGAATCAGCCTGTTGATATTTCTATGACTCCATAGAGACACAGAGATAACAGCCCCACATTTTACTATTCTATTACATGTAGAAGGATATGACTCTTCAAGTGTTTTATTAACCCCTAAGGCTAGGGTCAGACGAACGCAGTTTTAACGTGCGTTTAGCCGCACAAAATCACGGCCGTGCTAGCAGCAAATGACGTCCAATGCCGGGAACACACGAAGTACGGCCGCACGAAAGTTCGTCGCGCGCAACGCAAGTGGCAAACGAACGCATTTTTTCGAGAACGTCAAACCGCTACTACTGACGTACAGAGTGCGCTGCGGCCGCATAGCGGCGTGTTGCGTGTTTGATTGGGAGACTTCAGACGCTGCTAATGTCCGGCCAACATAACGTCCAGACGCAAAAAGTGTTTTATTGTTGATCCGTACAAAATCACGGACGAAAAGGCGCATCGTATGACCGCTATCGCGTATTCCGTGAAAAAATATGTCCGTTCGTTCGACCGCACTTTTCCACGGTCGACGCGAAAAATGCGTTCGTCTGACCTAGCCTTAAGGACCAATGACAAAACTGTTACGTCATAGATGCATTGACTTTAAAGACCCGTGGTCCTTAAGGGGTTAAAAGAAGTTAAAGATATTTTTATGGCGAGTTTAGAGCAACTTTAACTGTCCAAACCAGTAGTCAATATATTGCATTTAAAGAACCGACCAACATTTTTTGTGATACTGAAATGGCACCCAAGGCTGACTCAAGACAAGATGCTGCCTGGAGGAAAGGAGAAAATGCTGTCTCCTTCCAAACAGATGATTAAAACATCTGCACATAAGTCCATACTAGGCATGTACTGGCCATAGGGACTACAGGGAGATTCCAGGTGGGCCGATGGCTCAGTGGGGCAGTGTGAATGCTGGTTCACCGCATGGCTCACGCTTCCATTAATGGGTGAGGTAAGAACTTCCTCACTGTCTGTAACACTGACGCAGTGTGCCACAGTATCATATTGGAACCACCGTGCCGGTGAGACCCGCTGCGCATACACCTCACCTTAAGACATGGTGCCCGTTCAATCTCAGTGCTGCTGCGTTTCTGTACCCAATCATTCTGCAGCAACTCCGGTATCTGCAGAGCGATTGGTTGAGATCCGGTTGCTTTATATACTATTTTTGTGTGTGTGTGCACATATTTAAAGTCTGCCAGTCTGGATGAAGTCTAGGGCTGATTTTGTTTCTCCCACTCCAGCCCTGGTCCATACCAAAGATGTGTGAGTGAATTTGGTGGGCTGTATGTGCGTGATTGGGTTATGAGTGTGTTAGAGAATGTTACGTGTGTGTGACTGGGCCTGTGTGACTGTATGGAGGTCTGTGACTGTATGGGGGGCTGTATGTGTGAATGCAGCTATGTGAGATTGAGTAAGTCTGTATGTGTCTGAAGCTAGAGCCGACACACTCTGCAATCCCTGCAGTCTATATAGTGGGCAGTGAACGCTGCGAACATATTTCAGAGCGCAAATCACCCCAGAATGAAAACCATCTTTTATCAGTGACAGATGCTTATATATCCATGGTGATAATAATATTGTGAATAGTAGTTCAATAATGTTACAATATTGTGCACAATAAAAAAATGTAAAACCATTCACAATCGTGTTATGTGTTTTTCAATTAAATAATACTTGTATATCATATCTTTCTTTTGATGAGTCCTGAGCTACACAGTAGAATAACCTCAAACAGTAAAACACCATAAAACAAGGCATAGCATAGTGTAACATGTTGTAAGATCAATAAAATTCTGTAAAGCAATGAATTAGTCCCACTCACGTATTTAAGAGCCTGACCATTAGCTCTCTTTAGTACACAGTCGATCAACTTCTAAGGTGACCTTGCCCATGCTGTAAATGTCTTCTCTATGTTTCTCACCGACCAAAAACAGAGCAGGTAGTCCCAAATAGGACTACCAATGATTACAATTTAACCCACAACAGATCAACAGTGACATGGCAGCATATTACAACATGGGACTGGCGTGGCAACAGCAGGGGTTACGCGAGGTTTTGATTAAAGAGCTACCGCTCTGCCGACAACATGAATAATCAATAAAATGATACGGATATAAATATCAGAGATCCATAAAATAATTAAATGTGTCATTCAAGGATTACAAAATGTTGGAATTTTTAACATGTGCTTTAGCTATTTTTAATTCAATGATATCAAGGAATCTGTGCTTTTCATCAAATGAAATTATTGATTGCTGGCAATAAATCGGGAGGACCGGCCAAACACTTCTTCTTACTAGGTGAAAGGTAACAGAGAATGTATTAGCATAAGAAAAAAAGAGAACACTAGCCTTGCATACAGAGGGGTTGAGTCATTGATTGTGAAGACAGTGTTTTCTAGTTTCTCACAATAGAAGCAGCATGAAAGCCCTCAGAAATTTAACACTATACCTGCCACAGAGCCTGGACCTGAGGAGCACACACACATTGTGTGATTTATCGTGCGGATTTTGCCGCGACGTCGCAGCAAACTCTGCGCAAGGTCGCGCTGTGTAGCTTCTCCAATGCATTTCAATGGAGCTGTTCACATCTTGCCGCCGCGTGACGTCGCATGTCGCGCACCGCGGTAGCATGTCGCTGGTACATGACCCTTTTTTTGCAATTTGCTATCTGCAATTTTGCGATTTACATTGGTGGTACTTTGCAAAAATCGCACAAAACTGCAACGTTGCACGACATTATCGCACTATGTCACGAATATGAAAATCGTGCGATTTTCAAATCGCACAGTGCGAACTGGGCCTTAAATGTAAGCTCCTTAGGGAACAGCTCCCTCTTTACCTCATGTCCGTATAACTATGTACCACCCAAACTTATAGTAAAAGCTATATTACTCTGCAGAATTTGTTGGTGCGATACAAATAAATGGGTAATATTATAAAAATATAAAATATGTGAAATGCCTCCTGTTTGTAGAATTTCATGAGGTAAAATTCAATCCAGATTCTGTGCATTGATATAAATCTCTGTGCATTAATGGGCACTGAATACTCATTTTAGTATAACCTCATTCTAACACTCCCTTTCTCTCTCTATACACACACTTTATACATTCTAACTCTTTATACTGTGTATATATATATATATCCTCTCTCTATGCACACATTCACTATCTATACACATTTTCTACACTCTTTATATACACACAAACATACACAATCTATATAAATTCTTTCTCTACACATACATATATTTTTTTACTTTATATGCACATACTAACTATATATATGGCTACTATATACATACAGGGTTATTCAGAGAGTGGTGAAAAGCAGGAGAATGACTGGAGAATGGAAAATTCTAAGTCAAAATAGCCGATTTGGAAAGTGAGATAAATGGGAGAATTTTTCTGGTTTGGCTATTTTGACCTAGAATTTTCCATTCTCTAGTCGTTCTCCTGCTTTTCACCTCTCTCTGAATAACCCTGATATAGTAGCCATATACATACAGGGTTATTCAGAGAGCGGTGAAAAGCAGGAGAATGACTGGAGAATGGAAAATTCTAGGTCAAAATAGCCGATTTAGAAAGTGAGATAAATGGGAGAATTTTTCTGGTTTGGCTATTTTGACCTAGAATTTTCCATTCTTCAGTCATTCTCCTGCTTTTCACCGCTCTTTGAATAACCCTGTATGTAACTATATATAGACACATATTCAATATATATTATCCAAAAGTCCAGCAACACCTTTCAAAATAAAGCAGCAAAAGGAGAGGTGCTAGGCCTGAATGCAATATAGAAAATCCATCATTGGCCGCACTCAATCAATAAATAAATAAATAAAATAACAACATTTATTAAAGCATATTTAAAAAGCAAGTCCCGACATTTCGGATCTCTAAGGCTAGGGTCAGACGAACGCATTTTTCACGTGCGTTTAGCCGCACGAAATCACGGCCGTGCTAGCAGCAAATGACGTCCAATGCCAGGGAACATACGACGAACGGCCGCACGAAAGTTCGTCCGTGCAACGCAAGTGGCCAACGAACGCATTTTTTCGAGAACGTCAAACCGCTACTACTGACGTACAGAGTGCGCTGCGGCCGCATAGCGGCGTGTTTGCGTGATTGGGAGACGTCAGACGCTGCACACGTCCGGCCAACATAACGTCCAGACGCAAAAAGGGTTTTATTGATGATCCGTACAAAATCACGAACGAAAATGCGCATCGTATGACCGCTATCGCGTATTCCGTGAAAAAATACGTCCATTCGTTCGAACGCACTTTTTCACGGACAACGTGAAAAATGCGTTCGTCTGACCCTAGCCTTAGGAACCTTGATAATGGCTCCCCAGAGAGCTGAAACATCAGGACTTGCCTTTTAAATATGCTTTAATAAATATTGTTATTTTATTTATTTTCTGACTGAGTGCGGCCTTCTGTTGGATTTTATATATATATTCTTACTATATATAAAAATACACCATATACATTCTATATACTGTATATAAACACACACGTACATTATATACCTTCTAACAATATACACTATTTGTATAGATTCTATGATAAGGTGACCAGATTTTAAAATTAACTTCGGGGACATTGTTTCGTTATTGGCAAACGGTAAAAAAAAAATATATTTTATTTATCTTTTTTTGCTTTTCTTTAATCTCTATAGGAGTCAAAATAAAAATCAATGAAAAACATTAACTTCGCTATTAAAATAAAAAAATAAAATACATCCATAAATGAATACTGTACACATGTGGTTTTAACAGACAAATTACTGAAGTTTGAAGCAATAACTTCAAATCAGTAATTGCATAGTAAAAATATATAACATAATAATAATTTATTATTTTTTTAAAAAGTGCCTTTCTTTCAGAAACTAGCAGCAGATTCTCCCCTATAGCCACGCCAATGGAAGGGATACAGCGTGTGAAGGTTACTATTAAAAGCGGCGCGTGCTGTATATGCAGCTTCTGAGAAGATACGCTATTAGGTCGTGTTCACATTTTGCGATTTGAAAATTGCGCGATTTTCAGCCCGATTTTCATATTCGCGACATAGAGCGACGATGTCGCGGTTTTGCGCGATTTTGCAAAGCACCACCAATGCATATCGAAAAATTGCAAATCGCAAATAAAAGGGTCATGTGCCAGCGACATGCTACCGCGACGCACGACATTGGGCGGCAAGATGTGAACAGCTCCATTGGAATGCATTGGAGAAGCTACATACTGCGACGTTGCGGCAAAATCCGCGGGATAAAATCGCAGTGTGAACGGGACCTTAGGCCCCGTTCACACTGTGCGATTTGAAAGTCACGCGATTTTCCGAGCGATTTTCATATTCGCGACATAGTGCGATAATGTCGCGCGACGTCGCAGTTTTGTGCGATTTTTGCAAAGCACCACCAATGCAAATCGCAGATAGCAAATCGCAAAAAAAGGTTCATGTACCAGCGACATGCTACCGCGACGCGCGACATGCGACATCGCGCGGCAAGATGTGAACAGCTCCATTGAAATGCATTGGAGAAGCTACACAGCGCGACGTCGCGCAGATTTTGCTGCGACGTCGCGGCAAAATCCGTGCGACAAATTGCACAGTGTGAACGGGGCTTTAGGGTAGCGGGAGCTACGCAAAAGGCGCAGCCGGCTTCCCCGCTATGCTATTAGCGTATCTTCTCGGAAGCTGCATATACAGCACGCGCCAGTTTTGATAGCAACTAGCAGACGCTCTGTGCAGCTTCTGACAGCGTGGGAGACGGGAGGCTGCGCTCATCCGTGGATCCAGGGATCAGGTGCGTTTAAAAATAAAATTATTTAAGTTCGCGGGGACAAAATTTGTCCAGGGATGGTCTTTTCAATCCGGGACTGTGCCTGAAAATTGGGGACGTATGGTCTCCCTATTCTATGTACATATATATATTTTTAGGTTTGTATAAATATACTTAACAATGTATATATATATATATATCTTTGAAGTATCATGAATAATGTGAAATGGTTTAGGGCTGAATGGGTTAAATTAAGCTTATAATTTACAGTAATGTGTACACAACAGGATCCATTCATTACTATACATGGTCTATCTTTTACACTGGATTTTTTTTATTTGTGACTATAATATCTAGATTTACAGTTGTTTAAATAGTAATAAAAGCAATGATATTAAACATATATATATATATACATCCATGCTAACATAGCTAAAGTTACATATTCACACATATATATTGAAAGTGAGAGCAGCACTAGGAGCAGCAGGTTTAGGAAAAAAGCTTAATGAAAATAATTCTGTAATTACATAGGTGTCCTGTGAGTAGCCTGAGGTTCTGATGACAGGGGGGGGGGGGGGTGTAATGACTAAATGACTCCCTGCACGTTTACTACGTGATCCCAGGACAGGGAGGAATGGACACAATGGGAGCCTCTGCACCTCCCCCCTCTGTATCCCAGTGCTTGGGGGGATGCCGGGGCATGGGACGTGCATGCACACAGCACTCTGGCACTCGCCCAGAACACAGAGCTGGCCAGCCAGATCCCAGCTAGCCAACATCTCTGCGTGATCAACACATGGCCACTGAGCCCCGCCCACCAGTAGTGTCACCGCCGGGGGGGCTGGCCCAGAGACCTTTAAAGGCAGCAGCGTGTCAGCATGCAGCCAGACTGACACATGCTGAGCACTGCACGTAGGCACAGGAGCCTGAGCACCACTGCCTGATCACCCCCATTCAGGAACCCAAGTATCACCCACAAGGTAAGACTGATTAATCTTTAATTAGTTATCTGTCTCCATTCAGTGATATCTGTCAATCTCTGCTGTCTGTCTAACGTTAGTTTTCTACAGATTGCTTGGATCTGCAGTCATTTGCTTTGCTGCATTTTATTATTATTTTACTTTTATAATTGTGGTTTTTTAATAAGATTAGTATTCTTTGGTTATACTATACTTTGAGCTAGAAATTGGTCTTTTATTTCATTGACTTTTTATTTTCTTGACCTTTTGCTTGGATTGTTTTAGTATAGCTGTCATTAGTCTCTGATTATACCTGATCATTGGTTTCAACTCTGATTTTTAAATAAATGGCATTTTGCTGTAGTGTATTGTCACTCCCCTTGCTCCCTCTGTCACTTAGTGAATATTTTAACATAATTGTAAGCTTATTACTCCATAACGCATTGGTCATCATCCTCAGCCCTCCAGAGGTTTTGGAACTAAATCTCTCATAATGCTCAGCCAACCTGATGACTGTCTGCGCATCATGGGAGATTTATCTTCAAACATTTTGGAGGGTGAAGGTTGCTGATGGCTGCTGTAAAGGAGCATGAACTCTGGCTTGATCCATAGTCTCTTCAATATTTCAGAGTGAGAGAATGTATGTATTTTCCAAGATGGTGGTTTACATGTAGCAGCAAGTCTTGATTTTTTTTTTATGGTGACCAGGAGGTCTTCAGACCCACTCTGCTCATTGTGCCTAACAGTGGCTGGCAGTTTAGGTTTATGTTGGTTATCAGTGATGGTTGTCACTTGAATTGTAAACTCTCCTCATTCAATGGACTGTATTCTAAAATTGTCGCTTTTTGTTTTTTCCATTTTCTCCTACAGTTTGGAGATCTGAACATGGAGACTATCCACGAGTTGATCCCTTTTGCCAAAGAGATGCTCAGCCAGAAACCCAACAGAAAAATGGTGAAAATCTACATGTTGGGCAGCGTGCTAGCGTTCTTCGGGGTAGTCATTGGACTGGTCGAGACCGTCTGCAGCCCGTTTGTACGAAGGGATGACACTGAAGAAAATGAAAAGCAGTCCCCAGTCACTTTGCCTGCACCAGTCCCCATTCAAAAAAAAGAGCTTGTCCTGGAGAAAAGTAAGCCTCAAGTTGTGGGGTCGAGGAGCTTGGCTAACAGAGGACATGCATCCTAGGCACTTGCCATTCCTATGTATGGACAGACTGTACAGTGAGAGTTGTATTGCAAGTGATGACCTGTGAATGAGTGGCTGAATCAAAGTGTTGGATCGTTTTGGACTAAGCAAACTATTGCTGCTGTGCAGCAGTGCCCATTCCTCCTGGGTTATACCCACTTTTTATATTCTAAATGCCTATATATTGCTTTTTTAAATAAAAATAATAAAATCTATTTTATTACATACACCATACAATTGTCTGGCTGTTCTACCATTGTGTTGGTTCTCTAAGTGGATTAATAGTATGGTCTCTTTGAAGTATGATCGGTTGTTCTAAAATATAGAAGTTTTTTTTCTATTTTCTTTACACACTGGTTCCAGATATAACGTTCCACCTGGCACCTAAACCTCTCCAACATCCCCCTCATATCTATCCAAGTGTAGCTAACTGATCTTCAGGGAACAAGTGATTGGGGTCGAGCTACTAGAGCCCCTTGCACACCAAACACCTACTGGTGCTCTACCACATGATGCTGCTATGTCCCAGATGCACCTTCCCGGAAGGTGAGAAGCCCTCCAGGTGACGTGTATACAGATCTTTATTGGAATGGGGAGAAAATCAAGGCAATGTTTCAGCCATTAAGGCCTTAATCATGCCAAACCTACAGTGTGTACAGGACCAGGCCTTTCTGCCTCACTGAATACTCTTGCAAATTAAATTGTTGTTTGCTTTCTTTTCACGCCACCAATCCTCCTGCAGCAAATATTTCACTAGGTAATTGGCTGTTGTTCCATAGTACTCATGCTTGACAACATGTATCATGAACAATCAGATTTGCCATACAGCTGATACTTTAATGGCTGGAGTTGCTGTCACAACCTTGCCTCAGGCTTTTATTGCATTTCGTCCTTAAGTACAAAAAAATGCCTGGAGCGTCCTCCCATTTCACTCCGTGTGCGGAAGCTCTGCGTACATCTTTGTTGCCCCAGCTCGGCTTTGCTCACAGCTTGCTGACATCAATGTCGGCCCTTGAAGTGGGACTGTCCCATAGGGAAGTGCTCATGCCACTGTACAGAGCACTGGTGAGACCTCACTTGGAGTACTGTGTGCAGTACTGGAGACCGTATCTCCAGAAGGATACAGACATCTTTAGAGTTCAGAGAAGGGCTACTAAAATGGTGTACGGCTTGAAGGAGAAAAGTTACCAGGAAAGGCTTAATGATCTTAACATGTATAGCTTGGAAAAAAGACAAGACAGCGGAGATATGATAAACATTTTAAATACGTAAAGGGAATCCACAAGGTAGAGGGAGTATATTTAAAAGAAAACAAAGTAGCAAAACAAGAGGACATAGTCTTAGATTAGAGGGGCAAAGGTTTCAAAGTAACATCAGGAAGCATTTTTTTACTGAGGGTGGTGGATACATGGAACAGCCTTCCAGTTGAAGTGGTAGAGGCCAAAACAGTAATTGAATTTAAGCAGGCATGGGATGGGCATAAGGCTATCCTAAACAAAAGATAAATCCAGGTAAAGTATCCATGTAATTGGGCAGACTGGATGGGCCGAAAGGTTCTTATCTGCTGACGTTTTCTATGTTTCTATGCGTCATTGCGTGCATGACATAATGTCGGACATCCCCAGCAGCAGAATCCCAATACAGGGGTTCAAATGACCCCTGCATCTCCAGATCCTTGAAATTTATCTGGTCAAGTGAGGTGTCATTGGAAAGGCCAGAATCTGACCAGTACATTTGTAAAAATAAAAACTTAACATATATTTTTTTCCCCAAACGCAGCAGTATTGTTCACTTCTCAATAATACAGTGAATAATATTGCTGTAATAATTCCCCTCATTTTCTACAGTGGCAGCAAGTGTGGAGATGTAATAATGCAATGCGCTAAGCCACTGCAAAGGGCACCAGGGGTCCTTTGGACCCCTGCATCGCCATTTTCTCCTCCCCACAAGGTCAAGTGAGGTATCATTGGAAAGATGGGAGTCTAGCCTTTCCAATAATACCAAATGTGACCACCTAATTTGTACAAATAAAAAAATGAACTGCAAAACTTTCTCTTTCAAGGCAGCAGCATTATTCGGTTATAACGCAAACGATGCCCCTGCACTAATTCACCTTTTTTCCCCCACACCGTGAGCAAGTTTGGAGGTGATGGCATAATGGGTGATTATGCATTGTTCCATCTGAAACAATCCGTTGCAAGGAGAGGCCGGGGTAGCCCCACATTGCCATTCTTTACACCCCACTTGGTCAACTGAGGTGTCATTAAGAAAGACTAGAGTCTAACCTTTACAATTCTGCCAAACATGACCATGTAAAATATGAAAAAGGAAACCCCCCCCCCCAAGGTTGTGATATTGTCCATTTTTTTCACATATAAAATGAACAGTGTTGCTGCCATTACTCACCTTCTCATTTGCCACGCAAATTGATTGAAATCTGAATGGAAATGTACACTTTTTTGACATATTTCTGTTATAGCATTCTGGCAGAATGACAAATACACGTAAATTTATATATTTTGAATCTCCTGAGTCTGCTGAAAAAAAGGATACATAATTTGTCTAGGTCTTATAATAAAACATGACTTCAAAACACTTAGGCTGGCGTCGGCCGAACGCAGTGATCACATCCATGTTGGGCGGCACACAGTTTAACGTCCGTCGTAGCATAGAATCATGATCAATAGAGACCCACACACGAAGTGTGTCCGCACCGAACTACGCACGTGGAAAACGGACGAAAGTTAGGCAAGGATGTGAAATGGCGCAGCAGAGAAGGGGTTAATGGATCCTATACTTTGTAAAGGCACTGGTACTTAGCAGTCAGCAACTCGCTTTTTTCAACTTGCGGTAAGGTCACACTTGACTCCAGGAACCAATAGCAGCGGCGGTGGATGATGTTGCTGCCAGTATCTGTTTGCAGCCCCTACTTATTCCAGCTTGAGCCGCTAATACACTGGCTGGGTCCGAAAACGCCCAGTAACAGGGAGCCAGCCCAGTCAGAGCACCTCTCCAGTAAACATCCTTGGGCAAGACACCTAATGGTACATACTTGTCTACCACACAATATTGGCTGTGGAGTCCAGTGGTAACGTCTCTACCCTCCGCCTGTGGAGAAGCAAGTCAAAATACCATTCAGCACATCCCTCCAATACAACTGTGGAGAAGTCTCGACTTTACGAGAAGTGTGTTCAACCTAACCACCAGGTCGCTTATTTACAATCATGGAAAAAACGGCCCGATCCCACTCAGACACCACCAGCGAGTGACCTTGGGCAAGACACCTAACGCTATGGATGCGCCTACCTCACAAAATACTTGTACATCTCATAGATTTTAAGTTCCCTTGAGAACAGGGTCCCCTTGAATCAGATCATCATCCAATGTGTGGTATTTCAATGTATCAACCCCTTGTACACTGATCTTGTAAAGCGCAGCTGAATTTGTGGCGCTATATAAATAAAGGATAATAATAACGCCTTGTGCTGTATCCATCCCTCCTTTCCTGGCTACATGTTAATCACCAGGATGGAACGTTACCTGTGCTCGCTCAGTATCCCAATGTCTAACAATTAGCAGATTTAGAAGATGCTTTTTCAGTCAATGCTTCATTCTTTAACCCTATCACTGCGGACGATGTGTGGGGGACGTCCCGGTGTGTCACCGCTGTGTGTGGAAGGACGTCACCCACACATCGTTAGGTCTGTTGGCGCTTTATAAATGCTTGTAACTGTCTCCACAGTGTCCCGTGCTATACTCACCTCTCTGTCCGGGGTCCTGCGGTGGACTGACTTCATTGAAGGCAGACCCTGCTTTTAAACCTCTCCCGGCGTGAATTGCTTTGAAACCCCTCCTGGTGAATTTCCCCGTACGGTGCAATTTCGTGGCGATTTGGCCATTCAAAAAACAGGCAGTTTGCCAAATTTTTGCCAATTGCCAGTAAAATACTGTGCCTGTTCGACAGTGGTGAACTCCCCATAGAGAAACAATGGTTAACCTATTCAGAGAACACCGAACAGAGAAATGTCAGTGAAATTCCCTGATGTTCAGTGGTTTCATTTGGCAGGTTTAAACAGGCAAATCCCATGGGTTTCAATGGTAAAAATATTCTGTTTTTTATTCAATATCCAATAAACCATTTATTCTTTCAATCTTCAGCAAAAAGTCTCTCAGGGTTATTCAAAGAGAATCGAAAAGTCACCGCACATTCGGTGACTTTTCGTTCTCTGCGATTCGGCGATCCCATTTCGGCGACCCTGCGGTGTATTCAGCAAACACCACAGGCCGTCATAGTGCAGGGAAAATCCGCCGCAAACCCACCAACCACTCACCGCAAAACCCGGCGAACGCACACCAAAACCCGCAAACATATCTGGATTAACCCCGCCGAACACGCCGGAGAAACCCGAGCAGTCGCCGATCACAGCGCAGCAGAGCAGCCGCCGGAAAAACCTGACACGCAGACGAATGGAGTGAAAAAAAAACGTAGGCTTGAATGTTTGAAAAGTGAAACGCTGTTTGCAAAGAAACTACTGAACGAAAATATGTGAAATTTACATATGAGATCCAATGAATGATAATAAAAAGGGCTGTTATAGAAAATAGAAAAAACGAAAAAAAATTCAAGAAAAAATACCGAAAAATGTCTGAAAGATCCTAAAAAATTTATAAATAAAGAGACTTTTTACTGCAGAATATTATAATCAACGGTTTATTCGATATTGGATTAAAACGAAAATATTTTTAACATTGAAGCCTATAGGATTCGCCTGAATAAATCTGCCGCATGAAGCCACCGAACAGCAGGGAAATTCAGCAACTTTTCACTGCTGGTTTTTGTTCTCTGAATAGACGAAGCATTGCTTCACTATGGGGAATTCACTGCCCTCGAACAGGCAACGAACAGGCACCGGATGTACAGGCAATTTGCCAACATTTGGCGAACTGCCTGCTCTCTGAATAGCTGAATGGCCAGGAAAGGTAACCATACGCTGAATTTCACTGTTCGGTTACCTTTCGCCAGCAATTTGGATCTCTTTGAATAACCCTGTCTATTTTTTTTTTTTTACGCATATTCAGGATTTTTCCAGCAAAATTTTTTTCGTTTTTTTCAAATAGCGTTTTTTGTTCTGTAACAGACCTTTTTATTATTATTCATAAGACCTTATATGTTAATTACAGACATTTTCGTTCAGTATTTTTTTTGCATACAGAGTTTCAAATTTGAAACTTTTAAACGTTTTTTTTTCTTTTTACCCCGTTCAGCTTTTTCCAGCGACTGGTCGCCGCTGTGTTCGGCAGATCATTGGCTTTTTTTTGGACGCATTTGGCGAGTTTGCGGCGGATCGTTGGGAAAGTTCTGCAGTGTTTTGGATCAATTCAATGGTTCGGATTGTATCAGCGGCTTATTGATGGGGTTTCAGTGATTTTACGCAGTGGCGTAGCGTGGGTTGTCAGCGCCCGGGGCCAGCCAAGAATTGTGCGCCCCCCCAACCTGTGGACACGTTATCGATATTGCCCCAGCTCACACATGGATATTGCCCCAGCTCACACATGGATATTGCCCCAGCTCATGGATTTGCCCCAGCTCACACATGGATTTGCCCCAGCTCATGGAAATGCCCCAGCTCACACATGGATACTGCCCCAGCTCATGGAAATGCCCCAGCTCACACATGGATTTTCCCCCAGCTCATGGATTTGCCCCAGTTCATGGATTTGCCCCAGCTCATGGATACTGCCCCAGCTCATGGAAATGCCCCAGCTCACACATGGATTTGCCCCCAGTTCATGGATTTGCCCCAGCTCATGGATTTGCCCCAGCACATGGATTTGCCCCAGCACATGGATTTGCCCCAGCTCATGGATTTGCCCCAGCTCATGGATATGCCCCAGCTCATGGATTTGCCCCAGCTCATGGATATGCCCCAGCTCATGGAAATGCCCCAGCACATGGATTTGCCCCAGCTCATGGATATGCCCCAGCTCATGGAAATGCCCCAGCACATGGATTTGCCCCAGCTCTCACCTGGATATTGCCCCAGCTCCGGATCCAGCAGGGGTTGAGGGGGCCCAGATGCCGGGCAGCGGGAGTACCTGCCGGCTGCCCGGTCCTGAACAGCGTGCGAGTCCGTCCTGTTGAAGGGGAGTCGGCTGCGTGCGTGCGCAGGTCATGCGGTCTGGCCAGTCAGGTGGTACAGAGACTCAGTACCACCTGATTAGACGGACCACGTGACCTGCGCCTGCACGCAGCCGCATCCCCTTCAATCAACAGGACGGACTCACTGTTCAGGACCGGGCAGCCGGCAGGCACTCCCGCTGCCCGGCATCTGGGTCCCCTCAAAACGCGGGCCCTTGGGCGGCGCCCGAGGGCCCGGCGGGTCAGTCCGGGCCACAAGTTTTCGGGGCGCAAATTTCTTTTGAAATTATGCGCCCCTAAGAAAACTGCGCCCGGGGCCACGGCCCCCCAAGCCCCCCCCCCACTACGCCACTGATTTTACGGCAGATTTTCAGCAGCTTTTGAGATCCGTTCGCTGCATTTCAGGGACTCTGCGGTCAATTCTGACTTGCTGTATTTTATTTATTTATTTATTTATAAAGGATTTTACCAGGAAGGATACATTGAGATTTCTCTCGTTTTCAAGTACGTCATCGCATGTTCAGAGAATTTGATCCCCGAAGTGCGGGGAACAAGAGAGCACCAAAATGTCAGTGACATTTCGGTGCTCTCTGAATAACCCCTTAAGTAAAAGATACGTTTTATTATATATTTTTTTCTTTGTAAACACGCTGTACTCTTTGATAAATATTCCTAGCTATATACATAAATAATTTGCAAGTTATTTCAACTTTGAACCGCAGAGAGCCCCAGGAAAATGTATGTTCACAGAAAGTGGGATAACCTCATAAAAGCATGATGTTATGGCAGGCTTATGCAATTTATGATCATATTTTTAACCAAATCGAAATAATTTATTCCTCGATTAGTTTTTTTTCAAATCTTTAAAACTGTATTAAAGTTGAGTGCCCTGATTTTGCTATGTTGTGTATATATAACAAACTTGTTTGGATTCTACAGCCTGTTTTCTATTTCTTGCTTGACTGACCTGTGGAAAAGTACTTTACTGGGAAGAGAGCCAAAGCGGACATGCAATGAACCCAATAATTCCGTATTTACCCGCTGCCAGCTATACAAACAAGCCTACTTAAGGTGCAGTTGTTTGCTCCATTGTAACCACAACGCTCCAAGTACCACAAAGAAAAAAAAGTTTACTGTATTAACTTCATGAACTATGCATATGGATAGAATTGTGAAGGCAAACCAGAAGTATAAAAAGAGAAGGATTGTGGGTGCAGATCGAGACAAGTAATATATACACATATATAGTATATACATTGCTGTATACAACAGTGTGCTGTTTACCTTGTTTATACATTATTATCCCAATATGCTAATGTGATAACCTACAACAGGGGCAGCAATAATGCCTCTCTGGATGTTTTGAAATCACACCTTCATGATGCTCAGTCACTCATTAGGTTGGTGGAGACTCATGTGGTTCCAAAACATTTGGAGGGCCACAGTTACTGACCCCCTGCACTACAACATTTTTTTATTTATTTTTTTATTTTACGATTTTTTCCCTGAAACAACAGCAAGCCATATTCAACGCTATCTCTCCCTCTGCTCCCTGCCAGAAAGGTAGACTTCAATCAACATATGTTTTGCCTTATTGTTACTGCTGTTAGTGTGTGTATACAGTCAGGTCCAGAAATATTGGGACATCGACACAATTCTAACATCTTTGGCTCTAAACACCACCACAATGGAGTTGGAATGAAACAAACACAATGTGCTTTAACTGCAGACTGTCAGCTTTAATTTGAGGGTATGTACATCCAACTCAGGTGAATGGTGTAGGACTTACAGCAGTTTGCAGATGTGCCTCCCACTTGTTAAGGGACCAAAAGTAATAGGACAATTGGCTTCTCAGCTGTTCCATGGCCAGGTGTGTGATATTCCTTCATTACTCCAATTACAATGTGCAGATAAAAGGCCCAGAGTTAATTTCAAGTGTGCTATTTGCATTTGGAATCTGTTGCTGTCAACTCTCAAGATGAGATCCAAAGAGCTGTCACTATCAGTGAAGCAAGCCATCATTAGGCTGAAGAAACAAAACAAACCCATCAGAGAGATAGCAAGAACATTAGGCGTGGCCAAAACAACTGTTTGGAACATTCTCATAAAGAAGGAACACACCGGTGAGCTCAGCAGCACCAAAAGACCCGGGAGACCACGGAAAACAACTGTGGTGGATGACCGAAGAATTCTTTCCCTGGTGAAGAAAACACCCTTCACAACAGTTGGCCAGATCAAGAACGCTCTCCAGGAGGTAGGTGTATGTGTGTCAAAGTCAACAATCAAGAGAAGACTTTACCAGAGTGAATACAGAGGGTTCCCCACAAAATGTAATCCATTGGTGAGCCTCAAAAACAGGAAGGCCAGATTAGAGTTTGCCAAACAACACCTAACAAAGCCTTCACAGTTCTGGAACAAGATCCTATGGACAGATGAGACCAAGATCAACTTGTACCAGAGTGATGGGAAGAGAAGAGTATGGAGAAGGAAAGGAACTGCTCATGATCCTAAGCATACCACCTCATCAGTGAAGCATGGTGGTGGTAGTGTCATGGCGTGGGCATGTATGGCTGCCAATGGAACTGGTTCTCTTGTATTTATTGATGATGTGACTGCTGACAAAAGCAGCAGGATGAATTCTGAAGTGTTTCGGGCAATATTATCTGCTCACATTCAGCCAAATGCTGCAGAACTCATTGGACAGCGTTTCACAGTGCAGATGGACAATGACCCAAAGCATACTGCAAAAGCATCCAAAGAGTTTTTGAAGGGACAGAAGTGAAATGTTATGCAATGGCCAAGTCAATCACCTGACCTGAATCCCATTGAGCATATATTTCACTTGCTGAAGACAAAACTGAAGGGAAAATGCCCCAAGAACAAGCAGGAACTGAAGACAGTTGCAGTAGAGGCCTGGCAGAGCATCACTATATATATATATATATATATATATATTCCCTCCTTTTTTAATAGTTTAATTCTGTGCTGATTCTCAGTCTGCTCTGCTCCTCCCTGTTGTAAATACTTTGCATAAACAAATGGTTACCCCCTCTAACCTCTTTATTTGGTTTTATCCACAGCCACACTTCATCACCATCTTTCCCTCTGCTGTCCCACCTGCCCGCCCCATCCACCCTCCCACCCAGCCCCTAGTCTAATTATAAAGCCTCCTTTTCTCAACTGCTCTTGGTCTATCACTATGCAGTATCTGCTATATTTTCTCTGGTAATTATCTCCACACTCCCCCTTTTCCTTTTTGTTTCACTTGCCTTAGTCCCTTAGATTGTAAGCTCACGGAATGTCTGGCTGAGAACTTGTATAAAGTGCTGTATTTGCAGGACAATTATCCTATGGGCAGGGCCGTCTGTTCCTTATGTTTTATTTTTTATAATATCACCTCTCTGTGCTTCCCCATTGTAAAGCGCTAAGGAATCTGTTGGCGCTGTATAAGTACTTGAAACTGTAGCTATCATTATCATCATTTATATAGCGCCCGCTGTGTCTGCAGAACTTTGCAACAGAGGCATTATAGGAATACTCTATTAAAAATAGAGTTCTCTTTTTTTTCCCTTAAATAATTAGGCAGAGGCTGCTGGTAGCCTCTGTCCAATTATTTTGTTTTTTCCCCATTTTCCAGTGCTTTTAACCATCTTTTTCTTCCTCGCAGCACACATCTCCTCCTCTCCAGCCCGTAGACTTCAAAACCCTGAAGTCTCTGAGCTTTTCTAGGCAATTTGCACCCCTTAGGCAAATTGCATAGCCTAAGGGGCGTAAATTTCGCAGTGCTAATGGGCCAAAGCTCTTGGCGTACGCAAGTCCCGTAGCGCTAGCGCACAACAAGTACCGGCTGGGTGGACTAGAGGTAACATCACTGCTCTGCATGGAGAGAGCCTGTGGAAACATGGGTTCGATCCCGACGAGCACCTCTCCAGTAAGTGTCCTTGGGCGGGACACCTAACGGTACATACTCGCCACCCAGAACATACTTGAAAACGAGAGAAATCTCAATGTATCCTTCCTGGTAAAATCCTTTCTCAAAAGAAAACAAAAAAAAAAATGATGGATCAGGCCTGCGCAGATCTGATCCATTGGTGTTCTCCCTGACAACCGCCAGCTTTGCGGGTGGTCTCTCAGAGAGGAGACATCAGCACACCTAATCGTACTGATGTCTTGAGTGACCAAACTAGTGACAGACAGCCAGGAAGTTCAAACCTCCCAGCTGCCTGGTCATGCAGGGGTAGTTGATACAGTACAGTGTGCAACGCATACATGCTGTAATAATACAAATAATATATAGTATTACACATAGATTTATCTTTCGCCTAAAGTTCTTTTTCATGGTAAAGGAGAAAATACAAAAAAGTCCTGAATTTTATACACTGAAGTTCTTGAGCTTATTCTTGGCCATTGCAGCACGAGAATGCATAAGCAGTGAAGTTCTTGAGTTGAGTAATTACCACGATATGCTCAATGGGCAGCTTTACTTCTGTATTCCAAATCAGACCTTTGTATAATATATAGATTAGATTTATAATTTCCAACTGGGAAGTGTAAAGCAGAGTAGTACAAAATCATGGCCTAGTAAGCAGAGTTTATATCAGATACTAAACCTCAGTGTAGTTCATTGAATTAAATGTAAATTGTGACAGCAAATCCAAGATGTAAATCAGCCCCAGTGCGGTAGTATATGTGATTCCTTCAAAAATAACATTGCATATGTTTATATTTTTTATCCTGACATTTATGGGGGTTAGTCAAAGAGCACTGGTGCTTTTCAAAGTTACAAACACTGCCAAAAATCACCAACAGTATTCCAACAGTGACAAATGTCGGCATTTCACAAAAGGGGAATCCAAACTACCGCCTTTCAGGGCAGGACTGGGAATAAAAAGCAGCCCTGGAAAAATAATTTAGACCAGCCCTATATTGTGATAAGAGCAAACGAAAAGGGTACATATCACAGAGCTGCATAGCAATAAAACTCACAGTAATGTGCGGTGTGTATGAGCATATCACAGAGCTCCACAGCAATAAAACTCACAGTAATGTGCAGTGTGTATGAGTGTATCACAGAGCCCCACAGTAATAAAACTCACAGTAATGTGCAGTGTGTATGAATGTATCACAGAGCCCCACAGCAATAAAACTCACAGTACTGTGCGTGTGTATGAGCGTATCACTGCATAGGAATAAAACTCGTAGTAATGTGCAGTGTGAATGAGCGCATCACAGAGCTGTACAGCAATAAAACTCACACTCATACACACATATATTACTTTGAGTTTTATTGCTGTGGAGCTCTGTGATACAATCACACACCACACATTACTGAGATGTATTGCTGTGGGTCTCTGTGATACGCTTATACATACGCATATAACTGTATCACAGAACTGCACAGCAATAAAAGTCACAGTAATGTGTGGCGTGTATGAGCATATCACAGAGCTGCACAGCCTTTTTTACACCACCCAGGCCCCTCTTATTCTTTATACACATTCCCAGCAGGCCCCTCACATTCTTCCCCCGGCCCCCCACCCTTCCCATTCTTTATTAGCCTCCAGCAGGTTCCTCTCCTCACTCTGAAGATACAGGTCCTGGGGGGGGGTTAGAAGAAAGTGAGGGGCCTGCTGAGAGGGTAATAAAGAATGGGATGGGTGGGGGGGAGAGGAATGTGGGGTGCCTGCTGGGGGGTGAGAAAAATGTGATTTTCCCCTACTTCCCCTACTCATCTCAATCTATACTGCCTCTCTGGGCAACCTCAGCCCTTCCTTTGGTCTCCAATATCATCTCTATGCTGATGACACCCACATCTACATGTCCTCTCCCAATTTCTCTCCACCTGTGTTGGACCGTGTTACTGCCTGCCTATCGGCTGTCTCCGACTGGATGACTTCCTTTTTCTTAAAGGTTAGACCTCTCTAAAACTGAACTACTCATCTTCCCTCCCTCTAATACCAACATTCCTGTGCCTATTTACCTTCAGGTGAATGGTGCCACTATTACTTCTACCCCATAGACTCTGATCTCTCCTTCACTCCTCACATTCAGTCACTAACCAAATCCTGCTACTTCCACCTAAAAAACTTTGCAGTTGTCCACCCCTTTCTTAATCAGAACTCTGATAAAATACTCATCCAAGCTCATATTATTTCCTGCCTTGACTATTGTAACCTTTTTCTCTCTGGCCTTAAGAGATCCCAGATTCTCGCTCTGCAGTCTGTTATGAATGCCTGTGCCAGGGTCATTCACCTCGCCTCCCGCACCTCCTTTCGCACCTCGCCCCTTTGTCAATCTCCACTGGCTTCCTGTTTCCTTTAGAATCCAATTCAAAATAATGGTCCTCCCGTACAAAGCTCTCCATTACTGCGCCCCTGTCTACATCTTCTCCCTTATTAACAGGTACATCCCGTCCAGACCACTTCGTTCTGCAAATGATCTGATCTTATTGTCTCCTCGTACCTCCTCGCAATTGGGATGAAATTATACCAATTCATATTTCGGAATCACTTCCAAAATAACAAATCAGTTTTGTCTGAAATGGTATGAAAACAAAACTAAATATAACAATTTGATATTGTTTTCACGAATCAATTCATTATACCGTTTCACTTGTTTCACAGATTCAGCACCGCGTCCCTGTGCATTGGCCGTGGTGCTGAATCTGTTGTATTCAACACCACAGGCCATGGACAGTTCCATGGTGCCATTCGGTGCCAGTGAAATTCCCCATAGACAAGTAATAGTTCATCTATTCAGAAACCGCCAAACAGCACCAAAATGTCAGTGAAATGCCCTGATTTTCGGTAGTTTGTTCGGCAGGTTTAAACAGGTGAATCCCATAAGTTTCAATGTAAAAAAAATCCCCACTTTTATTGAATATTTATTCAACAGTTTTTCCTTTTCATTAGCAGCAAATAGCCTTTTTAGTTATTAATTTTGTATTTTTTTTGAGATTTTTTTTTTTTAGGTGAAATGTTTGGATTCCCAATTATTTTAAAATGACAAGGCTTTTTTTCTTTGCCGAACACAGTGTTTTTTTTCTTTCCTTCAGTCTGGCTGCATTCGGCGAGTGCTGTCCTTGGTGCTGAAACATATTTCAGCACCAAGGACGGGGGGACATTTTGCTCTGGAGCCCGTGGAGCTGCTGTCCTTGGTGCTGAAACATATTTCAGCACCAAGGATGGGGGATTACGTATATTTTTTTTTATTACCCTAATGTAAGTATTTAATTCATTTGTTTCACATTCTGAAATAATGAATCAAAACAAAGTAACAAATAAAAACGAAATAACGAATTGATACGAAATACGAATTACTAATCTCCCGAAACAATGAATTGATCCGAAATATGATTCACGGTAATATGCACCGAAACAAACTTAAAAATGTAATGAATCGGTCCGAAACTAAACAATTTTTTTTCGTTGTTCACATTATTTTCTTACGCTATCTTCCCACTCAGCCCACATGCACCCCGCTACTTCATGTTCTCCATTTATCCTAACCAAGTGTGCCACCATTCACCTCTTAGACTGTAAATTCGCGAGCAGGGTCCTCTCTCCTACTGCTCTATGTGCTTAACTTGTATGTATATTTGTTATTCTGTCTCTCCCATTGTACAGCACTACGGAACTTGTTAGCGCTTTATAAAAACTTGTAACTGTAAATATTACCTACAATCTTTATTTGGACCTCATAGCATTTTCCTGTCAATTAGCTGGAGGGATAGCTGCTGCAAGATTAAAAAATTACAACTTACTACATTGTATTTGCATTCACAGGTTTTCTGTGCTGATGCTTGTTTCCACTAGATGCATAGGTACTGTATATAATAGCTGATTTATTTTATCCCGCATTGCTTGCATCATCATTACATGTCACGTACGTTCTCAGCCAAGCCTCTTTCTGTGTCATGACAAACTCTGGGCCTGAGCCCACACAGATTTGGTTGCTTTTCAAGACGTGTAAGGCAGTGGAGCATAGGCGACTCTACAGGGGGGCAAGGGGGGGCAATTGCCCCCCCTAGGTTGTTCCTTGCCCCCCCATGTGCCCCCCACCAAAATCATCATCCAGCTTCCCACACTTCTTCGGACCAACGTATCTCCGTAGCTATGCATCGTATATGGATGAACTAGGTGTCCATTTGAAAGGGCAGATTCTGGCCTTTCAATGATACCCCACATGACCATATTCAGTGTGATGTAAAAGTCATAAAACATCAAATAAAAACATGCACTTAAACGTAAACATTTTCACAGGGTTGAAATGGCTCAGCAGTGAAATGGTTAATGTTCAGACTATACATTACATTGTGTATTACGTTAGTTTATGCCTTGGTTTAGTTGTATATTAAGGGTTAATGGGCAGGCTTCATCCCTCACAGTATACATTTGTTTTTTCCTTGATTAATGGCATTTTAGGGTTAATGGGTAGCTACATGCCTCAGTGTATTCATTTCATGTTTTCCCTTGATTAATGGCATTTTAGGGGTTAAGGGGTAGCTAAATGCCACATTGTTTATTATTTTTATTGCATTTCTCTGGGTTTAAGGCATTTTAGGGGTTATTATGGAAGTTAGAATCTAAAGGGTCTAATGATCTGTAGATCCTCTGCTTTCGTCACATTTCGGGGAATTTATTTTGCAGAAAATAAGGTGAATTCCCTATTTAGTGAATGGTCACTGTAATTTGCTAAAAGTGGAGTCGCTGAAGCAGCTATCAGACATTCAGCGAAAACTGCCGAATTGCAGCAAATAAAATATTGAATTTAAGTATTAGGTTAGTACAACAAAAAGGCATCATTGCATCACATTACTCATTGCATCACATTACTCTGGGGTTTTGTAATCTTATTTATATATATACTTATTTAGGGCACTATTACCTGGTGTGAGCTAACCCTTGCGTCGGCATGGTTTTGCGTTAGCGCCAGGTTAATTCAGTCTAGCGCCTGACCAACAGATCGTTTGCCTCCCGCTACAAATGGGAAAAATCACTTAGCGCGTTGCTATTAGCGATTTGTACCGCGAGCTTACTGTACTTTCCGCGTCCTATACTTAACACGGGGAGTGCAAGAGATCTTTACAGATCACTTGGTGCCAGCACTAAATTTTTTGAGGTGCACTAATTGCAACATTTTACCTACTGCTCAGCCCTGGTGCTAACTCCAAAAAACCAGAAAAAACAGGTCCTCGTCCAAAACTAACAGGCAATTGAAAGGAATGCAACACAGGTGTTCTCTTGGCCCCATACACCATAGTAATGGATATGGTCAGCAATGTCGCTGCTGTTGCAGTCGGCTCTATTATAAATGTATCCTTTATCCACATATATCCTAATTCTAATATATTGCCTAATTTTAAACATTTTATGCTGGGGGCTATTCATAGTATGTAAGCAGTTGATTATTAGGGTGACTGTGTGGACCATGTTTAAAGGAACACATGGATAAGTCTTGCCCTGAAACATGTATTGTTTATATGCTGTAGCAGGGAAATTTTTGTCGCTCACCTGGCCTTCCTTTTGGATCTATTAAATGCAGTGTAATGATTCTACATGCTGTTGGGAGGCATTTATCATGCAATGCCCATCAGCCTTAATATATGTGTGCATCAAAACATGGATGATACGACCACCTTGGAGGATTTTAATAATGCAGGGGTGAGAGGTTATTCACTGGACTAGTTGTAAAGCCTGCCCAGAGGGCAGTCTATTGTGGATATACTGCCCCTGCTCATGTATACTGCCCCAGCTCGTGGATACTGCCCCAGCTCGTGGATATTGCCCCAGCACGTGGATATACTGCCCCAGCACGTGGATATTGCCCCAGCACGTGGATACTGCCACAGCACGTGGATACTGCCCCAGAACGTGGATACTGCCCAGCACGTGGATACTGCCCCAGCACGTGGATATTGCCCCAGCACGTGGATATTGCCCCCAGCGTGGATATTGCCGCAGCACGTGGATACTGCCCCAGCTCGTGGATACTGCCCTAGCACGTGGATATTGCCCCAGCACGTGGATATTGCCCCCAGCTGTGGATACTGCCCCAGCTCGTGGATACTGCCCTAGCACGTGGATGGATACTGCCCCAGCACGTGGATGGATACTGCCCCAGCACGTGGATATTGCCCCAGCTCGTGGATACTGCCCCAGCTCCTGGATATTGACCCAGCACGTGGATATTGCCCCAGCACGTGGATACTGCCCCAGCACGTGGATACTGCCCAGCACGTGGATATTGCCCCAGCTCGTGGATACTGCCCCAGCACGTGGATACTGCCCCAGCATGTGGATACTGCCCCAGCACGTGGATATTGCCCCAGCACGTGGATACTGCCCAGCACGTGGATACTGCCCCAGCACGTGGATACTGCCCCAGCACGTGGATACTGCCCCAGCACGTGGATGGATACTGCCCCAGCACGTGGATACTGCCCCAGCACGTGGATACTGCCCCAGCACGTGGATACTGCCAGCACGTGGATGGATACTGCCAGCACGTGGATACTGCCCCAGCTCGTGGATACTGCCCCCCCCCCGCTCGTGGATATGGCCCCCGCTCGTGGATATGGCCCCCGCTCGTGGATATGGCCCCCCCCCGCTCGTGGATATACTCACCTACATCGGCCCTCCAGCGATGGCGGTCCCGCGTCCGCGCTTCCAGCGTCCTCTCTCGCTCCGTTGGTCGCCGGGATGACGTCACGAAAGCCTTTGACCCCCGGGGTCAAAGGCTTTCGTGACGTCATTCCGGCGAACAACGGAGCGAGAGAGGACGCTGGAAGCGGGACCGCCATCGCTGGAGGAGCTAAGGGCCGATGTAGGTGAGTATGTGTAGGCAACATCCCCCTACATTGGCCCGGAGCCTCAGCGGTGGCTGTCGTAGGCTGCTCGGCCGGCCTCCAGGCTTAGGCGAGCCCCCGGCTCGGCTGGGCCTGTAGGCCCAAGCCAAGCCGGGGGCTCGCCTGAGCCTGGAGGCCGGCCGAGCAGCCTGCGACAGCCGGAGGACAGTCACCGCTGGAGCTCAGGGCTAATGTAGGTGAGTATGTGCTCTCCACACCCACCCTGCTTACTCGGCCGGTATCCAAGCTTAGGCGAGCCCCCGGCTTGGGCCTAGAGGCCAGCAGAGCCTGGGACTCGCCTGAGCATGGAGGCCGGTCGAGTTGCATGCTCGGCCGTCCTCCAGGCTCAGGTGAGTCCCTGGCTCGGCTGGGCCTCTAGGCCCAAGCCAAGCCGGGGGCTCGCCTGAGCCTGGATGCCGACCAAGCTTAGGCGAGCCCCCGGCTTGGCGTGGGCCTAGAGGCCCAGCCGAGCGGGGACTCGCCTGAGCCTGGAGGACGCCCGAGCATGCAACTCGACCGGCCTCCATGCTCAGGCGAGTCCCCGGCTCGGCAGGGCCTCTAGGCCCAAGCCAAGCCGGGGGCTCGCCTAAGCTTGGATACCGGCCGAGCAAGCAGGGTGTGTGTGTGTGTGTAGAGCACATACTCACCTACATTGGCCTCGAGTCCTCCACCGGTTCCACACATACTCACCGACATCGGCCCTTAGCTCCTCCAGCGATGGCGGTCCCGCTTGCAGCATCCTCTCTCTCTCCGTTGCTCGCCAGGATGACGTCACGAAAGCCTTTGACCCCCCGGGGTCAAAGGCTTTCGTGACGTCATTCCGGCGAGCAACGGAGAGAGGATGCTGCAAGCGGGACCGCCATCGCTGGAGGAGCTAAGGGCCGATGTCGGTGAGTATGTGTTAGGCAACATCGGCCCTGAGCTCCAGCGGTGACCTCCTCCGGCCGAGCAGGCTGCTCGGCCGGCCTCTACGCTTAGGCGAGTCTCCGGCTCGGCTGGGCCTGTAGGCCCAAGCCAAGCCGGGGGCTCGCCTAAGCCTAGAGGGCCGCCGAGCAGCCAGCGGCAGCCGGAGGAGGTCTCCGCTGGAGCTCAGGGCCGATTTTGGGGTGTGTTTGTTTGGGAACTTCGGCCCCGATCCTCCAGCGGTGACCTTCTCCGGCTGGCTGCTCGGCGGGCCTCTAGGCTTAGGCGAGTCCCCGGCTCGGCTGGGCCTGTAGGCCCAAACCGAGCCGGGGGCTCGCCTGAGCCTGGAGGCCCGCCGGCAGCCGGAGGACGGTCACCGCTAGAGGATCGGGGCATCTGGCCGTGTAAACACACGGGTAGCTGCGCGCGGCTCGTGCCGTTTTTTTTTTTTTTTTTCACGCGGCCGGCACGCGCAGCTACCTGTGTGTTCTAACGGCCGCTTTCAAATGTCCGTCGCGCATGCGCAGACGGCTTTTGGCGACGGACAGTTTTTAGCTTATCCTTTTATAGTATAGATGTGTTCATATTCAAGCTTGTGAGGGCGGGGGATAGGTATGACCCGGCACTCTGCACTGGAAAAAAAACAGTTCTATCCTGTACACAACCGCATTAGCGCTGGGTCTCAACTTGGGTCTTAGAGTTTCCCTAGCGTGCGCCAAACGACCTTGTTCATGGACTACTGCAGTCAAGGTGATCTGTTAGTAGGTCGTCAGGCACTAACAGGGTTATTCAGAAAGCGGTGAAAAGCAGGAGAATGACTGGAGAATGGAAAATTCTAGGTCAAAATAGCCGATTCTTTGACCAAGAATTTTCCATTCTCCATTCATTCTCCTTCTTTTCACCTCTCTCTGAATAACCCTGTAAGTTTTAGCGACTCGCACAAAATTTTTCCTTTAGTGATGGTGTTTTAGTTCACACCAGGTGATAGGGCCCTTACTTTTATTCAGTGGTATGATTTAGTGGTGAAAATTATTAGTGCCCCCCCAGTTTTGCCTGCGGTATCTTCTGTGCCCCCCCTAAATATTGTTCCTAGAGTCGCCACTGCAGTGGAGGCTCGTCCATTGACTCGGCAGGGGCAGAGCCCCACCAGTTTTTTGGCACAAAAAATAAATAAAATTAATAATTTGTACAGAGTCAAGATTATATTTTTTCTTTTTTTTTCGTTTGGGAGTGAGGGGTTATAGGTAAGGACAACAAGCTGTGGAGATTTTTTTTTTTTTTTTTTAAAAATTAATATTGATAGAAGGGCACAGGAACAAATAGACTAGGGTCAGAGGAAGCTGATCGGCGTGGCCTGTGGTAGTCGATGCGCCGGGACCTGTGGCTGCTGATGGCCGGAGGCTGCTGCTGCTGATTGGACGGGGGTATCCGTTGGGGCCTGGCGGAGATCATCGGCTGGGACCTTGAGTAGGTCAGCCGTGCCGCTTAGCAAGAAAGTGGTGCCTGACAGGGTAGTAATTGGTCATCTATGTCACTTGGGATTTCCTTCTGCTCAATTTCATTCTTTTTGAGCTTTAAATGGCGTGCACTCCCATTGTAAAATTTTAATCAATTATTATAATGCAAATGTTACTGTACCTTGCCACTACCTCATGTGACATAATATAACACATAAGTAAAGTACTATTGCAGGAAACTATTGAAACATAAATAAATGACTCTTTAACACGGAGGATGCCAGTTTATAAAGGTCTCTTGGGGAGGTAATGTTGGAAAAGAGATTCTTTTGGATTGGAAAAGGTTACAATGGATGGAAGGTTACAAATCATTTTTCCCCAGTGACAATTTATTTTCAACTTGTGCTGAGTTTCCTAATCTCTGCGATGTAATGTCGATCCCAAGCAACACAGAGGGACTTCTACAGATAGGTCAAGGGCAAAGAAATGAAATGTTACTTTTTCAGCCATGTGCCGATAGGCTGGAAAA
Source organism: Leptobrachium leishanense (assembly GCA_009667805.1). Classification (NCBI taxonomy): domain Eukaryota; kingdom Metazoa; phylum Chordata; class Amphibia; order Anura; family Megophryidae; genus Leptobrachium; species Leptobrachium leishanense. Next base: position 139,969,788 of record CM019064.1, on the reverse strand, counting down.
GTAACTTTTACCAATGTTGTACAGTCTAGTAGTACGTCGGAATCTTGCTCCTACATTGACAGTAGATGGAAAAAAGGAAGGATCTAGAAAATAGAAAAATTAAGAGAGACTTCACTCTCCTGATTCCTGATCATCTGAAACATCTAATATAAGAAAAATATGTATAGAAAAAAAATAGTCAGATGCTGTAAGCAGTATCTGCCCAGATATTTAAGAGGAAAAAGTGGGGTATTTTTTAATAGCATATCCCTTTAAGACATTTATGAGCATCCCCACTATTTTACATGTGAAGTGTTAACTTGAAACAACTCTGTCAGTTAGACCCTTTATGAGAAATATTGTGTGCTGGAATTTCACTGACATCCCAAAGCAAACACAAAATATCTATGAGAGGGACTATTTGTTTCTCATGTAAGCTTCAGATTGTGGCAAAAAAAATGTTTGAGAAAGGTCTTCTGTGCAGGAGCAAAATGTTGCAGCTCTATAATAAAGCTCCTTTTTACACGAAGCCTTGAGTGACCGTTCCTTCTGTTCTTTCCAGATTTTGGTAAATTGAGGCAATGGGTGGATCCAAAACAAACGTCTTATTTACACTGGATTTCCTAACTGTGGCTCCATTTACAACCAAGTTAAACCTGAGTCGTTAAGGTTTAGTGGCTACCTATTATTGTCTGTGTGATGAGCCGCTAAAGCAAAATCATGTGAAACTAATACGCAACCTTGCTCTAGATGCCTCAGCATTAGCGCTTAAACATGGAAAGCATGAATGTACAGTAGGCAGCTGCAACAACTAAGCCACGAGAGAAATATTCAGGGTTATTCAAAGAGAATTGAAAAGTCACTGCACGTTCGGTGACTTCTCGTTCTCTTCAATTCGGTGCGATTTGGCGATCCCATTTCGGTGACCCTGCGGTGTATTCAGCAAGCAGCACAGGGCCGTTGTAGTGCAAGGAAAAGCCACCGCAAACCCGCCGAACACTCACTGCAAAACCCGGTGAACGCACACCGAAACCCGCAAAAACATCTGGATTAACCCCGCCGAACATGCCGGAGAAACCCGAGCAGCCGCCGATCACAGCGCAGAGCAGCCGCAGTAAAAAAAAAACACACCGCAGACGAATGGAGTGAAAAAACAAATAGTTTGCTTGAATTTTTGAAAAGTGAAACGCTGTTTGCAAAGAAACTACAGAACGAAAATGTCTGAAATTTACAAATAAGATCCAATGAATGATAATAAAAAGGGCTGTTACAAAAAATATAGAATAAACGATTTAAAAAAAAAAACTGATTTTTTTCGCAAAAAATACCTGAAAGATCCTAAAAGAATCTATAAATAAAGAGACTTTTTACTGCAGAATATTATAATCAACGGTTTATTAGATATTGTATTAAAACGGGAATATGTTTAACATTGAAGCCTATGGGATTCGCCTGAATAAATCTGCCGCATGAAACCACCGAATAGCAGGGCAATTCGGCAACTTTTCACTGCTGGTTTTTGTTCTCTGAATAGACGAAGCATTGCTTCACTATGGGGGTTTCACTGCCCTTGAACAGGCACGGAACAGGCACCTTATGTGCAGGCAATTCGCCAAGATTTGGCGAACTGCCTGCTCTCTGAATAGCCGAATGGCCAGGAAAGGTAACCGTATGCTGAATTTCACAGTTCGGTTACCTTTAGGCCACAATTCAGATCTCTTTGAATAACCCTGATTGTGTCTTGGCTGGAACAAAACAGATATCGACAGCTTTAATGAGTGGGGTCGATATATTTATCACTTATTCGTTAATGTTAAGCGATTCGCTAGAATAGGGTCCTGTATTCTCAAAATAGCTGATGACTACCTGCAACCTTTGAGCCAAAAAAGCAGTCTCAAATGGCTTTCTATACCAGTGGTTCCCAACCCTGGTCCTCAGGTACCCCTAACGGACCAGATTTTACGGATTACCTTGGGGAAATGCAGACTGAATTCTCCAATCACTGAGCAGCAAATCATATCATCTGTGCTGTGCTTCAGATATCTGAAAAAAATTAAAAATATATGTATATACCTCCACTTTTTTAATTAACACTGGTCTTCCCACCAGGTGATGCTGGCCACAGAGAACACAAAGTCCTCAAACCCACTGTAGGGCCTATACAGAGTTTTATTGGTACATGTTAGATTATGGTAATGCTGATACATACAATTTCCATAAGGTGAATGCAGACGTGAGGGTCACAGAGTTTGTTCATTCTCTCTCTGCTGACGTAATGTCTAGGCGGGCACTCTATACTGACATTGAGATAAGACAGCATGTCCCATAGCTATGCTGTACAAAGAAATGTCAACCGGTTCACTATCTGTGAAGATTATTCAGACATCTCCATGTGGTTTAGGAAACACAAAGCGGAAAAAAGTTTGAATTACACCAAGTAGTGTTTTACTAATATTAAGATCTATGGACTACAACTCCCACTATGCTTAACTGAATTCCTACACAATGATTCAGTAATTTGGGACACCATAAGTAGATCATGACACATCATTAAAAAAAAATGAGAGGAAATTTAGAAGTTTGTAATACATTAGTGAGGAATCTCCTTTAAACTTCTAAGGATCTCTTTTTTATTAAAAAATTTCCCCCTGTTTTATTAAAAATAATATAAGAGTTTCTACTTAACTTTAAGGAGAATAGAAAATAATTCTCCTGTTTCATGATCAGGTTTTCTCCCTCTATTGCAGCTACCGTGACCCTCCTGAGGCGCGTTCAATACCTCAGCCGCTGTAAGTGCTAAGTTAGCAACTTGCCATTGAACGCCGTTCTGACGCTCAGCGCTCAGCACTGCTAACTTAGCACTTGCAGCGACTCGATGAGATGCTGTGAGTAGCTGAGTGTGACGTAGTAAAGATGGCTGCCGCCATGAAGCAAGTAAGAATTCCGTACGGCAATGTAAATTTTGAGGTTTTTGTTCACCAAAGCACAAAATATTTCTTTATTATTGACCCCGGCACATAGACATATATTACAGCTCAATTATATATTATTTCAGAAGTAAACATTACGTTTATTCAATAAAAACTATCATTTGTGGTGTGTGCATACAAAACAGATTGTGCCGACTGCTTTTCTTTATCATATATACCTTGAGTCAAACGAAAAACAATCTGAATCTTTCATTAAGAAATCGACGGCCATTTTGCTTCTAAATTCGCATCCACAGCGTTCAATGACACTGCTGCAGCAAACTGAATTGCTGCGCTGCAGCAATTCAGCAGCTGCTGAGGTATTGAACGGGGCTCAGATGTTTTAGAATCACATCTTCCATTTTGCACAGCCACTCATTACACTGGCAAAGACTCATGGGAACTTTAGTCCCACAACATCTGGAGGGCCAATGTTGCTCACCCCTGCTCTAAAGCGTATGTGGTTTATATTTTAGAAACATGTCCTTGTTGGGACTGTTATAAGCAGTAAGGTCCTGAACGAGCACTGAAATTAGGAATGGGGTTAGGAGATATGGAATCCAGGATTAGGATTGCATTATGGGTTACGGGGTAAATCCTACCCTACCCTATGTATAATGCCATACCTAAATGTAATATTAACGTTATCTGAGGTGCGTTCAGTTCCTCAGCCACTGCAAGTGCTAAGTTAGCAACTTGGCACTGAAAGCTGTGCTGCATTTCCAGTGTCTAGCGTGGGTTGTCAGCGCCCGGGCCAGCCAAGAATTGTGCGCCCCCCCCAACCTGTGGACACGTTATCGATATTGCCCCAGCTCTCACATGAATATTGCCCCAGCTCACACATGGATTTGCCCCAGCTCATGGATTTGCCCCAGCTCATGGATACTGCCCCAGCACATGGATTTGCCCCAGCTCATGGATTTGCCCCAGCTCATGGATTTGCCCCAGCTCACACATGGATTTGCCCCAGCTAATGGAAATGCCCCAGCTCATGGAAATGCCCCAGCTCACACATGGATTTGCCCCAGCTCATGGATTTGCCCCAGCTCATGGATACTGCCCCAGCACATGGATTTGCCCCAGCTCATGGATTTGCCCCAGCTCACACATGGATTTGCCCCAGCTCATGGAAATGCCCCAGCTCACACATGGATTTGCCCCAGCTCATGGAAATGCCCCAGCTCACACATGGATTTGCCCCAGCTCATGGAAATGCCCCAGCTCACACATGGATTTGCCCCAGCTCATGGAAATGCTCCAGCTCACACATGGATTTGCCCCAGCACATGGATTTTCCCAAGCACATGGATTTGTCCCAGCTCATGGATTTGCCCCAGCACATGGATTTGGACCAGCTCATGGATTTGCCCCAGCTCATGGAAATGCCCCAGCTCACACATGGATTTGCCCCAGCACATGGATTTGTCCCAGCTCATGGATTTGCCCCAGCTCATGGATATGCCCCAGCTCTCACCTGGATATTGCCCCAGCTCCGGATCCAGCAGCGGTTGAGGGGACCCAGATGCCGGGCAGCGGGAGTGCCTGCCGGCTGCCCGGTACTGAACAGCGTGCGAGTCCGTCCTGTTGAAGGGGAGGCGGCTGCGTGCGTGCGCAGGTCACCTGGTCCGGCCAGTCAGGTGGTACAGAGACTCAGTACCACCTGATTAGACGGACCACGTGACCTGCGCCTGCACGCAGCCGCCTCCCCTTCAACAGGACGGGCTCACTGTTCAGGACCGGGCAGCCGGCAGGCACTCCTGCTGCCCGGCATCTGCGTCCCCTCAACCCGCGGGCCCTTGGGCAGCGCCCGAGGGCCCGGCGGGTCAGTCCGGGCCACAAGTTTTAGGGGCGCAAATTTCTTTTGAAATTATGCGCCCCTAAGAAAACTGCGCCCGGGGCCGCGGCCCCCCCCCCCCCCACGCTACGCCACTGTGCATTTCAGCGTTCGGCACGGTTAACTTAGCACTTGCAGCTAAGTAGAGAGGTGCTGCAGAGTAGCTGAGTGTGGCATGGGAAAGATGGCCGCCTCCACGGAGTAAATAACCCAATGAGGAAATGTTCAGTTTGAAGTTTTGGTGAACCAAACCACCAAATATTTATTGGAACATGGTAAACATTAACCCTAAAGTGGTAATAAAATGGACGAAAGTGGATATTTATTTATTTATTTGCAAAGTATTTTACCAGGAAGGATACATTGAGATTTCTCTCGTTTTCAAGTATGTCCTGGGATATGACTGAAATAGCACTTTTCATTAAGCAATCCTCCACCCTTTTGCTTCACTATTCACAGCCAAAGCTTTCAGTGAGACTGCTGCAGCAAAATGAACTGCTGCAATGTAGCAATTCAGCAGCTGCTGAGGAACTGAACAGGCCTCTGTTATCAAACTTCTGTCACTCTGTAATTAGAATCCTAACCCTTTTCTTGTTTTGACTTTTCTTTCTGTAGCACATCCCTTAACGTCAGGGTAAACCATCAGGGTTATTCCAAGAGATCCGAATAGTGGCCGAAAGGTAACCGAACACTGAAATTCAGATACACGGCTATTCAGAGAGCAGGCAGTACGCCAAATGTTGGCGAATTGCCTGCACATACGGTGCCTCTTCGAGGCAGCGAAATTCCCATAGAGAAGCAATGCTTCGTGTATTCAGAGAACAAAAACCAGCAGTGAAAAGTTGCTGAATTGCCCTGCTGTTCGGTGGTTACATTCGACAGGTTTATTCAGGCGATTCCCATAGATTTCAATGTTAAAAATATTCCCGTTTTAACTCAATATCTAATAAACCGTTGATTATAATATTCTGCAGTATAAAGTCTCTTTATGTATAGATTTTTTAGGATCTTTTAGGCATTTTTCGGTATTTTTTCTCGTTTTTTTTTAAATCGATTTTTCTTTTTTCTGTAACAGCCTTTTTATTATCATTCATTGGACCTTACATGTAAATTCCAGACATTTTCACTCAATAGTTTCTTTGCAAACAGCGTTTCACTTTTCAAACATTCAAGCGTACTGTCTTTCTTTTTTTCCACTCCATTTGTCTGCGGTGTCGGGTTTTCCCGGCGGCTGCTCTGCGCTGTGATTGGAAGCTGCTCGGATTTCTCCGGCGTGTTCGGCGGGGTTAATCCAGATGTTTTTGCGGGTTTCGGTGAGCGTTCGCCGGGTTTTGTGTTGAGTGTTCGGCGGGTTTGCGGCGGTTTTTCCACGCACTATGACGGCCCTGTGGTGCTTGCTGAATACACCGCAGGGTCACCAAAATGGGATCGCCAAATCGCACCGAATTGAAGAGAACGAAAAGTCACCGAACGTGTGAATAACCCTGTTTGTTTTCATTTTGCTAAATTAAAAAAAAAGCCCACCAAAATAGTCAGCTCCAGGCCCATAGAGATCTTGATCCGGCCCGGATATTGCAGAAACGGCACCTTTCATTAAGCAATCCTCTGCCCTTTTGCTTCAATATTCACAGCCAAAGAGTTCAGTGAGACTGCTGCAGCAAACTGAATTGCTGCAATGTAGCAATTCAGCAGCTGCTGAGGAACTGAACAGACCTCTGTTATCAAACGTCTGTCAATTTCTAGTTAGAATCCTAATCTTTTTCTTGTGTTTTGACTTTTCTTTCTGTAGCACTGTTAGCTCCCCTAACTAGGGTTGCCAGGTCGGCCATCTTTTCCTGGACACATATAACTACTTCATGCAGAGGGGAGCACAGGGAAATGCGTTGCCTTGCAACATGTACAATTCATATGCTGTAGGAAGGAACTAAAGGCAGTGCACCTGGGATTCCTTTTAGATCTCTTACCTGCAGCGTAAAACACATTAATGCGAGGGGTAAAACCCTTTGCGATGAAACGTCGTATTACAATGTCAGCGCAACAAACGTGCATATTCGTCTACCGTGGGTGAACCTGCGCAAACCCTTTGCGAGCGTACTGTACTGCGCCCGTCCTATACTTAACAGTGGGCACAAACGCGAATGAACGCTGGTACGCGGATGGTATTACAATCTATATGCAGGAATTACCGCACAGCCCTTGCGCGCATAATTTTAGAACCTCCTGAAAACTGGTATTAATGGCAAATCTGAACATCCTGGCCGAACCCAAATACACCAGCCCAAAAAAAAAAAATGCAGCAAAGTATAGTTACACATTCTACGCATACCAAACCAATAAAATGGAGAAGTTGTGTGTGCATGTATTATTGCTGCAGCATATATACTCAGATTGACCCGCGCAAAAACGCATTAACGCGAGGGGCAAAACCCTTTACGCTGAACGTCGGATTACAATGTTTGAACAAACAACGCACGTATATGTCTACTGTGGGTGAACCTGCGCAAACGCTTTGCGAGCTTACTGTACGTCGCGCGTCCTATACTTAACATTGTGAGCGCAAATGCGTTTGTGCGATGGTATGCGGATGGTATTATAATCTATGCGCAGTTTGTAACGCACAGCCTTTGCACGCATATTTTTAGCAACTCCTAAAAGCTGGTGTTAATGGCAAATTCTATCAACCTGGCCGAAACCAAATACACCAGCCCAAAAAAACTAACAAAACGCAGCTAAGTATAGTTACACAGTCTACTCATACCAAACCAATCAATTTGAGAAGTTGTGTGTGCTTTTTTTTTATTGATGCAGCATGTATGCGCAGATTGACTTTGACAGGCGCAAAAACTTAACGTAAGATAATTGTGGTTCTTAATTCTGATTGGCTGAATCGCGTGAAAAAAACAGATCCGCTAACTGATTTCTGCACGCAACGTTGCTGCGCGCGCATTTGTGCGTGTCCGTCTTACGCGCGTTATTGCTCGACGGATGAAAAAATGCGCAAGGATTGTAATTCCAGCATTGATTTACGCGCGTTAACGTTTGGCGCACAAATTCAAGTTTTAACGCGAAGATTGTAATAGGGCCCGTTGCGGGGTGGCATTCTTTCATGCACTACCCATCAACATGAATAAATTAATTGTGTCCAGGAAAACATGGCCGATCTGGCAACCTTAGCCCCTAACGTCAGGGTAAACCTTTTTTTTAATCTCAAGGATTCTTCATTAGACACTGACAACAACTCTATTACAATTTTTATCAACGGTGCAAGGTGTGGTAATTACATGTAAACTTCTTGCTATTTGCTTTTATAATTCAGGTTAATTTGTGCACTTTAATGCTAACGTTCGATACTTTCGCAGGCCTCATATTCTTTCAAGAACAAACAAAACCGGTCCAGCGCTGCATATAAAGAAGGTGTACAAGGTGTTTGTTTTTCTTACGGTTTATTGTGTTTGAAAACCTGTTGGAAGAAGATTTGAGAAAGGTTAAATCACTTTTTTCCCTAGACCAGGAAAGGGAAGAAAAACAAACACTAAACTATACACTGAAAGAACAAATCAAGAAATTGTAATGTGTGTATTAAGTCCCACAAAGCAACTGTATGGAGTGAAGATGGAAAAATAATTACAAAAGCTGAAGTAGAAAAAGTATTGAATTATTTTTTTATAAAGGAAGCAGAATAAGGTGATGTTATTATGTTGTATTTCTGTAACCACCCAATGTTCTCGAACCCAGGACATACTTGAAAACGAGAGAAATCTCAATGTATCCTTCCTGGTAAAATCCTTTTATAAATAAAATAAATAAATAAAAATAAAATTGTGTGTAGGTTATTGAGCAGCCTTCTGGCTCCTATCAAGCATACTAAAGTAATACTGTGTAGTTGTTGTGCCCTCTAGTGGCCATTAATGGCAAATCAAGAATAGTAGAGTGACGTTGCTGCGCTCCCTTGTGGCTTCTTATGATATTATTTTATTACATGAAAGTTTATGGCAGGGATCTCAAATTCTGCCCCCCCCCCCATTTGTTTCTGGACTACAACTCACATGATTCTTTGGTCATCTATTGCATTCGAAGAATTCTGGGAGTTAAGGCCATAAACGTCTGGGTGGCCAGAGTCTGAGAGCCTGGTTTACCGAAACAAAAATACTTTGAAAGTGATCGGAACCATTTAACTGCCCCTTATAAATTCCTAAATCTTTTGGCGGTTCTCCAGCTTTATGTCCCCCCCACCCCCATGTTTTTTTGGGGTTTTTGTACACACCATTACCTGAGCTGCTGTAGAAGCCCCCGTAAGACCTTCGCTGTCCTCACACCATCGTCCTGATTTTCCCCCTCTCTTTGTTCCCCTAATTTTTTTCTGAGAGGACCCTCTTTGAAGTCTGTTTTGATTACTCATATGTGTATGTTTTTCTTGAGTGCCTTTATAATGGCCCTGTGAGGCCATCTCTGCAGGTCGACGTGTGACCTTTTCTGTTTTCACGAAATAAAAAAATTTACAACTAAAAAAAAAAATCCTTAATCATTTAATGTTAACAGAAAAATGTAATCAGCAAATCTGCAAAATTGCTACAGCTAGGAATCAGAGGTGGACTGACCCTTCGTGCATTAGGACACCACCAATGGAAAGGCTTGCTGCCCCTCCAGTTTATGGACATGCTGTGGAGCTCTGTTATGTGTACAGTAATCAGTGTATGAGTAATGTAGAGTGTCTTATAAAGCTGATCGTCAGCTTCCCACATGTGCCACATGGACCGTCTGTGCTACGGCAAAGCCTTAGCTGCAATGCAGTGGTTGATGGCTTCTGCAGCAGAGCAGTGACTAGCTCTAAGGCTGGGGTCAGACGAGCGTAGTTTTCACGTCCGTGATTGCGCCTAAAAGTACGTCCGTGATAGCATGAAAGAAAGTCCATTGGAGCCTGACACATCAAGTACGTCCGCACTGAACTGCGGACGCACCACGGCCGCGGCAAACGGACGCAAGGCAGGCAAGAACGTACAACCCCTAGAACGGCCGCACAAAGTGCGCTGCGTCCGCAACGTTTGCATAGCTTTGTGTGTGAGTGATGGAACGTGGTCAGACGGACTGCATTTATACGTCCAGCATTTTTCACGGACAAAATGGTTTTGCTTTTTAATTTATTTTCCCTCCTACATCCGTCAAAATATACGTCAGTGAATAAACGGACTGTGTGGCCACTACTGTGTCTTCCGTACTGACGTACGTCCGTGTGCACGGACGTACAGTCCGTAGAAATCACGCTCGTCTGACCCTAGCCTAAGTCTGGAGGGGATTTCCCCTAGTCACTGGTGGGCCCGAGTGGATTTTCTTAACTCATTAAAATAACTATTTTTAAGAAATTACAGACCCTATTACATATATAATGCTAGCGCTCAGCTGTGTGAGCATTAACGTTAGCTGTGGTATCCCTAGTGCGGGCTGACCATATTACATTCCGTTAAAAAAAACGTTAGCAATTCGGAGCTTGTGCTTTTCAGTGCGAGTTTACTGTACTTTGCGCTCCTTATGCTAAACATGGAGAGTGCAAAGTGTTAATTAATGTTAGGGTTACAAAGTCCTAATGCTAATTACCGTCCCGCTGCATTTAACTGAAAAGTTAACCACAGCTAGGACCTGGTGCTAACGGATACCACTTCTGCAGAATTAATACCAGCTGAGAAAAGACTCAGGAATCAGATACTCACCTCTCATCCCGTGGCGAGAACGGCGGCTCGATCCGCTTCTTCTTGTCGCCAGGAGCAGAGAGAGACTGGGGGGGGGAGTCCCCCAGTCTCCCTCTGTGAATCACTATGCTGACCTGCCGGATATTGCGAGGTGAGATCCTGCAGGTCATGTGACCGGATGCTCACGTTGTCAATTAGTGCTATCTCGAGAATCCCAAGGCTTAGTGCTGCGTTACGGTGAAGGCTGCTGGTTTAGCGCCTGCACCGTAATATCCCGCTAAAATGGGGACACTAAGGAGAAACCTGCAGGCGCAGGTTTTCCTCCTTAGCATTCCCGTTTTAGCGCTTGAACCGTAATATGGCCCTACTTCTTTAACACAACATTGTAAATGTGGGTGTTGCGTTGTATGGGTGACGTTTTGTATGGGTGTGGCCTTCTGTGGGTGTGGCACAAGGGGGTCCCATGATCTAAGTCAGTGGTTCCCAACCGCGGTCGTCAAGTACCCCCAACAGGTCAGGTTTTCCAAATATCTGAAGCACAGCACAGGTGAAATGATTTGCTGCTCAGTGAATGCAGGATTTAGTCTGCATTTGTCAGGTACCGGCACCGGGATGGCAAGATTCTGAGCCCAGGATGCGGTGAGGCACCACTCCAGGGATATATGGTGAGAGGTGACTTGCAGGAACACAAATTTATTTATTTATTTATAAAGGATTTTACCAGGAAGGATACATTGAGATTTCTCTCGTTTTCAAGTATGTCCACAAATGGTGGTTTGGAGCAGAGGGGCAGGACACGTAGAGGGTTTGAAAATGGAAAAAACAGAAAACAAACCAGGAAAAATGGGAACTTGGATATTCTGGATACTGCGGGGAAGGACTGGTAAACACGGTAAGATTCAGGGTTTTCAGACGAATACAGGAGAGCACCAGCATACACGTCCTCTCTCTCTGGATATAGATTTAGACAATGCTGGAACAATGTGGAGAGGGGGGGCAGGGCCCTTTATTTTGCATAGTCAGGTGGTGTAGTGTTTCACTATGTGTTTTCACTTTTAACCATTTGTGTGCAGGAATCTCAGTGCTGGTTCTGAGATGAGCAAGGCTTGAAGGGGGCTGCCCAGCATGGTTCAGGAACCTGAACCCCCAAGGTAATCCTTATAACCTGGCCTGTTGGGGGTACTTGAGTACCGCGGTTGGGAACCACTGATCTAGATGAACGACACACTATCAGGGTTATTCAAAGACCTCTGAATTGCTGGCGAAAGGTAACCGAACGCTGAAATTCAGCATACGGTTACCTTTCCTGGCCATTCAGCTATCCAGAGAGCAGGCAGTTCGTCAAATGTTGGCGAATTGCCTGCACATACGGTGCCTGTTCGTTACCTATTCGAGGGCAGTGAAATCCCCATAGAGAAACAATGCTTTGTCTATTCAGAGAACAAAAACCAGCAGTGAAAAGGTGCCGAATTGCCCTGCTGTTCGGTGGTTACATTCGACAGGTTTATTCAGGAGAATCCCATAGGCTTCAATGTTAAAAATATTCCTGTTTTAATTCAATATCTAATAAACCGTTGATTATAATATTCTGCAGTAAAGAGTCTCTTTATTTCTAGATTTGTTTAGGCATTTTTCGGGATTTTTTTTTCGTTTTTTTTTAAATCGTTTTTTCTTTTTTCTGTAACAGCTCTTTTTATTATCATTCATTGGATCTTATATGTAAATTTCAGACATTTTCGTTCTGTAGTTTCTTTGCAAATAGTGTTTCACTTTTCAAACATTCAAGCAAACTTTTTTTTTTCCTCACTCCATTCGTCTGCGGTGTCGGCTTTTTCTGGCGGCTGCTCTTCTTGAAGGACTGGAGAGATGGGAAGAGTCTGAGGTTGCAGGGGAGGGGTTCAATAGAAAGGGGGCATCTCGGGAAAAGTCCTGAAGATGAGAGTTGGGGGTGCGGGTACAAGAAACTGATAGCATCAGATCATTGGCAGAGAGAAGTGGCCAGGACGGGCTATACCTGCTTATAAAGGGAGGAGATGTAGGTAGGAGCACAGTTACAGAGAGCTTTGTAAGTGAGGACCAGTATTTTGTATTGGATTCTAAACAAAACAGGGAGCCAGTGGCAGAGATTGACAAAGGGACGAGGTGGGAGAGGTACAGGAGGTGAGGTGGATGAGCCTGGCACACAAGTTCATTACAGACTGCAGAGGGAAAATCTGGGATCCGTTAAGGCCAGAGAAGGAGGTTACAGTAGTCAAGGTGGGAGATAATAAGAGCTTGCATGAGTATGTTAGCAGGGTGCTGATTAAGAAAGGGACGGACGTGTGCAATGTTTTTTAGGTGGAAGTAGCAGGATTTGTTTAGTGACTGAATGTGAGGAGTAAAGGATAGAGCGGAGCCCAAGAGTGTGAGAGTGTGCATAACAATGTGTATGTGAATACATGTGTGAGTAAGTGTGTCTCCAGATGGGAAATAAGATGTTTATATACATGCAACATGCAGCTATTCTATTTTCTACTCAGAACTGTAATATTCTTAGATGGCAAGTCAGCTGTTTAGGGGGCAGAGCGTTCCAAGAACAGATCTGCAGCGCAAGTGAATATAGAACCTTCTATTGGTCAGTTTTGGATATGTTTGGTCATGTCACTCAACTCTCATTCTGATCCCAATTTTTATAAGATATATAATATTTAACTACTGGATTGTTAATGCTTTGTAATGCTACATTGTGCTTTGCCTCTTAGTATGTGCCTTTAGCTATAATTAACTCATACCAGATAGAGTCACCACCAGAAGAAGAGAATAACAGCCTGTTGAGAGGCAGGCAAACACTGCATGTTTAGGGTCCAAGTCCCAAAAATGATAATCCCATTTTGCTGTATTTTACTGTATTTTAGTTGTTCCACCCTTCTTCAAATTTCGTGGAAATAGCTTATTCCCTGCCATTCCTTAATACAGTATTCTTTTTTTTTCTTTACATAGCAACATAAAAGTTATGTATATATGAGCTTTAATTCTAAACAAGGTCATTACCTTATAGCAGTGGTTCCCAACCCTGGTCCTCAGGTACCCCTAACATACCAGGTTTGCAGATATCTGAAGCACAGCCCAGGTGATATAATTTGCTGCTCAGAGTTTGCCGTATCCAGGCTACATTTCCCCCAAGGTAATCCTTAAAATCTGGCCTGTTACTTGTACTTGAGGACAGGGTTAGATACCACTGCCCTATAGTGATAATTCACTATTGTTGCAACTATGATGGACTTTGGTTACCCAAAGATGGAAAATGCAAGAATAGCGGGTAAAGCTGCTTAAAAAAAAGAGAACCCTGGTAACACTGTTATTTTTCTGTAAAATGAGTAAATGAGTTTTCATTCAGAGTAGTTCTACTGTTAATTGCAACAGCGATGAATAAACGTTGGCGATTTCGAAGTGGTGATCTCTACTGAACCCTGATAGAAACAATGTTTACAATGATAAAACAAATACTAGACAACTTTGAGAGCAACACTGGTGGAAACTATGGTAAAAACTAAGCTAAACAACTTCAACAGAATCTACGCTTTAGGCTAGGGTCAGACGAACGCATTTTCACGTCTACCGTCAAAAAGTGCGTAGATGCGTCCGAACATATTTTTTCACGGAAGACGCGATAGCAGTCATACGATGCGCAATTTCGGCCGTGATTTTTTACGGATCCAAACCAGGAAACCTTTGGTGTCTTGACGTTATGTTGGCCAGACATGAGCAGCGTCTGACGTCTCCTAATCACGCACACACGCCGCTATGCGGACGCAGCGCACTCTGTACGTCAGTACTAGCGGTTTGACGTTCTTGCAAAAATGCGTTCGTTTGCCGCTTGCGTTGCGCGGCCGAACTTTCGTGCGGCCGTACTTCGTGTGTGGGCCTGCGTTGGACGTCATTTGCTGCTACCACGGCCGTAATAAAGTGCGGCTAAACGCACGTTCGTCTGACCCCAGCCTTAAACCACACCGAATACTACACTTAGAACTATGCTAGACAACTCTGACAGAAACTACGGTAGAAAAATCAGAGAACGATGTTGGCTTTTCCACAAAATGGTGAATTCACCATAGTTCACCGAAGTAGAGGTGGCTAATGAAGAAGCTCTTATGTAAAAAAAAATTGACTTCAAGCAATTGAATTAGCAGGCACCTATGCTGAAAAAAAAATCAAAGTTTTATATCTTTGATTAAAATAACCTCATAACTGTTTGGATAGTAGTTTGAGTTAAATTGTTTAGTAATTTCACAATCATTCATTATCTTTTAATGTAGTATGAAATGTACATCCATATTCGCGACCATATCAAGGGCAATTACAATCTTCACGCAAACGTTTGCGCCGGCGCAAAAAAACAGTAACGCGAGGGATAAAACCATTTGCGCCTAATCCCGTATTACATAGTCAGCGCAACAACCGCGCGCAAACATCTCCCGCGGATGAACCTGTGCGAACCCTGCACGAGCTTACTGTACTTTGCACGTCCTATACTTAACATTGTGAGCGCAAAAGCGAATGTGCGCTGGTACGAGTATGGTATTACAATCTATTTTGCGGTAATTACCGCATAGCCTTTGCGCGCATAATTTTAGCAACTGCAAAAGCTGGTGCTAATATCTGAACACCATGGCTAACCCGAAAAAAAAAACAGCAGATAAATAGGAATGCAGCAACAATATAATGGATGATGGCATGTGTGTGTGTATTATTACTGTAGCATATGTGCTCATTTTGCATCATAGACGCAAAACCCGTCTCCGATGCCTCTGGCAGGCGCAATTCAATTGTGTTTGATAGGTGTGTTTCTTCGTTTTGATTGGCTGAATGGGTGCAAAAAACAGCACGTGCAAAGATTTTTGCACGAGACAGCAGTGCGCCTGCATTTGTGCGTGTACTGTTTGCGCGCGCAATTGATCGGCGGAAGAAAAAAACCGCGAGGATTGTAATTCCAGCGGTGATTTGCGCAAAAGTTTAACGCTTGGCGCAAAAATTTTCTGTTTGCGCAAGGGTTTTTGCATGAAGATTGTAATATAGCCCCATGTGTTTGGTGTATATATACAGTTGTGTTCAAAATTATTCAACCCCCACTGAAATTGAAAGAAAACCTCTTCTCTTGTCTTCCTTGACCATTCTCTTGACTTCATGTTTGTAACCACACCAGTAAATGTCTAGAAGGAGCTGAGTATCACAATCATTTTAAAGCTGCCTAATTGGTGCTTATTATGCTTTATTGCTGCTCCGTGACATCCACAGGTGTTTTCAATACCTGATTGAAAACACTTGAATGAACCTCTGTTCTTCAGAGTGGTAGTCTTTAAGGGGTTGAATAATTGTGTCTGTCAATGAAGAATTCACAAAAGAAACATTTACTACTGTATTACAAAACCAATTGATGTCATTTTAGTTGCATATGGTTCTTTAAAAAGTCCTTGTAGGATTTCATTCTGAATACAATTACAAATGTACACTAAATTCCCTAAAACCCTTTACAGCATTGGGGGTTGAATAATTTTGAACACAACTGTATATGGTACGGGTAAAGCCCGAAGTGCGGTTAATCCTAGGATTACCCGGGTAATCCTGACATTACCCAAAACCACTGGGTAAAGCTGCAAAAAAATGAAAATTTCCTACTTTACCCGGGTAATTTTAGGGCTAACCAACTGCCCTTGGGTAACGGTCTGGAAGAGCTGAAAAATTTGCACTTTACCCGGATAATGTGAAAGTCTGAAGCTTCACCCGGTTAATCTGAGGACTATCCACAGCTTCACCTGGATAATGTGCAAAGCATCCAACCCAGCTTGGGTAAAAGTGAATTTTGCTATTATCTATGGATATTATCAATGAAAATGGCAAAAGACAAATCTTAAAAAGTATTAAGGATATAATGCATATACAGAGTAACAGGATATGTTTCTTATATGAATGTGAAAGAGTTACATGATCTTTATTATGGGTCATATGTGCTTATATATCATTTATAAAACATAATAACCATCAGGTTACTCTTTATATAATATCTTTATCTTCATAAATAAATTTTCAGACAATAATGCACAGAGTTACATGATGGTTATTTAGTGTGGTTTGTGACTGTGGATACAATTTCATTAAAAATAACAAAAAAACTCAATTTTGCTATCAGTCTGATAACAGTTTGCAGCTTTATCCGGGTAATTCTCAGAATTCAGTCAACTGTAACCTGCTGAAAACCCAAGAAAAGCCGAGAACCCAGAGGTGTTTGGATATTTTGAAGATTACCAGATAAAGTCTGAAGTTTCGTTGCACATCGCACTTTATCCAACAACACTACAATGTGCGAATTACCAGGTTAAAACAGAGCAGAAAACCTGAGTACCCAGAGCCCTCTGGATACTTTGCAGATTACCCGGGTAAAGTCTGAAATTTAATTTCACTTCGGAATTTTGCTAATGACACCTGGGTAATGTCAGGATTACCCGGGTAAGCCTAGGATTAACTACACTTCGGGCTTTAACCGTAACATATATATATATTAGGGCTGGTACTGATTAAAAGTTTTGTGTTCGATTGAATCAATTTTTTTTTAAATAAAAGCAAGAAGTTCAACTCAGCAGCGCTAGCTCAATTAGGTGTCACGTATCCCCCTGAATACCAGAATAGTGGTCCCTATACGTAGACCGATCTCTAACCTTCCGATCCTTGAATGGTCGGCACAACTAGACAGATATTTTACCAGACAGAGTACCCAAAAGGGTAAACACCAGACAGATATACAAGATAGAGTTTTCGTTCTCCCTAGGACTCCAGAAATAGAAAAGGTAGTCTGCTGTATACTTTGGGTTACACACAGACTACCACAGAAACCAAGGCTGTTTAGGAGCAGAGGCGTAGCGGAGTCGTTGCCAATGCCAAAGGTCATACACAGGGAGGTTCGTTTGCCAATACCAAGGGTCATACACAGTGGTGGTTCGTTTGCCAATGCCAAGGGTCATACACAAGGAGGTTCGTTTGCCAATACCAAGAGTCGTACACAGGGGTGGTTCGTTTGCCAATGCCAAGGGTCATACACAGGGAGGTTCGTTTGCCAATACCAAGAGTCGTACACAAGGGGTGGGGTGGTTCGTTTGCCAAAGCCAAGGCTCATACACAGAGGATAAATAAATTAGTCAGAAGCAGAGAGTCAGTCACTGCCAACACCAGACACACGAGAGCTCTGCGGGGAATGATACCACGTCAGGGCACCGGTGAAATTGTGAAGCCGGGCTTTAACCCCGGCGGGTCCGCGTCATCACGCCAGGCCCCGCCCCCCGGCGTCCCACGTGAGCGCATCCGGCAGTGTATAACATTCGGCGCCTGGCCAGCGAGCAGCGAGGAAGTTGCTGCCAGGCGCCCCAGAACAGCGCGATACGTGACAGAACCCCCCCCTCAACGGGCGGCCACTGGACGACCCCCAGGGGCACGGGGATGAGCCAAATAGAAGGCCTTCACCAACCGAGGGGCATGGACCTCCGCAGCCGGGACCCAAGAACGATCCTCTGGACCGTAACCCACCCAGTCGACCAAGTACTGTAACTTCCCCCTAGACATCCTGGCGTCCAGAATGGCCTTAACCTCAAACTCCTCCTCGCCCTCCACAGAGACAGGAGGAGGTGGAGCACGGAACTTGGTGTATCGGTTACACAATAATGGCTTCAAAAGGCTCACGTGGAACACATTGTGTATCCTGATATGGGGGGGCAATGCCAAAGCATAGGAGACTGGGTTGAGCCGCCGCAGAATCCTATAGGACCTATATATCTAGGCGCCAACTTCATGGAGGGCACTAAGAGCTTGATGTTCTGCGAAGAAAGCCAAACCCTGTCCCCAACCTGATACACAGGTGCTTGCCTTCTGTGTCTGTCAGCCTTTATTTTCTGGATGACACTGCTTTTCTCTAGTGCCTTTTTAACTCTCCCCCAAGTCTCCTTCAAGGACGCCAAATGCTCATCCAAAGCAGGTATCGTGGTATCTGGAAACGTAGCGGGGAGCACGGGAGGATCGAAACCATAAACAGTGAAGAAAGGGGAATGTCCCGTGGATTCACTCACTGCACTGTTCAAAGCATACTCAGCCCATGGTAGCAGATCTGACCAGTTATCTTGTTGTTCTGATATAAAACATCTGAGATACTTCTCTATATTTTGATTGGCGCGTTCTGCTGCTCCGTTAGTCTGGGGGTGATAGGCCGAAGAGAAGGATAAGTCTATCCCCACATTCTTACAAAACCCTTTCCAGAATCTGGAGACAAATTGGGTACCCCTATCGGAGACAATCCCAAGAGGAATACCATGTATGCGGACCACGTTGTTTATGAAAATGGGCACCAATTCGGCTGCTGAAGGTAGTTTACGAAGAGGAACATAGTGGCCCATCTTGGAGAACCGATCTATGATAGTAAGTATTACTGTATTCCCTCTTGAATCAGGTAACTCCACTATGAAATCTATTGCCAAATGCGACCATGGTCGTTCTGGGATCGGCAGAGGCTGGAGTAGACCAATGGGTGCTGTTTTGGGATTTTTATGTCTTGTGCACACCTCGCACACGGTTATGTAATCCTTTACATCTCGGCGCAACGTGGGCCACCAGAAGACTTTACTGATGCTGGACACCGTTTTGGTAATCCCCATATGCCCAGAAGTTTTATTATCATGATAAATGTTTAGTAATTCTTCCCTTTCACTTTCAGGTACAAAGAGTTTCGCGGGAGGTTTCCCCTCAGGGGCTGTGCCCTGAACTGTTTGCAACCTTTTCATCAAAGGAGACGAGACATTAATCGTGGTAGAGGCTATAATCCTTTCTTGGGGTACAATGGGATGCTGATCTTGGATGTTATATTCGTAGGACTCATGCTGTCTTGATAAAGCGTCTGCTTTAACATTTCTGGATCCAGGTCTATAGGTTAATACGTAATTAAAGCTTGAAAGAAACAACGACCATCTCGCTTGTCTGGAATTTAACCGTTTAGCATCTCCAATGTATGTGAGATTTTTGTGATCGGTTATGATAAGGATGGGGTCACTAGACCCTTCCAGTAGGTATCTCCATTCTGCCAAGGCCGATATGACCGCTAATAACTCTCTGTTTCCTATGTCATAGTTCCTCTCTGCCGGGGAGAGTTTCCGGAATAGAAACCGCATGGATGCAAGGGTTTGTCGGGTGCCTCCCTTTGGGACAATACTGCACCAAGACCTATTTCGGAGGCATCAACTTCCACTTGGAACGGCAGAGCCGGATCTGGATGTCTGAGAACCGGGGCAGTAGTAAACGCTTGTTTGAGTGCCTCAAAGGCTTGACTGGCTTGGGGTGTCCATTTCTGAGTACCCACCCCTTTCCTAGTCATAGCCGTGAGGGGAGATACCAAAGCTGAAAAGTCTTTAATGAATCTCCTATAATAGTTAGTAAATCCTAGAAACCTCTGGATGGCTTTCAGCCCTTGGGGTAGAGGCCAGTCAAGGATTGCTGTGAGTTTCTTAGGATCCATCTGGAAACCTTCAGGAGTTATTATGTAGCCAAGGAAATGTACTGTTCTTATGTCAAATAACATTTCTCTAGTTTACAATACAATCCAGCCTCCAACAGTTTTTTCAGTACTTGTTTCACGTGGACATGATGGGTTACAATATCAGGAGAGTATATCAGGATATCATCCAGATATACTATGACAAACACTTGCAGAAATTCCCGTAAGGTATCGTTTATGAGGTCTTGAAAAACGGCTGGTGCATTGCATAAACCAAAGGGCATCACTAGATACTCATAATGTCCACTTCGTGTATTAAAAGCCGTTTTCCATTCATGGCCCTCCTTAATCCTTACTAGGTTGTAGGCTCCGCGTAAATCGAGTTTTGTATAAATACTGGCCCCTTTTAGTCGATCGAATAGTTCTGTGATGAGAGGTATGGGATATGCGTTCCTTATAGTTATCCTGTTCAAACCTCTATAATCTATGCAAGGCCGCAGATCTCCCTCTTTTTTGGAGACAAAAAAAGAACCCGCTCCTGCTGGAGAGGAGGACCGTCTGATGAATCCTCGGTCTAGATTCTCCCTTATGTACTCCTCCATAATGTTGTTTTCTTTTTGGGACAAGGGGTATACATGTCCCCTAGGAGGCATAGTACCGGGGAGTAAATTTATAGCACAGTCGTACGGGCGGTGTGGCGGTAGGACCTCAGTCCTGGACTTAGAGAAGACCTCCTTTAAGTCCAGATAATGTTCAGGAACCTCTGTGGATAAAGGAGGGGCTGTGGCAATATTGAGGCTACCGATTACGTTGACCTTGCCCAGACATTTCGACTGACAACGAGGACTCCAGTATTTTATGTCTCTTTGGACCCAATCAATAACCGGGTTGTGTTCTACCAACCACGGAAACCCAAGCACGACAGGACATGAAGGAGATTCAATGATTTGGAAACATATTTTTTCACGGTGCAATACTCCTGTTTCCATACATACAAAAACAGTGTCGTGGGTAATATGAGGACAGGATAGAGGGTTTCCATCTATGGCTTCCACCATTAGAGGCCTCTCCTTGAGAACCAGAGGTATGAGACATTTTGCAGCAAAATGTTTGTCCATAAAATTACCTGAGGCCCCAGAATCCAAGAAGGCCTCGGTCTTAAGGTGAACCCTGTCCCAAGTCAATGAGATTGGTACCAGGATCCTGGATTTTTTTTTTTCGTTATTCACAAAGGAGGCATAAAGAGACCCTATAACCTGGGTATTGGCTGGTCTTTGGCTTGATTTGCCACTCTCACCCCTGCCACCCCTAGGTCTCTGAGGACATTGAAGGCGGAAATGGTCTGCCCCTGCACAATAGAAGCAGAGCCCCTTTTCCCTTCTGTGAGCTCTCTCTGCCTCCGATATACCAGTTTTTCCTATCTGCATAGGCTCTGCAACTGGTATATCTGGTTTTACGTTTTCCTGGGCACCTGGTGTACCGGTATTTCTGGATGATAAGGGTAAAGGAGGCAAGAGCCTTCTAGGTCTATCTCTGGGATGTCTCCTTTCCCTAATTTGATCGTCCATGGCGATACAAAAATCGATCAGGTGATCAAGAGTCTCTGGCAATTTCAAAGGAGCCAATTCGAACATAAAAGCCTCGTTCAGACCTTCAGTAAAGGCTAAAGTTAGGACGTCGTTCGGCCAGAGAACCTCTGAAGTCAAGGTTTTAAAGTCTATCGCGTAGTCAGAGACCCTCCTATTACCTTGTTTTATGTGGAACAAAGATCTACCCGCATTAGTAGCCCTTCTAGAGGGGTCAAAGGTACGTTTTAGCTCCGAGGTAAAACCCTCATAGTCGTAAATGATGGGTTTCTTGTTTTCCCACAAGGGTGTAGCCCACAATAAAGCTTTCTCTGTCAAATGATTGATCAGATAGCCCACTTTAGCTTTATCCGACATACAGGACCCTGGGTTATTCTCGAACAAGATCTCAAGTTGGGTCAGAAAACCTCGGCATAAACTTGGTGTACCATCATAACGTAATGGTGCCTTCATACTAAGCCTATTTCTTTCGGGAGAGACCGGGCTGACAATAGGCAATACCGGGTCCGGAGGGTTTGTGGTTCCCCCACTGGACCGATTTAACAGGGTTTGAAGAGCAAGAGCAAACTGGTCCATCCTATGGTCCTGCTCTTCTTGTCTGGCTGCGATACGTGCCAACTGATTAGAGAGGTCTGCGGGATCCATTGGCCCTGACGTAATGTCACGTATCCCCCTGAATACCAGAATAGTGGTCCCTATACGTAGACCGATCTCTAACCTTCCGATCCTTGAATGGTCGGCACAACTAGACAGATATTTTACCAGACAGAGTACCCAAAAGGGTAAACACCAGACAGATATACAAGATAGAGTTTTCGTTCTCCCTAGGACTCCAGAAATAGAAAAGGTAGTCTGCTGTATACTTTGGGTTACACACAGACTACCACAGAAACCAAGGCTGTTTAGGAGCAGAGGCGTAGCGGAGTCGTTGCCAATGCCAAAGGTCATACACAGGGAGGTTCGTTTGCCAATACCAAGGGTCATACACAGTGGTGGTTCGTTTGCCAATGCCAAGGGTCATACACAAGGAGGTTCGTTTGCCAATACCAAGAGTCGTACACAGGGGTGGTTCGTTTGCCAATGCCAAGGGTCATACACAGGGAGGTTCGTTTGCCAATACCAAGAATCGTACACAGGGGTGGTTCGTTTGCCAATGCCAAGGGTCATACACAGGGAGGTTCGTTTGCCAATACCAAGAGTCGTACACAGGGGTGGTTCGTTTGCCAAAGCCAAGGCTCATACACAGAGGATAAATAAATTAGTCAGAAGCAGAGAGTCAGTCACTGCCAACACCAGACACACGAGAGCTCTGCGGGGAATGATACCACGTCAGGGCACCGGTGAAATTGTGAAGCCGGGCTTTAACCCCGGCGGGTCCGCGTCATCACGCCAGGCCCCGCCCCCCGGCGTCCCACGTCAGCGCATCCGGCAGTGTATAACATTCGGCGCCTGGCCAGCGAGCAGCGAGGAAGTTGCTGCCAGGCGCCCCAGAACAGCGCGATACGTGACATTAGGTTCGCCAATGAATACCCCCAAAAAGGGTGCTTCCCATCACCCAAAAAAATTGAGAGAAAAGAGAAAGAGGGAGGGGGTGGCGCTCACATAAATACTGTGTAGGATATCAGAAGAGAAAACATCTAATTTTTAACCCTTAAAAATGAGATGGTTCCTCTTCTGATATCATACACAGTATGTATGTGAGTGCCACCCCCTCCCTCTTTCTCTTTTCTCTCAATTTTTTTAATCAATTAACTTTGATTAATTATAACGCACATACAGATCCAACTACTTTTAGCTGATCTACTTGGGTCTGGGCCCTGGTTCTTGGGCCTGGGCCTTAGGTCTGGGCCCTGGGTTTTGGGTCTGGGCCCTGGGTCTTGAGTCTGGGGTCTGGGTCCTGGGTCTGGGCCCTGGTTCTTGGGCCTGGGCCTTAGGTCTGGGCCCTGGGTTTTGGGTCTGGGCCCTGGGTCTTGAGTCTGGGGTCTGGGTCCTGGGTCTGGGCCCTGAGTCTTGGGCCTGGGGTCTGGGCACTGGGTCTTGGACCCTGTGTCTGGGTCCTGGGTCTTGTCTGGGGCCTGATGTGTGTCTGGGGTCTGGTCCCTGCTGGGGTTTGGCTGAGTCCGAGGCTGGACTGAGACAGGCAGCACCATACTCACCGCTCCTTCGCTGCCTTCTCATCTGCCGTCTTCTTCCTGCGCCAGTCACTGTGTGTGATGCATGCGTCACACGCGTCGCATACGTGACTGGAGGGCGTCGCCAAAACAGCGTGCTTTGCATGCTGCTGTAGGTCCGCCCAGGGCCACAGGAAGCCAGTACAGCTCCAGATTCGGACTCCTAGAGTCTGATGCAGGAGCTGATGGGCCCCTCCGATCAAAATAAATTTAATCGATCAAAAATTTTAACGGTTAATCAATTAATTAATTGTTAATTTTCACAGCCCTAATATATATATATATATATTGTGACAGAAAACAGGGCATGGTCCTGGGGGGTGTATATGTATCCTCAACAGTGTTGCAGTGTGGGCTTTGTACTGATTACCCCAGGGTGGTCCAGTGATCCACACCTTACATTACATGCAGGTGAGGGGAGGCCAGTCCAGGAGTTCGGGATTGCCCAGGGAGTTCCCCACCTGCTGCACAAGAGAATTTTGCAGTGGGGAATTGTTTGAGAGAGTTTTTCCCTGAACAAGGAGGGAGACTGCAAGCTCTCTGCAGATTTGAGAAAAAGAAAAAACTTTGGTGTTCTGTTCAGCGAGCTGAAAGAGGTCTGTGCATTTTTGTTTATTAGAGGTTTGCAAGTAAGCAACCGTGTTAGAGAGAAACCTATGTTCAGTTAGAGCTCAAGGGAGCTAGGTCCTTTTGTTTGCATTTCTTTTTTTTCTGTTTGTGCCAGATCCTAAAAATAAAAGACTGCATTTTAAAGAGAAGACCGTGTGTTAATTGGGTCCCAGCTCACATATGGTGGAGGATGCGGGCAACACATTGAAGGTCTGTGAAGGAAAGGCATCGCCTCCGACAAAATGGAGGAGGTTGTGAAAGCTTTGCTACAAGCAGTAACCACCCAGCAGCAGGTTACTGCTGCACAGCAACAAGCTACTGTCACCCAGCAAGAAAATCTTTCGCTCCTAACCCAGCGGGAGGATCAGCAAAAAGTTAACCATGCGATGCAGCAGGAGATTATGGAGTTAACTGCAAAGCTGACCAGGTGTACTGCAGAGGCACCACCCAGCTCAAAGACATTGAGAGTGAGTAACTATCTCCAAAAGATAGTGGCCACAGATGATGTGGAGGCATACTTGTTGGCTTTTGAAAGGACTGCAGAAAGGGAAGCTTGGTCTACCTCTGAATGGGCAGGCCTCCTCGCACCATTCCTAAGTGGAGAACCCCAAAAAGCCTATTTTGACTTGGAGCCTACACAAGCCCATGACTGAAAGAACTGAAAGCGGAGATCTTGGCTCGCTTAGGAGTAACAACAGCGGTGAGGGTCCAGCGATCTCACTCCTGGACTTACAACCAAGAAAAGGCCGCGTGGTCACAGATGTTTGACTTGATACACCTTGCCAGAAAATGGTTACAGCCGGAGGTTAACTCACCCAGCCACATCGTGGAGCAACTTGTGATGGACCGGTTCCTGAGAGGGAGGCCGGTTTCCCTAAGATGTTTGGTCAGCCAGAGTGAACCACAAACTGCAGATGAACTTGTCGCCCTGGTGGAACGGTATGTGGCAACAGGAGAGCTCCTGCAAACCCCTGCTCTGGAAAAACCCAGAGCCTCGAAGATCCAGAGTGGCAGCAATTTGGGTAAGACTACTCCAGGGAAAAGAGGATCCTGGGAGGAGCAGTTGGGTTCTTACAACCCAAGGGAAAAATTTTTTGTGAGACCTGAGGAATCCACAAAGGCCTCAAAATTACTGCTGAAGTTTGAGGTTAAATGCTTTCGATGCAAAGAATATGGACAATTTGCGAAAGACTATCCTGCAAATGACATTGCTATGGACTGTAATGTTGGTGATCATTGACGTTATGCTCACTCCATATATACTGTTGTCAAAAATGACTATCTAAATGGTCACCCCTGGTGTAGTGTAAAGGTGGCAGGAGAAGAAATCAATGCTTTTGCTAGACTCTGGTAGCATGATTACACTCGTAGATAAAAGGTCTACTAAGAGATGTGCATGTTAATAACAAACAAACTGTGGATATTGCCTGTGTACATGGGGACATACACAAGTATCCTACTGGTGAGATAATTATTGAGACACAGAAAGGTTTTGTGAATCATAAAGTCGGGTTGGTGGATAGGTTGGTCCATAAAGTGATAATTGGGTGGGATTTTCCTCAGTTTCTGGATTTATGGGCTGTTGCTGGTAAAGCGGCCTCAGGGCCAATAAGGGGCACTGCGGATGATTTTCCCTTTTCACACTTATTGAGGGAAGATCTAGACAGAAAGGTTGCTGCCAGAAACAAGTAGTCTGCCCCTATTGACACCCTAGTTGGAGGTGATGCTGAGCAGGACAGTGCGGGCCCAGCTAATGTGCCTGAACCCGATGTGGAAGTGACTGATCTAGAGGTCAGTCCCAGTAATTTTCGGGCTGCTCAGTGGGGGGATCCCACTCTATCTGGGACTAGGAACCAGATCTCAGTAAGAAATTGGGCCCCGGATGACCCAGAAGTGATCCTTACATATCCATGCTTTGAAGTTGAAAATGACTTGTTAGACAGGGTTGAGAGCAAGGACTCTGTTAAACAATTGTTAGTGCCTCCAACGTATCAGCACACTGTGTCTGGCACATAGCCACATTCTTGGTCGTCACCTGGGAATTGAAAAAACAAGAGAGAGGATTCTCAGAAGGTTTTATTGGCTCGGTGTGGTGGCAGCTATTACAAATTATTGTTCCTCCTGTCCTGACTGTCAGCTAACAGCCCCACACGTGGTTTACCACAGCCCCTTGGTGCTCTTGCCCATTATCAAGGTCCCCTTTGAACGCATTGGTATGGATTTTGTGGATCCTCTTATAAAATCTGCTAGAGGACACCAATAGAGTGGGTATTCATAAGGAAATACTGACAGATCAGGTTACCCCGTTTATGTCCCGAGTCACAAAAGAGCTATGTAAACTCCTTCAAATTAAGCACCTGAGAACCTTGGTGTACCACCCACAAACTGATGGGCTAGTGGAGCGGTTTAATAAAACGTTAAAGGCTATGTTTAGAAGGGTTATTGATAAGGTTGGAAAAAAATGGAATTTCCTTTTGCCTTATTTAATGTTTGCTATCAGAGAGGTTCCTCAAGCCTCCACAGGGTTTTCACCTTTTGAACTCTTGTATGGGAGACACCCCAGAGGGTTGGTAGATATAGCTAAGGAAACTTGGGAACAGGAGTCAACCCCATACAGAAGCCTTATAGAGCATATAGCCCAGATGCAAGAACGGATGGCAGCTATTATTCCCAACAATATCGGCAGACCAGCTACAACAGGAACGCCAGGACACGTGTATTTGAACAAGAAGATAGAGTACTAGTTCTAGTGCCCACTGTTGAGAATACATTTTTGGCTACATGGCACGGGCCGTATGAAATAATTGAACGGCTGAGTGACGTCAATTATAAAGTAAGACAGCCCGGAAGACGGAAGGAGATCCAAATATACCATGTGAACCTGCTCAAACCATGGAAGGAAAGGGAAGTATTTTTGACTGTAGACACCCCAGCCCACCTCATGGAAGGTGATGAGGTCCCAACTGTCAATATATCAGAAACCCTAACTGTCCACCAGAAGAAGGAAGTAAAAGACTTAATTTGGCTGAACAAAGATGTCTTTTCCATGGTTCCAGGGAGTTCTGCTGTAGTAAAGCATGACATTGTCACTGAGCCAGTGAGGAAGATAAACCTCAAACCATACCGAATTCCAGAAGCTCGCAGATAAGCGGTGAGATCAGAGGTGAAGAAAATGCTGGAGCTTGGTGTATTTGAAGAGTCCCAAAGTGACTGGAGTAGCCCAATTGTGCTGGTGCCAAAACCTGATGGAACGATTAGGATTTGTAACGACTACCGGAAGGTTTATGCCGTACCAAAGTTTGACGCCTATCCCATGCCAAGAGTTGACGAACTTGTTGAAAGACTCGGCAAAGCCCGGTACCTCACCACATTGGACCTGACCAAGGGTTATTGGCAAGTACAGCTTACAGAGCAAGCAAAAGAAAAGACTGCCTTTTCTACTCCAGATGGGCTTTTCCAATACAAGGTGTTACCTTTTGGTCTACATGGGACTCCAGCAATGTTCCAAAGAATGATGAACCGAATCCTAAAACCACATGTTCGGTATGCTGCAGCTTATTTGGTCGATGTGGTCGTACACAGTGAAGAGTGGGAATCCCACCTGCTAAAAGTGCGAGCTGTCCTAAACTCCGTACAACAGGCTGGCCTGACAGCTAACCCTAGTAAGAGTACTATCAGCCTAGAGGAAGCAAAGTACCTGGGATACTCTATAGCAGTGTTTCCCAAACCTGTCCTTAGGACCCTCAGCCAGGCCATATTTTGCAGATCACCTTGGGGAAATGCAGACTGAATCCTGCAATCACTGAGCAGCAAATCATATCACCTGTGCTGTGCTTCAGATATCTGGCAAACGTGGCGAGGCGGAGAGTCCTGAGTAGGGATGGGCTGCCGGTTCGACTTGGCTCGATGTTCGATTCGAAGATCGGCTGCTCGAAAGTTCGCTAACTGCGAGCTTTTTGGGACGTTCGCAAAAAGTTCAAAAAAATAATTAAATTTGAAATTTTAAAAAAAAATGCTTAAAAAATCCTAAAAAATCTAAAAATAAAGAGACGGGGGAGGAGCTATGCAGCGTGGTGGATGGTCGCATCTTCGACGAGCTCCGTGAGCTACCTTTGAACCTTGCTGATTTTAAAGCGACCACCACCGGCCCTACGGATTCTTGAAGCCCCCAGAGGTTGCTGGACACTTGGAAACTTGTCCGCAGCGGCCACTAACAATTCACGTGCCCCATTTGTGCCGCTTTCTGACCCGTTGCTGACAGGTGGCCTAACCGCGGCAGCCATCTTGAGAGCCAAGATCCATCTCACTGCCGCTGACTCTAGGACAAAGATGGGGAAGAAGTCTTTTCGGAAGACGCTCTCCGCTGGGAGCCCCAGACAGCGGGATATACGGACCTCGATGGGGGGAGGCCACGAAACTCGGGTGAGTGATGCCGTGGTGTTTACCCCACGAGATTTTAGCTCAGAGGAGGAGGAAGCTGCGGGAGATGGACGTTACAGAGCCAGGCCCACAGATTTAAGAGTGGACACGCGGGTGGAGATTCCCTCACGGGGAGCAGATTTTCCAGTACGTGGAGCTACCCCGGTCCCGTGTATATTGACCGTGGACCTGACGGGACCTACACCTTTCACGAAGGATGACGTACCCCACTTGGTCGAGGAGTTACGGGCAGTTTGGAAACAAGACATGCACGGATTACACAGTGAGCTTGCTGAGCTGCGGAACACGGTTGAGACTGTGCAGGCCAAAATGAACGTTGTGGAGACTGAGCAGGCGACAGTGGTGAGCCGAGTGGACTCACTTCAGACCCAGGTGGACCTACTTTCCAGAGCATTGGAAACGGTGGAAGCACGTCATCGTCGACGTAATATTCGGGTCCGGGGAGTCCCGGAGACGGAGCCCTCGGCTTCCGAATTGGACTTTGTGAATGGACTTGCCCGTCACCTCCTTAAGTTGCCACCTGAAGCGCCTGCTGTGTTTGGATTGGTAGTTCGCCTCCGCAAGGCCGCAACAGCCCCGATAGGAGCTCCGAGGGATATTCTTGCGGTGGCCAGGGAGGTGACTGTAAAGACGCGACTGATGTCCTTGCCCGAAGCACGTTCTCCCTTTTTGTATGATTCGACGCTACTCACCCTGTTCCATGATTTACCCTTCATTACACTCACTGCTCGACGCCGCTTTCGTGAGGTTACGACTCGCCTCCGGGCAGAAGGAATTCGCTACCGCTGGGGAGTAGCTGGATCCATTCACATCACCCATGATAATATCCTCCACTCTGTTACCTCCCCAGAGGATGCTTGGGCGCTGTTTCCGACTCTTGGCATCTCTACATCCCCCCCGGAAGATCTGGGACCAATCGTCCCCATGGATCCCGGCTGAGTTTCCCTGTTATTCCCTCCTCCCTGTTCGGTACAGTTCCAGAACGCTGATGTGGTTGCGACTATTTTTCTATATTTTTCACCTATGGAACTCCTACCCGCTGATACCCCCTGTCCTTTGGCTATACATATTTAAGACTCTTCTTGGGGACGTTTTTGTTATATGCTCCTCTGCTGAAGTTTTTGATTCCTCCCCCCCTCTTAGTTAATTGTTTGTGCCTTTACCGAGTGAGCATGCAGACTTCCTTGCCGACATATGGGACTTGCTGTTTTATCTGATGGTGCATTGGGACTGTCCACCCCCCCTCCCCCCCTTTTTTTTTTCTCTCTCTCTTTTATTAGCATTAATTATACTGTAGAGGTGCTGCCCGGCAGTGTGCGGATTCATATGCTGCATTAATTATTCTTCTTACAAATTTGGTTACTTAACCCGTTTGCATTTGGATTGTAATATGCTGTGAACACCGCAGGAAACGTTAATGGTCACGCATGTGAGCGTTAACGTTTGCGTTAACATCGTAATTTTTCCCACACGTTGTTGCTCAAACATTTCCCATGGCTTCAAATCGCTTTTAAACATGAGCAAAAGCGGTAAAAATTAGCTCAGCGCACAGCAGTGAAATGGCTCAGCACTCAGCAGTGAAATGGTTAAAAACTTTTTTGTTTTTTTAATTTGTTTTTCATTGTTTCCTGTCCCACAGGGCAGTACCCGGACCCCTATACACTTTTTATGACCAATATCTTACATATATGCCCTCTGGAGGGGACCTTAATTTTCGAACTTTTGAGCCCCATTGACTTGCATTGCATTCCAATCGTGTTCGCGTTTGCGTTCGAACTTTTTCCGATGTTCGAGTTCGAATGCGAACCGAACACTGGGGTGTTCGGCCCATCACTAGTCCTGATGACAGGTTTGGGAAACACTGCTCTATAGGAAGAGGGCTTGTCAAGCCACCACTTGCCAAGGTAGAAGCCATACGAAGTTGGCCACGTCCATCGACCAAGAAACAGGTCAGGACGTTTCTTGGTCTTATTGGTTATTACCAGAGGTTCATCGCCAATTTTGCTACAATAGCTGGTTCCTTGACTGATCTCACTAAAGCGAAAGCTCTGATGATTGTGAAATGGTCACCCAAAGCAGAACGCATTTCAAAGGCTGAAGAAGGCAATGTGCACTCAGCCTGTGTTGAGCACCCCAGATTTTGCCAAGGAATTCATCCTGCAGACCGATGCATCTAATGTGGGCCTTGGGGCAGTACTGTCCCAAGAAAGTCAGAATGAGGAGCACCCGGTACTTTATCTCAGCCGAAACCTCCTACCGAAAGAGATGAACTACTCAATCGTGGAGAAAGAGTGCCTAGCGATAAAATGGGCCATTGAGGCCCTCAAATACTACCTGTTGGGCAGAAAATTCCAGCTGCTCTCAGTCCATGCCCCGCTTACGTGGATGAGCCGGAAGAGGGAAAATAATAGTAGAGTTATGCGCTGGTTCCTTAGCTTACAACCCTATACTTTTTCTGTATGTAATGTATGTAATGTAAGCAAGGCCATGAGGATAGCCTTTCACGCAAACACATGCTTCTGAAGATGGTCGCTCAACCCATTAGGGGTGAGCTGGGGGGGAGGATGTGTGACAGAAAACAGGGCATTGTTCTAGGGGGTGTATATGTTCCCTCAACAGAGTTGCAGTGTGGGCTTTGTACTGATTACCCCAGGGTGGGCCAGTGTTCCACACCTTACATTACATGCAGGTGAGTGGGGGCCAGTCCAGAAGAATTTTGCAGTGGGGAATTGTTTGAGTGTGTCCCTGAGCAAGGAGGGAGGCTGCAAGCTCTCTCTCTCTGCAGATTTGAGTAAAAGAAAAACTTTGGTATTCTGTCCAGCGAGCTGAAAGAGGTCTGTGCATTTTTGTTTATTAGAGGTTTGCAAGTAAGCAACCGTGTTAGAGAGAAACCTATGTTCAGTTAGAGCTCAAGGGAGCTAGGTCCTTTTGTTTGTGTCACATCTCGGTCCTGCCCCCTGCTGGTTGTAGCAGGGATTCATGTTTTCTGGTTTTCTTGTTCAGGCTCTGCAGACCTTTCCCACTGGGCTGAAGGTCTGCAGTCACATGATCTGTTTAGCCCTATATATATAGGGCCAACCAGGCATTTGATCCTTGGATCAGGATAGACATACAGGGTTATTCAGAGAGCGTGAAAAGCAGGAGAATGACTGGAGAATGAAAAATTCTAGGTCAAAATAGCCGATTTGGAAAGTGAGATGAAAGGGAGAATTTTTCTGGTTTGGCTATTTTGACCTAGAATTTTTCATTCTCCAGTCATTCTCCTGCTTTTCACGCTCTCTTCTGAATAACCCTGTAAGTCTGAGATCCTCTGAGTCTCTGTTCCTCGTGGTAATTCTAGTTCAAGTTCTGATATCTGTGTATGACTCCTTGGCTCTGGTTTCTGGTTATTCTCTAGTCTGCTCCCTAAGTAATATCTGCATTTCTGATTTCTCGTGTATGACCTGTCTTGGCTTCTGGAACTTCTTCTGTATGTATCTTGTCTGTTTAGATTTGTCTGTACGTGTCTAGTTCAGTTGTTTTCACTTTACAGACATTTGGCCACGAAGCCATATGGTGTGAGTTAGACATGTGCACAGCACAAAATTTCGTTTTGAACTAATGGATTAGTCCTAAAATGCAATTTGTTTAGTTGCTAAAGAAATTAGTTTTCAGTTCTTTAGTATGAAACTAATTTCATTCATCCGAAAACCAGTAGATACAATTACTATTGTAGTGGCTCCTCAGAGGGCTGAGATCGCTGCTTGTTACAGTATCTCTCACTCTCAGCACAATGTGTCAGACTGCTGCTCATCACAGCGCTCAGAGTTTCAGTAAAACTAGTAAATAATATTTTTATATATAAGCGGTTATAACAATATTATTTCCTTGTTTTACTGAAACTCTGAGCACTGTTACAGTCAGTTACTGTAACAGCTGAGCCTGATACATTGTACCGAGAGATAATATAACAAGCAGCCGATCTCCGCACTCACAGCAACTGGATTTAAAGGGCTGAAAAAAAAGTGCCTCTCTGTATAATGTATATAACATCCTCCTGCATTAATTAATACCCCTCTCTGTATAATGTATAGAACATCCTCCTGAATTAATTAATGTCCCTCTCTGTATAGAACATCCTCCTCAATTTATACCTTTCTCTGTATAATGTATATAACATCCTCCTGCATTAATGTCCCTCTCTGTATAATGTATAGAACATCCTCCTGCATTAATTAATGCTCCTCTCTATATAGACCATCCTACTCAGTAGGACCTACTGCACTGGCATGTGGAGGGTGCAGAACTTCGGAATGCAATGCTTATCCAGTACAGGAGAGGGAACTTTTACTTAAACTTTGTATCTCTGTGGGGGAGAGAGACAGGAATATAAAAGCTGGGGAGAGGGAAAATATTAACGTAAATCGGTCTGAAAGCTCAGAAAAGAGATGACTGGTGCAAATTTATTTTTATAATAAAATCACTTTAAATCCAGGGAAAACATTCAAATAAATCACACTGAAGGCTCATAATGACAGAGTAACTGTGAGAGCTGGATACTAAATGTATCAGACGTAAAAAAAAAACTTTATAACTAGCAGCACTGGGAGAGGAGAGGGACTTTATATAAAACGTCTATTATAGATGAGGAAAGGGGGATAGTGCTCCTGGATAATATAAAATGTATCAGACCCTATGTAAGCCCCTATTATGCAGAGCGGGAGGGGAGATAACACACATTTTATAAAGTCCCTCTCTTCTCCCAGCGCTGCTTGTTATAAAGGGGTTTTTACTATCCAGCCCTCCTCTGTCATTAGCTTTCAGTGTGATTTATTTGAATGTTTTCCTTCTCCAGTTGCTTTTATCATCTTGTCTGCCTCATAGACATGTAAGGGTTAAGTAAAAGTTTCCTCTCCTGTGCTGGCTGTCTGTCCTGCGAGTGAGTATTCTGGAGCTCTATCACTGTCAGGTTTTCGGGCAGGGGTTGGGAAGGATTACACATACAAACCTTTTCTGTAGCTTTGCAATGTTGCGCTCTTCATTGCTGGTCTCCTTCACTCATCAATGTAATATCACAAAAAGGACTGAAACTAAATTGTAGTGCATTTTAATTTAGTTTCTTTCGTTTTTTGTACTGAGCAGTTTCGTATCTCTTGAGTCATACGAAAACTAAATTATCCCAAAATTCAGACTAAATCGTTTTAGTACTAAAACGAATGCACATGTCTAGTGTGAGTGATTCCCAGGGCTTTGTCTGAACTCCCTGGCTGGGAGTGTGAGGATTTGCAGTGTGTTGCATCTATTGTACATTCACGTATCAAGTTCTGTTTTGCACTATAGGATTCTCCATTTTTCAAGTATTGGGTCCTGTCCTGCAGTGTGTAGAATTCATCGTGTTTCTTAAGTGTTGCAAGGGATTGCTGAAGTCTGCAAACAAAACCATATACCTGTCCTAAAGGCTTCACTCTACACAGCCTGGGGGCTCCCCATCACCCTATAGGGGGCCTACCGTTACAGTTTGCTTTTCCTTTTTTTCTGTTTGTGCCAGACCCTAAAAATAAAAGACTGCAGGCCACATTACAATCTCCATGTTAAAACGGGGGCGGTAGGGAGAAAAAAGTGCGCCCGCAGTTTTCTCCCTACCGCCCCCGTTTTAGCCCGGAATTACAATGCAGGCGCTTAAAAAGCTGCCTGCATTGTTACCGCGCGCTATGCCCCGGATGCTCGTGGCAGCGCTGAGCGCAGCCGCTAGCATCCACTCGATGGAGTCCATAGGACACATGACCTGCTGGATCTCGCAGTGATACGCAGGGAGAGACTGGGTGACTTTTTCCCCCAGTCTTTCTCTGCTTCCGCCGGATGGAGGAGGCGGTTGGAGCCACGGTCCTCGCCGCGGGACAGGAGGTGAGTATACAAATTGTTTTTTATTTTTTTGGATGGTGTTAACGGGTTCTGCAGAAGCGGAATCCGTTAACACCAAGTCCTGGCTCTGGTTAACTTTCCGCTAACCAGAGCCGGACGTTAATCAGCGTTAGGATTTTGTAATCCTAACGCCAATTAACACTTTGCGCTCCCCATGTTAAGTATAGGGAGCGCAAAGTACAGTAACCTCGCTCTAAAAAGCGCAAGGTACCAAACGCAAACGGGTTCCTTAACCCATTTGCGTTTGGATTGTAATGTGCGGTGGACACCACCACTAACATTAATGCTCACGCAGGTGAGCGTTAACAATAGCACATAGATTGTAATGTGGCCCTGCATTTTAAAGAGAAGACCGTGTGTTAATTGGGTCCCAGCTCACAATATTAATAATTTTTACATTGAAAAACCGTCGATACAACAGACAGTGGTGAGGTCGTGCAGGGCCATCAAACGAAGGCTCAGAGATATTAAAGAAAACAATAAACACATGCAGTAGGGGTCATCAAAAGGCAATCAGGAACAAAAGGAACCAGAACGCATTCAGACATAAAAAAAAACAAAATGTCCTCAATAGCTGTTTAAGGAGCACAAGGGGAGAAGGAAAAAAAAGAGAAAAAGTTCACCAGGACCAAAAAAATAAATAATCAAAAGAGGGGGGGGGGTGATGGCAAGGGCCAAGTATGTGACATTCCTGGCTCTCTCCCAGGAGTCCAAAGGACAGTAGGAGGCCATGGAAGGGTATAGTCACGAGGCCGGGACACTCGAGGGCAGGGGCGGACTGGGAATAAAAAGCAGCCCTATAAAAAAAACTTTTCTAGCCCAGCCATATATAATACATAAAACACAAAAATGAGCTTACAAAGATATGATTAATCAGTAGAAATCCACATGTGTCATGGGAACTTCAGTGTCCTTGCATGAACTGGTGGAGTCGAAAACATAAAAACGCCACATTGCATAAAACCACACAGAATTTAATCAGCAATTAAAAACGAAAGTGGAACCACTCACAAAACAAGTGGCACACCATAAGCAATTATGTGTGCAAAAACAGCATTTGAAAACACATGGGTAGTCACCGCAGGCCAAAGTCTGATCAACCAGCCTGTATCTTCTGATGAACTCCACCTACGGTTCAGGGTGTCCTCGGATCAGCGGCTCCTTCAAAGGATCAACTCCCAGCGCATCGACTCTGGTAGCGGAAAACGGCGACCGGGAGAGCGGATTCATTGGCACCGGGTTCCAGTCACGCAGAGAGATCCTTGGTCGAGTCATTGGTTCTGGACACTTTGTTTGTCAGATGGGTGAGAGGTCTCAAGGCCTACGGTTCCGAAACGAAAGTGCGCACTTGGTTAATTGCTTCAATCCACAGGGCCCCAACGTTGACTAGTCAAAGTTAACTTTGCTCACTCACTGGCCAGTTGAGCCATTTTGAACGGGACTTAAACTCGGAAACTGAGGGGTATTAACCGTTTCTTTTCCACCGCGTGTTTTTCCCGCGTTGCGCAGTCCTGTTATTTCTCTCAACATACATGTGTAGTATATGCCACTTTAGTGATCCAGTAAAGTATATAACTTAGACAATCCACAACAGTGCTGGTGTATAGTGATTCCTAGTGCGGTGAGACTATCCTGGGGTTATTCAGTGGCTCCTCCGGGGGTGTGAGCACTATAATATATATATATATGTATACACACTCTTATATGCTCCTTTCTCATACACAAAAAAAAGACAACGTGCATGTGTGCCATGCCTTGGCCACTTCACACTGACAATTACGCTCTGACCACACACACAGACCTCAGAAATATATTACAGATACACCTCCCCCAGAATTATGTATACCCAGCACAGACCCCCCAGAATCATGTATAATTAGGCACAGGGTCCCCAGAATCATGTATACCCAGTACAGAACCCCATAATTATATATACACAGCAGACCCCCAAGAATAATATACACAGCAGAGCGCAGAATTATATACACAGCAGACCCCCATAATTATATACACAGCAGAGCCCAGAATTATATACACAGCAGAGCCCCCAGAATTATATACACAGCAGAGCCCAGAATTATATACACAGCAGAGCCCCAGAATTATATACACAGGACAGCAGAGCCCAGAATTATATACACAGGACAGCAGAGCCCAGAATTATATACACAGCAGAGCCCCCAGCATTATAAACACAGCAGAGCCCAGAATTATCCCGCTGCGGGAGAAGAGCGAGAAGGCCATTCCCGCTTGCTCCCGCAGGACTCGAGCCCTGGTATAGTGGTAATAAAAAGAGCACTAACCTATCGTGTGGTCCACTGCTCCCGACAACAACTCTATCTCGGCATGCCACGCGATCGAGTGAAGCCAATGTGTAATCTTTGTTCCTATGGTGACAAACAAGACGCTCAGAATTGGGCATGTGAATATAGAACTGCTATAATCAGACATTAGGCCCTAGACACATGTATACCTGCATGCCCCAGACACAGGCCGCAGATAACATGCATGCCCCAGACACAGGCCCCAGATAACAGGTGATCCGCCAGGAGTCAGGATGGGTCATGGGCTGCAGATGGCCGGCGCGCCGCCTCTGACATCTCCCACAGGCCAGGCCCAGGTAGGCCACAGTACCTCCTCCAAGGCCTGCAGCCTAAAAAACAAAAAAAAAACACAGCCGCTGTGTTGTTGCTGTCCCTTTTCCATTTTTTGTTTTTAATCCCAAAGTGGAAGTGTCTGGTGAGTGTATAAATCAGGGGTCAGCAACCTTTTACGCACCAAGTGCCATTTTTTAAACCATCAGACAACCGGGTGCCAGTGACCAACAGCACTCCATAGTGTTAGTTAGATTTAAATTTTTATACTCATAGTTGTACTGCTAATAGTAAGTTAAACTCACAGAATTTTATGTACCAGCAGAGCCCAGAATTTGATATAACCAGCAGAGCCCAGCATTAGATATACCCGGCAGAGTCCAGAATTTGATATAACCAGCAGAGCCCAGAATTTGATATACCCAGCAGAGCCCAGAATTTGATATACCCAGCAAAGTCCAGAATTTGATATAACCAGCAGAGCCCAGAATTTGATATACCCAGCAGAGCCCAGAATTTGATTTAACCAGCAGAGCCCAGAATTTGATATAACCAGCAGAGCCCAGAATTTGATATAACCAGCAGAGCCCAGAATTTGATAAAAGCCCCCGCCCGCATTTAATTAGTGGCCCCTGGTCAACTTATTATCTCTTCCCCCCCCCCGCCACTCACCTAATTGAAGAATCTTCTATGGACGCAGGCGTCAGGCTGGCTCCACTGGGCTTGTTTGCTCTCTTCTGCAGCTGGCGTCTTGTGCTCTGCGGGACATCACATGAGGGGGTGGCGCCAATTACTGCAGCATGCCGTGTTCCTGTTTAGGACGTGGAACAGGCAGGCACGCTGCAGTGCCGCTGCGCTCACTGAGACAGACGATCTCAGGCAGCTCAGTCTGCCCCTGCGACTTGCCAGCAGAGACAGACTCGCGTGCCACGCCTTGCACGCGTGTCAGGGGTTGCCGAACCCTGGTATAAATAAAACCCACCATTTTGTCTCTTAGCTGAAAAGCAGCATGAGAGTGTGCAGTTGCTCAGAGGAGCGACTTCTGGTTTCAATAGGTATAGGACTCACCTAACTAGAGGTGCCTTGATGGGGCAGGCGAGCTTACACTTCATTGGCCATTCAAGTAAACTAAAACTTCTGATTGTGTTTTGTTTTACATGGAGCTATAGAAATGAGTGCAGATGACAACTTTTTTTCTTGTTATGTTTTATACATGAACTAGGTTGGTTACTTCCGAATGTTGCAGCCACCCTGGTGGGTATGGGTGCGACACCGCTTCTTTTCTGTATATAGTAACAGATAACCTTAGACAATAAACAAATCCTGTTAATATTAACTCAAGAACATCACCCACCCCTTTCTGACACAAGATACCAGGAAGGTGCTGGTTCATGCTCTTGTCATTTCACTACTTGATTACTGCAACTCACTACTTATTGGCCTCCTCAACTCCCATATTGTCCCTTTGCAATCTGTAATGAATGCAGGGGCCAGGCTTATTTTTCTCACCAGACGCACCCTGCGTACCTTTCCCCTCTGCCGATCAGCTCCATTGGCTTCCTGTACATTCCAGGATACAGATTAAAATGCTGACGCTCACGTTCAAATCGCTCAATAACTCAACCCCTCCCTACATGTCTTTGTTACTTCGCAAGCATGTCCCGTCTAGACAACTGCAGACGACGGGCGATCTCCGCCTGTCATCTGTCTACACCCGCACTGCCAACTCTCGCCTCCAAGACTTCTCAAGGGCAACTCCGGTCCTGTGGAATGATTTACCTCACCCTGTCAAACTCTCCCCTGAACATCAGGCCTTTAAGAAACCCCTCAAAACCCATTTCTTCAGATTAGCATACCACATCACTGATGCAACTCATCCCTCTGCTCACCTACTCACACGTGATTGAAGCTGCTCCTATGGCCCCACCATTCCCAAACCACTGCCACTAATGATCCTGCCATCTAGTAAAATTCCCCTTGTCTTCCTCAACCGCAATCCCTCTAGACTGTAAGCTCATATGAGCAGGGCCCTCTACACCTCTTGTTTCCATCCTGTGAGTGTTTATCTGTATCTCGTTTCCTTTGGTTATTGTAAAGCACTGCAGAAACTGTTGGTGCTATATAAATGATGACAATAATAATAATAGTAATAACCATAACAATATTCAAGCGTAGCACAGTCAACACAAACACCCTGCACCTAGAATTGTAGGAACAGGATGACTTCAACATAGGAGAGGGCAGGGAAACAATAGATAACTTTAGGCCTGCACTTCCCAAATGCATTTCTAGGTACCATGTACCCCAAATTCAAAGTGAGTACTGAAATAAGGCAATTTAACCTATAATCCAAAATATATTAATCTGTAATGTATATTTATCTCACAGTAGCAACTGAAAATAGACAAAAAGAGCAACTGTGAGTATGAGTGAGGAAAGGACACCCACATTAAAGTTCTACTCAACTAACTTTGCAGTCAGATAGCATAATAACTGTAACTGAACTCAAATTATTTAGAAAAAGAGCTGGAGATGTTAAAGTTCCCATTAAGTTTAGAGTTTAACTAGCAGGCATCATTTTGAAACATTAAACTCACATTGTCATGTTGTGACATGTGGGAAGGAAGTGGCAAAACGTACATAATAATTTTTTTCAGGAAATGCATTATCATTTGTATGTTCATATATATATATATATTATATATCACGCCAAATAAGTGTGCAGTCTGAAACACCGTTAACATAATAAAAACTTTATTGGAAAATACTGACACAGAGCACCTAACCCAACCATACAATTAGAGAGTTTAAAAACACTTAACTTTGGTTTCAAATAGATGGGGGTTCAGTTACAAGATGTGATCACATCTTGTGTAAACCTGCTGTAATTGTCAATATACCTCATTTGGCAGGTCTCTGTCTATGTAAAGCTAATACCTGCTCTTATGAGATGAATTTATTTATTCCATACTTGCCTGTATTTTTTTTTTTTTAGAAAGGATTTTACCAGGAAGGATACATTGAGATTTCTCTCATTTTCAAGTATGTCCTGGGTGGCGAGTATGTACCATTAGGTGTCTTGCCCAAGGACACTTACTGGAGAGTTGCTCGTTGGGTTTGAACCCATGTCTCCACAGGCTCTCTCCATGCAGAGCAGTGATGTTACCTCTACTCCACCCAGCCGGTACTAGCTCAGCCAGAATAGGAGCCAGCCTTTTACAACTGAACCCAGGGCTGGATTTACAACTCAGAGCCTGTAGGCACAGAGAGATCTGGAGCGCCCCCCAAAAAAAAATCACAAGTGCCAAAACTACCATACTTTTCTAATTCAATTTTTGGGAAAAACAAAAATAAATAAATTTTTAAAAAACTGAAAAACAATTTCTCTCTGTGCTCATATCAAAAGAAGGTGCAGAATTTGTTGACTTAAGGCTAGGGTCAGACGAGCGTGATTTCTACGGACTGTACGTCCGTGCACACGGACGTACGTTAGTACGGAAGACGCAGTAGTGGCCAGACAGTCCGTTTTTTTCACTGACGTATATATTTTGACGGATGTAGGAGGGAAAATAAATTAAAAAGCAAAACCATTTTGTCCGTGAAAAATGCTGGACGTATAAATGCAGTCCGTCTGACCACGTTCCATCACTCACACACAAAGCTATGCGGACGTTGCGGACGCAGCGCACTTTGTGCGGCCGTTCTAGCGGTTGTACATTCTTGCCTGCCTTGCGTCCGTGGGCCGCGGCCATTGTGGGTCCGCAGTTCAGTGCGGACGTACTTCGTGTGTCGGGCTCCGATGGGCTTCCTGTCATGCTATCATGGACGTACTTTTAGGCGCAATCACGGACGTGAACACTACGCTCGTCTGACAGCAGCCTAAAATGGAGCAGAATGTTAGGACTTGGGTTAACCTTTAAACAAAACAAGTGCAAATGGTTATCTAACCCTAATTTTTAATCTAATCTTAATTTCTAACCCGGACTATGAAAAACTATGCTTAATTTCGGCCCAGAGTAACCAAAATTCTGGACATCAAAATACAGCCGCGGCTTAGGGTCTTTTTCAAGATGTGACATTTTTACCACTTCATTTCTTGATTCTGCTTTTTCTGCAATTTTTCAATAGGATATCAAAACTTGCTTTGGAACAAAAAAGGAGGTGTATGTGATTATTTTTTTGTTTTACATTTTACATGGTTATGTTTGGTATCATTAGAAAGACTCTGATCTTTCAAAAGACATCTCACTTTACCTCGTGCAGTGTACCAGAGATGCAAGGTTCCAAAGTCCCCCTGTCTTTACTCACTGAAGTGCTGTGGTTGTTGATGAAATAATGTTTTTTCCCATCACCTCCACACTTTCTGGCAGCATGGGAAATGAGAAGGTGAGTTAGTGCAGCATCACTGTTCACTCATAATTGTAAGTTGTAATTGGGAACAGTGCTGCATTAAATAAAAAAAAGAAAATATTTTTACTTTTTGTTATATTTTTACATAAACCTTGTAATGCTTGGTATCATTGGAAAGGCCATAATCTGCCCTTTCCGACGATACCTCAGATATCCCTCTAGCCTGTAGGACTCCAGAGATACAGGGGTCTAAATGATTCTAAATTGTAATATTTTTTCACTTTTTTTTTTTTTTCAGAGCAAGGCGTCCTCCAGTGGCAGGCGCCTGTAAGCCCAAGCCTACTCTACCTAATTATAAATCCGGCCCTGACTGAACCGCAGTGTCTTCTGTAAGTTTTATTATAGCCCTCTCTGTTAGATCTTCGCCTTAGTTTTCACTTTTATTCTCTCTATCAGAAAGTCCCACATGGTTTCATTTGAGTGCATCCACAACTAGATGCCTTTCTTTAAAAATTTTGCTCACATTCAGGCATTGGATCAGTCCACAATAAGCAGTTGCCTGTTTCTTTTCCTTGAAGAGTTAACTATATTTTTATTATATTTAATAATAAAATAATTTAGCAAGAACATAAATATAATGGGCACTATTCCCGAGTGAACACTAACTGTAGCGTTCGGATGAGTAAGTGTTAACGTTAGGATAAGTGACTTTAACGCATGCCCCCTTATTGCATCCCTAACTCTAACTCCAAAATCTGTTAGCGCATAGGTGATTGCAGTAGCTTGCGCGAGCTTCCTGTACTTTGCAAATCTTATACTTAACATGGGGAGCGCAATCAGTAATAAGCATTAGGATAAGTAAATTATTACAAAGTCTTAGAGCTAATTACCGCACCGATGTGCAAACCACATCCTAAAAGCTGTTGCTAACTGATTGCACTTTTGTGAAATCATTTAGCACCCCCCCCCAAATAAATCCGATATTCAACTTTCATCCAGCAATGAGAACAGTGGCCCGAACCACTGCATCTTCTGGCCACGAGCAGAGTGAGACTGTGGACTTCCCAGTCTCCCTCCGTGATCACTCCGCGATCTCGCAAGACCAAGATTGCACAGGGCTCATGGCCCAACAGCACAACCTCCTATGGAGTCCTATGGACTCTGGGAGGT
Source organism: Leptobrachium leishanense (assembly GCA_009667805.1). Classification (NCBI taxonomy): domain Eukaryota; kingdom Metazoa; phylum Chordata; class Amphibia; order Anura; family Megophryidae; genus Leptobrachium; species Leptobrachium leishanense. Next base: position 139,926,996 of record CM019064.1, on the reverse strand, counting down.
GATACTCGAGGCAGAGCAGAATTGATACTGTGAGTATTTGTGAGGGTGGCGCTGCGTTTTGGGCCATGGTAGCACCTGCCTCGGAATACGCTAAACTGGGGACACTATGGGAAAACCAACAGCGTAGGTTTTCCCCGTTAGCATCCCCATTTTAGCGTTAGGTAGGGAATAGGGCCCAATGTATTTAATAGTTTGGTATTTTTCTGTTTTGTTTTTCTGCTATGAATATATCATGTTTCATATCTACCAGTATGTACTGATTTATCTGCGATCATTCAGATTAATGCACTGTAATCATTTACATTTCTGCATCTCCGTATTCCCTCCTACCCATTCTTTGTGCCTTTTCAGGTTTACTGGTTCCAACCTCTTTCTCTTGTACCTGTGCGTAACGTTTGGTATGCAGGACTCGAGGCGTGGGTCTCTAATTCATGGTCACCGATGTCAGCAGACAGTATTTCTCAATGACCAAACCAGCCTTTTAGTACTCCTTGCAGGCAGCATCGTCCATCCTAGGTTCTGATTAATAATATAAAACATAAATAACGAAGAGCGGACGTCTTTTGTGGAGCTCCGCTTTGTCTTCCTCCTTGGGGACTAGACTTGTTCGTTCGGATTTTGTAAATTTTCGTTTCGGCTCGTTTCGGTTCGGTTCGTTTCAGTTCGTTTTTCGTATCAACTTTTTTTGTGATTTCGGAAATTTTCGTGTTTTTCAGAACATCTGTTCTCCTCGTTTCAAAGTGTCTATTCGTTTTGACGTAAACTAATGGTTTTTCAGATCCGATATTTCTCTCGATACGATAATTCTGTCGATACAATAATTCTGCCGATACAATAATTCTGCCACTGAGATTTCTCATGTTTTACAAGCAGGATACATTGAGATTTCCCATGTTTTACAAGAAGGATACATTGAGATTTCCCATGTTTTACAAGAAAGATACATTGAGATTTCCCATGTTTTACAAGAAAGATACATTGAGATTTCTCATGTTTTACAAGAAGAATACATTGAGATTTCTCATGTTTTACAAGAAGGATACAGTGAGATTTCTCTGGTTTCCCGGGAAGGATACATTGAGATTTCGCATGTTTTACAAGAAAGATACATTGAGATTTCCCATGTTTTACAAGAAAGATACATTGAGATTTCTCATGTTTTACAAGAAGAATACATTGAGATTTCTCATGTTTTACAAGAAGGATACAGTGAGATTTCTCTGGTTTCCCGGGAAGGATACATTGAGATTTCGCATGTTTTACAAGAAGGATACATTGAGATTTCTCATGTTTTACAAGAAGGATACATTGAGATTTCTATGGTTTTACAAGAAGGATACATTGAGATTTCTCATGTTTTACAAGACGGATACATTGAGATTTCTCATGTTTTACAAGAAGGATACATTGAGATTTCTCTGGTTTTCCAGGAAGGATACATTGAGATGGGAATGATACAAGATTACAGAATCAGCGATATAACCGAAAAATACGATGTCCGAAATTACTGAAATGGAACCGAAATCCGGAATGGAGCCGAAATCACGAATGGAACGAAAATGAATTTCGATTTTACACATTTCTAGTCCATTCGAAAAGTTTTCGTTTCGGCTCGGAAATTTGTTCGGATCTGCCGTTTTCGGATCCGAAAATTTTCGGAAAATCGGCCGAATCAGAATGCACGAATCGGGAAATTTCGGGAAAATTCCAAAATTCCAAACCCGAAACGCACATCCCTATTGGGGACCTTTTGCTGACTTTTTTTTGCCTGATGACTCCCCCAGAGGTACCCGTAGGACTGGCTAATGACATTGTGCTGACCGGGGTCTGTGCTGCCCCCCCCGGACAAGAAGCTTACCCTGGCGTGCTCCCCTGCTTCTGCCATGCGGCCGGCGGCCATCTTGCGGCCTAGCGTCCGATTCCGGATGTCCCCCTGCTCAGCTGACATACTTACCTGGTCTCGGCCTGGCACTGCCCTGGAGTCTGGGGAGATGGTGGGCCCACGTCTCCCAGACGTTTCGGCGGTCTGCTTGGCAGAAGGGACTGCTGAATCGGCACCTGTGCGACGCAACGTCCCTCCCCCCTGTGGAACTACTGAGGCCTTTGCCTCAGACTTAGATGCCTGTCTGGGATTGCTGCAGCTGGAGGATGATGACGCCCGCTGACTTGGGTCGTCTGGCGCCGAAATGAGGGGATGCACGGAGGAGAAGACTCTGAGGGCGGCCGAGCCGGCGTCACTCTAGAGTCCTGCTGTGCCCTGCTTGTTGACTGTGGATGTTGTGGAGGGCTGCGACAAGAGAACTGATGGGGATGGAGCGCCGCCTTTGGAGCCCTGGCCCCTGGAGGCGTCCCTGGCTCGGCATACTGGAGTGGTGAGGGTGACCGGCGAGATTCCCAGCTTGAAGTGGCATTCTTGCGGCTTTTCCTCTCCAGTGGCGTCGGGGATTCTTGGTAGCGCTCGCTGGACCTTGGCCTCGAAGGTTTGTGGTGAAGGAGCCCTGGATGTCCCGCTGTATCTGGACACTGGCTGGGATGTACTCCCCCCATCCTGTTGGCTTCCTCCATTGCTGACCCTGGACTGGTGACATGCTGTTCGTCTATTGCTGACACCACCCTGCGTTAGATATGTGATGACCCCCCCACACCCACTTTTTCCTTCCCATTTGCCCCCCTTTCCCCGGTTTGCAGGCTGATGCGACGGAGTGTGCCTGGGGCTGATGCCACCCCGTTTCCCCCTGCTGTATACATTTTTTCTGCTGACCCCTCTGATGTCTCTTATCTTTGTTTCTATTACTTGATGAGACCCCCCCACTCGGGGATGACTTTGTGGACATTTTTTTATGTTATATAACGCAGTGTTTCTGATTGTTTTTTAGCTGAACATGTTACTTTGATGACTCCTACCCCTCCCCTGTTTTTCCTCCCTTTCCCTCCTTTTCCCATTTTTTCTTTTTCACTTTTTACTTTTTCTTTTGGCGTTTGGGGCCAACTCGGGGTGTGCCATTGTGGCGGACACCATGGCTCTATACCTGGCCCTCGAGTACCCCGGCCTTGTGACCAGCACATTTCCATGGCCACCTACGGTCCTTTGGACTTTTAGGAGCGAGCCAGGAAAGTCACATCTTTGGCCTTTGCCACCCCCCTTTTTTCTTTTTTTGGTTCTGCAGCACTTTTCGGTATGTCTCCCCCGCCTTCCTATTTGTTTATTATTTTATTACTTGCTGAATAACGGTCTGAGGTTCCTGCGTGTTCACTTTCGTTTATTTTAATTGGCTGATTGTACCGCTGACAATATCTCAAAATAAAAATTTTGAATGTAAAAAAACATAAATAACATCCAAACCGTCATGCCACAAAGACCAAATCAATGTGTCACTGGGGACGCCCCAAAACCCAAGGTCTAATAAGCTTACATTCAAGCAGTCCCGCCTGGAAGGGGCAAAGGCCATGGGAGTTGCCGGAGAGCCGCGGGGTGTGCTATGCTGCCCCACGGCATCCAGGTCCTCCTTCCTCCCAGCAGACCTCGGCGTTCTCCATTCAGCATTACTCTGCTGCTGTCTGCAATAAATCTGAATAAATTTTGTGATTTCAAAGTGGCGATCTTCATTGACCTCTGATATAAATAATACGAAATACAAGGCTGGATAACTACGCCTGACACCATGGTGGAAACTATCAGGGTTATTCAGAGAGAGGTGAAAGGCAGGAGAATGGCTGGAGAAGTGAAAATTCAAGGTCAAAATAGCCAAACCAGGAAAATTCTCCCATTTATTTCACTTTCCAAATCAGCTATTTTGACCTAGAATTTTCCCTTCTCCAGTTATTCTCCTGGTTTTCACCTCTCTGAATAGCCCTGCTAGGTGAATAAATTCAGCAGAACCTACAGTGAAAAATGCTGTAATATATGTTAGAAGTTCCCTAAATACTGAATTCACCATTCTTGTTCCACTATGGCTCCTTCAAGGGTCTAGTCTGTGTGAGAACTCTCCGAGATTTCAGCTCCCTACTTTACCTTTGATATGTTGCACTAACTAACGTCACCATACTCAAGTTTATTACGTTGAAATACAACTATAAACTGGGCTTTAGGGAATCATGATAATTGTAATAAATATCACATATTTCTGGCTACTTATAAAAAAACATTGTCACGGAACGGACATGAGAGCTCTTTTCAGCGAGCCACAGGACTAAAGACTGAACCCTTTTTAAAGACCATTTTTCCTGTTTTCGTTTTGGTATACGTGTGAGCCTATGGACCTCTTATTTTATTGCTAGATGTGGTTTTATTGGTGTAATGTAATGAAAATGAACCCTGTATGATGTGACTGTAAAAGTATGAAAGAAACCGTTTGTATGTGTTTTTCCCCGTCGCCATTTTGCTCATCCCAGCATGGTTTCACAGAACAAAGGATCTCATGCCCCAAGATGGAGGATGCAGCGGGCCAGAGGATTGGAGGCTTTTCCAAGACCTCATCTGCCTAATCCCCTGGACAATGGGGGAGCCTGAAAGGGCAAGATAGAGGATACAGCAAGCCAGCTGATTGGAGGCTTTTCCAAGACCTCATCTGCCTAATCCCTGGACAATGGAAAGGCTGAAAGGGACCTGATAGGGAACAGGAGGCTGGGAAAGGAGCCAATCAGTGCTGGTTGTGTGGGTGGGAGAGTTGGTAATTTGTTTGTGTGAAGTTGTATAAATGACCCTGTTGAAACCCATAAAATTTAGTTCACTGTTTTAAAGCATACAGCCACGTCTGGTGTCTTCATTTCAGAGCTACAATCACTATTGCAGGAGACACTCAGCGGTCTCCTGCATCACCACTCAACCCAGGAACGGGATCCCCAAGGCAACACCGCACCATCTCTCCAGATGCTGGACCAACGCCATTTCATCCTCCAGGCCGCTCGAGACGCCGAGTGCCGTGCCACTCGGTAGTCGGGCTGGACGCCATCAAAGGGGGGGGTCAGATAGAGCAGGACCGCAGGCGGACTTCCATCCCGCCACACTGGTGGCAGCGGTGGGATAGCTCTTTGAACCCCCAGAAAAAGCGCTCAGCATGGCAGGGTACGCCAACTACAAAAAAGACACCCTGCGGGGCATCCTGGAGAGTCGAGGAGGCACCCCGGGCTCAAAAAGTAAAGCCACCCTGATCGAAGAACTGCAGGAAATGGACCAGGGAGCCGTGGGCACGCCAACCTTACCACCCACCCAGGCATTGGTCCCAGAAGATCCCTTCCAAAGGAAAGTGCGGCAGCGGCTAGCCCTCTTCGGAGCCGCCCCGTCAGAAGCCGCTATACACAACGCCATCCAGGAGGTCCGGCAGGAAGAGGAGCAAGAGAAGGACCATCAGCACGAGCTGCGGATGGCGGCGCTCCGAACAAAAAGGACTGATTACCCTGCCCCTGAACCCTACCCCGTAGAACCCTGGTTCGAGGTTGACAGCTCGACTGGAGCTTCATCCAGGGAATCTACACCCCCCAGCGATACTTCTTTTTGGACTTACAGCTCGCCTGGAGTTTTAATTGAGGAAACCGCACATCTCAGCGACCCTTGGATGGAGGCTTACAGCCCGCCTGGAGCTGCATCTGAGGACGCCACACCCCCCATCGAGTGGTGGTGCCACTGTTCCAGCACCCTCGCAGACACGAGGGCTGAATTCCCGAGAAGGCTACAGGAGGGCCTGGATCGGTATCATGGATCTACAGTTGAGCCCTCTGGGCCCGAGTGGCGGGACGAGATCCGCCAAGAACTCTGGTACGAGACACTGTACCATGAAAGGGACTACCATGGTGTCAATGTTCCCTCCGACGCTGCCATCTACCAAGTGCAGTACAATGCCAGAGCAGCATTCCTGAAAGGCCGACCCCCAGCGGAGTGGGAGGCAGAGCTCCAATACCTGGTTCAGCAGGAGATCGCACTGGACGCCGCTTACTGGGCGTCCCAGTGGTTAATAGGCCCCCTGCTACCCCGCACCATCGACGGCGCCTCCACCGCAGGCCTCCACTACGGCGGCACAGGGCTGCTATACGAAAGGATGGCCAACGACCCCGGGTTTGGAGAAGAGTCGGAGTGGCGGTTGGAGGAGATACTGGAACGCCGGGAAGAGGAACTCTCATACGAGAGCAAGGACTTCGAGATAGAGGAACTGGAGTTCCTGGTAGAGCGTGAATGGGAGCTTGAGAAGGCCTACAGAAGGTTGTTGGACGACGCTCCGCAGTCAGGCCTAAGCCCCATGACCTGGGACTGTCTGGCCCGAAGAAGCAGACAGTCCAAGTGACACGGAAGTATTGGAGCCCGAGATGCTCCCATGGGTCCCCGTCGGGACCACAGTAGACGAGCCGGCCAGGTCGGAAGAAGCACGGCAGGTGCCAAGCGACCAGAATGGGCCGCGTAAAGGGTCCGAGTGGCACAGAGAGGAAGTTATCCTCCCGCCCCCGCAAGAAGACACTGTGCCAGTGTCCGCTTACCCAGCAGAAGAGCTGGCAACGGGGCAGAGTGCCGCTGGCCTCTGCCCATCCTCCACCATCTGCCCCGAGGAGCAGAAGGGGGATAACCTCGAGCTGCTTATCCCGCAGCCGCTTGTTGGTTATGTATGAAAGAGGCACTGGAGTCTTGTGAATCTGCAGTAGAGAACTTTACTTGGTGCATATAGCAATAAAACAACTTATAACAGATTAGTCACTGGATATATATCAGGATGCTTCATCATCACACAGCTAGAAAGGAAGAAGGAAGTAAAGCAGAGACAATAGAGACTTATTTCCTGTGAACATATACCAACGAGTTTAGAACACATTTAACCTGTACTAACAGCGCCACCTGCAGTCCATAGTATAATATATGCTGTTGTATCTCCAACACCCCTTCTCAACAGCATGTGCATAATCATACAACATTCAGCTTCTTTTGAAGAAAACAATAACGTTCCTTTGGCAACGGTTTGGTGAGTGCATCTGCAGTCATCTCTTCTGATGGGCAATACTGAATATCGATAAGTCCTTGCTCTTGTGTGTCCCTGAGCAGATGATATTTTACGTCTATGTGCTTGGTTCTAGGGTTGATCCTTTCTGATTGTGTCAACTTTATACATCCCTGGTTGTCTTCAAAGATGGGTATCGGTTTAGACATATCCAGTCCCATGTCTAATAGAAGTTGACAAATCCAAATTGCTTCTTGACATGCATGTGCTGCTGCTATGTATTCTGCTTCAGTTGAAGAGAGTGCAACAGTCGCTTGTTTTCGACTAGACCAGCTGATGGTTCCTTCTCCGTACTGGAAGATGTAACCAGTAGTAGATTTGCGGTCTGTGATATCTCCGGCCCAGTCAGCATCTACATATCCAATTAAGTTTGCATTGGGTGTTGCTGGCAGTCGCAGTTTCATATGAATTGTTCCTTTTAGATACTGTATCACCCTTTTTACGGCATTCCAATCACGTTGACAGGGTGTTGAAACTTTTCTACAGAGTATACTCAATGCTGCGGCAATGTCTGGTCTTGTCACAGTTGCAATGTATAACAATTTTCCAATTGCTTTGCGGTACTTCTCATTGTTAGGTAACAAGTTTTCCATTCCATTGTCTTTCTGATAAGCTGGTTCATAGGCGTTTTCACCTCTTTTGCATCTTGCATGTGAAACTCTGCTAGAATATCTGTAATTTTCTGACTTTGGTGAAGAAGATAACTTCCGTCTTCTTCTTTCTCGATTTGGATTCCTAAATAGTGAGCAATGTTCCCAAGCTCTTTAATCTCAAAGTTTTGTTTCAATGTGCTAGTTATTTGATCATAATCTCCTTCTTGTTCAAAACAAATTATGATGTCATCAACATAAATTAGTAGGTAGATCCATTTGTTGTCTTGATTCTTTGAATACAGGCATGGATCAGCGTTACTTCTTGAAAATCCTTCTGTTGTGAGTACTTCGTTCACTTTTTCATTCCACATTCTTGCTGCTTGTTTGAGACCATAGATGCTCTTTTGCAGTTTACACACAAGGTTCTGTCCTGTATTAAACCCTGGTGGCTGCTCCATGTAGAGTTCCTCTTTGATATCTCCATATAGAAAAGCTGTTTTGACATCCAGGTGCTTCACTTGCATTTGTTTTTCAGCTGCAATGCTGAGGAATGTTCTAATGGTTGTGTGCTTTACCACTGGAGCAAATGTTTCATCATAATCTTCTCCATATTTCTGGGAATATCCCTTGGCGACTACTCTTGCCTTGTATCTGTGAATGTTTCCTTCTGCGTCGTACTTCACTTTAAAAATCCATTTACTTCCTATAGTTTTGTGACCGGGAGGGAGCTCTGTGAGAGTCCAGGTTTCATTTTTCTGAAGTGATTTTAGTTCTTCTTCAGCCGCCTTTCTCCACTGATTGGCTTCCCCTTTTGGTAGTTTATCTATGTCTTCCAAGATGTTGGTTCAAATGTCTCATGTGTCTTAACAGTGTATGACAGCTTGCGCGGTGGGATCCCTTTTGTTGTCCGAGTAGATCTTCTGATTTCTGGTTGTTCTGTCGGTTCTACTGGATTGTGAACAGTTAAGTCATCAATTGTGAGTTCCACTTCTTGGTCTGACTCCTGCACAGTTTCCTTTTGGTCAGCATCTCTTGCTATTTCAATCGGCACCTTTCCTTCGTGTTTTTCGGGAGTCATTATTTCTGATGTTTGGCTTTCATCAAAATAAACACTGCGGCTTACTGTGACCTTGTTGGTCTTTGGATTAAGGATTCTGTATCCCTTACTTTGTTCACTGTAGCCTATTAGAATGCCTTCTATGGCTCTGTTCTCCCACTTGGAGCGTTTTTCACTTGGAATGTAAACGTATGCTTTGCAACCAAACACTCTAATATGACCTATACTAGGTTTTGATCTGTTCCACATTTCATAAGGGGTACTTTCAATAGCTTTAGATGGTAGTCTGTTCTGTAGATATGTTGCAGTCATTATTGCTTCTCCCCAGTACTTGTTGTGTAGGTTGGCATCTGAAAGCATGCATCTGGCCATTTCTACAAGAGTGCGATTTTTTCTTTCAGCTACACCGTTTTGTTCTGGAGTGTACGGTACGGTTGTCTGGTGTATGATACCATGTTTCTTTAGATATGATTCCACTTCTTTACCCATATATTCCCCTCCATTGTCCGTGCGTATTATTCCGGGTTTCCTTTGAAATTTGTTGCTAGTCATCGCTACAAATTCTTGAAGTTTATCAGTTGTCTCACTTTTGTGTTTCATCAGATATGTCGTTGTGTACCTGGAATAGTCATCAATGAAGGTTATTAAATATTTGTTGCTGGGTGTCGGGGTTTTCATTGGTCCACACACGTCACTGTGTATAAGTTCCATGGGTTTAGTGGTTTTTCTTTGACTGGCTTGTGGAAGTGGTGTACGTGTGGCCTTTGCTTTGATGCAACACGTGCACTTCATCAACTTTGGACAAGGTATCATTATCATGTCTTCTGATAATTCTCTCTTAGAAAGTTCCTTTATAGCTTCTGAGTTTCGATGCCCCAATCGTCTGTGCCATAGATGGATGCACTTGTCATGTGGATTATGAGTGACTGTTTTGACTTGAACACGTTCAGTGACGATTTTGTATAGGTGTTCATTCAACCTTCCTTTTGCAACGATTTCTTTTCTGTTTCGAATTGTGCATTCATTACCTCGGAATTGTACTGTAAGTCCATTGTTAGCAAGGTTTTTTACTGATAGGAGGCTTCCTTCTAGACTTGGAACATACAGAACGTTCTTTACAAGGATGCTTCGGTTACCTCCTGATGGTGTGATGCAGTTCAGAAATCCTTGACCTTTACCTTCTGATGTAATACTTTTCCCATTTGCTAGGAAGACTTTGTCTTTTGTATTAAAATTAATTTCTGTGAAGAAGGTCTCATCACTGGTCATGTGACTTGTTGCTCCTGAGTCAATGTACCATCCATGCGGGGTAGTATTCTGAGTTACTTTAAAACTTGCACTCCACGCTGTGTCTTTGCTTTCCTGTGTGGCTGCTTTAGCTCTTTCTTTTGTGAATGTCTCTCTCCTTCGCTGTTCTGCTTTCCAGATTGAACAATTATATTTCAAATGACCTGTCCTTTTGCAGCGAAAACACACTCTGGTCTCTTTGTTTTATTTTGTGTTTTCATTCACCTTTAGAGCTACTTCTGTTTTGTCATTCTCTTCACCACGTATATTTTCCTTCTTTCTGTTGTATTCATCAATTAATTTCCCTTTAGCATATTCCAGTGTTAGTTCTTCCTCTGGTCTGGTTTCTAGAGCGTTTATCAAGGCACTATATGATTCTGGAAGGCTGCATAATAGTAATGCCACTACATGATTGTCTTTTATTTCTTCTCCAATTCCACGTAATTGCTCCACAATTTCCAGCATAGCGTTCACATGTTCACACATTTCCTGGCCTTTTTCCAGCCTCATCTTATACAGTTTACGTAGCAGATATAGTTTACTGTTTAAGTTTGAACGCTCGTGCAGTTTCTGTAGTGCAGTCCACATACCTTTAGCTGTGTTTTCTTTTCTTATATGGATTAGTTGATCATCCTCCACTAACAGGCTTATAACTGCTTTTGCTTGCCTGTTTCTTTTGTCCCATTCTTCTGGGTTGTCAGTGGGTCTGATTGTATCCAGCACCTGCCACAGATCATCTTTGGATAACAGCATTTCCAGCTTAAACTTCCACAGCTGATAATTGGTATTGTTTAGCTTTGCTATTGCATATTTCACATCTGAGCCACTTGCCATCTTTCAGTATATTGGATGCAGCTCCTTTCCTCACACACAGCAGGTATTTGGATGATAGCTGCAGCACTTACTGATTTGTAGTTTCGTTTTCAGTGTCTGGGCCCATAACCTGTTGGTTATGTATGAAAGAGGCACTGGAGTCTTGTGAATCTGCAGTAGAGAACTTTACTTTGTGCATATAGCAATAAAACAACTTATAACAGATTAGTCACTGGATATATATCAGGATGCTTCATCATCACACAGCTAGAAAGGAAGAAAGAAGTAAAGCAGAGACAATAGAGACTTATTTCCTGTGAACATATACCAACGAGTTTAGAACACATTTAACCTGTACTAACAGCGCCACCTGCAGTCCATAGTATAATATATGCTGTTGTATCTCCAACACCGCTTACGCCATCCAACCCCCTGGACTTTGTTCCTGTACCCACCTCCCCAGCAGAAGAGCTGGCAACGGGGCAGAGTGCCGCTGGCATCTGCCCACCCTCCATCGTCTGCCCTGAGGAGCAGAAGGAGGATTTACCTGAGCTGCTTATCCCGCAGCCGTTGACCCCATCCGACCCCCTGGACTTTGTTCCCACACCCGCTTACCCAGCAGAAGAGCTGGCAACCGGACCAAGTGCCGCCGGCCTCTGCCCAACCTTCCCCGCCTGCCTCGGGGAACAGAAAGAGGATACAACCGGGCTGCTTATTCCACAGCCACTGACCCCACCGGAGATGGAGGACGCCATTCTCCTGCCCGGGGACCCTTCCTCGGCCTTGAACCCCCCAGCCGACGCGCTGGCAATGGGGCAGAGCCCGTTTCAACTCTGCCCATCTCCACACCCCTTTGGTCCGGAGGCCCCATGCAGCCACTGTTTTTTCCAACGGCTGACCAGGGCACTCGGGGCACGTGTGTGACACATACGAGGTATGTGCACAATTGTATAAAGTAAGTAATTGTCATGTATAGTGGTGACATTGAAAGGTATGTGTTCATGTTTTCTATGTGGTATATGGTGCCTATAACAAGTCACTATGAGAATGCAGCTCTCTGCTGCAGCAGCAGGGGACTGTTATTATGACGCACAGGGTCTTATGTTCAGGAAGGATTGGGGGAAGATTATAGGTGTGGCACTGGTGATGTGTTCCTGCTTACCCTCATAACCACGAGGATACTATGGAACAAGCAGCCAATCTGTCTGTCTCCTCATTCTTTCCTGTTTTTACAGGTATTTACATCTGTCTGCTGGCCCTCTGAACGGGGTCTGCAACAGATTCTTGGGGGCTCGTCCGTAAACTTATGATCTTCGGGACCAACAGAGTATGGATAGAGCGGCTGTGATCCAGAAAAGTCGGTTGTGAGAAGCGCGTCCTGGCTGGCTGGTGACGGTGACGTGAGGGATCGTGGAAAGGGTCATCATGGCGGATAAAGTACGGAAGAGCGTGGTGTGGAACATCAGAAAAAAACTTCTCACCCTGTCCGCTGGTGAACTATTTCAGATCGCCCAGAGCATTGTTACGGTACCAGACGGGAACATTACTGAACTAGATGCTGGAGACCAAGAAGGCTGCTTTGAATACATTAATGCGTTCATGTACAGTGCAGACTTACTAGACTCAGAGGATAGAGGTATGGCTGAACTGTTGAACTTGAGAGACATCGTTGACTCTGTTGAGCATGTTCAAACTACGTCTACACCTGTTCATCAACAGAATGATGACACTGCTCCTACCGCATCGTCTACAGCTGTTGCTGACAAAGGGTCTAGGGGAGCATCTACACAAAATTCGATGTTGCAACAACCTTTGACCAGACTATCACAACAAACACGCAGCAGTGATAATGCACAGTTTAGCAACAACCCTGAACGGTCCATGCAGTTACTGACAGAGAAGGTTGTCTCCCTCAGGGACCTCTCCTACCTCCAGCGTCGCGAATTTAAGATACAAGGAGGACAAATTTGTGATTACACATCTGACATCACATACACAAGTGTATGCAGACAAATTGAAGATGGAATCAAAGAAAATTACAGTGATGCTGACATAGTCAGGGGGACACTACGGATAATAAAAGCAGGCAGTTTCAAGGACATGTTGATGAATAAAGAAGACATAACGGTTGAGGAACTCAAAGGGTTTCTTCGGTCGCATTTAGGAGACAAAAATAGCACAGAATTGTTCCAGGAATTAATGTGTGCAAAACAAAATGAGAATGAGACGCCTCAACAGTTCTTGTATCGAGTAATGGGTCTTAAACAGAAAATCATCTTTGCTGCAAAACAGGCGGACACTGAAGTGAGATACAGCACAGAAACTATTCAGGATGTATACCTTCACACGGTCTACCAGGGTTTAGGGCACAAATATACAGACATTCGTAGGGAGTTAAAACCCCTGCTTTCCAACCGCAACGTCGCAGATGAGGAAATACTAAGAAATGTAACAAGAATCACCAGCGATGAGAATGAGAGGGCCCGAAGGCTGGGTCCTGTAACACGTAATAAGCAGAGCATTGCAAGTTGTACCCTTCTAGAAAGTGAACCTGTGAGAGAAATTCATGAGCAGAAAAATGTGGATGATCCAATTAAACAACTGACAGCACGTGTCGAAGCACTTAGCAGTATGGTAGACTCCATGAGAAATCCAACACAGCCTGATCCTACCTTTCAGTATACTATGAGTCGACCACCTCTACAAAAAGGGGCTAAACGTCATGGTTGTTTAAAGTGTGTGGAAGCTGGTCTGCAAAACTGTACTCACTGTTTTCAGTGTGGGGAAGAGGGGCACCTGTCCAGGGGATGCCTCCGGAAACGTAACCCGCAGGGAAACGGGAAGCGGTCACTGCAACGGGGCAACCAGTGACCAAGTCCTCCCTGTCCCATGGCACAAATGATGGCAGATCAGAGGATGAACCTGGTCCTACAAAAAGCAAAACGAAACCATTTCATTATACGACATTCAAAACTTCCAAGGACAAGGAATGGCTTAATCAGACTTCTACTTTCTCTGTCCCTAGGAAAAAGAATGAGGCCATTGTCAATCTAATAGGAAGGAAGGCTTTGACACAGTGCAACCTCAATGGCCTAGCAGTAAGTGCTTTGCTTGACACTGGAGCTCAAGTCAGTATCATTGATCGTGCTTGGAAAGATAAATATTTGCCAGCTGTGGACTTGAGACCTCTTTCTGAACTTATGGGAACTATGGGGAAGCTGGAAGTGTATTCTGTGACTGGGGATGTCATTCCATTCGATGGCTGGGCTGTTATTACTGTTAATTTAGAAGGAAACAATGACCCTAACCTCTCTATCAGCGTTCCCTTTTTAATAAGTCATCTGCCAATTGAAAGGCCACTACTTGGGTTTAACGTAGTGGAAGAATTAATTCAGAGACAACCCAAGCGCCTTGTGCAGGCTTTAGTCTCTCTACTATCAGGAGCCATCTCTATGTCAAACGAGAAAGCTCAAACTCTGGTAAGCTGTGTCCAAACCCCTGAGCTGAATGAACAGTGGGGACGTTTGAAGGTAAAGAGTGGTGGCGTTGTCATTCCAGCAGGTCAAGTGATGTGGGTAAAGTGTAAAATACCACCTAACATGGATCAGCCCGACCCAGTCATACTGTTTGAACCAGAGGAAAACAATGTGCAGTTGGAAAAGCTGGATATAGGAGGGGGGCTCCTAGAAGTACAGAACCAGGAAAGGCCTTATGTCTCTGTTCCAATTGGTAACAACTCCACATGTGAAATAACACTGCCTGGTAACGCAATCCTCGGTTATATTCAGCCAATTGAAAAAGTACTGGAGGCAGAGCGATCAGAAGAACTGAAGTCTAAGGTATCGGTCGAGGGTGTGACTACCTCAGGTACTGAAGAAACCTTGAAACGGTGGCACCCACCTGTAGATCTAAGCCACTTGAGTGAGGAACAGCAGCAGGTGGTAAGAAAAATGCTGTATGAAGAGTCTGTGGCATTTTCTCAAGATAAGAGTGACATGGGTTGCATTCCGAGCCTACAAATGTCAATAAATCTCAAAGACGACATACCAGTGCAGCGGTCATATTCATCGGTACCTAAACCTTTATTCCAAGAAGTGAAAGATTATATACAAGATCTCCTGGCAAAAGGGTGGATTGTGAAGTCCAAGTCCCCCTATTCTGCACCAGTGGTCTGCGTCCGAAAGAAGGATGGCTCACTTCGCCTGTGTATAGATTATCGCCTCCTCAATAAAAAGACTGTACCAGATAGGCACCCTCTGCCAAGAATTCAAGACTTGCTTGACACATTGGGGGGTTATGCATGGTTCAGTATTCTCGACCAAGGAAAAGCCTACCATCAGGGCTTCATAGCCGAAGGTTCTAGGCACATGACAGCTTTCATAACTCCCTGGGGACTTTATGAGTGGATAAGAATTCCCTTCGGCCTGTCCAATGCACCTGCAGCGTTCCAGCGCAGTATGGAAGAAATGCTAGATTCTCTCAGAGATGAATGTTGTATACCGTACCTTGATGACGTGTTATGTTATGCCAAGTCTTTTGAGGAACATGTGGAAGGACTTCGCAAAGTTCTTCAAGCTCTCCAACATCATGGAGTCAAGCTTCGGCCTGAAAAATGTGAGCTCTTCCGAGGTGAAGTCCGATACGTGGGTCGTCTTGTGTCTGCCGAAGGTGTGCGGATCGATCCCAAAGATCTTCAAGCAGTTATGTCACTCAAAAGTCATACTCCACATACCGTCGGTGAGGTAAGAAGGCTTCTCGGCTTCCTAAGCTACTATCGCTCGTTTATCCAAGATTTTTCAGGTGTAGCTAAGCCTATGTATGAGCTCCTACAAGCAAAGCCTGGGGTGGCACCAGTTGAGTCCAGTAGGAGAAAGACCAAAGCCCCCAAATGCCTTCCAGAACTCCTGTGGAGTGGACAAGTGAGCATCAGAAATCTCTTGAAACCTTGATTGACATGTTGATAAAGCCACCAATTCTTGCCTATCCAGACTTCAATTTACCATTCTCGCTGCACACCGATGCATCTGAAAGGGGCCTTGGGGCTATATCTCTACCAGAGTCAGGATGGAAAATTAAGAGTCATTGCGTATGGCTCCCGGACACTGTCCCAGGCCGAAAGAAATTATTGCCTACATAGTGGTAAACTTGAGTTTCTTGCACTTAAATGGGCAGTGTGTGAAAAATTCAGAGACTACCTGTTCTATGCTCCACATTTTACCATTTACACAGACAACAATCCCCTGACCTACATAATGAGCACTGCGAAGCTGAATGGGGTTGGCCATCGCTGGGTGGGAGAATTGTCCGACTACCACTTTGATGTGAAATATAGGCCTGGTAAAATAAATATTGATGCTGACACACTGTCGCGTATCCCCCTTGACATCGAAAAGTATACCACTGAGTGCACTGAGCAATTGTCATCTGAAGTGGTGCGAGCAGTCTGGGATGGAGCTCGCGCAGCCAAAAAGAAAGATGTGGCTTGGGTTGCAGCACTCAGTATGTCGTCTATGGAAACTGACCCAACATCCCAAGGTTCATTGTTGCCAAGAATAAATAAAGATGAACTCTCCAAAGCTCAACGGGAGGATCGAGTGATAGCCAAGGTATTGAAGATGAAGGAGGAAATCAAGGTGCCAGATGAAAGTCTAAAGAAAACCGTGACTGGAGCGGCCAAGAAACTTTTGTATGAATGGAACAAACTAATTATAGAGGATGGATGTCTCTATAGGCAAACAGCTCAAAACAAACAACTTGTTCTCCCAACCCAGTATAAGCAACTTTCTTTGGAGCACTTACATGACAACATGGGACATCTGGGCACAGAACGGGTTCTTCATCTGATGAGACAAGATTCTACTGGCCATATATGAAGAAGGAAGTAGAGGAGTATATCACAAAGAAGTGTCCCTGTATTAAGCAAAAGAAACCAACGACCCATGTCCGAGCACCCATGGGGAGTATAACATCCAGCTCACCTCTAGAACTTGTTTGCATCGACTACCTGCACTTAGAGCCAAGCCGGGGTGGGTATGAGTATATACTAGTGGTCGTAGATAACTTTACTAGGTTTGCGCAAGCTTATCCTACTAAAAACAAGTCTGGCCGTACAGCAGCTGAGCGTCTTTTCAATGATTATATCCCTCGGTTTGGTTACCCTGGAAAGCTACACCATGACCAGGGCAGGGAATTTGAAAATGAGCTTTTCAGGAACCTTCGGGAACTTGCTGGAGTACGCCATTCGAGGACCTCTCCGTATCACCCTCAAAGTAACCCAGCTGAGAGATTCAACCGGACTCTCCTCCAAATGCTCCGGACCTTGGCTGATAAGGAAAAGATACATTGGAAAGATCACCTTCCCCAGATCGTCCATGCATATAATTGTACACGTCACGAGTCAACTGGGTATTCCCCATTCTATTTACTGTTTGGACGCCACCCTCGCCTTCCTGTTGACTTGATATTTGGGCTCGTTGAAGAGGATGAGGGATTAACTCATAAGGGATTTGCTGATCATTGGGCTGGAAAGATGGCTGAAGCATATCAAATAGCAAATGAAAACAGTAAGCAATCAAGTGCGCGGGGCAAAGCTCAATATGACTTGAAGGTCAAAGGTGTTATTCTGAAGCCTGGAGACAGAGTTCTTGTTAGAAATTTGAGAGAGCGAGGAGGCCCAGGGAAACTAAGATCATACTGGGAGAAGATCATCTATGTGGTGAAAGAGCAAGTAGCAGACAATCCGGTTTATGTGGTGAGTCCTGAGAATGGGAACAAAAGTGGAACTAGAACCCTGCACCGAAACCTGTTACTGTTGGTAAATGACTTGCCTGTGGAGACACCATCACACCCACTGAAACACGGGAACCAGAAACAAAGCAGACAAGGTAACAGGGAGAAGACAAGAGAACCTACCTACCACAGTGACATTACCGATTCAGATGAGGAAAGCTCTGAAAGATACTGGTTGAGAATTCCTGAGAGTTGGACAGAGCATAAGAGACAGCATACTTACCGGCAAGGTTCAAAACTGAACCATGAGAACTCTCTTGTCGAAATGACGTCACCATCACCTGAGAGAACCGTGCGAGAAAGAGATCAAGTCCAAGTCCCACAGGAACAGAGACACAGTTTGATCGAGACTCAATCACCAGAAGAAGTGATCCTGAATTCAACATTTCCACCTGAAGTCAGTGGAGATAGTGATAGTGAATGTGCCCTGCCTGATGAAGCGGAAAGTCTGACATCAGAAAGCTGTATCGAACCAAGACGGTCAGTGAGAGGGAGTAAGCCAAGACAAGTGTTTACGTACGAAACACTGGGTCAACCATCGCTACAACCACAGACTATGCTCTACAGTGTAGCAGCATATACCTTTCCTCACTTACCTGTATTGGCTACACCATATTATATGCCACCACTCTCATACTACCCGTTTCACGACTCATACAATATGGTACCATGCATTCCCACAGGGGCAGCATATTAAGTTAAGAAAGTGGTGTTCTGGACATAGTAATCTTGCGCCTGAGTGTATATATATTTTTTGGAGCTGGTGCCCATTTTATTTTGTCGGGGAGGATGTGACACATACGAGGTATGTGCACAATTGTATAAAGTAAGTAATTGTCATGTATAGTGGTGACATTGAAAGGTATGTGTTCATGTTTTCTATGTGGTATATGGTGCCTATAACAAGTCACTATGAGAATGCAGCTCTCTGCTGCAGCAGCAGGGGACTGTTATTATGACGCACAGGGTCTTATGTTCAGGAAGGATTGGGGGAAGATTATAGGTGTGGCACTGGTGATGTGTTCCTGCTTACCCTCATAACCACGAGGATACTATGGAACAAGCAGCCAATCTGTCTGTCTCCTCATTCTTTCCTGTTTTTACAGGTATTTACATCTGTCTGCTGGCCCTCTGAACGGGGTCTGCAACACGTGCATTTAGCACCCGTTTTTCCCGGGTGCGCGATACCTCCGGAGGTGGTACAGGCAGTACCCCTCCCCGACCACAGGACCCTTATTCCGGAGGGGGTACCCCCAAAGACTTGTACCCCCAACACGCCAGGCACTGCCGCAAGGACAAATGGAGAAGCCTGGTGGCTCGCCTCCTTCCCACAGACTATGGGCCACAAAGACTGCTCCGACTTCCCCGAGTCGACCTGTGTGGGTCCAACCGTGTCCGTCGGACTCTAGAAGGGGGG
Source organism: Leptobrachium leishanense (assembly GCA_009667805.1). Classification (NCBI taxonomy): domain Eukaryota; kingdom Metazoa; phylum Chordata; class Amphibia; order Anura; family Megophryidae; genus Leptobrachium; species Leptobrachium leishanense. The sequence goes on along the minus strand of CM019064.1, from coordinate 139,908,060 downwards.
AGAAATGTCACGGAACGGACATGAGAGCTCTTTTCAGCGAGCCACAAGACTAAAGACTGAACCCTTTTTAAAGACCATTTTTCCTGTTTTCGTTTTGGTTTTGCGTGTGAGCCTATGGACCTCTTATTTTATTGCTAGATGTGGTTTTATTGGTGTAATGTAATGAAAATGTACCCTGTATGATGTGACTGTAAAAGTATGAAAGAAACCGTTTGTATGTGTTTTTCCCCGTCGCCATTTTGCTCATCCCAGCATGGTTTCACAGAACAAAGGATCTCATGCCCCAAGATGGAGGATGCAACGGGCCAGAGGATTGGAGGCTTTTCCAAGACCTCATCTGCCTAATCCCTGGACAATGGTAAGGCTGAAAGGGACCTGATAGGGAACAGGAGCCTGGGAAAGGAGCCAATCAGTGCTGGTTGTGTGGGTGGGAGAGTTGGTAATCTGTTTGTGTGAAGTTGTATAAATGACCCTGTTGAAACCCATAAAATTGAGTTCACTGTTTTAAAGCATACAGCCACGTCTGGTGTCTTCATTTCAGAGCTACAATCACTATTGCAGGAGACACTCAGCGGTCTCCTGCATCACCACTCAACCCAGGAACGGGATCCCCAAGGCAACACCGCACCATCTCTCCAGACGCCGGACCAACGCCATTTCATCCTCCAGGCCGCTCGAGACGCCGAGTGCCGTGCCACTCGGTAGTCAGGCCGGACGCCATCAAAGGGGGGGGGGTCAGATAGAGCAGGACCGCAGGCGGACTTCCATCCCGCCACAAACATATTATTGAAATATAATAAATAGACATGTGCGTTTCATTGCGAATCAAAATTTGGAATAAATTTACCCGATTCGTGTTTCGGAAGCACTTCTGAAATACGTATCGGATCTGTCTGAAACAGAACGTAACAAAAACATAGTTACATAGGCTGAAAAAAGACATGCGTCCATCGGGTTCAGCCTTTCACACATTACTTAATGCTGTTTATCCAAAAGAAGGCAAAAAACTCAGAAGCGCTCCTCAATATGCAACACACATGGAAAAAATTCCTTCTTGACCCCAGATTGGCAGTCAGATTTCTCCTTGGATCAAGAAGCTTTTACTCACATATTAAATATTATAACCCTTAATATTCTGTGTCTGCAGGAAGTCATCCAGTCGTTGTTTAAAAGTCTGTACAGTCTCTGACCCAACCACCTCAACAGGCAGAGAATTCCACAGCTTTATTGTTCTCACCGTAAAATAACCCTTCCTATGCTTTAGGCTGAATTTCCTTTCGTCCAGTTTAAATGGGTGACCTCGTGTCCTGTGTATAGTCCTGTTAATGAATACGTTTCCAGACAATGGTTTATAATGGCCCCGTATATATTTATATAAGGTTATCAGATCCCCTCCAAGTGGCTGTTTCTCTAAACTAAACAGGTTTAAGCTTGTTAGTCTTTCCTCATAACTCGGAACGAAACAAAACGAAATGAAACAAAATACAACGAATCGATTCCTTTTTTCGGAATTAATTTCTTGTATTTCGTTGTGCACTCTGAAATTGTTCAGCAACTTCACCCAAAAAATCCTGAAAAATGTCAAAAAAATCCTAAAAAATAAATAATGAGACTTTTTGTTGCAAGTGAAAAGAATAAACTTAGCAGCTACGTAGTCCGCGGAACTGCTATCCATGGTGCTGAATAGGCTTTACCACCAAAGACAGGGGTCTAGGCATTTATTTATTTTTTACACGTTAATCTAAGTAAAATTCATCAGTTTCACATTCCGAAATAATTAATAAAAAAGAAATATGAATTGATCCGAAAAACGAAATACCAATAAAAACAGAATAATAGCAAAAAAAACGAAATAACGAATCTGAAATACGAATTACCGATTGCCCGAACTAATGAATCAATCTGAAATCCCCAATCACGGTAACATAACGAACGAAACAAAAAAACCTGGAATGAAATGATTAGAAATTAAAAATAAATTTTGCCGCGCACATGTCTAATAATAAAAGCTTTTCAGTTTGTAGTCCAAAAGGTATCTCCATTCCGATCCCCATGAAAAAAATTGTTGAGAAACTGCATTCCCAAACATTCCTGCACGACTTGACCCCTGGTTCCATTCATTAAACCAGGTTGACTTTGTCAGTGTCGCTTTACACAGGCTTAGGCTGGGCGTCCACTGGCACCGTATTTGTGCGATGGTGCGATCATCCGTTATCGTCCATCATCGTCCGTCCGATCCAACAACATGCAGGTGAATTGGACCTGCGTCCACTGCGTCCGACGTCAGACGTCCATCTTCCAGCGACGGGTAAAGACGGCATTAGATGGGCGATCAGTAAGATTTCACTCGTTTGCATCACATGTATTTCAGCAGATCAGAGAAGATGGATGTGGAGAAACTGATCAGGGGAGTTATAAAAACATTTAAAATAAACTATTTCTATATGTATGTGAGATGTGTGGGACTAGCCCTGGTTGTGTAGGGGTGAGGGTTAGGGCAGGAAAGGCTCCTTGGTTGATTGTAAGCTCTTGGGTCCTCTCTGCTACTGTTCTGTGTGTACTTGTATGTATATTTGTATTCTGTCTGACCCATTGTCCCACAGTCTGCAGTGTTTAAAAAAGCAGAATGAACTGTGTTTTGTATGTAAAACCAGTTCATCTTGGTTTTGGCAGTCTCTGCACTCCACCTCTGAAATCTATCTGACCGTCCGTAGTTGTTCCGACGGATCGCTTGCAGTGGAAGACCCTCGTCGGACCTAGACGGACGTCCGACATCGTCCATGGTCTGACAAACACATCGGTCGTCCGACTACGGTGCCAGTGGACGCTCAGCCTAATACTCCTTAAACTCAGCAGATATTTCACCAGTGGACAAGATGGCATGTGCAACTTGGTTATTATAGCAGAGTTGATTATGTTAGTGTTTAGTGAATACTCTATATAAAATATCATATCAATACAATTCCTGTACACAAAACCACAACAAAATGCTGGAATTACACCTCAGACACGAAGAAAGCAAGTCACAAAATGCCAGAGAATGGTGAATTTTTGCCACTAGGGGACACAACAGTTGTCGCAAGAATGTAGAACATTTTGTTTCTTCTTTATGTGTGAGATTTGCCTTTCTGGGTTCATTTCTGTCATCTCGTTAAGGCAGATCTGTATGGTACCATTCAGAGAGCCGGTCCCAAAGTGCCAAAACCCATCCAGAAACCTGTCAAACTGTATTTTAACCCACTCCATAAAAGGCCGCAAATTGAGAAGGGCTGAAACTTGATTTTTAGATAAATACTTACTGACAATCTGACAGAAAGTCCCAGAAAAAGCTCAATATATATAATCATTTCCTAGAAAAGAAAAAACTCTACTGTAGTAGGTGGAAATCCCACTAGGGAGCGCTCCAGGTAAGGCATTTGTATGATGCAGTGTGGGACTGCACAAGTGATAGTTGCTATGATACTGTTTGCATGTCATTGAGCATCTTGCAATAAATTGACAATGTATGTTATTAATAGGCATGCATAAGGGGTGTGCTCGGTGTGCCCAGGCACACCCTAATGTTGGATGAAGAGGTCCTCTTTCACCTCCTACATTGACATATTAGTATTAGATGTTCCTTAATTGGTTTATGATGAATAAGATAAAAACGGACTGTATCTCTGATTACAGGCTTATTATTTCTTTTTTTTAATTTAAGGTTTTTTATTTTGAATTAAAGTCAGCAAGACAAACTGAAATAAAAATGGCCTCGCAGGGCCAAAACGAGCCATACACAATAGGTCAACTGCAAGTGAAAATGGCCGCGCAGGGCCAAGACATAACATCAAGTAGACAGCATATGAAAAATAAACCAAAAAAAGTCGTCTGAAATAAAACTGAAAAGACAAAAAAAAAAGAGTCATCTGGGCGAGGATAAAAAAAAAATCTCAGCAGAAAATCAAAAGTGTCCTCAGAAAACGTCCTCACATTACAAAAGTGTGGGGGGGATCAAACAGTCTCAGCGTGTAACATAAAATAAAGGGGGATCATAAAACCATATAAGGCATCTCGGGTGAAGCACCTCCGATCAAAGTGGGTCAAGAACCAAAAAGGGGCAAAAAGGAGCATACGGGCAGTCCACCTCAGCCTGTATCCAACCATGAGGCAGGGGGGGCAAACCTGGCAGCCGCAACTACCACCCAAAGGGCCCGTCGGACCTGTAGCCCTCTCTCAGCCACCGACACCTCCATCACCTCCACAGGGGGTTCCAGGATGACAGTCTCGGCGGCTCCCTCAGCAAACTGGCAGTCAACTGCACGAAGGGCCTGTCGGGCGCATAACCCACACACAGAAACCTCCACCATAACATTCTTCAAAAGGGGACCCAGCAAACTCCATGTCAGACCCACAGCCAGTCGCAGCCGACTCCACTCCAGCATCTGGGCTCAGGAATGCCCCCCAGGCCCACAGGATCCGGCAGCTACATCCCGCTCAGGGTAACATACGCAGCAGAGCACTCTTCCATGGTTACAGGAAGCACCAGGTAATCAGCAGAGTCCCGGAGCGAAGCAGCCGCTCCCGCGAGGCCCCCACCTCCCGGCATCCCCGGAACGCAGCCATCAGACGGCGCCACTCGCCTCTGTTGAGCGGCCTGTCATCGTCCTCCGGTATCATCGCTAAGCAGATGTCCAGGCCCGCTAGCACCGCATCCACAGCATCATGGGGGGGAGGGGAGGCACCCGTGCCCCTCGTCCATTTCCGCTGTGGCGACGTCCCATATGGCCGAGAGACGAGGGCCCTCCATCTCCGCAGCCCACTCCGGGGCCCTGTATAGGGGCGACAGCTTCCAGGGGAACAGAGAGGCAGTCGAGTAGGGATCCATGCCACGAGGCAGGCAGCAAGATGGCCGCCAGGGAAACAGGCCAGCCGGAGATTAACAGCCGGATACCAAGTCTCTGGTCTGGAGGGGGGGACAAAACGGGCTCCAGACAACGTGCACCCGATGGCCAGGCTCAGAGGGACTCCAAAAGAGGGAAATAAGATGGAGAAAATCAGCCAAATAACCCCTTACAAGGCACCAGACCGAGGAGCTCCTTCAAGACACATCTGCTCCCTTCTGTAGCCAGCCACGCCCCCCCTCAGGCTTATTATTTCTAATGAAAAATGTGCATTTTTTTTGCAAAATCTTCTAAACATAAGTCTTCAACTAATAAACGTTTCATGGGTGTACAGCCTAATGTAACGGGCCGCGCACGCGCATTGCTTCTTATACAGTGGTGTCACTAGGGTTGGTGTCACCCGGTGCGGTAACTTATGGTGTCACCCCCCCCCCCGAGTTTTACAGGTTTTTTTTTTAACTACTCTTACTCCTAAATCAGTACTCCATATAACACTGAATGCTCATACACACAGCGCACATTACTGTGAGGTTTATTGCTGTGGAGTTCTCTCATATGCTCACACAACTTTTTGCCAACTGCCAGCAAGTACGTTGCCTGTTCGAAGGCAGTGAAAGCACACATGGATATATATTGCCCCCAGCAGCTCTGGATATATTGCCCCCAGCAGCTCTGGATATATATTGCCCCCAGCAGCTCACCCATGGATATATATTGCCCCCAGCTCACATATGGATATATATTGCCCCAGTTCACAGTTATATATTGCCCCCAGCAGCTCACCCATGGATATATATTGCCCCAGCTCACATATGGATATATTGCGCCTCAGCTCACATATGGATATATTGCGCCTCAGCTCACACATGGATATATTGCCCCAGACCAGCTCACACATGGATATATTGCCCCAGACCAGCTCACACATGGATATATTGCCCCAGACCAGCTCACACATGGATATTGCCCCAGCTCTCATGGATACTGCCCCCAGCACACATGGATATGCCCCAGCTCCTCTCATGGATATTGCCCCAGCTCCTCTCATGGATATTGCCCCAGCTCCTCTCATGGATACTGCCCCAGCTCCTCTCATGGATATACTGCCCCAGCTCCTCTCATGGATACTGCCCCAGCTGCTCTCATGCATATACTGCCCCAGCTGCTCTCATTGATAATGCCCCAGCTGCTCTCATGGATATATGCCCAAGCTCAAGGATATTGCCCCAGCACATGGATATGCCCCAGCTCATGGATATACTGCCCCAGCTCATGGATATACTGCCCCAGCTCATGGATATACTGACCCAGCACATGGATATACTGCCCCAGTACATGGATATACTGCCCCAGCTCATGGATATACTGCCCCAGCTCATGGATACTGCCCCAGCTCATGGATATACTGACCCAGCACATGGATATACTGCCCCAGCTCATGGATATACTGCCCCAGCACACATGGATATACTGCCCCAGCTCATGGATATACTGCCCCAGCTCATGGATATACTGACCCAGCACATGGATATACTGCCCCAGCACATGGATATACTGCCCCAGCACATGGATATACTGCCCCAGCTCATGGATATACTGCCCCAGCTCATGGATACTGCCCCAGCTCATGGATATACTGACCCAGCACATGTATATACTGCCCCAGCTCATGGATATACTGCCCCAGCACATGGATATACTGCCCCAGCTCATGGATATACTGCCCCAGCATATGGAATGCCCCAGCAGCTCATGGATATGCCCCAGCAGCTCATGGATATGCCCCAGCAGCTCAAGGATATGCCCCAGCTCCTCATGGATTTGCCCCAGCACCTCATGGATTTGCCCCTGCACCTCATTCATATGCCCCAGCTCCTCATGGATATGCCCCAGCACCTCATGGATTTGCCCCAGCACCTCATGCATATGCCCCAGCTCCTCATGGATATGCCCCAGCACCTCATGGATTTGCCCCAGCACCTCATGCATATGCCCCAGCTCCTCATGGATATGCCCCAGCACATGAATATGCCCCAGCTCCTCATGGATATGCCCCAGCACATGGATATGCCCCAGCTCCTCATGGATATGCCCCAGCTCATGGATTTGCCCCAGCTCCTCATGGATTTGCCCCACCTCCTCATGGATTTGCCCCACCTCCTCATGGATTTGCCCCACCTCCTCATGGATATGCCCCAGCTCCTCATGGATATGCCCCAGCACATGGATATGCCCCAGCTCCTCATGGATATGCCCCAGCTCATGGATTTGCCCCAGCTCCTCATGGATTTGCCCCACCTCCTCATGGATTTGCCCCAGCACATGGATATGCCCCAGCTCCTCATGGATTTGCCCCAGCACATGGAATGCCCCAGCTCCTCATGGATTTGCCCCAGCACATGGAATGCCCCAGCTCCTCATGGATTTGCCCCAGCACATGGAATGCCCCAGCTCGTCATGGATTTGCCCCAGCACATGGAATGGCCCAGCTCGTCATGGATATGCCCCAGCACATGGAATGGCCCAGCTCCTCATGGATTTGCCCCAGCACATGGAATGGCCCAGCTCCTCATGGATTTGCCCCAGCACATGGAATGGCCCAGCTCCTCATGGATATGCCCCAGCTCACCTCCGCCGCCTTTTTCGCTCCCTCAGAGCGTCCGGCGGCACGCAGCTTGGGCGCTCGCCTGGGGGAGCCACGTGACCAGCCGCGATTGGCTGGTGACGTGTTTCCTCCAGGCGAGCGCCGAAGCTGCATGCTTCGGACGCTCGCAGGGAGCGAAAAACGCGGCGGAGGGTGTCACCTGGTGCGGGCCGCACCCCCCGCCCCCACGTAGCGACGCCACTGTTCTTATAGCTTATACAAGCCATCAGTAATAATCCGGTCAACTTGCAGCGAGATATATGAGATACACGGGAGTATGAACATAACAGGTCAGTCGTGTCAGGCAAAGTGAGAAAAGAACAGGTCTGTGAAGAGTAGACAAGGAGGTGAGCATACCTTCCAGCGTGAGAGCCCTGAGTTCAGTCCCCTGAGGCAGGATCATCAGGCAGCTGCTCTGCGCGGGTGTCTGGGCTCGGCAGGGCGGCACCTTCTTGGATTTTAGCCGGCGCTGATTTTTTAGGCCAGTGTTTTGGTGTAAAAAACTCAGATTTGGGCGCCGAGTGTTTGGGCTTCCCAGGGCCGGTGCTAGACTATTTTGCGACCTAGGCAAGACCAGCTACTTGCACCCCTTCCATCCAAAAAAAAAAGCTCACATGGGTATATTTGCCCCCAGCTCTCACATGGTGGATATATTGCCCCCCGCTCACATGGGTACAATTACCCCCCAGTTCACATGGGTACATTTGCCCCCAGCTCACATAGGTACATTTGCCCCAGCTCACATGGGTACATTTGCCTCCAGCTCACACATGGCATGGAGATATTGCCCTAGCTAACACATGGAGAATCTTGGAGATATTGCCCTAGCTCACACATGGCATGAAGATATTGCCCCAGCTCACACATGGCATGAAGATATTGCCCCAGCTAACACATGGATATATTGCCCCAGCTCACACATGGCATGAAGATATTGCCCCAGCTCACACATGGCATGAAGATATTGCCCCAGCTCACACATGGAGATATTGCCCCAGCTAACACATTGATATTTGCCCCCAGGCTCACACATTGATATCTGCCCCCAGGCTCACACATTGATATCTGCCCCCAGGCTCACACATTGATATCTGCCCTCAGGCTCACACATGGATATCTGCCCCAAGGCTCACACATCGATATCTGCCCCCGGGCTCACACATTGATATCTGTCCCCGGGCTCACACATTGATATTTGCCCCCTGGCTCACACATTGATATTTGCCCCCAGGCTCACACATTGATATTTGCCCCCAGGCTCACACATGGATATCTGCCTCCAGGCTCACACATTTATATCTGCCCCCAGGCTCACACATGGATATCTGCCCCCAGGCTCACACATGGATATCTGCCCCAGGCTCGCACATTGATATCTGCCCCCAGGCTCACACATTGATATCTACCACCAGGCTCACAGATGGATATTTGCCCCCAGGCTCACACATGGATATTTGCCCCCAGGCTCACACATGGGTATTTACCCCCAGGCTCACACATGGATATTTGCCCCCAGGCTCACACATGGATATTTGCCCCCAGGCTCACACATGGATATTTGCCCCCAGGCTCACACATGGGTATTTACCCCCAGGCTCACACATGGATATTTGCCCCCAGGCTCACACATGGGTATTTGCCCCCAGGCTCACACATGGATATTTGGTGAGGGTGAGTAGGGTAAGTGAAGTGGGGGGTTGCATGAGGGCTGAATGGGAAGAGGAGCAGGAAATGACAGTGGGGAGACCATGGAGTGAGCCGATAGGCTTCTCTAAAGTAGTGAGTTTTCAGAGACTTCTTGAAGGGCTGGAGAGACGGAGGAAAATCAAATGTTATTAGATTATTAAGTAAAATCAGGGCTCGAGTCCTGCGGGAACGCGCGGGAACGGCGTTCCATCACTTCTCCCGCAGCGGGAATGTTGCGGGAACGCATGTTCACACTGCAGGCCGATTTATCACTGGGGCTGCTAGCGGAATGCATTAACTGCATTCCGCTAGCAGCCCACTCGACTGGCCACGTTCCCCAAGCGCTTGCCTGTCTTTCTGCGTGCTCCCGAGCTCGGCCGGCGTCCTCAGCCCTGTGAAGGCTGTGATGCGGCCTACAGCAGAGATCTTCTCAGCTGTAGGCCACGTCACAGCCTTCAGAAGCCGGCGGCCGCGTGCAGGAGCACGCTGGAGCTGGGAGACACCGGGACACCTGATCTGAGGTCTGAAATGGGTAAGTATAATTCTGGGGGTCCTGTACCTATAATTCTGGGGGTCCTGTGCATATAATTTTGGGGGTTCAGTGCCTGTGCCTATAATTCTGGGGGTCCCGTGCATATAATTTTGGGGGTTCAGTGCCTGTGCCTATAATTCTGGGGGTCCCGTGCATATAATTTTGGGGGTTCAGTGCCTGTGCCTATAATTCTGGGGGTCCTGTGCCTATAATGCTGGGAGCCTGTGCCTATAATTCTGAGGGTCCTGTGCCTATAATTCTGAGGGTCCTGTGCCTATAATTCTGGGGGCCCTGTGACTATAATTCTGGGGACCCCTGAGTAAAATCCCCCCCCCCCCCCAGCAACATAGCTCAGTGCCAAGGCATGTTAGGGCAAATTCTGTAATAAAAACAACAGGAGGGACATGGGTGGGCAAGAAAACAAAGAGTAACCTGAAACAATACAGTATAAAAGCCAATTTATTATGGAGCTGGCTTGAGGGGGCAGGGGGCGTGGCCTAGCAGTAAGCAGGCGGCTGGAGAGCGGGTCAGTGAGTAAGGTGCAGGGGCGGGGTTTGGGTGTTAGAGTCCCCGTTGGGCGCTGTGTCTGCAGTGTGTCCCGTGTCATGATGCCAGGAAGCTGCTAGCCCCGGGGCCACTGCGAGCCCCCTCTACCCGCTGTCTGGGATGATCAGTAAGGTCCGGGCGGCTGTGTCCGGGCTGGTGGGCTCAAAGTCTATCAAACCCAGCTCGCAGCCTGACTCCTGTGGCACCTCGGAGAAAGAGCCCCCCAGAAGTGACATCTCAGTCCCCCGCACCCCCTGCAGACCCGCCTTCCTCTGTCTGACACCCCAAGAACTGCAGGATTGCGGGGACCACACGGCCAGGGTGATAGTGACGCCTAAAACCCCAGAGGACCTGCCCTGGATTACTGGCTACGCAGAGTGAGTAAAGTTACCAACCGGGGGCTGTGTCTGTCTGTATATCAGTCTGCATGTCTGTCTGTATATCAATCAGTCTGTCTTCTTGTCTTTCTGTCAGTGTGTTCTGTATGTCTCCTTGTTTTTTTGTTTTTCTTCCTTTGTGTCAGTATGTCTGTCTGTCTACACACATAAAGTTTACATTAAGTAACTGTATGTCCATATGTCTGTGTGCATACAGGTCTGTGCTGTGTGTCAGTGTGTAAGGCTAGGGTCAGACTGAGGCAGTGCGAACGCGCGTGCAGGCGCACTTAATCACGGCCGCACTAGCAGCAGATGACGGGCAATGACGGCCAATATACGAAGTACGGTCGCACGAAAGTCCGGCTGCGCAACGCAAGTGGGAAACGAACGCATTTTTTTGAGAACGTAAAACCGCTAGTACAGACGTACTGAGTGCGCTGCGTCCGCTAGCGGTGTGTGTGTGTGATTTGGAGATGTCAGACGCTACTAATGTCCAGCCTACATAACGTCCAGATGCACAAAGTGTTTTATTGATGATCCGTACAAAATCACGGACGAAAAATGCGCATAGTATGACCGCTATCGCGTACTCCGTGAAAAAATACGTCCATTCGTTCGAACGCACTTTTTCACAGACAACGTGAAAATGCGTTCGTCTGACCCTAGCCTTAGCTGTCAGTGTATATGCCTGCAGCCTTTCCCCTCACCCTGTGTGCTGATACACATTGCACATCACTAGATCCACGCTGGGATTAGGATCAGGTTTTCTTATTTGGGGGGGGGGTCATTTGCTTTCAGGGACACTTTAGCTGTCCTTGATGATGTCTATAAATTAGTAACTCACAGGTTTCCTGTAAAAACATAAAATAATGCGGTTTATGTGTAACCTATAATTAAAGTTCAAAATGCTGAAGTGAGTGGAGCAGTTGCTATGGTTACCAGTGAATTGCACCTTAGGCTAGGGTCAGACGAACGCATTCTGTGCGTCCGTGCACAACGGATGTACTTTCTGATTGCCGACAAGGTCCGTTTTTGTGACTGACGTTTTTTTTGACTGTTGTAGATGGGAAATAAAATTAATATGAAAAACCATTTTGTCCGTCAAAAATGCTGGACGTCAAAAATGCAGTCCGTCTGACTAGGTTCCATCACTCACACACAAAGCTATGCGGACGTGGCGCACTCCGCACATCCGTTCTAGCGGTTTTACGTTCTTGCCTAAGGCTAGGGTCAAACAAACGCATTATTTGCAGCGACCGTCAAAAAGTGCGTCTGAACGCATTGACATATTTTTCACGGAATGCGCGAAAACGGTCAGACGACGTGCATTTTCGTGCGTGATTTTTTACGGATCGTCAATAAAACACTTTTTGCGTCTGGACCTTAAATTCCCGGACATTAGCAGCGTCTGACGTCTTCTAATCACGCAAACACGTCGCTATGCCGCCGCAGAGCACTCTGTACGTCAGTACTAGCGGTTCTGCGTTCTCGAAAAAATGCATTCGTTTTCCACTTGCGTTGCGTGGCCGGACTTTCGTGCGGCCGTACTTCGTATATTGTCCGTCATTGCCCGTCATTTGCTGCTACTGCGGCCGTGATTACGTGCGCCTAAACGCATGTTAAAAATGCGTTAGTCTGACCCCAGCCTAACTTGCGTCCGTTTGCCGCGTCCGTTGTGCGCCCGCACTTCTGTGTGGACGTACTTCGTGTGTGGGTCTCTAGTGATCATTATTTTATGCTACCACGGACGTTAAAATGTGCGGCAACAGGGACGTGACCCGAGCCTTAGACCTGCTCCATGTTTTTTTGATTGATTATTCCCTTGAAACTATGTGACTGATTTTTTTTTCCCTCAAAATGAAATGTAAGATTCATCGTCCTCTATGCAGCAGGGATTGAGAAACTAACACCCCATGGTTTAAGGGACATATAGTTATTGAACCTTCCTTAAATCAATTCCTCATGTTAAAACAAGCAATTTCCTCAGTTTATCATTTATTTCCTGCCGTTAGTCATTCCTATTTAAGAGTCCGTAGACTTCTTCATCATGAACTCAAAGAATGGAGCTGTGGTATGTGTTTACTTATCAGCTAAGACCCTGCACAGCTCCTGGTTCTGTCATGGTATGTCTCGGCACACACAGGAATCGGGAGTTGTCACGAGGAAGTTCAAAAAGCAGTGCGATATCCTAATAACATTTAGGCTGGGTTCACACCTCAGCGTTTTTCAAACATGCGCTATTGCGTGGTTTTTTTACGCGCGTATCGCTCGTCCGAAAAAATGCGCGAACACGCATTGCAGCGGCTATGTCTATGGCCACGAACGCGCTGCTATACGCCCCAAAGAAGCTCCCGTACTTCTTTGGGCGTCGGGGCGTTTTACAGCGCATTCCTGCACGCTGTAAAACGTCCAGGTGTGAACCAGCCCCATAGGAAGTCATGGGATTTCTGGGTGTGAGCCTTTTGCAACGCTCAGGAAAGCGCTGTAAAACGCTGAGGTGTGCACGGGGCTTTAGGCCAGTGTCAGATGAGTGCACTATGTGCGCCTGTACTGACGTGCCTTCCGACACCCGTCATAGCGTTGTGACGTTTCGACGGGGCCGGCCACACGCTTCGTGCGTGCGCTACAGCAGACGTTCAGAAAGTCTTCCTGCCGAAACGCTACGACGCGTGTTCGACAGGGCTGCAAAGCACAATCCTCCATAGGAGGAACGAGCCTTGCAATGCTGAGCGCACTAACTGGACTCAGCGAGGTGGCCAGACGGGCGTCAGAGTGGAAGGAACGTTCACTCTCACGGACGTTCATTCCACTCTGAAAAACTCTCGTCTTACAACGGGCAAACTGGGGAACTCTCGTGACTGATATTTGTACACGATACGTAATTTATAGTCAATGTGTATCGTGTGTGGGCATATTATCTATAATCATGATTTTGTGTCAGAATCAGTTTACAGCGCAGGTGAAGACACTTTTCATTGCTCCCTCTAGACAGCATGAGCACATTGAGGCTGGGTTCACACCTGCGTGTTTTTTTACGCACGCAAAACGCACGATTTTTAACGAGCGTATCGCGCAAACGTAAAAACGTGTGAACGCGCATTGCAGCACGTTCACGGCCATAGACTGCAGAGTGAACGCGCTGCAATACGCCCCAAAAAAGCTCCCGTACTTCTTTGGCGTAGGACGTTTTACAGCGCGTTCCTGCACGCTGTAAAACGCCCAGGTGTGAACGGGTCCCATAGGAAATCATGGGATTTCTGTGTCTCGGCGTTTTCCAGCGCGCATGAACGCGCTGTAAAATGCTGAAGTGTGAACGGGGCCTAAAGGAATACTTTATTAAAAAATAGTTTCCTTTTTTTTTTTTGCCCGTATGTCATTGGACAGAGGCTGCTGACAGCCTTTGCCAAATAATTTTTTTAATTCTGGTGATTATACTCACCTTTTCTCCCTCCCAAGCGCAGCTCCTCCTCAGATTCAGGGACTCCCAAAAGTCATTCTACCCAGAAGAGCATTCTACCAAAATTTGCGGCTTTCAAAACTCGTGTAGCATGGAAAGCGCAAATTGCGCAGTGCAAAGGGACTTTTTTTTTGAGAAATGATTTTACCAGGAAGGATACATTGAGATTTCTCTAGTTTTCAAGTATGTCCTGGGTGGCGAGTATGTACCGTTAGGTGTCTTGCCAAGGACACTTACTGGAGAGGTGCTCTGGCTGGGACCGAACCCATGTCTCCACAGGCTCTCTCCACGCAGAGCAGTGATGTTGCTTCTACTCCAACCAGCCGGTACTATGTACACAAGTTCTGCAGCGCCTGTGCAGAACGATGGATCTGTGCTGCGCATGCATGCAGATCTGATTTATTGGCTTCCTCTCAGAGATCGATTGCTACAGCGATTGGCCTCCTAGAGAGTGACATCGCCATGCTTTCTGCTTCCCTGGTGACCAGCAGCCAGGAAATTCAAAAGTCCCGGCTGCTGAGGACGTTGGGTGTGTTCACCAAATCGGTGGAGCTGGGAGGGAGGGGGCACTCCATACATCCTGACCACTTTATAAAGGTAAAGGAGTCAGGATGGGTAGAGTGTCCCTTTAATGAATTGGTCATGGTGAGCCAAGTGTCCCTCTCATCCTATTCTCTCCAGGTTTCCTGGGGGCTGTGACACCCCTTTGAAGCTGAGGTTTGCCGTCTGGCTGCAATGCTGACAATCATCCTTCTAGACTTTCCAAAGAGTCATTGAGGAGATGCCTGGCCCAACATACTCCCGATAACATTCAAGAGTCCTAGCATGTCCCAACCATAACACATCTGCTTGTAGGTTTAAAAAATTACCCACAATGCCACCTAATTGTGAAATGTCAGCAGTTGCTTTAGAATCCTGGTCTCATTGCGTTTGAGCTTGTGGTGCGTGACCAGTGACCTAACAATGACAACATCAGCAGGTAGACAAGTGATTGTGGGAAAAGTTTAGAAGGTGTCAACACATGCAGGGTTATTCAGAGAGAGGTGAAAAGCAGGAGAATGACTGGAGAAGTGAAAATTCTAGGTCAAAATAGCCAAACCAGACAAATTCTCCCATTTATCTCACTTTCCAAATCAGCTATTTGGTCTTGATTTGTCTCTTCTCCTGCCATTCTCCTGCTTTTCACCTCTCTCTGAATAACCCTGTTGGTGTGAGTGCTGAAGATATATTGTTCGGCTTCAGAGCATTGATGGCGTGGTAGCACAGGAGGCAATGACTTCATGAACCATTATGAAATGAGGACACCTACAGGGTTATTCAGAGAGCAGTGAAAATCAGGAGAATGACTGAAGAATGGAAAATTCTAGGCTAAAATAGCCAAACCAGAAAAATTCTCCCTTTCATCTCACTTTCCAAATCGGCTATTTTGACCTAGAATTTTCCATTCTCCAGTCGTTCTCCTGCTTTTCACCACTCTCTGAATAACCCTGCTAGACATTCCTGTACAATGTGAAGGTTTAAGTTAGATTTTAGTGAGGATTTGATGTAAATTGTCTCTGAGAGAACACAGGGAAAGAAATATGGAGAATGAGGTGAAAAGCAAAAAGGACAGCAAGGTGCAAGAACTAGAAGAGGTCAAGGAAAAGTAGACCTGTAACAGAAGTAGAGGGAAAGGAAATAAAGAGAAATATGGGGAGAAGACACGGAAAGAATCTGTAGTTTAAAAGTTTAATAAAGTAAGAGAACCTGGGGGGCGGAGCTGACTACTGACAGGAGAGGACGCTGCTCGCTGAGCACTCTAGCTGACACTCAAAATACTTTGGATTTCAGCGTCCCCGTGTCAACTTTGTGAGCCCCATCCAGACGATCTGGTGCCTTACAGGTGGGGACCGATTCTCCCGACGAGATCTGGGTGTTTTAGAGCTCGTTGGAGCCGCTACCGGACTTCGGACCTGCAGATGCGGCCTACTCTCCAGCAGCCATCTTTGCAGGCTGTTTCGCCTCTTGGGGTTTTGGATTTATTTAACTCCTATACCCAGCGCCACGGCTACTGGACCCCTGATCACTTTACCGCCAGACACAGATGTCTCCGGGAGGAGAGGCTCCTTTGACCGGATGGGGCACCAGGCGGGGACTCCGGATGCTGCCCACAGCCGTTTGACCGCCGGCCTGGTAATGATCTCCCCGCTACTAGCGAAGACCCGCGGCTCCTCCTTGATGAACTGCGGGAGATATGGAGAGCCGAGATGTGGATGCTGCGTGTTTGCCTGGATGTTTCTGATGTTGGCGACGCCGGAGGGCACCTTTTAAGTGGGTGACTGAGTGCGGAGCCACACGAGCTCGAGGCTGCGGTTCTGCAGACGGATCCTGGGACACTATTGGGGGCTATGGAGGAGGGGAGGCCAGTGGTGCTACCTGAGGTACGGATGACGGCGCTTCCCTGGAATCCAGAGCCCCACGACGCTTAATGTCTGGACCCGGTTGTCGCAGGGAGCTCTGGTCAGCCCACAACGGAGATGGCCCTGCAGCGCATTCTGTGCCATGGCAGGGATTCCTCTCCTGTGGGGACGACCTCCCTACCTAACTGGATTCTCCTCTTGGCTGCTGGCTTGCCTCCCACTCTGGAGCCCTGCGGTGCTGTGCAGCTGCCTCAGGCCACTGAAGCTGACGGAGACGGTGTCTCGTGTGACTCCATGTTCCTGGATTCTGTTGGTGCTCTGTGCGTCCCTTTGTTAGTTTGGACGCTGGTTGAGACATGTCCTCCCCCCTGCTGCCCTCTATCATTACTGATTCTGGACTGTGACCTACACCCCCCACTGCTGAGAATCCCCCTTGATGTTTTACCTCTGATTCTCATTTGTGTCTTTTAATTGTTGTCCTCCCCCTCTATGCACTTCTGAATGATATTGTGGTTCTGCCTGCCGACTTATTGGGCTTAATGTTATGTGTCGGAGGGAGCACAGGGACTCCCCACCACACCCCCTTTTTTTTTGGTGAGGGACACTGGGAAGAAGCCTGGGCGAGGATGGCTACCTAGGCCCTGCCCGTCCTCTCGGCCCCAGGTCTCCCGACCTAGTAGCCTCTTCCATGGCCCTCGGTTCCCTTAGTGTTGCCGGGGTGAGCCGGAAATGCCATGATATACTCGGCAGTCCCTCACCACCCCTTTTTTTTTTCTTATTATTATTATTTCCCCCGGTGCTCCCTCAGCGACCACCATCGCTGGATCAGCCCTCCTGCTGAGTTTTTGTACCCCTTTGTTATTGTTCTCTCCTCCCAATTTTTTGACGTTTCGCAGCTTCCCTTGTGACCCCCCCCCCCCTTACATTCTGTGTGCTTTTACTGTGAGTGTCACATCTGGCCCTGCGAGGCCATCTTGCTGGTTGGTCTGTGACCCTTTGTCTATTATAAAATAAAAATCTTGAAAATAAAAAAAATAAAGTAAGAGAACCCGATGATACGTGGGCTGGAGAACCTCCCTGAAATAAAGTGATGGGAGCAGTTTCCCAGGAAATAAGTCTATAATTGCACCACCTGGTTTCTACCAAGTGTTAATTGCAATTATTGTATTTCGTTATGTAAAGTTTCAGGTTTGGACCTTTTGTAAGTTAGGAATCAATTATAGATTTAATCCGCTACTACAACAAAGAGGGAATTTAGCATTTTAACAGCATCTGTGGTTGATCTTTAGTGCAGACTGATGGAGTAGAATGAGACATGGAGGTTCCTGTGAGCAGACTATGAGAAAAGTAAGCAATAAATGTTTTCAAAAATCTTTTTTATGCATCAAACCAGATATTAATCAGATAACCTTTCTTCTAGTGAATTCATCTGTACAAATGTTCGTCCCCTATTTTTTTGTGTTGCCCTCACACATACCCACCAAATCATTGGCAAAACTGCTCTCTGAGGTCACATGATGGTGAGTGCCAAAGTGTTGAGAGTGTCAAAGCCGCCGCAGAGGACCAGTTCCTCACAAGTGAAGCCAGACCATCGGAACGTCATTGCATATTGCTGAATCAATGGTGGGATGTGGTTCGCAATCTCACATCGATAGATGTCACTAATATCTCAAAGAATGCGAACGTGTCAAGTACAAAGAACAGAAACAGTTTTATGAGCACTCTGAGAAGATAACAGAGGCACAAGTGTCCTGTGCTAGGTTGATTTCCCGCTCAAGTTTCTTAAACCCGTCATGACAAAGCTGTTCTGCATCCTTCGGATGGAGCACCCTTCATGTCACAATACCATGAGATCAATGGACAATGTCACAACCCCTGGCACCACAGGAAGGCCAAGAACTCTGCTGCTGGACCATGAGCAGCCCCCTTCCTGGAATATTTTGCATGTTCTCATCTCTACTGCAGGCTCAGCAGGTGTTCCCCCTCCTTTAGCTCTGAGTGTCTATTTAACATGGTCAAACCCATCTCCCAATGCTTCTGCATTGATGTTTCTCATTATTCATTGCATCTGTCAGCCAGTAGCCACTTTTTGGACTCCTGTATTTGTCTGTGCACTGAACCTTTGGCCTTGATTCCTGGACTTTTCTTGCCCTCCACCTGTCCTCGGCATATGGGCTTTGTTATATGGATCACCCCTTTCTGGATACCATGCTTGGAATAAGCTGCTGCCCCCAACCACCCGGGCTCCACTGTGCCTTCAGATACCTCCTGTATCTCGCAAACCGTGGTCTCCAGCCCTGTTGTTTCTACGTTCCCAGTCTGCCCTTTTCCTGACCCGCCTGTCTGATGCCCTATGTAAGTGTTCCCATTGTACAGGTCTAGTAATCGTCCTGCATTTCCACTGTGATTCTGTCCTGTGTTCTGTTATCTCTCTGCCAGTTACCCAGCCCACAGCATCCACAGTCAGCCCTTTTCCTGTATATGTGTATCAATAAACCCCCCAGTTTACCCACCGTATCCTTGCCTCCTGAGTATCACTGCATCCCTCAGCTTGTATCCTTGCCGCCCCATGACAGACCACATGGCTGCGGAGGTGAAGATCCGCCCCACTTCAGAAGCAGCTGTCACCAGCGATCAAAGCATCTCATGGTCATTATAACCTCTTCAACCCATGGCAGTCACTGGTGGTCTAGTGACGGTCTTTTGTGTCTGTCATGGTACTTCACTTTGAGTGGCATAACAATGTTTGAATCCTGGAGACTATATCATATGCAAATCAGTCTGCTTCTGTCAATGTCAGATTCACTTTAATTGGGGTATTTTAGCTCAGAAATGGCTAAAAGTTCCCGTAATCGTGAAAAGCCCTAAAAAATGTATTAATAACTGCATCTTTTTTATGAGAGCCACAGGCTCTCAAATACCACGGTTATTCTGTAGAAATCCTATGTACAAAACGTTGCTCTGCTGTAACAATGAGAGGTATAACTGGCTCATCATCGCCCTGCCACCTGCTTTTGACATATATTTGTCAAGTTCAGTTACTACGTGTTTCTCAACACCTGAGATCACAGACTGATTTCATAGAGGAAGGGAGTATATTTAAAAGAAAACAAAGTAGCAAAACAAGAGGACATACAGGGTTATCCAAAGAGATCCGAATTGCTTGAGAAAGGTAACCGAACGCTGAAAATCAGCGTTCGGTTACCTTTCCTGGCCATTCGGCTATTCAGAGAGCAGGCAATTCGTCAAATCCTGGCGAATTGCCTGCACATTCGGTGCCTGTTCGAGGGCAGTGAAATCCCCATGAAAAAGCACTGCTTCGGCTATTCAGAGAACACAAACCAGCAGTGAAAGGTTCCCGAAATGCCCTGCCATTCGGTGGTTTAATGTGGCAAGTTTATTCAGGAGAATCCCATAGGCTTCAATGTTAAAAATATTCCCGTTTTAATTCAATATCTAATAAACCGTTCATTATAAAATTCTGCAGTAAAGAGTCTCTTTATTTATAGATTTTTTAGGATACTTTAAGCATTTTTCCTTTTTTTTCTTTTTTTTTTTTTAAAAGTCCAATTTTTTATTTTTTATTTTTTTTCAAGTTTACTTTATTTTTCTGTAACAGCCCTTTTTATTATCATTCCCTGGACCTCCTGTGTAAATTTCAGACATTTTCGCTCAGTAGTTTCTTTGCAAACAGCGTTTCATTTTCACAGATTCACACAAACTATTTTGCTAATTTATTCACCTCCCTCGTCTGCGGTCTCAGCTGCTTCGGCTGCTTTGGCTGCATGTGATCGGCTCCTGCTCGGGCTTTTTCCGTGGTTTTCGGCAGGTTCAGGGGTGTGGAAATTTTAAAAAAATCTACTTGTCCAACGGACTAAGTAGTAGTCCAATCTACTTGTCCCTCAGGACGATCAACTTGTTCTGATAATTTCCCAGCTCATGGATATATGCCCCAGCTCATGGATATTGCCCCAGCTCATGGATATATGCCCCAGCTCATGGATATACTGCACCAACTCATGGATATACTGCCCCAGCTCATGGATATATGCCCCAGCTCATGGATATGCTGCCCCAGCTCATGGATATACTGCCCCAGCTCATGGATATACTGCCCCAGCTCATGGATATTGCCCCAGCTCATGGATATTGCCCCAGCTCACTCATGGATATTGCCCCAGCTCATGGATATTGCCCCAGCTCACACATGGATATTGCCCCAGCTCATGGATATTGCCCCAGCTCACACATGGATATTGCCCCAGCTCATGGATATTGCCCCAGCTCACTCATGGATATATGCCCCAGCTCATGGATATATGCCCCAGCTCATGGATATGCCTCACTCATGGATATATGCCCCAGCTCATGGATAATGCCCCAGCACATGGATATTGCCCCAGCTCATGGATATTGCCCCAGCTCATGGATATACCCCAGCTCATGGATATATGCCCCAGCTCATGGATATTGCCCCAGCTCATGGATATTGCCCCAGCTCACACATGGATTTGCCCCAGCTCACACATGGATTTGCCCCAGCTCATGGATATTACCCCAGCTCATGGATATATGCCCCAGCTCATGGATATTGCCCCAGCTCACTCATGGATATTGCCCCAGCTCACTCATGGATATATGCCCCAGCTCATGGATAATGCCCCAGCACATGGATATTGCCCCAGCTCATGGATATTGCCCCAGCTCATGGATATATGCCCCAGCTCATGGATATATGCCCCAGCTCACACATGGATTTGCCCCAGCGCATGGATATTACCCCAGCTCATGGATATTGCCCCAGCTCACACATGGATTTGCACCAGCTCACACATGGATTTGCCCCAGCTCACACATGGATTTGCCCCAGCTCATGAATATTGCCCCAGCTCAGATGCCAGACCAGACATGGGGCGGCTGTTTGAATGCTCTATCGGCATTCAGACAGCCGCCCCTGGAGCTCTCCGGCATACTTACCTTCCCGAGCGGCGCCGACGAAGTCTTCGCGCCTGCGCTGTTTGAAGGACCCCCAGCCACGATCACGTGGGACTCCCACGTAATCGCGGCTGGGTCCTTCAACGTGCGGAAGCACGGAGACTTTTTCGGCGCCGCTCGGGAAGGTAAGTATGCGGCTGAGAGCTTCAGGGGCGGCTGTCTGAATGCCGCAAGCCCCTCGGATGCCAGCAAGCCGGCTCAATGTCAGCTTCCGGTATCGGTGGCGTACCTGTAATTAGTCCGCAGTCCGGCGGGCTTCTAGCCCGCCGGACTGCATCTAAAAAAAAACTACTCGCCCGGCACCCGGATCTTCATGTCCCGGGCGTCGGGCGATACAATTTCCACACCCCTAAGGTTAATCCAGATGTTTTTGTGGCTTTTCGGTGTGCATTCGCTGGGTTTTGCGGTTAGTTTTCGTCGGGTTTGCGGCAGCCTTTCCCTGCAATTCGGGGACCCTGTGGTGCAGGGTCACCGAAATGGGATCGGCAAAAGGAACCGAATTGAAGAGAACGAAAAGTCACCAAACGTGCGGTGACTTTTTGAATCTCTTTGAATAACCCTGATAGTCTTAGATTAGAGGGGCAAAGGTTTAAAAGTTACATCAGGAAGCATTATTTTACTGAGAGGGTGGTGGATACATGGAACAGTCTTCCAGTTGAAGTGGTTGAGGCCAAAAAGAGTGATTGAATTTAAGCAGGCATGGGATAGGCATAAGGTTATCCTAAACAAAAGATAAATCCAGGTAAAGTATCCATGTAATTGGGCAGACTAGATGGGCCGAAAGGTTCTTATCTGCCGACATTTTCTATGTTTCTACGTTTCTATGTTTCTATTCTGAGACATTTTGCCGAGGAGCCATTGCACATATCTGCACAGCTGGGGTGCTTTGTCATAGAGGAACAAGATCACATCTACGCAAAAACAAAACAAAAAAAAACTTCAGTCACAAGACTTTTGTGGGTAATACGTACGAAGGCAACAGTTTGTTCTTCCCCCGGCCACAGAGGAAGTCCATCAGGAGTTTTTGCTTTCAGTTAAAACACTTCCTAGTGAAGCACTTATGTTTCTGTTATTTTATAGAGTATGGCTGAATGTGGTATTACCATAAAAAGAAGAAAAATCAAAGAATGGTCATTGCAAAAAACATAATATATATTTTTTCTTTTAAATTGAGGAGCCACAAAGGTAAAATGTCAATTTTTAAATCATGGGCCCTAAATCGTGTTATCTAAAGTATTGCTGTACTGTATATGATAAACATATTTAGTGGTTTTGCATAAAAAGTATATACATTTATACACTATATTGCCAAAGGTATTCGCTCACCCATCCAAATAATCAGAATCAGGTGTTCCAATCACTTCCATGGCCACAGGTGTATAAAATCAAGCACCTACGCATGCAGACTGTTTTTACAAACATTTGTGAAAGAATGGGTCTCTCTCAGGAGCTCAGTGAATTCCAGCGTGGAACTGTGATAGGAGGCCACCTGTGCAACAAATCCAGTCGTGAAATTTCCTCGCTCCTAAATATTCCACAGTCAACTGTCAGCTGTATAATAAGAACGTGGAAGTGTTTGGGAACGACAGCAACTCAGCCACAAAGTGGTAGGCCACATAAACTGACGGAGTGGGGTCAGCCGATGCTGAGGCGCATAGTGCGAAGAGGTCACCAACTTTCTGCAGAGTCAATCGGTACAGACCTCCAAACTTCATGTGGCCTTCAGATTAGCTCAAGAACAGTGCGCAGAGAGCTTCATGGAATGTGTTTCCATGGCCGAGCAGCTGCATCCAAGCCATACATCACCAAGTGCAATGCAAAGCGTTGGATGCAGTGGTGTAAAGCACGCTGCCACTGGACTCTAGAGCAGTGGAAACGCGTTCTCTGGAGTGTCGAATTGCGCTTCTCCATCTGGCAATCTGGTGGACGAGTCTGGGTTTGGCGGTTGCCAGGAGAACGGTACTTGTCTGACTGCATTGTGCCAAGTGTAAAGTTTGGTGGAGGGGAGATTATGGTGTGGGGTTGTTTTTCAGGAGCTGGGCTTGGCCCTTTAGTTCCAGTGAAAGGAACTCTGAATGCTTCAGCATACCAAGACATTTTGGACAATTCCATGCTCCCAACTTCGTGGGAACAGTTTGGAGCTGACCCCTTCCTCTTCCCACATGATTGTGCAGCAGTGCACAAAGCAAGGTCCATAAAGACATGGATGACAGAGTCTGGTGTGGATGATCTTGACTGGCCTGCACAGAGTCCTGACCGCAACCCGATAGAACACCTTTGGGATGAATTAGATCGGAGACTGAGAGCCAGGCCTTCTCGTCCAACATCAGTGTGTGACCTCAGAAATGCGCTACTGGAAGAATGGTCAAAAATTCCCATAAACACACTCCTAAACCTTGTGGACAACCTTCCCAGAAGAGTTGAAGCTGTTATAGCTGCAAAGGGTGGACCGACATCATATTGAACCCTATGGATTAGGAATGGGATGTCACTTAAGTTCATATGCGAGTCAAGGCAGGTGAGCAAATACTTTTGGCAATATAGTGTATATACATATGTGCTTAAATATATAAATAACTAAATATATACCCAGGACATACTTGAAAACAAGAGAAATCTCAATGTATCCTTCCTGGTAAAATGCTTTATAAATAAATAAATATATATACTGTATATAGTTGTGTGTGATTTGTGTGTGTGTATGATTTGTGTGTTTGTGTATGATTTGTGTGTGTGTATATGATTTGTGTGTTTGTATGTATGATTTTGTGTGTGTGTGTGTGAGAGAGAGATAGACATATATATATGGTCGTGTTTGACATCTAAGGATAAAAGAGCTTTGTAGTCAGTCATTTTTGTAGATAATTGTACAATATCTTGTATGTAAAGATATACAGCTTGTCTGCATAAACATGCTATCCAGTGCTGTTCAGGAGCTCAAGCTATGAGGTTTACAACTGTGCCTGAAGTCCTATTAAAAAGTAATTCCGTTCATCTGATATGATAAATGAAATTCCTGCAGCAGAAACCAATTATCCCCTTCTGAGCTTTGAACAGATTTTCTTCGCTTCCACAGACCTGATTTATTGACTCCTGATTGGCTGAGGCTCTTCCTGCTCTGCTTGTTTGCAGTATTAGTCCTTGTAAATGCATAAGATGACTTCACAATTATTTGTCATTTCATGTAAAAAAAAGTCTCCTAACTCCAAATATTTATCAATACTGGGCCTTATTACATTATTCACGCTAAAACTGGGACGCTAGGGAGAAATACCTGCGCCTGCAGGTTTCTCCTTTGCGTCCCCGTTTTAGCGTGATATTTCGATGCAGGCGCTAGAAAAACAGCCTGCATCATAAGCCTGCACTAAACCCTGGGATGTGCGCGGCAGCACTAAGTGCCGCTGCGAGCATCCACTCCATGGAGTCCATAGGACTCCATTGAGTTTCTGCTCTGCCGGTCACATGGTCGGCGTATTGATCCGTAGAGGGAGACTGGGGACTTTTTTCCCCCAGTCTCTCCCTGCTCCCGGCGAACGGAGGAGGGAGTTGGAGCCGCGGTCCTCGCCGCGGGATTAGAGGTGAGTTTCTGATCAATTTTGGGGGGATTTCTGCTGGTGTTGACGGATTCTGCAGCAACGGGATCCTTTAGTACCAGGTCCAGGCTGTGGTTAACCGCAGCCGGACGGTAATTAGTGTTAGTATATTGTAATACTAAAACTAATTACTCTTTGCTCTCCCCATGTTAAGTATAGGGAGCGCAAAGTACAGTAACCTCGTGCTGAAAACCGCAAGATATCAATCGCTACCGTTTTTTTTTAACCTGTTAGCGTTTGGATTGTAATATGGTGCACCTGCCCTAGGGCCACCAGGGCTAACGTTAACGCTCCCACATGTGAGCGCTAACGTTAGTGCCAAGAATGTAATAGGGCCCACTGTGTTTTATATGTTGCCTTGCAGTATGTGTTTTCTGGTACTCCTTGTATGGGGAGATATTGTCATTCTACCGGCTGTACACAGACGTGTGCTTGCATATTAAGTTAAATGTTGGGGTTTTTACTGTAATTGTAACTAGGGGTACACTGATACTAGTCGGTATTGGTGCCAATACCGGGATCTGCACAAATACATGGTGCTCCTGCAGATGTCTTCAATACTTCAACAGATACTGGAAGCTAACGCTAGGCTGGTTTGCCAGCCAGTGTCCGAGGGGCAGGGACGGTGCCAATAGAACACTCTGCCAGGCCCCTCCAGGTGGCCTTGTTCCTTTGAGCATCTGCCAACAAAGGCTGTAGCTCTGCCGCTCTCTGGGGACCACCACCAAGTGAAGTCTGGGATCTCGCAAGATTGCGGCTGGGGTTTCCTTCCCAGCGAGCGGCCGGACTACAACCTTTGCCACCCCAGTGTCTGGATCTGAAGTCTGTAGAGTGTGTGTGTATATATATATACACACACAGGTCTGTGGATATATATATATATCTATCGAGTCACAAGTAAGCCAGCACTCCAAAAGTTTTTAAACATATCCATTTTATTGGTCCATAGACATCAACGTTTAGGCTCCTAGTACGGAGCCTTCCTCAGGACAGAAATATACCAAAATATACACCAAAATAGACACCACAATTTACAAAGCTAAACTGCACCAATTACCACACCGGTGTGTGGAGATCCCGGCGTGTTCCCTCTGTCAGTGCGCATGTTCCGATCTCTGGCGCTGATTAATGACATTACGCTGGTCGCCCTGACAACCCCAGCGTTTACCTAGATCACGGTGTTCACACCGTTAACTCCCCAGGACCCACACATCTACATAACCGGAAGGTGACAACTGTGGGAAAGAATAAACAAATCGCACCACCACCTTAAGCTGATCACCGCAATATTAAAAACAAAACAGCAATCCCTGGTTATATATAATGCTCCATAAATAATCTATGCGCAATACTTTCAGTTGCAATGGTCCCATTACACCAGTTTACGTCCGCTTTAATGCCTAATGTATCATGTGAAGACTGAGTACATATTTCTCTCATTGAGTCCATGCGGGTGGACAGTGTCCAACCTATGGATCCACTGTGCCTCCTTCTGATGGAGTACCAATGCTCTGTCCCCCACCCCTCTTTTTAATGGCGGAACATGGTCAATGGCCATAAACTTAAGGGAGGATAAGGGATGGCCAGCCTCCAAAAAGTGTCTAGCCACTGGTTTGTCCGATCTCCCATCCCGATACGCCGTTCTAATATTAGACCTATGATTCCGAATTCTTTCACAAAGCTGGTAGGTAATGGTTTTGCCCACATATGCAAAGCCACATGGGCACAAAATTTTGTAAATTACATATTCCGTTTTGCAAGTGATGAAATGCTTAATGAAAAAACGTTTCCCCGTATGAGGGTGTCATATAATAATATTAGAACGGCGTATAGGGATGGGAGATCGGACAAACCAGTGGCTAGGCACTTTATATATCTGTTCTTATTGGAAAGCGGTCACATGACATTAAATAAAAGTATCTGAGTACCTGAAAAAAATTATTGGTACTCATACTGGGTCTTAAAAAGTGGTATCGGTGCATCACTAATAACTGATCGGTCAATGGGAGAAATCCCTGTAAGATGATTGGGTCATTTTTTTTCTGTCAATCAAACCTTAGATCAGAGGTTCTGCAGTCAGCATAGACGCCTTTCGCAAAGATTTGACGGACAGGTCAGATAGAATTTTTTTTTTCTGATTTTGCCAAAAAATGATACATTTGCTAGCACAATGTATAGAGAATTTCAAGGCCCAGGAAATAATCTGTAATGATTGTGTACTCTGTGTATATAAACTCCTTCTGATTACTTAGAAAACAAGTCCCTTGGTAATGCACGTAGCAGGTGTGCATCCTCGTGACACACGGAGTGTGGTGAAAAGAATAAAGAATTTACCTTTCCTCTAATGGTGAAATTTGAGCAGCCCAGCCATGAACAACTCATTCTTGTTCCAGCTGATCTGGCATTTCTTGTATGCAGAAAAGGAAACGCGAATACTTTATTTACACAGCGGTACATAACCAGTTTTTCTCCATAGTGTTAATATCGTTGGTTAGAATTGTTTTGCGTAGCTTTGCATGTCTTATCCCCATACCATTCATACTTCTACATCAGGGCTGGAGAACGCCAGGAGCCAGGTAGCGACTGGCTATTAGAACTTTACCTCTGGCCCTTACGTTTCTGGATTCATCCTCTAGATTGTAAGCTCCTATGAACAGGGGCCTCTACACCTCTTTTTTTCCAACATATGTCTGTTTATCTCGTTCCCTTTGGTTATTGTAAAGCGCTGCGGAAACTGTTGGCACTATATAAATGATGACAATAATAATAATCTGTGAAAACACACGGGTGAACCCCTGCCTGGCTCTTAAAAAGCATGCAGCTGGCTAATATGTTTTTATTGTGGCCTAATTTTGATATATCATTTTCATGCCCCAGACTGGAAGAGGAAGAGTTGTAACTCATTTCTATAAGTGTTTATTTAATTAAGTGTAGGAAGGTTAGACTGGTGTATATTGATAGATTCAAGCGGGTGTCAGACGAGCGTTTTTTTTACGAGCAGAAGGAACGTCCGTGAGAGTAGACGTTCCTTCCACTCGACGCCCATCTGGCCATCTCGCTGACTGCAGTTAGTGCGCTCAGCGCTGCAAGGCTCGATCCTCCTATGGAGGATCGGGCTCTGCAGCCCTGTCGAACGCGCGTAATAGCCCTTTGATGGGGAGGCTTTCTAAATGGACGCAGCATGCCTGCTGTAGAGTGCGCAATCTGTGTACGCGCTGCAGCGTGTGGTCGGCCCCGTGAGATGCCGGAAGGCACGTCAGTACGGTCGCACAGAGTGTGGTCGTCGGACACCAGCCTAGAGAGAAACACACTCAAGGGAGTCGTAAGAAGATCTAATTGGAACATACAGGACTAATCAAGATTATAATAGACAATGGGCTATATTACCTTCTTGACGCTAACATGGAGATGAAAAGCAGGTTTATCCATGCTTGCACATTTTCCCTTAGGCCCCATTCACATTGTTTTATTTATTTTTTCCACATGTGCGCGTATATCGGTGCACATACACGCCTAATAAAATATATATTTTTTACGTCCCTGGCATCAAGTGTGGCTGGGGGTTAACTTTCAGTGCTGAAAGCGGTAACCCACACTCAGGCTGCCGCTGCATACATTACCTATCCCTGAGCTCCCTCGCTGATCGCCGCTGTCTCCTCCTGGCGATCGCAGAGTTTTACTTCCTGGTTCTCTTCACACGAGCAGCATTGAAAGTTAACCCCGTGCCACACTTGGGAACACCGTTGGGAGGTTAAACTTGGTAAAGTACGAGAATGCAAGCGTAAACACGCGTAAAAACTGAGAAATACGCTGCCGGGACGCCCAAAAACCCCAATACAAATACCATACTCAACTCTCATCCCACGGCGAAAAGGGTGGCCCGATCCTTTGATTCTTCTCCCCGGGAGCAGAGTGAGACTGGGAACAAATTGATTCTCGGCTCCTTCTACGATCACTTCACGGCGCTATGTGATCTCACGAGAGCGAGGTCGCAGAGAGCTTGCTGCCCGGAAATGCAAGTCTCCATCAAGTCCTATGGACTCCAAGAGCTGATACTCGCGGTGGCACAGAAGCGCTATTGGAAGTATCAGGGAGGTTAGAGCTGTGTTCCAGGGCGAGGTGCTGAGATAGCACCTTCCCTGGAATAGGATGTTGACATGGAGAGGGTAAGGCCTCATTCACACTGATATGCGCGTATAAGCGCGTACGTGCGTATTGTACAGGGTGAGCCAGTCAAACCTGCACTTTTGAAAAGGGCGGGAGAGCCGTGAAAGTGGGCGGAGCGAGTTAGCAAGGTTACCATTGTGTCCCCCACAACTAAGCATTTCAGTCGTCATGGAGCAGTGGTCTAAACAACAACGTTCATTCGCTGTGAAAGCGTTTTACCAAAGTGGTAGTTATGCAGCCGCTCAGCGTCGTTTCCGGAAGAATTTTCAAATTAATCGAAATAAGCCAGTGCCGTCTGTTAATTCAATCAAATTGTGGGTGACAAACTTTGAAGCAATTAGTGAAACGAGAAGCAGAAGGGGTGGCAGTGCAAGATCAGTGCGAACTCCCGCAAATATTGACCGCGTGAGAGTTGCTGTGGAAAGAAGCCCTCGGAGATCGGCGCGTCGACAGAGTGCTGCGCTTGGCATGGCAAACACGAGCGTCCGAAGAATCTTGAGGTTAGATTTACACCATCACCCATACAAAATTCAGGTTGTTCAGGCTATGAATGAAAACGATTTTGCAGCTCGACGGCGTTTTTGTCAAACGTTGTTGGACATGTTTGATGAAAACGAGGACCTTGTTCACAACCTGTGGATGAGCGATGACGCACATTTCCATCTCTCCGGTTTTGTGAATAAACAAAATTTCCGATATTGGAGTGATGAAAACCCTTAACTCCATCAAAAACCACTCCATTCAAGCAAGGTAACAGTTTGGTGCGCAATGTCCTCATTGGGAATCATAGGCCCGTATTTTTTTGAAAATGACAGGGAGCAAGCAGTTACTGTGAATGCACAACGCTATTCGGAAATGTTGCATTCGTTCTTCATTCCTCAGCTTCGTCAACATGGAATGAACAATGAAACCTTATTCCAGCAAGAATGAATGTTGTTTCTTAAATGCTTTTTAATGTACATTAAGATAGTAACAATAAAATTTTGAAATATCCATCCGTTTATTTTTTACAGTCATTTCAAAAATGCAGGTTTGACTGGCTCACCCTGTACTATATGGAACATATGCAAATAAATGGTTCCATACACATAGCAGCGTATGGAGCCGTATATTTGCATTGCGTAAATGCGTGCAAAAGCGCGTTTTTGCGCGCATTTACGCAATGCAAATATACGGCTCCATACGCTGCTATGTGTATGGAACCATTTATTTGCATATGTTCTAGGGATGCACCGATACCACTTTTTTAAGACCGAGTACGAGTACCGATACTTTTTAAAAGTACTCACCGATACCGAGTACCGATACTTTTATTTAATGTCATGTGACGCTTTCCAATAGGAACAGACCTCATATAAAAATTTATATGAGATTGACCGCAGCTCACATGGATTTGCCCCCAGGTCTCATGGATTTGCCCCCAGGTCTCATGGATTTGCCCCCAGGTGTCATGGATTTGCGCCCAGGTCTCATGGATTTGCCCCCAGGTCTCATGGATTTGCCCCCAGCTCACATGGGTTTGCCCCCAGCTCACATGGGTTTGCCCCCAGCTCACATGGATGTCCCCCAGGTCTCATGGATTTGCCCCCAGCTCACATGGATTTGCCCCCAGCTCACATGGATTTGTCCCCCAGGTCTCATGGATTTGCCCCCAGGTCTCATGGATTTGCCCCCAGGTCTCATGGATTGGCCCCCAGGTCTCATGGATTGGCCCCCAGGTCTCATGGATTTGCCCCCAGGTCTCATGGATTGGCCCCCAGGTCTCATGGATTGGCCCCCAGGTCTCATGGATTGGCCCCCAGGTCTCATGGATTTGCCCCCAGGTCTCATGGATTTGCCCCCAGGTCTCATGGATTTACCCCCAGGTCTCATGGATTTGCCCGCAGCTCTCATCGATTTACCCCCCGCTCGAACGCTGGGGAAGCTGGCCGCGTGCATGTAAAGCACGCGGCCAGCGTTCCCCTCCGGCGCGCCAAATACTCACCCTTCCTGAAGTTCCGGTCTCTGGGCAGTGATGCGGTCACGTGGCCGCCGGGCGCATCTGTGACGCTGCCTCCAGCCGAGAGGCCGCGTCACAGGAGCGCCCGGCGGCCACGTGACCGCATCACTGCCCAGAGACCGGAACTTCAGGAAGGGTGAGTATTTGGCGCGCCGGAGGGGAACGCTGGCCGCGTGCTTTACATGCACGCGGCCAGCTTCCCCAGCCCCGCGGATACCGGCAAGCCGGCCCAGCGCCGGCTTCCGGTATCGGC
Source organism: Leptobrachium leishanense (assembly GCA_009667805.1). Taxonomy (NCBI): domain Eukaryota; kingdom Metazoa; phylum Chordata; class Amphibia; order Anura; family Megophryidae; genus Leptobrachium; species Leptobrachium leishanense. The sequence continues at coordinate 139,876,532 of CM019064.1, read as the reverse complement.
GGGATGTATCGGGCCGTTTGCACGAGTAACAAGTACTCGTGCAAACGGCAATATTGGCCCCGATACCGATACTAGTATCGGTATCGGTGCATCCCTAATATGTTCCATATAGTACAATACGCACGTACGCGCTTATACGCGCATATCAGTGTGAATGAGGCCTTACCCTCTCCATGTCAACATCCTATTCCAGGGAAGGTGCTATCTCAGCACCTCGCCCTGGAACACAGCTCTAACCTCCCTGATACTTCCAATAGCGCTTCCGTGCCACCGCAAGTATCAGCTCTTGGAGTCCATAGGACTTGATGGAGACTTGCATTTCCGGGCAGCAAGCTCTCTGCGACCTCGCTCTCGTGAGATCACATAGCGCCGTGAAGTGATCGTAGAAGGAGCCGAGAATCAATTTGTTCCCAGTCTCACTCTGCTCCCGGGGAGAAGAATCAGAGGATCGGGCCACCCTTTTCGCCGTGGGATGAGAGTTGAGTATGGTATTTGTAGGGGGGTTTTTGGGCATGTTAAATGATTTTACATTTGCAGAATCATTTGATACCAGCTTTTAGGAGGTGATAAAATTTTTGCTTTTGCACCCTGATGGTAAATTGCACCATCACTTTGCAATACCTCACTTTTCTAGATGCTAAAAAAAGATTGGGCTCCCCATGTTAGGTATAGGAGACGCCAAGTACAGTAAGCTCGCATAAGATGCAAGGCGCAAAGCTGTTGCCAGGGAAGACACTGCGGCGAACACCAAAGCACTGGTATCCAATTTAGCAGCCAAACCACCGGTCTGGCTGCAGGTAGTGCGGTATCGAATCAGGACTCGGTATCGGCCAATCCAGAATACTACACGAATTGGATCAGAACGGCAGCCAAAAACAGTGATCGATAAATCCCTAATATATTAAGTAATATATACTTTGCTAACACAAGTCATGGAAATTATTTCAGTAGCAGCCATTTTTTACCCTTTACGTCTGTTCGTGTTTGAAACCATATAGATATTATCGTAGCATATGTTAGTCGCTTCCGATTTAGATCTCACCACATCGCCTTTTTCTTTTTCTGTTTATTAATTTCTCTTATCAGTGTGAATAAAAGCAGTGTGATATTTTTTTTATTTTAATTTTATTTAGTAGAATTATTTGTTCACGTGCATGTGAAAAAGATGACGAATTGTAGACTCTGAGACACAGGAAATAATACATAAATAGCATTCACGGAGCAGTATTTTACTTTCACATTACTAGTCAAGGTTCAGTAGGTTGAATTAGCGAGGCAGAAAACCAGCCTTGATTTTCATGGTAATTCAAAAATTTGAAATTGCCAGATAATAGGCCACAAAATTTACTTAAATTGAACTTTGTGGTGAATATTTTTATTTCTACATACAATTAAGCCATAGTAACAAATACTAAACATACTTTGTACATTGTTGGGTATAATAAGAAAAAGTGATCAAATTGTTATTTTAGGCTAGGGTCAGACGAGCGTGATTTCTACGGACTGTACGTCCGTGCAGTACGGACATCGTCAGTACGGATGACGCAGTAGTGGTCACACAGTCCGTTTTTTCACTGAAGTTATTTTTTAACGGATGTAGGAGGGGAAAATAAATTACAATGAAAAAACATTCTGTCCGTCAAAAATGCTGGACGTATAAATGCAGTCCGTCTGACCTCGCTCCATCACTCACACACAAAGCTATGCAGACGTTGTGGACGTGGCGCACTCCGCACGTCCGTTCTAGCAGTATTACGTTCTTGCCTAACCTGCGTCCGTTTGCCGCGGCCGTTGTGCGTCCGCAGTTCAGTGCGGACGTACTTCATGTGTCAGGCTCCAATGGACTTACTTTCATGCTATCACGGACGTACTTTTAGGCGCAATCACGGACGTGAACACTACGCTCGTCTGACCCCAGCCTTAATTGAACATAATTATTTATAAAAAACTTTTTGAGAATTGGAAAACTTTCCTGTGTTTAGAACATGACTCTCCTCGCAGAAAGTCTCTCCAACACAGAGGTAGAGATTTTGCACTGCTTCAAGATTTTTTTGTGATTTTCTATTAATATTATTTTTCTTAAAATGTATTTTGCGGGTTTAGAGTATTTTGCTATGCAAACATAGTTTATGTTTTGAGCTGCAAAAACTAACCATCGCTAATTTGGATGTTCTTTCTGTAGTGTCCATATTAAGGGATACTCTAAGCAACATGACCACCTAAGCTATTTTAGGTGGTCATGATGCCCGGAGTATCCTGCCCTTTGTCCCCCTCCCCGCTCAGCCGATCTGCAGAAAAGGCTGAAAACAGCTGAGAGAGGCGGAGGACTTTACTCCGCCCTCCCAGCTGTCAGTCAGCAGAGCGGGAATCATATTTCCCGCTTCTGCCGACTTTTGCGAGTAGGAGACGTCATCGCGCTTTCAGCGCGGATGACGTCTCCTACTCCCCGCAGAAGCTGGCGGCTCCCTCTTCGGGTAGTGTTGCGCGCATCCTCTTGCGCGCAACACTAATCCTCAGAGGGAGCCGGGAGGAAGCCTGCCGATTGGCTGGCTTATGTGAGAGGCGCGCATGCGCGCTTCTCACGTAAACCAGAAGCCAAGACGCAGCAAGAAGAAGGACGGGAGCGGAAGAGGAGGGAGGTGAGTATAAAAAAAAAACGCCGCTGGAAACAAGAGGATTTTAAGGTAAGTATTGCAGTTACAAGAAAAAAAAAAAAAAAGAAGTTTATTTAAGGGAATAGGGATAGGTTAGGAAAAAAAAAACGGGGTGTGATTTTTTTGTTGGAGTGTTCCTTAAGGACCCAAACCCTTCTGTCCCGCTTCAGGGCAGTATTACAAAGTTGTTGGTAACTTAAAGGAACACTCCACTCAAAACCCCCCCCCCTTTTTTTTTATCTTACTCTATCCCTATTCCCTTAATAAATCGTTAGGGATTTTTTTTTTTTTGTAACTGCAATACTTACCCTAAAATCCACTTGTTTCCAGCGGCGTCTTTTTTTTTTTCTTTTTTTTATACTCACCTCCCTCCTCTTCCGCTCCCGTCCTTCTTGCTTCTACGTGCCTTCTGGTTTACGTGAGAAGCGCGCATGCGCGCCTCTCACGTAAGCCAGCCAATCGGCAGGCTTCCTCCCGGCTCCCTCTGAGGATTAGTGTTGCGCGCAAGAGGATGCGCGCAACATTAATCCTCAGGCTGCCGCCAGCTACTGCGGCGAGTTTATAGACTTCATCGCGCTGAAAGCGCGATGACGTCTCCTACTTGGCAATAGTCGGCAGAAGCGGGAAATCTGAATCCCGCTCTTCTGACTGACAGCTGGGAGGGTGGAGTAAAGTCCTCCACCTCTCTCAGCTTTTTTCAGCTGAACTGCTGAGCGGAGGGAGGGGGGACAGAGGGCGGCATACTCCGGGCATCATGACCACCTAAAAAAGCTTAGGTGGTCATGTTGCCTAGAGTATCCCTTTAACCAGAGCTGTTGTTAACTTAACAGCTCCATAGACTATAATGGCTCTGGGAAGTTTACAACAGCTCTGGTTTAGTTAGCACCAGTGGCGTAGCGTGGGGGGGCCGTGGCCCTGGGCGCAGTTTTCTTAGGGGCGCATAATTTCAGAAGAAATTTGCGCCCCTAAAACTTGATGCCCGGATTGACCCGCCGGGCCCTTGGGCGCCGCCCAAGGGCCCGCGGGTTGAGGGGGCCCAGATGCTGGGCAGCAAGAGTGCCTGCCCGGTCCTGAACAGCGTGTGAGTCCGTCCGTGTTGAAGGGGAGGCGGCTGCGTGCAGGCGCAGGTCACGTGGTCCGGCTAATCAGGTGGTACTGAGTCTCTGTACCACCTGACTGGCCGGACCGCGTGACCTCCCCTTCAAAACGGACGGACTCACACGCTGTTCAGGACCGGGCAGGCACTCCCGCTGCCCGGCATCTGGGCCCCCTCAACCCCTGCTGGATCCGGAGCTGGGGTAATATCCATGTATGAGCTGGCTGCCGCTGGGCAATATCCAGGTGAGAGCTGGGGCAAATCCATGTGTGAGCTGGGGCAAATCAATGAGTGAGCTGGGGCAAATCCATGTGTGAGCTGGGGCAAATCCATGTGTGAGCTGGGACAAATCAATGAGTGAGCTGGGGCAAATCCATGAGCTGGGGCAAATCAATGAGTGAGCTGGGGCAAATCCATGAGCTGGGGCAAATCAATGAGTGAGCTGGGGCAAATCCATGTGTGAGCTGGGGCAAATCAATGAGTGAGCTGGGGCATATCCATGAGCTGGGGCATATCCATGTGTGAGCTGGGGCATATCCATGAGCTGGGGCATATCCATGTGTGAGCTGGGGCATATCCATGAGCTGGGGCAAATCCATGTGTGAGCTGGGGCAAATCCATGTGTGAGCTGGGGCAAATCCATGTGCGAGCTGGGGCATATCCATGTGCGAGCTGGGGCATATCCATGTGTGAGCTGGGGCATATCCATGTGCGAGCTGGGGCATATCCATGTGCGAGCTGGGGCAAATCCATGTGCGAGATGGGGCATATCCATGTGTTAGCTGGGGCAATATTCATGTGTTAGCTGGGGCTTTTGATGTACCTCTTTTTAAAGTGTTCTTCTACATATTTTTGTGAGTGTATAACAGAGCTGCAAAGTGATGAATGATTCTCTAAACTATAAACATTGTTGTTAGAAATAACACGGGTAAATAAGATTATTTGATCTTGTTCTAAATTATATTTTTTATTGACATAAATGACACTTAAGATGTGTGTTAATAGCCTAGTGGGGTATCAATATTCCCAAAACACCAGTATCTCTTTGGGCACTTGAATATTGAATAAAAACCTCAAAATGAGCTGAAAGGTCTGGTGTCATTCGCTTACAATGGACAGAACCACTCAGTGCTCTATGGAGAAATGCTTCTTGGATCCAGCCCACTGGCAGGTTCGCTTTCCACATTCTTAATGATGGCTACATGATTGATCAAAGATTTGATCTTTCCAGGTTGCCAGATCCTGTGAGTTTCCTTGGACACATAGGGCCCTATTCCCGCTAAAATGGGGAGCTAATGGGGAAAAATGGCACCTGCAGGTTTTCCTGTAGTGTCCCCATTTTAGCGTGATATTCCGGGGTATGCTCTACTTATGTACCTTGCCCCGGAACAATGCGCCACCCTCAGTAATACTCTCGATACCACTTCCGGGCCGCCACGAGTATCAGCTCCTGGAGTCTATAGGACTCCATGTATGGTTGCTCTGCTGGGCTGCGAGACCGCAGAGTGATCGTGGAGTGAGACTGGGGACTATTTGTCCCCAGTCTCACTCTGCTCTCAACAGCAAGAAGATGAGAGGTGAGAATCAGATTTAATGGGGGGTGGGGGGGGTTTAGGTGGTGCTAAAGGATTCTGCAAAAGCCAAATCCGTTAGCACCAGCTTCTAGATGTCGCTAACGTTTTGGTTAACGCATCGGTGCGGTAATTAGCACTAGGACTTTGTAGTACCTTACTTATCCTAACTAATTACTGAGTGTGCTCCCTATGTTAAGTACAGGATGCGCAAAGTACAGTAAGCTCACAGAAGCTAGCGCAAAAACCAATGCACTAATGAATTTTTTTGAGGTTTAGTGTTAGGGATGTAATCCGGGGAGCATGCCTTTTCCTCCCTGGCGGTTTTCCGAGTGTGTCTCAGGGTTAAATTTCACCGCTGAGAGCGGTAACCCCGAGACACACTCGGGCTGTATACATCACCTCTCCGTGCGCTCCCTCAATGATCTCTGCAGTCTCCTCCGGCGATCGCGACCTCTTACTTCCTGGATTCCTTCTCGCGAGGAGGAAACCAGGAAGTAATGAGGTCGTGGTGACCGGAGGAGGCAGCTGGGGACATCGAGGGAGCGCAGGGAGAGGTAATGTATCTAGCGGCATCCCGACTGTTGTTCGGGGTTACCGCTTCCAACATAGGAATTTAACCCCGAGCCACACTCGGGATGCCGCTAGGGGGGGACGACAAAAAAAGAACTGACCGCTTTCAGCAAAGAATTTGCTGAATAAATAGACCACCAGGAAGGTTAAAGTCACTTATCCTGCCATTAATGCTTACTCATCTGAACGCTACAGTTGGCGTTCACTAGAGAATAGTGCCCATAATGTATTCGTGCTGAGGGGCAATGCAAGAATAATGCAACCTTGATGTGTAGAATTTATGTGAAGCAGGTGGACAAAAAAAACCAAACAATCCTGTACATGACCCCATTCTCGCATGCAATTGGTCCTTCCGTAGAAAAGCTAAGACACTAATGTCTTTAACCCCTACACTACCAAGAGTGACTTAATTTGGTCTGCAAAAGCACCTGCAAGGGCTCAAGATCAAGTTAAGTCGAGCTGATCTTATGCTGGAGTAAAACAATTAATTGTGTTTATTGCAAACACAATAAACATGCAAATGGGCTCTAGATTGTGCCTTTAACGTTCTAGCACATCGGACATTATAGCTGATGTGCTATAATGAACAGATGGAAAATGCATTTCTCTCCCTCCGGAGACATGGCAGACCCAGTTGCACTGTAGCACCAGTAGCACTTCTGGGCTAGCAGATGGAGCCATATGCCTCTCAAATAGTGCATACAGTTTGGGAATTTACTGTGGGGATTTCACAGCACATTTATATTGTATGACTACTATAAAGTGGTTTCCATAAAACCACTGGTTTCTGTCAGTGGTTTTATGGATAAACACCTGATAGTGGAGGTGTTAATGAAGCAGAAATATTTCTTTCGGTTGGGGAGGGACTGTGGGTTTTGGTGGCCCTACCATTTTTTATTGTTTCCCAGCCCTCTCCTATGTATGTCAAAGTCGCAATGCTCTCTGACGTGTGTTTTGGACCTAGGGATATGTGTTGTATTATTCTCTAATGTATTCATTATAGAATGTCACGTTGTACTGTGTCCATGATGTGTCCTACTTTTGTTGTCCTGAAATGTGTCTCCATGCTCCCATCTAATCCCCAAGAGCTGGGTTACACCAGATCTCTGCTACCATCCGAAGGAACTGGTGAAAGCCTGATGTGGAACTGCCTCTGTATCCTCCTTGCCATGACAAGGAGGGAAGTTCCTTCTTTTTGTTTATTACACCAGGGCGTGTGTGGAAGAATTGCTATCAAGTATGAAAATGTGCATTGTTTTACGTTTTGTTGGCCCATCCCTTGTGTGTGTTCTCCCATTGGTTCTCTTGTTCCTTCCTTTTGCTGATTATGTCCTGTGTATATATATTCATATGTAAACCCAAAATAAAGGACTTTCACACCTTAGCCACACTGTGTGCGGTATCTACACCAAGCCACAGGGTTGACTGCATACCTGGTTAGGATTACACTGGGCGGCTCAGCAATTCTAGGGAGCTTTAGAAACAGAAGTACACACGCTTTGTACGGGAGGCACTGTTACATGATGTTGCCTTTTTCAGGTATTTTGAATATGTATATATTCATGTATTTTTCTAAAGACACATGGCTAAGATCTTCTGGTAGTAGGATGGAAACCCTCAGCATTTGCACAGCCTGTTCATATTCAAATGTTTAGCTCTCTGCTGCGAATAGGCAGCGTCTGTAGGGTTTATTGGGATTACAGTTACATAAATCGAGAGATGGACAGTGATCTAATTTATGGCCAATGATCTAATTTACGTGCTTCTGTCAGTCACGACAAGACAGATATTTAAAATATGAATAGATATTTACAGTACATAGTGCAAGTTGATAAACCCCATGTTTTAACATAGAAATTCAAGAGACTTACTTGGATTTGGGAATCAGATGACACTGATATCATCGTTGACAATAATATGTTAGCTCTGTCACACTGGCCTGTGTTTTTTCTTGACTGAAGTCACATGTTTTGGGGACCTCAGAGAAAGGTTTCCAGATTCAGACCTAGTGATCCCTATATCAGCATTGGATTTGGCCCTCTGTAAGGGCTGTAAAATATATACAGAAAAAATTCCTTCTCTTTGTGTGACATAGAGGCCTTGTTGTGTGTTTGGTGGGAATTTCTTAATAGTGACTTGACTCGTCTGAATTTAAGAGAGTATAAGGTTCCAACGCATCAAAAATAAGTCCTATCTTGTGTAGGTTCTTCTGATAGTTCTCAGTAGCTCTCACTGGAGTTTTTTGTAGATTTCACCATAGTTTCTGCAGATCGCCACTTTAAAATCACTGAGGTATATTTACCATTGTTACAAACACCAGTGAAACAATGGAAAATTGAGAATAGCTGCAGTTTATTCTTTTTGCAGAAGAATAACAGCGGTATCGTGGTTCACCATCGTTGATTGCAGTTGTTGGGTTTTGTTTCTCTGCAACAATGTTGAACATTGGTATCTGGTGAATAACCCCATACATGAAAAGTTATGAAAATTTGCAAGGGAATTCAAAATGACAGTCCAAAATGGTTTAGTTTGGGTTAAAAAGTCTTCCAGTTCAACTCTATTGAACTGAATACAGACTTCTACTGTCCCCTAACTTTCCGTCTAGGGGTTTAACCATGGCCCTCCAGATGTTTTGAAACAACATCTCTGATTCTTAGCCACTCTTTAGGTTGATGGAGCCTTAGGGGAAATGTAGTTCCAAAACATCTAAAGGACGAAGGTTGAGCACCCCTGGTATAGTCAATAGGTCCTCTGGCTTATCATCTATGTCTGATTCATAGCAAAAAAGATTCACGGCGTGCAACATAGGCAGGGCTGGATTTATAACTAGGCAGAGTAGGCATGTGCCTACAGGTTCTTTTTTTTTTTACAGTTTGCAATAATCTACACCACTGTATCTCTGGAGCCCTGGGAGCTAGAGGGACATATGAGGGATCATTGGAAAGGCCAGATTATAGCCTTTCCAGTGATACCAAATATAATTAGTTTAGATTTATGTACAAATTAAATATCTATTAAAATAATATTTTTCTTTTTTTTTCTATCACGGCACTATTATTCAGTTTACAAATATAAAGTGCTCCTCACGCTACGTCAACTTGACCTTGGTGCCACCATTCTCTCCTGGTTCTCTTCCTATCTCTTTTCTCTCTTTTAGTGTATCCTTTGCTGGTGCCTCTTCACCACCAGTTCCTCTTACAGTTGGGGTACTTCAAGTTCTCTGTTCTGGCCTGGGTCCCCTACTCTTCTCGATCTATACCGCCTCTCATCTCTTCCTATGGACACCAATATCATGTTGGACCATGTTACAGCCGGCCTATCAGCTGTCTCCGACTGGATGAGTTCCTGTTTCTTAAAGCTCGACCTCTATAAAACTGAACTTCAGGTCTTCCCTACCTCTAAAACCTCCATACCTGCACCCATTTCCCTTCAGGTGAATGGTGCCACCATTACTTCTACCTCTCAGGCTCATTGCCTAGGGGGACCCCGATCTAACCTTTACTCCTCACATTTAGTCACTAACCAAACCTTGCTAGGTCCACCTAAAAATCATTGCACTCGTCCATCCCTTTCTTAATTAGGACTCTGCTTAAATGCTCATCCAAGCTCATATTATTTCCCACCTAGACTACTGTAACCTCCTTGTTTCTGGCCATAAGAGGTCCCAGATTCTGCCTCTGCAGTTTGTAGTGAACACCTGTGCCAGGCTCATACACCTCACCTCTTTGTCAATCTCTACACTGACTTCCTGTTTCCTATAGAATCCAATTCATTATATTGGTCCTCACGTACAAAGCTCTCCATAACCGCACCACTGCCTACATCTCCTCCCTTATTAGCAGGTACATCCCGTCCTGCCCACTTCGCTCGGCCAATGATCTGATACTATCAGTTTCTTGTATCCACATTTACTTGTACTCTTTACTGACCATTTTAAATGAAAAGTGTAAGTTCCGTGCTGCCCTTCCCTTGCAGGGTGCATTTGTTTTCTCATTAGCCGTCATTAAGTGAGATCTTCTCACATTCCATCCTGTCGTTAGTCACTCTGCAGATGTGGTTTGTTCTCACCAGTAGCAGTCATGACAGTTTAAGAATAGATAACAATTACAGTTAATTATTGTTATTTCCGTTTCTTCGGGGGGTGCACCTTTGTTTAATTCCATGGCTCTTTTATAATCGGAAATGCTGGCGATGAGCGTTATGTAACTCCGCTTATAATGTTCATAGCCTTTATTTTACTTTCAAAACATAATTCTGTTAAATGGAAGCTGCATAGGTTCACACAGCTATCTATACACTGTGCTAGGAAAATGGCTTGCAGACCTCTTTGCCAACCTATATAGATGCCGCCCTACTACATTATCCTCGGATCACTCCGTTTAACAATCTCCATTCACTATTCAAGGTTTATCTAGGTTAGAATGAAGCTCTGTCCTGATGAACAGTGATAGTTTAGAGAGCGAGATTCATCCTGCGGACAGTTCTCCCACCATCCAAGTTCTGAACACTTCTAAAAGTAGAATTTCAGCTACCGTAGATACTCGAGTATAACGCGACCCGAGTATAACGCGAGGGGTAGAGATTCATTATGGAAATAAGAATATTACTCAAGACTCGAATATAACGCTAGAAGCAATATTATGAAAGTAAAGTATAAATTTTCCAAAACACGACAAAAGTCTGTTAAGTTACTGTTGTTCCATGTTTTCATTTCATGTTCATTCCACCCCACTCTCACCCTCGTTCCTCCAATGATTGTTAGAGAGCAGGGGTGCAGAGTGAGAGGTAATGCATTATCGTGGCTATTTTAGAATGGTGATAGATGTAATTGAGCGTTTTGATTGCTTGGAATATAATTCTCTTATGATAAAGTTCTGCGCATGAAACTAAATAAATAAAATTCGTAAGTGCAGGTATGGCATAAGGGCAAATTTTTTAGATTTAGTTATTGCAATTGCATTTAATAAGATTATATATATATAATGTTAGGAACCTATGCATATACTCATGCACTACAAAAAGACACATTTTGAAATTGATAAAAGCTTGCTTTACCTTGAAAAATTTATATTGTTTATATGAAGCAGAGTATATGATAAATTTGATAAATTGTGACACAGAAATTATTTATTAAAGGGGTTAATGTTACTGTTTTTTTATTGCAAAGGTTAATGTAGGTTTTTTTGGATTGAAGGGTTAATAGAGGGCTGAATAGTATTGGAGATGTTTTGTACAGGGGTACTTGAGGGCTGAAGTCATTAAGGGTTAATGGTTAAAGTCAGGGCTGCAGGGTTAAATTGGGATTCCAGAGCTTGCAGGTGTCAGACAGCTCCTGGAAGCAGTCAGATCTTCACTCCCTCGCAGCTGTCCCGTGTATAACGCGACCCCTACAGTTTTAACCCCTTAACGCCGCAGGACGTACATTTACGTCCTGCATTAGGCGGGCTTTGATGCCGCAGGACGTAAATGTACGTCCTCGGCGTTTACAGCCCCCCTCGCTAAATACTCACCTCCTCCGGTCGCTCCCACGCTGCTCTGACTCCCGCGGAGTCAGATCAGTGTGATCCCTCCTCCGGCGTTGTGACGTCATCGCGCCGGTGGCGCGATGACGTCAGTTTCAGGCGTCCCCCCCCCCCGCCGGAGCAGGGGAAGCGCCTGGAGGGGAGGGGAGGGATCCTTCGGATCCCTCTATCTCCCGATCGCCTGGTCCCCGGCGGCTGTGGCCAGCATCGCTGGAAGGGTCACAGCCTGACCTTTACAGCGATGTATGGGGGTTAACCCCTTAGTTGCCAGGTCGCGACCGGCACTAATTTGTGCCCGATCGCGGCCTATTTCCGGTGGGGGCCGCCATCTTGGATGGCAGCCCCACCTCTGGGTCACCCCCGGTCAACTGACTCATCGCGCCATGCGCGATGATGTCAGTTAACCGGGAACCCCCTAGCTGCAAAGGGATTTCCTATGGAAATCCCTTGCAGGAGATAGGGGGGTTCTTTGAACCCCTTTATCTCCTGATCGGTGCCAGCTAGGGGGTCATGGCTGATATTGCTGGAAAGACCAGAGCATGGCCTTTCCAATGATATCAAACATGACCATGGTAAAAGTAAAATAAAAGTGTAAAAAAAGTAAAAATAAAAATAAGAAAAAAATAATAAATATAATAATAAAAAAAAATTTGTTTTTTTTAATGCAGCACTATTGTTCACATTTCAATTATAATGTGAACAATGATGCTTCACTAATGATTTTTTTTTTTGGGGGGGGTTTAGCTAAAATCACGCAATTTCTCCCCAAAAAAAAAATGGGTTCCCCGTTCTAATTTTTTTAACAAATCTACCCAATAGAATATGACCGCAGAGCCTCGGATAATAAAATTTAAAAAAAAAACACTTTACACACTGGAAGATTGAAATTTTATTGAAAATTCAATTTTTTTTACATTTTTTGTTATAGCATTTTGGCAGGGCATGACATATACATATAATAATGATATATTATTAATCTGCCGAGTCTGCCGGAAAGAACGATATATAATATGTCTGGGTCGTATAATAATACGTGACTTAAAAATGGTCAAAATGAGCTCAGCAAACTTCTACTTCCGAAACAGTGCCGAAGTTGTAAAATTACTCCCGTCCTTAAGGGGTTAAGCTTGATTTATTGCTCAAAAAACTCGCGGTATACACGAGTATATAGTATCTACGGTATTCTCCTGTTCAACCAATTATTTACCTCTTTCATATTAAGTGCACCCACCCTTATTATATATCATTTTTTTCAGGAGAAATAGGACTTCCATTTTCCATCAAAGATGGAAATCTAAAAACAATAAGGAAATAGGAAACGTTGCTAGTTTTCAAAGTTCTGCATTGTATTTTAAGTGTGAATGATACAGTATGCTTAGCTTTTCCTGCAATAAAATACATATATTCGTGTTCAGCAACATCTTACGAGTTCAACGGTACCCTCCATGTAGACCGGGTTTTTTTGGGGGGGTTTTTCATAAAAAAATTGCCCTCAAAAATGTCCGCTTCATAAGAGCACTCTGATCACACCGATCACTGACAAAGTACAGCACTGACACTGTGAATAGTGATCAGGTAGCACCGAAAGCAGTTAAATTTTTTTAAAATACGCTGCAACTGACAAAAATGGTATAAAAAAATAAAGAATGCCCTAGTCAGACTGATCATAGGGATTATGCTGTGATCAGTACTAAATGGGTTAAAAAACTGTTTATTTTTCACTTTTGATTTAAAACTACAACAATTCTCTCAGATCAAAGTGAGGAGAAGAGAGAGGCAGAGACAATGTTACAAGCATTGGCTGAGACATTGTGACAGTGACATCGGTGACCGCTGTCACGTGACCCAGATCGCCGTTATTTGCTGCTAGTGACAATTTTCTATTGTCACTAGTTGAATCTGTGATCCAACTGATTGTTTCAGTGGATCAGCTGTATTGTCAATAAGGGTTCAATACCCTAAATCCTCTGTGACCACCACTTTGTTATACTTATCAATCTTGAGCATTTTGGGTGTCATATTACCACTATTTCCATAGTGGATATCTACCGTGGTAAAGTACATAAAATCATTCTAAAATGGGAAAAAAAGAGGACAAATCTTGTTTAAAATATTAATTTATTATTTAATAGGTTACTGGTATTGATGCAAGTCTTAATTGATCTTGTATGGGGCAGGATCTCGGCATTCTGGGGAAGACAGAGAGTTCTCTCATTGTGAGCCTAAGGATTGATTCAACGTTTACTAAATATTGCAAATGGCATGATCTGTCTTTTTCTTTGTAGTATTGTCGAAACATTTTTTCACTAATTTCTGCATGAATTATGAGGTTTTTAACTCGTTTTATAAGCTGTGGCTGCTGTTCGGGTAACATGCCCTTGAATTCGAATGTGACACTGGTAACAGATGAAGGCAGAGATATGATGAAACATTATGCAAAGAATAAAAAAGTGCCCTTTTAAAGTGTATATCTAGTATTCCTGAACCATAATGTTAAATTCATGTTTTTGGAAACTTTTATCAGCTAGACCCAGTCATAACCAAGTAAAGCGATTTTTGAATGTGTCACTAGTTTGATAGAAATCACTTTAAAAATGTAGAAAGCAGTCATACGTGGGATAACTGCCTCATGTTTAGAGACGGCCCTGCTGAGAAGAAATGAGATGTTGGCTCTGACACAACTTTTGTCATGCTGCTCCATTATCCACATGTCAAGGCAATAATAGACTGCCTGTGTTGAAGGCTCATCTACTGAGATGCTTAACCACAGAGAAATCACTTACATAGTTACATAAGCTGAAACAAAAAGTTCATCCATTGGGTTCAGCATTTCACACATTACCTACTGCTGTTGATCCAAAAGAAGGCAAAAAACCCAGTCTGAAGCGCTCACCAAATATGCAACATACTGGGAAAAAATTCCTTCTTGACCCCAGAATGGCAGTCAGATTACTCCTTGGATCAAGCAGCTTTTACCCACAGTTTAAATATTATAACCCTTAATATTCTGTTTTTGCAGGAAGTCATCCAGCCGTTGTTTAAATGTCTGTACAGTCTCTAACCCAAACATTTCAACAGGCAAAGAATTCCACAGGTTTATTGTTCTCACTGTAAAATAACTCTTCCTATGCTTTAGGCTGAGTTTCCTTTCGTCCAGTCTAATGGATGACCTCGCATCTTATGTATAGTCCTATTAATGAATAAATTTCCAGACAATGGTTTCTAATGACCCTGTATATATTTGTATAAAGTTATCAGATCCTCTCTAAGGCGCTGTCTTTCTAAACTAAACAGGTTTAAGCTCGTTAGCTTTTCCTTAGGGATGCACCGAAATTTCGACCCTTGACATTATCGGGCGAAAATGGTGCTTTTGGTTTTCGGCCGAAAGGAAAAAACGGCTGAAAAAAATCACCTCCGCAAAGTCATCCCTGCAACTGGCGTCTGCCGGAGATGCCGGAGGACTGCCACCCTGGGACTGCCACCCGTGGAGGAGCTCAGGGCCGAAGTATGTGGATGTAGGTGAGTATGTGTAGGCAACGCCATTTCACCCCAAATTAGTCACTCGAACCTGGGCCTGGAGGCCAGCCGAGCCCCCTGCCGGAAATTTTAATTTCGGTGCATCACTACTTTTCCTCATAACTTAAATCTTCCATTCCCCTTATTAATTTAGTTGCCTGTCTCCGTACTTTTTCTAGTACCATAATATCATTTCGTAAAATGGGTTTCCAAAATTGCACAGCATATTCAAGGCGCAGCTTACCTTTCATTTATAAAGAGGCAAAATTATGTTTTCATCCTGAGAGTGAATTCCCCTTTTAATGCATGCCAATACCTTGCTGGCCTTGGCGACTGCTGTTTGACATTGGTCATTGTTGCTGAGTTTGGAGTCTATGATTATTTATTTATTTCCAAATCCTTCTGCTTTGATTTCCCTAATTCAATACCATTTAGGGTATAAAATGCTTGTGTGTTCTTTACTCCGAAGTACATAACCTTGCATTTAACTACATGAAAATTAATCTGCTATTAATCTGCCATAAAGTGCCCAGTCCCCCAATCTATCTAAATCCCTCTGCAGCGAAGTAAGATCCTGCTCATATTGTATTACTTTTCCTAGTTTTGTATCATCGGCAAACATTGACACATGACTTTCGATGCCTATTTCAAGGTCATTTATAAATTAATTGAATAGCATTAGTCCTATAAGAGACCCCTGAGGGACACCACTTGCCACTGGTGTCCATCTTGAAAATTTACCGTTTATGACCACTCTCTGTACTCTATCTTTTATCCAGTGTTCTATCCAAGAACAAGAATTTTCATCTTGACCAATTTTTCTTAATTTGATTAGTAACCTCTAGTGGTGCACCGAAATAGAAATTTCCGGCCGATACCGAAACCGAAAATTCAGGATCGGTTCGGCTGAAAACCGATACTGAAACCGAAAATCAGACATAAGAACCTGGGCCTGGAGGCCGGGCCGAGCCGGGAACTCGCCTGATCCTGAAGGCCGGCCGAGCAGGCTGCCTGAGCCTGGAAGCCGGCCGAGCGGGCAGCTTGGTTGGCCTCCAGGCCCTATTTTGAATGGAAAATTTTCGGGCTTTTTTTTGTGGCTGAATTTTCCATTTTGATGGAAAGCACCATTTTCGGACGATAATTTCGGTAACCGAAATTTCAATGCATCCCTAGTAACTTCTTGTGCGGAACTGTTTCAAAAGAGTTATCTAAATCCAAGTAAATCACGTCCACTGCGACCCCCTGATTTATACTGACACTTACTTCTTCATAGAATGCAATAAGGTTAGTCTGGCATGATCTTTGTTTCACTTCCAAGAGTGAAAACAGAACCAGAAAATAGATCATTGCGGCAGGTTTATTTTTCTCTACATGAGTACATCTCCCTATTTGTTTGTGTTCATTGTTTGAGGTTTGGGAAGCCTTTTTGGAGATTGCACCTTTTCTGTACTCAGTGTGCAGACTACTTCTTTATTTGGATTGTAAGGTTTAGCATGTCACACATCCTTTTGGTTAAGAAATTATCATGCTGCATATAATTCAGACAAGAATGGAATTCTTGTCGCAGTGAGGAAATATTTTCCTGACACATTTAAGTGGAAATAATTGGATCTACAGTCATGGAAAGACGACTCCGATCCCACTCAGAAGATGCCACCAGCGAGTGTCCTTGGGCAAGATACCTAAACGATAAGGATGCGCCTACCTCACAAAAATACTTGTTTTTTTTTCTTGACATTTAATTGAAACATGGAATGCTCATTAACACTTATGTGTAAGATGCAGAGCTTTTTTTCAGGGGGTACTCGCCGGTACTCAGTACCAGCACCTCACCACCAGCTCGAAATAACAGGAGAGAGCATGATGCTCCTCCCTCCTCCTGCTGTGGCAGGCAGAGAATCAGAAGTGCTCGGCAGCTCATATTGCTCCTCAACACTTCCAATTGTCAGGAGTGTAAGTAGGGACTGATAACCCCCCTCTTCTCCTAGTAAGTGACAAGAGAGGGCTGGTTAAATAAAATCTCCCCTCTGTTTCTTTAGTGCTCCAGCTCTGGCAGATGTGTGTAAACATACTGCAACCTGGCGCTGTGTCCCTGATGCTCCTCCTCTAAGATGCGGCTGGTGCCCAGCGAGCAGCATTGTATCTGCCAGGTCAGAGAGCAGACTCCCCCGCGGTGCTGAATACGGAAGCCTGCGCTCTCTCTCCTCCTGGTCTTTTCCTCCTTGCTGGTGCCTGTCCCCCTCTGATGTCACTGATTCACACTGGATATATTGCCCCCAGTTCACACTGGATATATTGACCCCAGCTCACACATAGATATATTGACCCCAGCTCACACATGGATATATTGACCCCAGCTCACACATGGATATATTGCCCCAGCTCACATGGATAAATTGCCCCCAGCTCACATGGATATATTGCCCCCAGCTCACACTGGATATATTGCCCCCATATCACACTGGATATATTGCCCCCAGCTCACACATGGATATATTGCCCCAGCTCACACATGGATATATTGCCCCAGCTCACACTGGATATATTGCCCCCATCTCACACTGGATATATTGCCCCCAGCTCACACATGGATATATTGCCCCAGCTCACACATGGATATATTGCCCCCAGCTCACACTGTATATATTGCCCCAGCTCACATGGATATATTGCCTCCAGTTCACACTGGATATATTGCCCCAGCTCACACATGGATATATTGCCCTAGCTCACACATGGATATATTGCCCTAGCTCACACATGGATATATTGCCCTAGCTCACACATGGATATATTGCCCTAGCTCACACATGGATATATTGCCCCAGCTCACATGGATATATTGCCCCAGCTCACATGGGTATACTGCCCCAGACCACCTCACACATGGATATATTGCCCCAGGCCAGCTCACACATGGATATATTGCCCCAGGCCAGCTCACATGGATATATTGCCCCAGACCATCTCACACATGGATATATTGCCCCAGACCATCTCACACATGGATATATTGCCCCAGAAAAGCTCACACATGGATATATTACCCAGACCAGCTCACACATGGGCATATTGCCCCAGACCAGCTCACACATGGATATATTGCCCCAGACCAGCTCACACATGGATATATTGCCCCAGACCAGCTCACACATGGGTATATTGCCCCAGACCAGCTCACACATGGGTATATTGCCCCAGACCAGCTTGCACATGGATATATTGTCCCATACCAGCTCACACATGGATATATTGCCCCAGGCCAGCTCCGATACCAGAGTCCGATATCGGAGCTGTCAAAAATTAAAGGGCGGCTGGCGATGAGGTGCCGGTACGGCATGCCGGTTCGTACCGCCTAAAAAAAAACACTGGTTGTAGTTCATTTAAAGGAACACAGTATTGAAAAATATGGTTCCCTTTTATAGTGTCTTCTTTAACCCCCTAACGCCGCAGGACGTACCATTACGTCCTGCATTAGGCAGGCTTTAACGCCGCAGGATGTAATGGTACGTCCTCGCGTTTGCAGCCCCCCTCCGGCCATACTCACCTCCTCCGGTTGCTCCCATGCTGCTCTGACTCCCACGGAGTCAGATCGGCGTGTATCACTCCTCCCGGCGCACTGACGTCATTGCGCCGGGGGCGCAATGACGTCAGTTTCAGGCGTCGTCCCCCCCCCCGCCGGAGCAGGGGAAGCGCCTGAAGGGGAGATCCTTTGGATCCCTCTATCTCCCCATCGCCGGGGACTAGGAGGCTGTGGCCTGCGTCGCTGGGTCACAGCCTGACCATTCCAGCGATGTAGGTGTTAACCCCTTAGTTGCCAGGTCGCGGCCTGGCACCAATTGGTGCAAGACCATGGCCTTTTTCCGGTGGGGGCCACCATCTTGGATGGCAGCCCCCACCTCTGGGTCCCCCCCGCATCAACTGACTCATTGCGCCATGCGCGATGATGTCAGTTAACCGGAGAACCCCCTAGCTGCAAAGGGATTTCCTAAGGAAATCCCATAGAGGAGATGGGGGGGGTTCTTTGAACCCCTTTATCTCCTGATCGGTGGCAGCTAGGGGATGCAGCACTATTGTTCACATTTCAATTATGTGAACAATGATGTTTCACTAATGATTTTTTTGGGGGGGTTTAGCTAAAATCACGCAATTTCTCCCCAAAAACAAATGGGTTCCCAATTTTTTTAACAAGTCTACCCCATTGCATATGACCGCAAAGGCTCGGATAATAAAAAAAAAAAAAAAACACTTTACACACTGTGGATGATTGAAATTTTATTGAAAATTCTAATTTTTTAATTTTGTTTTACATTTTTTGTTATAGCATTTTGGCAGGGCATGACATATACAAATAATAATGATATATTATTAATCTTCCGAGTCTGCCAGAAAGAACGATATATAATTTGACTGGGTGGTATAATAATACGTGACTTAACCCCTTAAGGACCGAGGACGTACCATGTACGTCATTGCAGCGGGTCTCTCTTAGACCCGCTGACGTACATGGTACGTCCTGCCGTTTTTGAGCTGCTGGAAGCGATCGGATCGCTTCCAGCAGCTCAAACGCCATTGCAGGATGCCTGGGAGTCCAGGCATCCGTGCAATGGCCGTTAGAAGTGCCGGGGCACCATGTGATCGCTCCGGGAGCGATCTACATCCGGTTGCACCGGAGAGGTGCCCGGCACTTCTACAGAGCGCTGGAAGCGATCGGATCGCTTCCAGCTGCTCTGAGCATATTACAAGGATGCCTCGACATCGAGGCATCCTTGTAATATACTTACCTGCCGCCGGTCCGTCCGTGATCGCTCCCCCCGAGCGATCACTTCCGGTAGCGGCAGGAAGTACTGAGTGCCACGAGGTATCGTGGCACTCAGTACAAAACGATCACATCAGTGATCAGGTGCTCTGCTGGGTGCCTCGAGGGATCAAGGCACCCAGCAGAGTAAAAAAAAGTGGAAAAAAAGTTTAAAAAAAGTGTAAAAAAAAGTAAAATAAAAGTGTGTAAAAAAAGTGTAAAAAAAGAAAAATAAATAAAATAAACTGACAGTTAGGGGTAGGGTTAGGGTTAGGGTTAGGGTTAGGGTTAGGGTTAGGGGTAGGGTTAGGGTTAGGGGTAGGGTTAGGGTTAGGGGTAGGGTTAGGGTTAGGGTAGGGTTAGGGTTAGGGGTAGGGTTAGGGTTAGGGGTAGGGTTAGGGGTAGGGTTAGGGTTAGGGTTAGGGTTAGGGGTAGGGTTAGGGGTAGGGTTAGGGGTAGGGTTAGGGTTAGGGGTAGGGTTAGGGTTAGGGGTAGGGTTAGGGGTAGGGGTAGGGTTAGGGGTAGGGTTAGGGGTAGGGTTAGGGTTAGGGGTAGGGTTAGGGGTAGGGTTCTAAGGGCAGGGTCAGGGGTAGGGTTAGGGTTCTAAGGGCAGGGTCATCTTGGGGCTGAGTGGGATGTTCCTAGCCTGCCTCATCAGAGAGGCAGGCTAGCAACATCCAATCAGAAGTTAGAAAAAATCAAAATAAAATTTCTAATTTGTCAGGTCAGGCCAATATTTTGTAAATATTGGCTCTGACCTCTGTGATTCTCCCTCCCTCTCCTCACTTGTGTTTTGGTGAGCGAGAGAGAGAGATCAGATTTGACAGGTTAGAGATTTTAGTGAGATTTAGTGAGATTAGAGAAATTGAGGCAGATTTAGAGAGATTTTAGGGAGATTTAGAAGAATTGAGGCAGGTTTAGAGGGATTTAGAGAGATTTAGGTGTTTATTTGTATTTTCTTGTGAAACCAACGGTTCTTCTAAGAACCAACAATCCGCTTATATATATATAATAATTATAAAATTTTTATAATCTATTATATATAATGTCTGAGAGGGTGTACAGCGCCGAGGAGGCATATGCCATCCTGGCGTCAGAATCTGAGGCATCTGCGTCAGACTCAGACCCTCATTTCGACCCCGCTAACTGCTCAGAGGCGTCGCTAGATACATTATCTATGCTGGCTGATGTATCTAGTGATGTTTCTGATGCAGATCCTGGGTCACCACCTGCCAGCAGGAGACGCACAGCTCCAGCTGAGGAGTGGGTAGTGCCTCATCGCCAGAGGCCAGATATCCCTCCTTTCACGGCAAATCCTGGCATCAATATTGATGTTGCAGGATTTACCGCCACACAGTTTTTGCAGGTGTTTATGGGGGATGATTTGTTGGGCCACATCGTGGCCCAATCAAATCTGTATGCCCATCAGCATTGTGCTGCGAAGCCAGACTCCTACTTGGCAAGGCAGCAATGGACCCCGCTAGATGTGCCAGAATTTCTGAAATTCTGGGCACTTACTATGCTGAGGGCATCATAAAGAAGCCCTCAATTCGCTCCTGCTGGAGCAGTAGCCCCATCTGCTCTACCCCCATTTACCTCCAATCAATGTCACGTAGAAGGTATGAAAACATTTTGCGTTTCATGCACTTCAGTGACAACAGCCTGTGCTCCCCTAGAGAGCATCCCCAGTTTGACAGGCACCAGACTTTTACATTTTATTCGTACATTTTTATGTTCTACAATTGGTGCTGTATTTTGCCAAAATCTTTGCACACCTATGCATGGGGGGCATGGGTGTACTCAGGAGATCTTGCAGAAAACAACCTGGAGAGTTTTCATGCAGTAACAAACAACAGTGTCTGCTAAGGCTAGGGTCAGACGAGCGTGATTTCTACGGACTGTACGTCCGTGCAGTACGGACATCGTCAGTACGGAAGACGCAGTAGTGGTCACACCAGTCCGTTTTTTCACTGACATTTATTTTTTGACAGATGTAGGAGGGACAATAAATTCAATTGCAAAACCATTTTGTCCGTGAAAAATGCAGGACGTATAAATGCAGTCCGTCTGACCACGTTCCATCACTCACACACAAAGCTATGCAGACGTTGCGGACGCAGCGCACTTTGTGCGGCCGTTCTAGCGGTTCTACGTTCTTGCCTGCCTTGCGTCCGTGGGCCGCGGCCGTTGTGCGTCCGCAGTTCAGTGCGGACGTACTTCGTGTGTCGGGCTCCATTGGACTTTATGTCATGCTATCACGGACGTACTTTTAGGCGCGATCACGGACGTGAACACTACGCTCGTCTGACCCTAGCCTAAATCACAGTCCAAAACTACTGTGGGCGTAAAAATCTGAAATTTGAAAAATTACCGCCACACACCTTGTTGCCAAATGTTTTGGGCTAAAACCGTTGCATCCATGGCATCAAAGCACTCCATATGCAATACCTTGGGGTGTCAACATAACAAATATAAACAATTTTCTGGCAATAATTCAAACTGGGGTATGCGGTAGACCCAAAACCAAAGATAGGCCTAGCTGAAGAAATAATCTCAATTTCAACTCTAATGACAAAGTCATAAAAATTGTATTTGAACCTTCCCAAAATCCTGGCAAACCTAGGCATGGGGGGCATGGGTGTACTCAGGAGATCTTGCAGAAAACAACCTGGAGAGTTTTCATGCAGTAACAAACAACAGTGTCTGCTAAATCACAGTCCAAAACTACTGTGGGCGTAAAAATCTGAAAATTGAAAAATTACCGCCACACACCTTGTTGCCAAATGTTTTGGGCTAAAACCGTTGCATCCATGGCATCAAAGCACTCCATATGCAATACCTTGGGGTGTCAACATAACAATATAAACAATTTTCTGGCAATAATTCAAACTGGGGTATGCGGTAGACCCAAAACCAAAGATAGGCCTAGCTGAAGAAATAATCTCAATTTCAACTCTAATGACAAAGTCATAAAAATTGTATTTGAACCTTCCCAAAATCCTGGCAAACCTAGGCATGGGGGGCATGGGTGTACTCAGGAGATCTTGCAGAAAACAACCTGGAGAGTTTTCATGCAGTAACAAACAACAGTGTCTGCTAAATCACAGTCCAAAACTACTGTGGGCGTAAAAATCTGAAAATTGAAAAATTACCGCCAACACACCTTGTTGCCAAATGTTTTGGGCTAAAACCGTTGCATCCATGGCATCAAAGCACTCCATATGCAATACCTTGGGGTGTCAACATAACAAATATAACAATTTTCTGGCAATAATTCAAACTGGGGTATGCGGTAGACCCAAAACCAAAGATAGGCCTAGCTGAAGAAATAATCTCAATTTCAACTCTAATGACAAAGTCATAAAAATTGTATTTGAACCTTCCCAAAATCCTGGCAAACCTAGGCATGGGGGGCATGGGTGTACTCAGGAGACCTTGCAGAAAACAACCTGGAGAGTTTTCATGCAGTAAAAAACAACAGTGTCTCCTAAATCACAGTCCAAAACTGATGTGGGTGTGAAAATGAAAAATGACCACCAAACAGTATCTAATTTGTTTGGAGCAAACGGATGCATCCATAGCATAAAAACACTCCATTTACAATACTTTGGGGTGTTAGCTTACCAAATATATGCACGTTCATAAAACTGGGGTATGTAAAAAGGCCCCTAAAAAGAAGATAAGCAAAGAAGATACTGTATGTCAAATTAGAAAATTGACAAGCACATGTCAAAGATTGGCGTAGCACCCCAAAAACAACAGAACAAATCTATATATGGGTGGTATCAATTACTCAGAAGATGTTGCTGAACATATTTTGGGGTGTTTTTTGGCAGTAACCCATAACTGGATTTGACAATTCATGCCTAAAGTACAATGTGTGTGAAAAAATAACACAAAAAGTGACTACCTGAAAGATTGACAAAGAGCTAGTGCATGGAAAGTGTTAAAATACAACTCTTTGAAGCACCCTAGGGTGTGCCCTTTCTAAAAATATATGGTTTGATGGGGGTAAATTACTTTGGCCGGCTTCAAAAATGTCCCAAATAGGACATGGGTGCATGATGACGAAATGTGAAAATTCCAAGTTGGAAAACTGAAATGCGCACCCCCCAAATAAGGCCTTTTAGCCCCCAAATGACCCGACATACCTATACATGGGTGGTATCAATTTACTCAGAAGATGTTGCTGAACATATTTTGGGGTGTTTTTTGGCAGTAACCCATAACTGGATTTGACAATTCATGCCTAAAGTACAATGTGTGTGAAAAAATAACACAAAAAGTGACTACCTGAAAGTTTGACAAAGAGCTAGTGCATGGAAAGTGTTAAAATACAACTCTTTGAAGCACCCTAGGGTGTGCCCTTTCTAAAAATATATGGTTTGATGGGGGTAAATTACTTTGGCCGGCTTCAAAAATGTCCCAAATAGGACATGGGTGCATGATGACGAAATGTGAAAATTCCAAGTTGGAAAACTGAAATGCGCACCCCCCAAATAAGGCCTTTTAGCCCCCAAATGACCCGACATACCTATACATGGGTGGTATCAATTTACTCAGAAGATGTTGCTGAACATATTTTGGGGTGTTTTTTGGCAGTAACCCATAACTGGATTTGACAATTCATGCCTAAAGTACAATGTGTGTGAAAAAATAACACAAAAAGTGACTACCTGAAAGATTGACAAAGAGCTAGTGCATGGAAAGTGTTAAAATACAACTCTTTGAAGCACCCTAGGGTGTGCCCTTTCTAAAAATATATGGTTTGATGGGGGTAAATTACTTTGGCCGGCTTCAAAAATGTCCCAAATAGGACATGGGTGCATGATGACGAAATGTGAAAATTCCAAGTTGGAAAACTGAAATGCGCACCCCCCAAATAAGGCCTTTTAGCCCCCAAATGACCCGACATACCTATACATGGGTGGTATCAATTTACTCAGAAGATGTTGCTGAACATATTTTGGGGTGTTTTTTGGCAGTAACCCATAACTGGATTTGACAATTCATGCCTAAAGTACAATGTGTGTGAAAAAATAACACAAAAAGTGACTACCTGAAAGATTGACAAAGAGCTAGTGCATGGAAAGTGTTAAAATACAACTCTTTGAAGCACCCTAGGGTGTGCCCTTTCTAAAAATATATGGTTTGATGGGGGTAAATTACTTTGGCCGGCTTCAAAAATGTCCCAAATAGGACATGGGTGCATGATGACGAAATGTGAAAATTCCAAGTTGGAAAACTGAAATCCGCACCCCCCAAATAAGGCCTTTTAGCCCCCAAATGAGCCGACATACCTATACATGGGTGGTATCAATTTACTCAGAAGATGTTGCTGAACATATTTTGGGGTGTTTTTTGGCAGTAACCCATAACTGGATTTGACAATTCATGCCTAAAGTACAATGTGTGTGAAAAAATAACACAAAAAGTGACTACCTGAAAGATTGACAAAGAGCTAGTGCATGGAAAGTGTTAAAATACAACTCTTTGAAGCACCCTAGGGTGTGCCCTTTCTAAAAATATATGGTTTGATGGGGGTAAATTACTTTGGCCGGCTTCAAAAATGTCCCAAATAGGACATGGGTGCATGATGACGAAATGTGAAAATTCCAAGTTGGAAAACTGAAATGCGCACCCCCCAAATAAGGCCTTTTAGCCCCCAAATGACCCGACATACCTATACATGGGTGGTATCAATTTACTCAGAAGATGTTGCTGAACATAGTTTGGGGTGTTTTTTGGCAGTAACCCATAACTGGATTTGACAATTCATGCCTAAAGTACAATGTGTGTGAAAAAATAACACAAAAAGTGACTACCTGAAAGATTGACAAAGAGCTAGTGCATGGAAAGTGTTAAAATACAACTCTTTGAAGCACCCTAGGGTGTGCCCTTTCTAAAAATATATGGTTTGATGGGG
Source organism: Leptobrachium leishanense (assembly GCA_009667805.1). NCBI lineage: Eukaryota > Metazoa > Chordata > Amphibia > Anura > Megophryidae > Leptobrachium > Leptobrachium leishanense. The sequence goes on along the minus strand of CM019064.1, from coordinate 139,850,876 downwards.
GTAAATTACTTTGGCCGGCTTCAAAAAATGTCCCAAATAGGACATGGGTGCATGATGACGAAATGTGAAAATTCCAAGTTGGAAAACTGAAATGCGCGCACCCCCCAAATAAGGCCTTTTAGCCCCCAAATGACCCGACATACCTATACTTGGGTGGTATCAATTTACTCAGAAGATGTTGCTGAACATATTTTGGGGTGCTTTTTGGCAGTAAACCTTAAAGTTCACAGTACATGTATTCTTAAATTGCGTTCAAAAAAAAAAAATCAACAAATTTTTTTTTTTTTCTCAAACTTTGGCATAGATTTGTGGTAAAATGGTTTGCATGGAAAGAGTCAAAATATCCCAAGTTTAATACCTTGATTTGTGTACTTTAAAAAAATATGTATATGTGGAGGGTTATTCAGGAATTAGTGACAGATATCAGTGTTACAATGTCACTATCACTAGTTTTTGAAAATAAACTCTTTGGAAATGGCAAAGTGCTACTTGCACTTATTGTTGCATAAAATAAGGAAAAAAGCGAGGAATATGTAAACATTGGGTATTGCTAAACTCAGTACTAAATTTAGAAACTACTAAGGAATAAATTTTTTTTGACGGTTGTTGATACATAAGAAATTTTGGGGGTCAAAGTTCGAAAAAGTGGTGTTTTTTCAATTTTTGTGTCATATTTCACAATATTTTTTATAGTAAATTATATGAAATGATGAAAAAAATGGTATCTTTATAAAGTCCATTTAGTGACGAGAAAAACAGTGTAAAATATGTGTGGGTTACATAAACGAGTAAGAGGAAAATTTGACGTAAACACTAAGAGCGCAGAAACATAAAAACAGCTGCGGTCACGAACGGACGGATTTGTGTAAAACCGCCCGGTCACTAAGGGGTTAAAACCGCGTTTAAAAACAGTCAAAATGATCTCAGCAAACTTCTATTTCGAAACAGCGCCGAAGTTGTAAAATTACTCCCGTCCTTAAGGGGTTAAGTGAGCTACAACGATTGTTTATTAGGACATGAAAATAGTCATAATAATCAGTTTTTTCCCAGACGTGAGAGTACCCCCACCTATTTTTCCAGAAAAAAAACACTGGTAAGATGCAATATCAATTTACCATATATATTGTTTTTCTGAGAGAGTCTGAAGATTAATAGATAGTTTCAGTATTTATATAGATTCAAAAGATTCTGCAATGCTTTACAAATGGGAAACTCAATTATGGAACATAACAGTGCACAATGTAAATTTCCATTCATTTGTTTGCTGGCATGAAACATTGTAGACATCGGCGTCCGTTATCTTGGACAATTTCAAACAGGGTCTGCATTATAAGCATACTGGCAGAAATGACCTTTGTGTCAAATGCAGTAAATGTGATAAAGATATTTGTTTTTAATGTTTGATAATGAGATTATCAGCAATGCTTTTTTTCAAAAAATACCTATAGACTATAAACATATGTGTATGTGGCATAATGCCCGCATATGGAAATTAAATTTCCCCAAATGGAAAAATCAATACAGCTTTAATAATATATCTATGTGGAGCTTCATTAATAACTTTAAGTTCTCAAAGTTTTCAATGCAAACCAAGTATACACATTTTTAGTATGTTGTGAAGGGGTCAACTGAACATTGCTGATTTCACCACTCCTAGTACACCTTTGCTTACTATACAAAGTAATGGATGTGTAAATATACAGTAAGCTATGACACACTTGGAGTCGCAACAGACATTGGGCACTATCGGCTGCCCCCCCCCCCGCTAAAACCGGGATGCTAAGGGGAAAAAATAGTGATCGCTGATTTCCCCTTTGCGTCCTGGCTTCACCATGTCATGCTCCTCGCCAGCAGATAATAAAATACGCTGTGACATTCAGCACACTGCAGGGCAGCACCCTTCAGTTGCTGCCACAGAATAAACTGTTGCTTTATCCAGCTCTGCACTGAGTAGCAGGTGCATCTCATCATTCAGCCTGCTACCTCTATTTAATCGAACCACACCCTTACCTAGATGCTTCAACATCAAACTTTCACTTCTGAGTGGAACTCGTGCAGCCAGGAGCCTATTACTCTGACAAACCTGTGTCCAGGACAGGGCCGGGCCGACAATGGTGCAGAGCGGAGCAGCGGCGCCATGCGGCAGAAATTCGGGGGCGGCAAATTTCAACCCCCGGCACCGCTGCTGCGCTCTGCACTATTTTTTTTTTGCGCCGGCGGCAGATCGTGCGCCCGCCGCGTTCATTCCTTGAACGAGCGGCAGCAGCATGAGTATCTGCCGCTCACCTGAGATCCATCCGCCAGCCTGCCACGATCGAGATCACGTGATCTCGCGAGAAAGCGGCAGGCTGGAGGGTGCATCCCAGGTGAGCAGCAGATACTCATGAGGCTGCCGCTCGTTGAAGGAAGGAGCGCGGCGGCCGCACGATCTGCCTGTCGGAGGGGCCTGGGCCGGCAGAGGTGAGCCTGGGGGCAATCTATCCATGTGTGAGCTGGTGGCAAATATATCCATGAGTGAGCCTGGAGGGCAAATATATCCATGAGTGAGCCTGGGGGGCAAATATATCCATGAGTGAGCCTGGGGCAAATATATCAATGTGTGAGCCTGGGGCAAATATATCAATGTGTGAGTCTGGGGGCAAATATATCCATGAGTGAGCCTGGGGGCAAATCTATCCATGTGTGAGCTGGGACAATATACCCAAGTGTGGACACTGCTGGGTATGTGATGCTGGGCACTGCTGGGTATGTGACACTGGGCACTGCTGGGTAAGTGACGCTTGGCACTGCTGGGTATGTGATGCTGGGCACTGCTGGGTATGTGACGCTGGGCACTGCTGGGTATGTGATGCTGGGCTCTGCTGGGCATGTGAAGCTGGGCACTGCTGGGTATGTGACGCTGGGCTCTGCTGGGTATGACGCTGGGCACTGCTGGGTATGTGACGCTGGGCTCTACTGGGCATGTGAAGCTGGGCTCTACTGGGCATGTGAAGCTGGGCACTGCTGGGTATGTGATGCTGGGTTCTGCTGGGCATGTGACGCTGGGCTCTGCTGGGCATGTGACGCTGGGCACTGCTGGGTATGTGACGCTGGGCACTGCTGGGTATGTGACGCTGGGCTCTGCTGGGCATGTGATGCTGGGCACTGCTGGGTATGTGACGCTGGGCACTGCTGGGTATGTGACGCTGGGCTCTGCTGGGTATGTGGCGATGGGCTCTGCTGGGCATGTGAAGCTGGGCACTGCTGGGTATGTGACACTGGGCACTGCTGGGTATGTGACGCTGGGCTCAGTTATATACACCTCACATTACTGTATCACAGAGTTCCACAGCAAGAAAATTCTAATGTACGGTGTGTATGAGTGTTTGAATTTTATTGCTGTGGCGCACTGGGGGGGGGGCAGCATTTCATCCTTCGGTCCAGGCAGCACAATGTCTTGGGCCGGCCCTGGTCCAGGACTTACCTGAATATCTGAAGGCTTGCTTGCCTACCGGACAACCGCCTTCCATACCCCTGGACCTGTTGGGCTTCGTCCAAGTGAAACCCTCGCTTCATCCTCATCCAAGTGAACCCCTCGCTTCATCCAAGTGAACCCCTCGCATTGCTTAAAGGACTTACCCGTGTATCACAGACTCCCTGCATACTGGACTCCTCCCTTACATCAGTTTACCCTGCTCTAAGAACCGTACCTGTGTTGTCCGTCCGTCTGTCTGTCTATAAATTAATCTCTTCCCTCTCCTGTGTCCTAAGTATTCCAGTATATATTTTGCCATCCTGCTCATATGTTTAGTTCACTCTGCTTTCTCTCTACCTGAACCTGTGTATTTTATGGTTAACCCCTTCCTGCCCATTCTCAGACCCCCCCCCCCTGTATATTAAATATCTAGTTGTTCCAGTCCCATCCAGCCTGTTCATTCTGTTTACTTCTCTCTCATCCTTTCTCTCTCTCTGCCTAGAACTCGCATATTCAATAGCATATGGTTAACCCCTTCCTGTCCACTGTTGTCCCTTGTATATGTTAGGCATCCCTTTTCCTATGTTATCCCTCCTCCATGTTCTGTGATACTTCTCAATAAAACCTGTTTATTGTTGAAATCCATTGCCTCCTTGTGTCACTGCACCTCTGGGCTTGCACCCGCACCCTCCTGCCTGACTGAACGTGACACACCATCAGATCGCGAGGCAGGCTCTGAGTGCAGCAGCCTGCCCCGTAGCGACCGCTAGGCTCACGGATGCTGGGGGCAGTGCTGACGTGCCGTCCCAAGCATCCGCTCCATGAAGTCCATAGGACTCCATGGAGGCTTCTCCTGCTGGGTCACATGACTGGCAGAATCTTGCCTCTCGCGTAGTGATCGTGCAGGGAGACTGGGGCCTTTTTATCCCCAGTCTCCCTCTGTTCCTGGAACACAGAAGCAGTGGATCAAGCTGCCGTTCTCGCCGTGGAAAGAGTGGTGAGTATTTGATTTTATTATTTTTTTCAGCTGCTGCTAACTGATTTTGCAGCAGCGGAATCAGTTGGCAGCATTTAACTTTTTTAGTTAGCGACCGCTCCTTGTAACTAGCGTTAGGGCCTTGTGATGCTAACGCTAGTTACACTGTGCTTACACTTTGCGCTCCCCATGTTAAGTATAGGGAACGCAAAGTACAGTAAAGTCGCAGTATAAACCACTAAAACTGATTCTCTATCGAGTGGTGAGTAGCGACTGTGGATAAAAAAAATACAGAGTTTAAAAGAGGCTAGCCAGTTAGTCATGCAAACTGTTTTCAAGCGGGAGGAGCTGAGCAGACTGAGAATCCGCACTGAATGAAACTATCAAAAAAGGAGGGAAGGAAAAAAAACATATATTTATTTAAAGTAGCAGCAGTAACAAAATGGCAAAGATGGTATTGATTGAAGTATACCTGGTTTTCTTGCAGAAGGAGAGGTTGCTTTGGGTATGGCTGGCTTGTTGTTAGAGGGGGGAAAATGGTGGTGAGTAGTGACTGGTTTTCTTGCAGAGGGAGAGGTTGCTTTGAGTATGGCTGGCTTGTTGTTACAGGGGGGAAATAGAAACATAGAAACATAGAAAATGTCGGCAGATAAGAACCTTTCGGCCCATCTAGTCTGCCCAATTACATGGATACTTTACCTGGGTTTATCTTTTATTTAGGATAGCCTTATGCCTATCCCATGCCTGCTTAAATTCAATCACTGTTTTGGCCTCTACCACTTCAACTGGAAGGCTGTTCCATGTATCCACCACCCACTCAGTAAAATAATGCTTCCTGATGTACTTTTAAACCTTTGCCCCTCTAATCTAAGACTATGTCCTCTTGTTTTGCACTTCCCTTTTCCTACTGCTAATACCTCTTCCTACACAACCAAGCATTCTGCCAGCATTTCCTGCTGCTCTATTACATTGACTACTTACCCTTAGATCCTCTGCAATAATAACCCCTAAATCCCTTTCCTCAGATGTTGAGATTAGGACTGTATCAAATATTCTATATTCAGCCCTTGGGTTTTTACGCCCCAGGTGCATTATCTTGCACTTATGCACATTAAAACTCAATTGCCACAGCTCCGACCATTTTTTTAGTTTACCTAAATCATTTGTCATTTGGCTGATCCCTCCAGGAACGTCAGCCCTGTTGCAAATCTTTGTGTCATCAGCAAAAAGACATTCTTTACCATTAATACCTTCTGCAATATCACTAATAAAAATATTAAAGAGAATGGGTCCAAGTACTGACCCCTGAGGTACCCCACTGGTAACAAGACCTTGCGCCGAATAAACTCCATTTACCACAACCCTCTGTTGTCTGTCACTCAGCCACTGCCTAATCCATTCAACAATATTGGAATCCAAGCTCAAAGATTGCAATTTATTGATAAGCCTTCTATGCGGAACAGTATCAAAAGCCTTACTGAAATCTAAATAAGCAATGTCTACTGCACCACCTGTGTCTATTATTTTTGTTACCCAATCAAAAAAATTAATAAGATTAGTTTGGCATGATCTCCCTGAGGTAAACCCATGTTGTTTCTGATCCTGTAGTCTATGTGTTTTAAGATGTTCAACAATCCTTTCCTTTAACATGGCTTCCATTAATTTCCCCACTACTGACGTAAGACTAACTGGCCTATAGTTCCCCGATTCCTCCCGACTACCCTTCTTGTTAATGGGCACAACATTTGCTAATTTCCAGTCTTCTGGGACAACTCCCGTTAACTCCCGAAATGGTGGTGAGTAGTGACTGGTTTTCTTGCAGGGGGAGAGGTTGCTTTGAGTATGGCTGGCTTGTTACAGGGGGAAATGGTGGTGAGTAAATACTAATGGCTCAATTGGAATAGATTTTAGGTTTGCTTTTTGTAACGTATAATGTTTTCCCAATATAGATGTTCACAGCTGACAGATATAAAGTGTTTTTCATCTTCATTAAAAGATGGGGCAAGTTCACACACATAAATTTGATTCAAAAAAGGAAGTCGAAAAGATCACTCTTGGATATAACAAGATACCCTTGAGGAACAAACTCTTTCAGATAAAGCTGACTTTGCTTTATGGTAATTGCGTAAAGCAGTGTTTCCCAAACCTGTCCTCAGGACCCGCTGGCAGGTCAGGTTTGCAAGATTTCTGAAGCACAGCACAGGTGATACAATTTGTTGCTCCGTGATTGCAGTATTCAGTCTGCATTTCCCATAGGTGATTTGTAAAATCTGGCCTGTTAGAGGGTCCAGAGGACAGGTTTGGGAAACACTGGTTTAGAGGGTATGAAAATAAAGTCATGAATATATGTCCAGATAAGATGGGTATTAGGGCTGTGCAATTAATCGCAATCGCAAAAAAATCGTGATTTAACCCTTTCACTGCTGAGGCTTTCCACACCTCTGTGCTGAGGTCATTTTTACCGGTTTTGCTCATCATGTTTAACCCCTTAACGCCGCAGGACGTACATTTACGTCCTGCATTAGGTGGGCTTTGACGCCGCAGGACGTAAATGTACGTCCTCGGCGTTTACAGCCCCCCCCCCCCGGGAGATACTCCCCTCCTCCGGTCGCTCCCACGCTGCTCTGACTCCCGCGGAGTCAGATCAGTGTGATCCCTCCTCCGGCGCTGTGACGTCATCGCGCCGGTGGCGCGATGACGTCAGTTTCAGGCGTCCCCCCCCCGCCGGAGCAGGGGGAAGCGCCTGGAGGGGAGGGATCCTTCGGATCCCTCTATCTCCCGATCGCCTGGTCCCCGGCGGCTGTGGCCAGCATCGCTGGAAGGGTCACAGCCTGACCTTTCCAGCGATGTATGGGGGGTTAACCCCTTAGTTGCCAGGTCGCGACCGGGCACTAATTTGTGCCCGATCGCGGCCTATTTCCTGTGGGGGCCGCCATCTTGGATGGCAGCCCCCACCTCTGGGTCACCCCCGGTCAACTGACTCATCGCGCCATGCGCGATGATGTCAGTTAACCGGGAACCCCCTAGCTGCAAAGGGATTTCCTATGGAAATCCCTTGCAGGAGATAGGGGGGTTCTTTGAACCCCTTTATCTCCTGATCGGTGGCAGCTAGGGGGTCATGGCTGATATTGCTGTAAAGGCCAGAGCATGGCCTTTCCAATGATATCAAACATGACCATGGTAAAAGTAAAATAAAAGTGTAAAAAAAGTAAAATAAAAATAATAAAAAATAATAAATTAAATAATAAAAAATAATAAATATAATAATAAAATTTTTTTTAATGCAGCACTATTGTTCACATTTCAATTATAATGTGAACAATGATGCTTCACTAATGAATTTTTTTCTTCGGGGGGTTTAGCTAAAATCACGCAATTTCTCCCCAAAAAAAAAAATGGGTTCCCCGTTCTAATTTTTTTAACAAATCTACCCAATAGAATATGACCGCAGAGCCTCGGATAATAAAATTTAAAAAAAAAAACACTTTACACACTGTGGAAGATTGAAATTTTATTGAAAATTCACATTTTTTTACATTTTTTGTTATAGCATTTTGGCAGGGCATGACATATACATATAATAATGATATATTATTAATCTGCCGAGTCTGCCGGAAAGAACGATATATAATTTGTCTGGGTGGTATAAGAATACGTGACTTAAAAATGGTCAAAATGAGCTCAGCAAACTTCTACTTCCGAAACAGCGCCGAAGTTGTAAAATTACTCCCGTCCTTAAGGGGTTAAACGTGTTTTGAAGGCTTATTTTAGTATATTACCCAGACATATTATATATCGTTCTTTCGTCAGACTCGGTAGATTCATAATATGGCATTATTATATGTATACGTTATGTCATGTCTGTATATTATAACAAAAAATGCAATAAAATATGTATTTTCAATAATTTACAACGTGTAAAGTGTTTTTTTTTTTTTCACATTTTAACATGCGAGCAATTGCGGTTATATTTTGTATGGGGTGCGCTTGTTAAAAAAATTAGAGATGGGGTCTCGTTACATTTTTTTTTGGGGAAAATTACGCGATTTTTAACAAACGCACCGCATACAAAAATCGTTAGTGCAGCATCATTGTTCACATTATAATTGAAATGGGAACAATATTGCTGCATTAACGAACCAAAAAAAAGAAAAAAAAATGTTTATTTTTTTTTTCTAATTTTTTTTTAAATATATTTTTATTTTTAATATAAATTTTTTTTTTTAAAAAAAAACTTTTTTCACTGTAGTGTTTGGTATCGTGCTCTGGCCGATCCAACCATACCAAACTTTAACCCCTAGCTGCCACGGATCGGGAGATAGGGAGTTCATTGGAACTCCCTATCTCCACCATTGGTGGCAGTTAGGGGTTAACTCTAGGACTGGCGTCATCGTGCTATGCACGATGACTCCAGTCCTCAGGGGGAGTTCCCGGAGGCTTGGCCGACATCCAAGATGTCGGCCAGCTCCGGGAAAGGATCACGAACCGGCGCTTTTCAGCGCCGATTCGCGATCCAGCTCCCCAGGGGTTAATGCCAGGCACCATTTTGAAGGGCAGGCTGTGCCCTTCCAAATGGTGCCTGGGTTAACCCCCGCAACGCCGCCGATCGGGAGGGAGAGAGGTCCGAAGGACCTCCCCCCTCCCTTTCAGGCGCCTCCTCTGCACATGCGGGGGGGGCGCCTGAATTAGGTGTCATCGCGCTGCCGCGATTACACCTAATTTCAGCGGCTGCGGTTCCGGATGCTGGGCTGACATCGAGGATGTCAGCCCGCACCGGGGGGGCCAGCGATTGGCCGGAACCCGGCCGAACGCTGACCCCAATGGGAGGACGCGCTCAGCGCGTCCTCCGCATACCAGCAGCCATGCGGAGGACGCGCTGAGCGCGTCCTCCGCATTGAAGTGGTTAAGCACATGCGATTTCTAAACCACATAAGGCTGTGATTTTATCTATTCATTTTAGGGCTGCGGAAATCAGCGTGTTCGGCTCCCTGTGTGCTTCCGGCGGCATGGAGCTTGGGCGCTCGCAGGAGAACCACGTGTACAGCCGCGTTCTCGCGGCTCGTCACGTGGTTCCCCCAGGCAATCGCCCAAACTCCATGCCGCTGGAAGCTCACAGGGAGCCGAACACGCGGCGCAAAGAGGTGAGCTGGGGCAGTATCCATGAGCTGAATACTGAATACATTTAGAATGTATGTAGCATGTTTGAAAAAGCAAAAACAATTGCCTAAATTGCAAATAAAATCGCAATATTCATTCAAAAAAATCGCAATTTTGTCCATATTGCACAGCCCTAATGGGTATATTCATTTAACAGTGAAATGTAGAGGAACATTCCATTTTCTGGCTATAATCACTGATAGCGAGGGATTAGCTTTTCAGTTCTAAAAATTGAAATTTGGTGGGTAATATTGGGAGAGAGATTTGCATATTTTATTTATTTATTGATAAAGTATTTTATCAGGGAGGATACATTGAGATTTCTCTCGTTTTCAAGTATGTCCTGGGTTCAAGGGTCGTAACAGAAATACAAAGTAATTAAATGCAAGATATTAAAAATAACACAAATATACAGATTAACAGAAAATTAAATATAGTCACTAGGTTACATGTTTCCAGGTGCATTCTGTATTAAGGTAAGTTAATAGGGAGCTCTTAGGCGACTCTAGACTGGGGAAAGATTTGATGGCGTTGGGAGGTTATTCCATATTTGCGGTGCTCTGTAGGAAAATGAGGATCGAGACACTTTCTTTTTGTATTGTGGTATTGCAAGTAAGGTGCTGATCCTGGATCGGAGGATATAGGTTAAGGGAACTGCTGGGGGAAGCAGACTATTTTCAGCTATAAATGTTATGATCTATTAGGAGGAGTATGGAGTATTAGTAATAACAATACTTTATATTTTATATAGCGCCAGCATACTCCACAGAACTGTGAACAAGGTGTTGATACATTAGAACAGCAGATATAGCTTAACAAGGATGAGGCAGTAGTGTACAGAGATGAGAATCCAGAAAGTCGACCGTTCCAAGCGGCACATCAGGAGGTGCAGCAACAGACATTTCATGCAGTATGCATGCGTGTTGATGTCGCTACATGTGACAGTGCACCTGCACAGTAATGACAGTGTTGCGCTGTCAGGTCGCCTCGCCAGATAGCTCCTGTCTGGATCAGGCCTGCCCACCCAGCAGCCATACGACCATCTGCGCACACCTCAGGACTACGCCACGTTCACGGACTGCTCCAGGTCAGGCCTGCTCGCCTGGGGCTTCTACGACCTGACCTTCAAACTCTCCCACAGGGACAGAGCGCCAGGACAGCAGCTTACTTGACTAGCCATTGCTCCGGGCCCTCTGCTGTCACCTTATGCCAGCATCCTGGATCCTGTTCCCAATGGAAATTAATATATAAAGTATATATATTGTGAAGCAGGTGTACATATTGGTGGGTGTCTTGTTCAAGGATACTTGCTGGTGAGGTGTTCTAACTGGGATCTGAATTTTTATTTCCACACAAATGGAGGAGAGATATGGTGGTGAGAATCTACTTCTGCAGAGTTGTAAGACAGTGGCCTGCTTCCCCATGGCTGCAGAGGAGAGATGTGTTGGTCAGCTATTCTGGTAAGGATTTGAGCCTGCTTCTCCACGGTTGTAATAGCAGAAGTGCTTGCTATTCTTGGCTGGAGCAGTATTCAGAAATAAATAGTGCAAAAAAATAATCATTTACCTCAGGTTCCACAGTGAACAGGGAAGTGTGATCATGCGCCAATATTTCCACTGACTCCCTATTACCAGCTATGGGTTCTATTCAATAGTTGTCGATAAGATAACTACAGTAGACCTTGCAAAGGAGACATTCATTTTCACCTCTGCATGGAAGCACAGGCTATTCCAATGTAGCCTGTGCTTTTATCCGGGAGACGGTATTTCACTGTTTAAGTGATTTTTGCATTTGCAAATTCACATAACACTCTCTGGAACTCCCCCCCCCCACCACCACCACCATTAAATCCCATACTCACCTCTCATCCTGGGGTGGAGAGGGAGGCGCATTTCGCCTCTTCCTCTCCCCGGGAGCAGAGTGAGACTGGGAACAAATAGTTCCTAGTCTCCCTCTATGATTCCTCTGCGGCGGCACTGCACGCTCAACACTCCATGGAGTTCTATGGATTCCTTGGACCGATACTTGTGGCAGCTCACTGCGCTGCTGCTGGAATCTGTCAGCCTTGCTCTTCATCCCATGGCTAGGCACTAGCAAACAGCCTACCCTGAAATACGGACGATAAAAGATTTTCCTGCTTACCATCTCCATTTTAGCATCAACTGTGGCATAGGGCCCCACATTGAAATAGAGCCCCAAGTGAGATATAAGTCAGTTGATCTTGCTGCTAGAATAGAATGGCGTTTACTGTCGATGAAATAACTACAGGAGACGTTAAGTGTAACGTTTCCTGTAGAATATCAACTGTTTTGAAATATATCATTTGGAAAAATCAATTAATGGCTTTGGTAAGTTTACAATAGCTCTGGCTAAGTTTACACTTGACTTGGAATCTAGCTCTACGTCTTCACACTCCCAAATCAAACCTACTCCATATTTACTCTATTTATATACTCTGGGCTGTTGTCAGGATCCATATGCTCAGACTCCTGGCAGCCCCTTTAAATCCTGCACATATTGCATATTCAACATAGAGTATGCAGGTTCCTGGACTTTCTGCCTGAAACACCCTTTGCACTCAAGCCCTGGAGCCTCAGCTGAACTCGCCTTAATTAACGAGGCCTGCTTAAAAGGAAGCTACGCCCTTCATTCCAAGCTTCCACATTGAAGTCTTGACCGTGCACCAGTGCAGACCAACTTCCTGAATCTCTCCCTGAAAATATCCTGATTTCCATAGACTTTCCTCTGAACCCTCTGTTAAACTTCTGGACATTTACTACCTACCTACCGGTACCCTCCTTTGCTCCCTGTGCCCCCTTATCTTGGATCCCCCGTGTACCAGACTCCCCTTGCTTGGACTTTGACCACTCTGTTGCCTGCCTAGACCCCTGCTCTGGATTATCGACTATTCTCTCTGCTTATTCCGTGCCTGATACCATTGCCAAGTATATCTGTATTATTTGTATTATTGTTTGTTCAGTTTCTGCCCTTACTATATGCTGTTAGTTTCTCTCGCCCCTTCTAGTATTCTGTTCCCACCCTGCTAGTCCCCATTTTCCGGTCTCCTAGCTACTCCCATATTCAGTTCTCCCACTCCCACTACTCTCAGCCCTTATCTATTGTCTCAACCATTTTCCTACTTCTCCTCTGTGCTCTAGTTTATTCCCTCTCACGTAGCCTCCTCCATTGTTGGGTTATATCTCCTGTCTATACTATTGTTTTGCTTTAATTCAGGTGACCTGTTTGTTTATCTGCTTTGCTCAAATAAAACCCTGTTGTGTCCTGTAACCTGTCTGACTATCCGTTCACTGCATCCTTGGGCTCACACCAAACCAGGCTGCACACAATGCACAGCCAGATCCCTGACAGCTGTATTCCATAGTTGTCGATAAGCTAACTACAGAAAACATTTCACATAACGTCTCCTGTAGTTATTTTATCAACAGGAAACACCATTCCATTCGAGCCGCAAGCTGAGCTTGCGGCTCGAATGTAGTGTTTCCTTGCGCAAGGTTACTGTACATTAACATCTCCTATATTTATTATGGGAGACGTTAATTTTAACCTCTGTGTAGAAGCAAGTGCGTTTACAAAGTTGCTTGCGCTTCCACCTGGAAGATGTTATTTTCTCTGTGAAATAACGTGTTTTCAAAGCTGGTGTTAAGTGATTTTGCAAATGCAAAAATCATTTAATATACTCTCCTAACCCAGAGCCGTAGCTAGCTCCTTTTGCATCCGAGGCAAGAATAGAAAATTGTCCCCCCCCCCCCCCGAAACACAATATTTTTAGAGGTTATTTAGAGGAAAATAGGTAATAAATTACAAAATTAATAATACTAAATAACGTTAGTTAACTAATGTTAGTCAGCAGAGGCGGCTCCAGATTTGGTGAGGCCTTAGGTGAAGCTCCGTTATGAGGCCCCGCAGGGCCAGAAACCAAGCTATTCACAGATCTTTTAGAGGACCGTGTGTGTATGAGTGTATCAGAGCACCACAGCAATAAAACTCACAGTAAAGTGCAGTGTGTATGAGTGTATCACAAAGCTCCACAGCAATAAAACTCACAGTAATGTGTATCGATTGCGTATTGAACATGAGAGCGTTGTGGATTGCGTATTGAACATGAGAGCGTTGTGGATTGCGTATTGAAATGAGAGCGTTGTGGATTGCGTATTGAACATGCGAGCGTTGTGGATTGGGTATTGAACATGAGAGCGTTGTGGATTACGTATTGAACATGAGAGCGTTGTGGATTGCGTATTGAACATGAGAGCGTTGTGGATTGGGTATTGAACATGAGAGCGTTGTGGATTGGGTATTGAACATGAGAGCGTTGTGGATTGCGTATTGAACATGAGAGTGTTGTGGATTGGGTATTGAACATGAGAGCGTTGTGGATTGCGTATTGAACATGAGAGCGTTGTGGATTGCGTATTGAACATGAGAGCGTTGTGGATTACGTATTGAACATGAGAGCGTTGTGGATTGCGTATTGAACATGAGAGCGTTGTGGATTGCGTATTGAACATGAGAGCGTTGTGGATTGGGTATTGAACATGAGAGCGTTGTGGATTGGGTATTGAACATGAGAGCGTTGTGGATTGGGTATTGAACATGAGAGTGTTGTGGATTGGGTATTGAACATGAGAGCGTTGTGGATTGCGTATTGAACATGAGAGCGTTGTGGATTGCGTATTGAACATGAGAGCGTTGTGGATTGGGTATTGAACATGAGAGTGTTGTGGATTGGGTATTGAACATGAGAGCGTTGTGGATTGGGTATTGAACATGAGAGCGTTGTGGATTGCGTATTGAACATGAGAGCGTTGTGGATTGCGTATTGAACATGAGAGCGTTGTGGATTGGGTATTGAACATGAGAGCGTTGTGGATTGCGTATTGAACATGAGAGCGTTGTGTTTTATTCAATGAGAGGAGCATTATTATATGTATATTAACCTCCCTGGCAGTAACTACGAGTGTGGCTCAGGGTTAATTTTCAGTACCAAAAGCAGTAACCCAGAGCCACACTCAGGATTGTACATACCTTGTCCCTGCGTTCCCTCGATGTCCTCCCGCTGTGTCCCCCAGCAGATTGCAGCAAACTGCTTCCGGGTCCCCTTCCCTGCGCGCGTTGTGATGCGGGGACGACGACATGGCGAGGGATGCAGAAAAAAAAAATCCTATTTAAAATAAATTACTGATTTGACATAAAATCAGAGAGGGGAGGAGAGCTTATAGGGGGAGTTGGTGGGTAGAGATGTGGGTGGAAGAGAGCTGGGGGGGCTGGGGTAGAGATGTGGGGATAGAGAGCTGGGGGCTGGGGAGAGATGTGGGGGTAGAGTGCTGGGGGGTTGGGGTAGATATGTGGAAGTAGAGATTTGGGGGCTGGGGGTTAGAGGGCTGAGAGGTAGAGAGCTGGGGGGCAGATGTGGAAGTAGAGATCTGGGGGGCTGGGGGGCAGAGAGCTGGGGGTATAGATGTGGGGGTAAAGGACTGGGGGTAGAGATGTGGGGGTAAAGAGCTGGGGGGGCTGGGGTAGAGTGCTGGGGGGTAGAGAGCTGTGGGTAAAGAGCTGGGGGTAGAGATGGGGTAGAGAGCTGGGGGCTGGGGTAGAGGGCTGGGGGGTAGATATGTGTGGGTAAAGAGCTGGGGGCTGGGGTAGAGATGGGGCAGAGGGCTGGGGTAAAGAGCTGGGGGCTGGGGTAGAGATAGGGCAGAGGGCTGGGGGTAGAGTGCTGGGGTAAAGTGCGGCTGGGGTAGAGATGTGGGGATAGAAAGCTGGGGGCTGGTGAGAGATGTGGGGGTAGAGTGCTGGGCGGTTGGGGGTAGATATGTGGAAGTAGAGATCTGAGGGGCTGGGCATAGAGAGCTGGGGGTAGAGATGTGGGGGTAAAGGGCTGGGGTAAAGATGTGGGGGTAAAGAGCTGGGGGCTGGGGTAGAGATGGGGGTAGATAGCTGGGGTAGAGATGTGGGGGTAAAGAGCTGGGGGGCTGGGGTAGAGATGGGGCAGAGGGCTGGGGGTAGAGAGCTGGGGTTAGAGATGTGGGGGTAAAGAGCTGG
The DNA here is from genome assembly GCA_009667805.1 of Leptobrachium leishanense. Lineage (NCBI taxonomy): Eukaryota > Metazoa > Chordata > Amphibia > Anura > Megophryidae > Leptobrachium > Leptobrachium leishanense. The sequence continues at coordinate 139,835,226 of CM019064.1, read as the reverse complement.
GGGGCTGGGTAGAGTTGGGGGTAGAAGCTGGGGTAGAGATGTGGGGTAAAGAGCTGGGGGCTGGGGTTGAGGGCTGGGGGGTAGATAGCTGGGGTAGAGATGTGGGGTAAAGAGCTGGGGGGCTGGGTAGAGTTGGGGTAGAGGGCTGGGGGTAGAGATGTGGGGTAAAGAGCTGGGGGCTGGGGTAGAGATGGGGGTAGATAGCTGGGGTAGAGATGTGGGGGTAAAGAGCTGGGGGGCTGGGGTAGAGATGGGGCAGAGGGCTGGGGTAGAGAGCTGGGGGTAGAGATGTGGGGGTAAAGAGCTGGGGGCTGGGGTAGAGATGGGGGTAGATAGCTGGGGTAGAGATGTGGGGGTAAAGAGCTGGAGGGCTGGGGTAGAGATGGGGTAGAGAGCTGGGGTTAGAGATGTGGGGGTAAAGAGCTGGGGGCTGGGGTAGAGTTGGGGTAGAGGGCTGGGGGTGAGAGCTGGGGGTAGAGATGTGCGGTAAAGAGCTGGGGGCTGGGGTTGAGGGCTGGGGGGTAGATAGCTGGGGTAGAGATGTGGGGGTAAAGAGCTGGGGGGCTGGGTAGAGTTGGGGTAGAGGGCTGGGGGTAGAGATGTGGGGGTAAAGAGCTGGGGGCTGGGGTAGAGATGGGGGTAGATAGCTGGGGTAGAGATGTGGGGGTAAGAGCTGGGGGCTGGGGTAGAGATGGGGCAGAGGGCTGGGGGTAGAGAGCTGGGGTTAGAGATGTGGGGGTAAAGAGCTGGGGGGCTGGGGTAGAGATGGGGGTAGATAGCTGGGGTAGAGATGTGGGGTAAAGAGCTGGAGGGCTGGGGTAGAGATGGGGCAGAGGGCTGGGGGTTAGAGATGTGGGGTAAAGAGCTGGGGGCTGGGGTAGAGTTGGGGTAGAGGGCTGGGGTAGAGATGTGGGGTAAAGAGCTGGGGGCTGGGGTTGAGGGCTGGGGGGTAGATAGCTGGGGTAGAGATGTGGGGGTAAAGAGCTGGGTAGAGGGCTGGGGGTAGACAGCTGGGGGGCTGGGGTAGAGATGTGGGGGTAAAGAGCTGGGGGCTGAGGGTAGATATTTGGAAGTAGAGATTTGAGGGGGCTGGGGGATAGAGGGCTGAGGGATAGAGAGCTGGGGGGCTGGGGGAAAAGATGTGGGGGTAGAGAGCTGGGGGTGCTGGGGCTAGAGAGCTGGGGGCTGGGGAGTAGAGATGTGAGGGTAGAGCTTGGGGGGCTGGGTCATAGAGAGCTGGGGGAAAGATGCTAAAGAGGGGGAAGAGATCTTATAGGGGGTAGAGAGCTAATGAGGGGGAGCTGGGAGGGGGGAGCTGCAGGAGAGGGGACTGTTTGAGGGGAGAGCAGTTGGGGGTGATCTTACCTAAGAGGTGTCCCCCTGGCTGCAGCTGCAGTGCTCTGCTCTGCTGCTTCTTCTCTTCCTGCTCCCTCCCTTCCATATGGTGTGGGGACAGGAAGTCTTGCAGGAGGATGGGAGGAGCAGCCAGAAGGGGCCTTCCTCAGCAGCTGAGTGGACACCTTCTGCCAGCTCCTTCCCATCCTCCTGCATGTCTCTCATCTCGCTGCTCTCAGCAAGTGAATGCAGCAGAGCAGACCTGTCTCCCCTGTGCTCTGCTCCACTCCAGCAGTCAGAGAGGTGATTTTCTTTCTGACTGCCCCTGCGCCCCATTGTAACTGTGCCCGAGGCGAGTGCCTCACTGGCCTCACCCTCCCTACGGCCCTGTCCTAACCCCATTACTTGCGGCGGTGCTCTGTGCCACTGCCGGTATCTGGCAGCTTTGAGCTTTGTTCCGGGGCCAGGTAATAATAAAGCGCTTACCCCAGAATACAGTTAATAACATGAAGTGGATAAGGAAAAACTGCAGGCACCATCTCCATTTTACCAACAACCATAGAATAGGGTCCTCTGTTCACTCTACATATCTACTCTTTTTAACCCCTTCCATGCGGAGGATGCACTCAGCGCGTCCAGCCGCATGGGCACTTGACTGCGGAGGACGCGCTGAGTGCGTCCTCCCATTGCAGCTGGGATCCTGGCCGATCGCTGCAGCCCCCGGTGCGGGCTGACATCTTGGATGTCAGCCCAGCCTCCAGGACCCCGGCTGCATGAATAGCGTCATCGTGCTGGGCGCAGTGACGCCTATTCCAGGCACACCCCCCCCCCCCCCGGACAGTGCAGGGAAGGTGCCTGAAGGGGGGGGTCTTTTGGACCTCTCCCTCCAGATATGTTTGAGGTACATGCTGCCCTTCTAAGCGGTGGCTGCCTTTAACCCCTTGGGGGCTGGATCGTGATTCGGCACCAATAGGTGCCGGATCGCAGTGCACTCCCGGAGCTGGCCGTCATCTTGGATATCGGCCAAGCTTCCGGGATCTCCCCCTGCCGACTGGCGTCATTGCGCAGGGATGCGATGACGTCAGTTCGGGAGTTAACCCCTAGCTGCCACCTATGGTGGAGATAGGGGGTTCCAATGAACCCCCTATCTTCCGATCCGGGGCAGCTAGGGGTTAATGTTTGATAACAATGGAACAGCCACAGCATGGCCTTTCCAATGATACCAAACATGACCGTGTTAAATGTAAATTAAAAATATAAATTAAAAAAACTGTTTTTGTCTGCTTTGTTTTTATTAATGCAGCAATATTGTTCCCATTTCAATTATAATGTGAACAATGATGCTGCACTAACGATTTTTTATGTAGAGGGCGTTTGCTAAAAATCATTTATATTATATTATTCAGGCAGGACATGACGTATACTTACAATAATGATATATTATGAATCTGCCGAGTCTGCCAGAAAGAACGATATATAATATGTATGGGTCGTATAATAAAATGTGACTTCAAATCACGTTTAAATATGATGAGCGAAACCAATAAAAATGAGCTCAGCACACAGGGATGAAATGGCTCAGCAGCGAAAAGGTTAACCAAAACCTCCCATTCATAAACATTCCAGGTTTGTATGCATATTGCCTTTTCTGAAACACATTTCCAAACACATACAATATTGAATGATTCTCTGAATTATTATGGCATGCTTTAGTTCCTTTTTATTAAGCATTAAACATCCACCCTCATCATATTGTACCGGTTGGATGGAGTAGAGGTAACATCACTGCTCTATAACCGTGAAGAACCAGGTTCAAATCCCGGCCACCTCTTTAGTAAGTGTCCTTGGGCAAGACACCTAACGGTACATACTTGCCTACCACACAAAGGGCTAAATTACAATCTTCACGCAAACGTTAACGCTCACTTGCGTGTTTACCGCATATTACAATCCAAACGCAAACAGGTTAAGTAACCCGTTTGCGTTTGGTACCTTGCGCGTTTCAGGGTGAGGTTATTGTACTTTGCGCTCCCTATACTTAACATGGGGAGCGCAAAGTGTTAATCAACGTTAGTATTACAATCTACTAGCACTGATTAACGTCCGGCTGTGAATAGCAAACAGTTAACCACAGCCTGGACTTGGTGTTAATGGATTCCGCTTCTGCAGAATCCGTTAACACCAGCCTAAAAATAAAAAAGTGAATCGCAGACTCACCCTCTGTCCCCGGCGAGGACCGCGGCTCCAACCGCCTCCTCCATCCTGTGGGAGCAGGGAAAGACTGGGGGGAAAAGTCCCCCCAGTCTCTCCCTGCGTATCACTACGCCGACCAGCAGGATCTCATGAGGCGAGGTCATGTGACCGGCAGGGGGAAACTCAATGGAGTCCTATGGACTCCATCAAGTGGATGCTCGTGGCTGCGCTCAGCGCTGGCACGAGCATTCCGGATTTTACCGCGCGGTAACAATGCAGGCAGCATTTTTTGTGCTTGCATTGTAATCCAGCGTTAAAACGTGGGCGCAAGGGGGAAAACTGCGGGCGCAGTTTTTCCTCCCTTGTGCCCGCGTTTTGACGCTAGGATCATAATTTGGCCCAATATCGGCTGTGGAGTGGGGTGGAGTGGAGTGGAGTGGAGTGGTGTGGAGTCCGGTGATAACATCTCTGCCCTTTGACCCTGGAGGAGCAAGTCAAATTCCTTGCAGCACATCCCTCAAATACAAATGTGTAAAAGCAAGTCTCGACTTGGTTCAACCTAACCACCAGGTCGCTGATCTACAATCATGGAAAAGCCAACTCCGATCCCACTCAAGACACCACCAGCGAGTCTCCTTGGGCAAGACACCTAACGATATGGATGCATCTACCTCACAAAATACTTGAACATCTCATAGATTGTAAATTCCCTTGGGAACAGGGTCCCCCTGAATCAGGCCGTATCATCCATGTGTGGTATTCTAATGTATCAACCCCTTGTACACTGATCTTGCTGCGGAATATGTGGCGCTATATAAATAAAGGATAATAATAATCATATTGCAAAAGGAAGGCGTTCTTTCATTCTTTCCTAATTGGTGATTTATTATTTTGAAAAGATGTAGAAACACATTACAGGTCCCACCCAAGAAAACCGTCAGAAAGCTGAATCAGAGATTTTTTTTTTCGAAATATGACCTGCTGTAACAGAACACATGACTGCTTACACTGTTTTTAAGAAGTGTCCATATCTGTGGGCTATTGTTAAGCCATAATAAGATTTATGTCTTGTGACAGGTTCCTTATTTTCACAGATCACTCATTACAGCTTTGAGAGAGGTTATATTGAGAAATTGATGACATGCATATATGACACAAATTCTCGGAGGAAACCGTATACTCGTGTCACTTGGTCTGTATATGCATAGATTTACATATTTCACTGAACAGCTATGCACGTTCTGTTTTCTGAGCACTTTGTCATATGATTCAGTCGAAGAGGACAGAGTAGTGATCTCATCGGATCTTTTCTGCTTTGTATATGCATGGTTTTCTACATTTTTGACTGTGTATTTGCAAACGTGTGAGAGACATTTAGGGCACTATCACGTGCATGTATCTAAAACAGGGGCGCTAAGGGGAAATAATTAGCGTTCGTTAATTTCCACTCAGCGTCCTCGTTTTCCCAGTGGATTATGGGGCAGGCACTGAGTCTAGCAGAAGCGGAATCAGTTAGTGTCAGAGCTCGTACCGTGTGGGCAGACCCAGACACTTCTCCTTGCTGGCTCCCTGTCTGCTTTGTGCCTCCCGGTGCTCCTCTGTGCATCTCCCCCATCCTGTGCGCTCTCCTCATATGCGTTTGTGCCGCCGGCTTCAGCGTCTTTAAGTCGCCGGCGGCACGTCGTGTGTGTGACGTCATTACGCTCGCGTTGGCTCTCATAGACACCATGTGATCCGGCCCACCAATCTCAGTACAGGGAGTCCTATTTAAACCTCCTTGGCCTATTTCTCGTTGCCCTTTCGTGGTTTCAGTTCTGCTGACCCTTAAGTGCCCTATTGTTGCTATTACTCGCTCTACATATTGATTTACTGTGTTTGACCCGGATATGGCTATCGACCTGTGTACCTCTTTGACTCGGATTTTCCACTTGGCTATTCTACCTGCTTTGCAGGATTTCTGGCTTCCAGGCTTTGCCTGGTTCTGTTCTCCCATCTACCCTTTTCCGTACCTCTCCTGTCGCATTCTGCCAGCCACACAAGGACTGGTGTTTCCCTTCCTTATTGCTCCCCCTGCCTTTATAGGTTCACCTTTTACCATTGCTAAACCCAGCCACCTCAAGGACTGGTACAGAAACATGTTATGTATAGGGGGCACAAAGTACAGTTAGCTGGTGCTAAAAAGCGCTAATACTGATTCGCTAACGGGTTCTTTAACCCGTTAGCATTACACCTGTATAACCTCCCGATCGCTAACACTCATTTATGTGAGCACTAGCGTTAAGGAGGTGATAGGGCTCTTAGGGTTGGATTCAACATGAGCTCATAATAGCGGCTTGCAAATGAGTAAATCCTGCATGAGCTGTTACCCATTTGCAGCTCCCTATTAATAGAGACATTAAGGAGCTGCTTTTAGATACTGGCAGTGCCAGTGCTCCCCACCACTGGTATCAGCTCCTGGAGTATATAGAAGTCCATGGTGCCAAGAGCTACCCTGTAAGCGCTCACGTTGTCAAGATTGTGCAGCTGCTGCGGAAGGTCAATGAGAACTATTTGTTTGTAGTGTTCCACTGCATGCAACGAGATGAGACAGAGGATCAGAGTTAAACATCGATTTTTATTTTTTTATCTAGTTATTTATCAGCGTTAAATGATTTTGCTTTTTCTTCCCTTTACTCTGGAGCTGATGATACCAATAATTTCTTATAAAATGTAAAACATATTGTGGAACTTTATGTGCATTTTTATTTGTGTGTGTGATCTAATGTTATTGTTTTAACCCCTTGCTCCTATAATTAAAGCTTCTAAAAACACTATCAGGGTTATTCAAAGAGATCCGCAAAGTCATCGCACGTTCGGTGATTTTTCATTCCCTGCACTTCAGGGCGATTCCCAAGTGCAGGGCAATTCCTAGTTTGCCAACCCTGCGGTGTATTCAGCAAGCACTGCAGGGCCCCCGTAGTGCAGGGAATACTCGCCGCAGACCCACAGAACACTCACCGAAAACCCACAGAAACCGCCGCTAAAACCGCAGCAAAAAACCTGCCGAACACGCCAGAAAAATCTGAGCAGCCGGCGATCACAGCACAGAGCTGCCGCCAGAAAAAGCCGACACAGAGACAGTTCGCTTTAAAGTTTGAAATTTTAAACGCTGTTTGCAAAAAAACTACTGAACGAAAATGTCTGGAATTTACATATACGATCCTATGAATGATAATAAAAAGGGCAGTTACAGAAAAATGAAAACAACGATTTAAAAAAAAAAACGGAAATTTAGTTTTTCACAAAAATATCCCAAAAAATGCCTAAAAAATTCTACAAAATCTATAAGTAAAGTGACTTTTTACTGCAGAATAAAATGATAAACGGTTCATTAGATATTGATTTAAAACAGGAATATTTTTAACATTGAAGCCTATACGATTCGCCTGAATAAATCTGATGAATGAAACCACCGAACGGCAGGGCCGTTCACCGACATTCCTCAGCTGTTCGGTGTTCTCTGAATAGACGAACCATTGCTTCTGTATGGGGGATTTCACTGCCCTCAAACAGATACCGTACGTGCAGGCAATTCGCCAAAATTTGGCGAATTGCCTGCTCTCTGAATAGCCGAATGGCCCCAAAATGTCGCCGTTCGCTGAAATTCAGTGTCTGGTTACATTTCGGGGCCATATTGGCTCTCTCTGAATAACCCTGTATTTTAAAACAAAATCTATATAGCCCCAATGTACATGGCTGCCCACTCACAGTAAAGTATTTTACTGGCAGTTCTACACAGTTTGAATGGGAAATAGTCAACCGTCACAGCTTTGGTTTGAAGGCAAATTCCAAAACGTGTTTTTAACCTCACTGCGTCACCCATAATACATAATTTTAAGGATATTCTAATTAAATATTTACTTCCTCCTTGCCTTGCTTTTTAGAACAAAAAATAGTCTGCAAAAAAGCCCTGCTTGTGTAAAGTAATTTAATTAATAAGACTTTACAGGGTTATTCATTAACAGGTGAGTTGCTTGGCAGAGAATAGGATTCCTGGCTGAATTTTATTCCATTTTTCAACTCTGCCATTCATTCATCTCAATCATTTGGCATAAAATAATCCATACGTTTTGAATCATATAATATTCATCTAATAGATATGTATGACATCTATCAATGAATTGCTTAATTTCAACTTTATCTTTAATGAATGTATTCACTATACGGGTTATCCAGAGACAGACAATCTGGCTTCGAAATTGCACCGAACCGTGAATTTCCCCGTACGGTGTATTTTCGTGGCCATTCATCTATTCAGAATGCAGGTAATTCGTCCAATTTTGGCGAATTGCCAGAGAAATGCAGTGCTGTTCGACAGCAGTGAAATCCCCATAGAGAAGCGATGGTTAATCTATTCAGAGAACACCGAACAGCAGTGAAATGTCAGAGAAATTGCCCTGCTGTTCGGTGGTTTCATTCGGCAGGTTTAATCAGGCAAATCCCATAGGCTTCAATGTTAAAAATATTCCCGGTTTTGTTCAATATCTTTTAAATCATGTATACTTTTAATATGTGGCAAAAAGACGCTTTATTTGTTTTTTATGATTATATTTTTAAGGCATTTTTCTGCTTTTTTTTCCGGCAATTCTTTTTTTTTTTTCTCATTTTCTTTTCTGTACCAGACCCTTTTCTTATTATTCATAGGACCTGATATGTTAATTCCACACATTTTCGTCCAGTAGTTTATTTGCAAACAGCGTTTCAAATTTGAAACTTTCAATCATTTTTTTTTTTTTTTTTAACCCTGTTCGTCAGCTTCTTACGGTGGCTGGTCGGGTTTTTCTCAGGTGGGTTTGCGGCGAATGGTCTGCTTTTTTGGGATGCTCGCGGTATTTTTCAGCAGTTTTGCGGTGGTTTTTCAGTTCGATGTGTCGGTTTTTGCGGTGGATTTTCAGATGCGATCGGCAGATTTTACCTGCACTTCGGGAACCCTGCGTGAATGCTGAATTCACCGCAGGGTCAGGGAATTTGATTCCCTGAAGAGCAGGGAACAAGAGAGCACCAACATGTCGGTGACATTGCTGTGACAGTGCTCTCTGAATAACCCTGTATCTTTACAACACCTGTCTATTTTCTCACTTTACATAACATGATACACCTGTCTTGTAGCCTCATTACATATTTACATTATCCGCCTGGTCTACTTCCCAGCACTTCTGTTTCTACTTAGACATTTGCACGTTAATTTTATTATTTCTAAATGCTATGTTCACTGTTTAGGCAACCTAACAACTTACATATAAATGTACATTTAGGGAGATATTCTTGCAGGGTCCAGATTAGAGCTGCAACTAACGATTATTTTCATAATTGATTAGTTGACCAATAATTTTTTCGATTAATCGGATAAAAGAAAAATACTATTTTTTTGTTTCCTTAAAAGGAACATTATGTAAATAAAAATCAACCCCTGCCTCCCCCTCCTTTTTTTTCGTAAGCAATTTGCATAGTGTACATAACGTTCGTCCGGACATATGCAAATTGCATACTTTTCACATGGATTAATGCTCCATACGCATCTTTAGCCCGTGTCTGCTTTCTCCAAAACAAACACTGCTGCAAGCACCGAGTTAGATATGATGATGTCAGCGCAAAAGCAGGGTGGGAACAGGGGGCACTCCACGCAGCCTGACCACTTTAGCTTATTAAAGTGTCCCTTTACAATAATTTCATGAACAGAGTGGGAGGAGGGTCCGGAGGTGGAAGGGAGTTAGTTTGTTCAAGGGACTTGACCCAAGTGTGAGAGGGAGTGGGTTTGGGCAAAAGACCGGACCTAAGTGTGGGAGGGAATTTGAGGAAAAGGACCGGACCAAAGGGAGAGAATGGCAGCTCCAGACCAAAGAGGGGTGAAAGGCAGGTTTAGGTGGTGGCACAGGACTCCAGCTTCAAGTAAGGAGAAGACACCAGCGTTACAGCACCCATACTCAGTGACAGTATCCCAGGGTTTGTGTTCTAGCACAAGAATAAAAACAAACTGACATAGCCATAGAACTAAATCATACTGAGTAAAGCAGCGGCACGTCTTCTCCAATCAGCTCCGAAGAGGAGTCTGAGGTTATAACGTTTAACTCCAATCAGTGTGTGCTGTACACAAATCGATTAATTGACAGCCGATTAATTGATAATGAGAATAGTTGACAACTAATCAATAATGAAAATAGTTATCGATTAGTCGTTTCAGCCCTAGTCCAGATGTACCCTATATATATTCTGATACCAATCTGCATCATGACTCTTAAGTTTGTGAAAATATTTGTCAGTCAAATAATTACTTTTTTTAACCTTTTTTAATTACCATATTAGTTTAAAAATCACGGTAAACTTTGCTTCTTTTCTTCTGCAAAGTCTTTTCCTCTATAAGAAGATGTCAATCCCATTCTCATCTAAATACCAGGGCAGAAAGTTTGTCACAGCCCCAGGTACTTTTATTGTGTATCCAACAGGATTGATGTGAGGGTAAAAATGACAGAACAAAAACCAACGCATTAAAAAAGTCGCTGCAAAAAATATTGGCACTCCTATTGGGATGCTGTCAAAAAGCATCCTGCTCCCGTTCGAATGCGCCCGAAGTGGATGATTGGTGTATTTCGGACACACCCAAATTGGATTCCTAGTTGTTATTTTCAGGAGCCTTCGTCAAATTTTGACACCAGAGCAATCAATAGAATTTTGGGTACAATCAAAAATTTATGATTGCCCCCAAATAATTTTTTATGGTTAGGATTGGGGCTAGGGCTAGAAATTAGGTTACGGTTACTATTTGCATTTGTTTTTAGTTTTAGGGTTACAATTAGCTTTTAGGGTTAGGATTATATTTAGGTTTAGAGTTAATCCTGACATCCTGCTCCATTTTTGCTTTATTCTTGGGCAATAGAATCTGTTTCTTTTTGTGACATGCGGGTCAAAAGAAGGGGCTGATTCTGTTGTCCTAGAATGGAGCAGAATGTTAGAGGTAGGATTAACCCTAAAACCGCGGTCACACGAGCTCAGAGGGAACATCCGTGAGAACAGGCGTTCTCTCTCCGCTCAGACACCCGTGTGGCCACCTCACTGAACGTACGTTAGTGCGCTCAGCACTACAAAGCGCAAGTCTCCTATGGAGTATCGCGCTTTGTTAGCATGTCAAACATCCGTTGTAGCTTTTTGACGGGGAGGGTTTCGTTTCAGCACGTCCGGTATAATGTGCGATACTATTACGCACGCACGTTATAACGTGTGGCCTTCCCCGTCGAGCTGTGAGAAAGCTGCGAGAGATGCAGGGAGGAGGGGTCACACGGATGCACTGAGTGCGATCATGTGACCGCGGCCTAAATGTAACTCTAACCCTAAAATGAATACCACTGTCATGACAAATGTTTAAAAAAATTACAAGGATCATTTTTCTTTTTTTTTTTTGCTTGGGCCAAACAAAAAGTAGCAAAGTATCTATAACCCTAGCCCTAACCCTAAAAATAAATCATTTCTGAAAAGGCTCCAAATTGGGAGCAGTCGGAAAAATTTTGCATAGTGCTGAATTTCTATGAAAAATTCTATTCCACTCGAAATATTTTCAATTGCTCCAGATAAATCTTGCTGAAAATCATGCGAGGCATCATTTTCAGTGTCCAAATTGGAATGTTTTTTTTTTGTTGCCACTGTGTCTATTTTTACCCGCGTCAGTTGCAATACTAAACCCATTTTAATGTATGCTAATGCTATCATTGAATTCAAAAGAAGATAAATGCAATATCTCACAATCATATTTTTCTTTTGTCCTTTAGAGTGATAAATGGAGGAAAAAGCTTAAACAATGAAGATCAGGCGTGCTGTGATTATGTAACTGTCGGAACAAGAGATGGGAAGATTAATGACTGTTCCAAAGAATTTCCAACATCGGGTCAAAATCGAAATGAGAAACAACCATCGGCAAATGCCATCTTTTACGATGTAATGTTAACATGTCATCATAGAAAAAGGAGGGCTCTCAAGTTTGAGAGGAGAGCTATTATTAATAGAATAAAAACATGTTTGAGGATGGAATAAATCGAACCATTGAAGGGACACTACCACTAACAAAAGCTGTAACTAGATAACTTGTGCATTACACTCAAAACCACCTTTTAAAACATATGCTGTTGTTTTTTTCTTTTTTCTGAAGTAATTGCATGTAAAAAGGAAAAATAAAATTTGGTTATCTCAGTTACAGTTACAAGTTTTTATAAAGTGCTAACAGATTTCGCAGCGCAGTACAATGGGGGAGCACAAACATGAGACATATATGCTACATAAGGAAAAGCCAACCCTGCCCGTTGGATAGCTTGTCTAGGAAATACAACACTTTAACCAAGTGCTCAGCCAGACATACCGTGAGTTTACAATCTAAGGGACAGCTTTAAGTGAAACAAAGCAGAGGGAAGGTGAAACTGGTTGCTAGAAAGAATATAGTGCGGATTGCATGGGAGGACCAGAAGCTCGGGCTGAGTAAGAGTAATTAGAGAGATAAGTGGAAACAGCTGGAAAGGGAGCCTTAAATTATGGGCCAGGCCAATTGGAACAGTAGAGTGAAGAAATGGTGGTTCTATTTAAGAAGTTACAAAGCAGGAGGGGGAAGAGGAGGAGAAGCAGCAGCATTTTGTGTATTTTTCCCATGATGCAACATTTAGCAAAATCTTATGGCGAGTTTTACGTTTTGGCTATGCTTTATCCTATACTGTATTTAAGAGTTGAGGTGGAGGAGGGAATATTTAGATAAGGCAGCAGGGGGGCTATTGTCCTGTCTCTGCTACCCGAGATAATAGATGACAGCTGAATAAGATATGACAGGGAGCTTAACCCTTTCCTGTCTGTGTGGAGTACTATACCGTCACTGTGGCTGATGGGCCTGAATGCTGTGAGGCGACATAGCTCACCCTGTTGGCATCTATGGACAGGCCCGACCTCCAGTTGGCGCGCGTTGTGCGTGATTGGCTTCCGTGAAACTTCCTGAATTCAAGAAGAGAGGCCCGCACAGCTGCCAGCAAGCAGGGCATACTAGTACGCCTTTCCAGCGTTGTTGCTCCCCCCTCTGCCGAGCGCAATCCTCCTGGCAGTAATGGGTTAAAAGACTTCTAATTGACACCCTGGTGATGTCCTTTGAATACATCCCATACAATGATGTGAGTCAGTGACTGACCCATAAACTCCATTCTATGGCCATTGCTACAGAGGGAGGAGCAAATGATGGAAAGATATTGTGGGAGGGTTGCAGTTTACAACACAAAAGTTCGCACAGTGAATGCACCCAGAGACACATATAGAATAAAATATATTCTTAACTAGACATACAAGATAAAAACAAAGCACATTAAGATATCAGCAACATAAAATAAACACAATAAGGACATTTCATTTTTGGTGGTAGTGGCCCTTTAATCTCCTACCAATTTATTTTATAGAAAAAATATAGATTTTTAATCGCTGATAAATCTATAGTATAATACAGGGCTCAAAATTTCCACTCGCCTACTTGCATTTGGCGAGTGAAAATTAAGTGACGGCGAGTGGAAATACACACGCTGGCAGCACAATAATGACTAGGTATACATGTATCTGGGGGTCTGATGTCTGGATATTAATTTTATTTTTGTAATTTTATTCTAAATAAAACCTTTAACAGTGTAATTTCATAAGATAATTTAAGGGGTGTGTTTAGGGGCAGAGTTAAGGGCTGGGTAGGAATTAGGTGGAGCAACTGGTGGCGAGTAACTCTTATGGCCTGGTTAGTAGCTTGGGACTTGAAATTTTGAGCCCTGGTATAATATATAGTAACACTTTATAACTGTGTGAAGATATAACTTGTAACTCCCTTGTATATGAACAAACTTCCATGATATCCATTCTCCTGCAGTGCTGTGAATATGGACAGTCCAGCGCAGTTATGGGTATAAAGGTCATTACTTATTCTGCTGGGTAACCTTGATTGTATATTTAGTTTAAGTAAACCTGTGATTATTCAGTGTAAATTCATTTTGCTTATCCTGAATTCTTACTCGTTAGCAAACACATATTGTACCCCAAGATATGTACACGTTCACAATGTGGGTCATTGATTTATATTAACATTGTATATTGCTGATAGAAGGAATGATGTCATAGTATACCATCACGATGCAGATTCTTGAGGGGTTATACACAGACAGCTGATCTGGCCCCGAAATGTCACCGAACGGAATTTCCCCGTACGGTGACATTTCAGGGCCATTCAGCAATTCAGAGTGCAGGGACTTCGCCCAGTAGGTTCCTGTTCGACGGCAGTGAAATCCCCCATAGAGAAGCAATGATTAATCTATTCAGCGACACCGAACAGCATTGAAAAGTTGCCAAAGTGCCTTGCTGTTTGGTGGTTTCATGCGACAGGTTTAATCAGGCGAAACCCATAGGCTTCAATGTTAAAAATATTCCCTTTTTTATTCAATACCTAATAAATCGTTTATTATTTTATTCTGCAGTAAAAAGTCTCTTTATTTATTGGGGTTTTTTTAGGATCTGTTAGACATTTTTTTGGGCAAAATCCTTAACCTTTTTTTTTTTTTAGTGTTTTTTCTTTTTTCTGTAACAGACCTTTTTATTATCATTCATAGGACCTTATATGTAAATTCCAGACATTTTCGTTCAGTAGTTTTTTTCCGAACAGCGTTTAAATTTTGACACTTTCAAACATATACAGGATTATTCAAAGAGAATCGAAAAGCCACCGCACGTTCGGTGACTTTTCGTTCTCTTCAATTCGGTTCGATTTGGCGATCCCATTTCGGCAACCCTGCGGTGTATTCAGCAAGCACCACAGGGTCCCCGAATTGCAGGGAAAAGCTGCTGCAAACCCGCCGAAAACTCACCGCAAAACGAGGGCGAACGCACACCGAAAACCCGCAAAAACATCTGGATTAACCCGCCAAAAATGCCGGAAAAACCCGGGCAGGAGCCGATCACACGCAGTGCAGCCGCCGGAAAAATCCGACACGGCAGACGAATGCAGTGAATAAATTAGAAAATCAGTTTGCTTGAATGTTTGAAAAGTCAAACGCTGTTTGCCTAAGAAACTACTGAGCGAAAAATGTCTGAAATTTACATATGAGGTCCATGGAATGATAATAAAAAGGGGTGTTACAGAAAAAATAAGTAAAGTTAAAAAAACAAAACAGAATTTTTTAAAAAAATCCCAAAAAATGCTTATAGAATATCCGAAAAAATCTATAAATAAAGAGACTCTTTACTGCAGAATTTTATAATGAACGGTTTATTAGATATTGAATTAAAACGGGAATATTTTTAACATTGACGCCTATGGGATTCTCCTGAATAAACCTGCCGAATTAAACCACCAAATGGCAGGGCATTTCGGGAATCTTTCACTGCTGGTTTTTGCTCTTTGAATAGAAGAAGCATTGCTTCTCTATGGGGAATTCACTGCCCTCGAACAGGTACCGTATGTGCAGGCAATTCACCAAGATTTGGCGAATTGCCCGCTCTCTGAATAGCTGAATGGCCAGGAAAGGTAACCGAACGCTGAATTTCAGCGTTTGGTTACCTTTCTCCAGCAATTCGGATCTCTTTGAATAACCCGGATTAGTGGTTTTTTTTTTTTTTTTTTTACCCCCATTCGTCAGCTTATCAACTTTTTCCGGCGGCTGGTCTGCAATGTGATCGGCGGCTCGTCAGCTTTTTTTCGACGTGTTCGGCATGGTTTTTTTTTTGCAGTGTTTCTGGCAGGTTTTCGGAAGGTTTTCGGCAGGTTTTCCCTGTACTCTGGGGACCCTGTGTTGAATGCTGAAGTCACCGCAGGGTGGGGAACTCTGATTCCCCAAAGTGCGGGGAACGAGGAATCACCGAAATGTTGGCGGCATTTCTGTGTGCTCTGAATAACCCCTTTGGTATTCACCTAGGTTAGGAAATGAAAAGTAAGTTAATTATCCATAATATATTAAGTAGCCATAGAGGACTTCCAGGGAGCACATTGTTAAAATGACACTTACAAGAAAACTGGGTGTGTATTTATATATATATATATATATATAAAGGAGGATCGTCCTGCTCAGTGTAACCCATAAAGCTAGTATTTAACCTCTGGTCCGCATCTGATGTAATAGTCCACAGCAACAATATCTGTCCGACATGTTGACCATCATACTCTTCATTATAACTTCTCATAAACCTCATTATATGTGCAATGTCTAAATTTACTGTAGTGGATTACACCCAAACACAGATTACAGTTTATCATAATTCGTTAAGATGTCCCTGCCATTCTTTGCTATGACATCAGAGTGCCAGAAAGTGAATTCTCTAAGGACTTTGAAGACCACGCATTCTAGAGATTCTCAAGGAAAATTCATTTTGGGTTAAAAAAAACAAAACAGTTTGCTGCAACAGAGATAAATTATCTTCAAATGTGTTGTGTCATTTTGAAGATGTGCTCTGAGCTATGGTATAGTTTTTCTCAAAAGCAAATGCGGATTATTTTAAGTTAAATTAAATTAAAACTGAGATCAAAAACAAGATTTATGAGACTACCGAGAAAAGGCAACATTGCTAGTGGCCTGCAGTATGGTGGGTACCCAATCAGGACTCCGTTTTAGTTTGATGTTGCCGTTAGAGAAGACTACTCCATATGTAAACTGTTATCCAACTTTCAATGCATTCACTAACCATAACCTGCTTTCTGGTGTTTCAGGTCGATACTGAAATTAGCTTCTATTACTGGGGACTCTTTGACGGCCATGCAGGATGTGGATGTGCCATGTATGCTTCAAGACTTCTCCATCTTCACATTTGTGACCAGTTGAGAGACCTGGTATCTATCCTCCAGCAGCCAGAATCTACACCTGCTCCCATATATCTCGCTAATAACAACACCATTGAACAAGCAGCTGGTACTCCAACTGAGGAGAAGAAACAGCCGTTTCTGGAGACCTCACTACGCTTCCACCTTGAAAAGCAAGTGCTTTCAGAAAGCCTTGTTATAGGTGCAATTGAAAATGCTTTCAGGGAGATGGTGAGTTACAAAAAGTTCACCAAAGATCTGCTGTGCTCGGAGGGATGAACTGTAACGCGCCAGATATATGTACTATATGAAGAAGCCATTACACGCTGGAAACACTGATAAAAACAAGAGTTTGTACATGGACATTTAATAGAAAAAAAATAAGTTGGCATGACAAATGTAACTCTAGTCCTGTTTTACAACGAGGTTAATTGAAGGGACAGCCTATCTACCATGACCATTAAATAGTCATGGCTAGCTGAATCAACCCCGTTTTATTTCCCCATTGGGTTTGTCCAGTCTTCTGAACTGGAGGGCTTTCAACCAGCCTGTTCTGAACAGCCTTCCAGTTAAGTACTGTCCATTCCGGACCAGTCAGCCATTGTAGAATTGTTGAGAGGCAACGGAACCCAGGACTACCAGAACAGAAGAGTGCTGAGGGAGAAACTGACGTTGGGAGAGGATGACTTTTTATGGGTTTTAGGTAAAAAGGGGGAGAGCCTAGGGAGCGCTATATTTTGGTGGTACTATATATTGTGATTATTTTGTACATTTTTTGAAGCATACTGTTCTGGTAGAAGCTGCAAAATAGTCAGTGTCACTAAAATTTCCTTTCATTCCAATCTCTTGTTTTGTCAAGTTTCCATAAAAAGTAATGGCACTTTCTTATTAGTTTCCTAGTTTTTCCTTTTTTTGATAATCTTGGTGCAAAATCCGTGGAGGTGTTAATCTTTTTGGATAGGTGCCAATGAGTTTCTCAGCTGTTCTACCTATTCACCATGAATTGATATAGAAGTATTTTAGACAAACTACTGTAGCTTTCAATCAGAAAACTTATTATGGGGTCACATGAACTCAACATGTTCACTTTGAAGTGAAAGAACATCTTAAAGGGATATGCATGTCTAGAAATATTTTTTTTTAAATTGACATTTAAACACTTTTATACCTATAGACAAACTAGAATAAATCAATAAAAGTCTTAAAAATGTGAAAAAAATATTTATTTTCTTGCTTTAAACTCTGTCATTTCATCTTCTCTGGTGACGCCCCTCAGCTAGGGGTGTTTCTTCAGCTCCCACCTCCTGAATATTCCCCGCCCACTACTCCACCCATCAAAGCTTCACATGAACTACAATTTTTGCTCCATCTGGCCCACAGCCCCCATGCACCCCACTACTTCACATACTCAACTATTACCCACACCTAGTGTATCACCCCTCTCCTCTTAGATTGTAAACTCTTGGGCAGGGTCCTCTCTCCTACTGTTCTGTGTGTTTAACTTGTATGGACATTTGTTATTCTGCCTCTCCAATTGTACAGCGCTACGGAACTTACTAGTGCTTTATAAATACCTGTGACTGTATGAACTAACACAAGTAGGGTTGCCACCTTTTCTTGAAGCCTAACCCGAACACTAGCAACGCGTAGCAAAATAGTTTTGCTGCTCAGGGGTATACGCTCAGACACAGTCACACACATATACATGTCCTTCCCTTTCACATCACATTTTAGTCCCTTTCACCTCAAGCCTCAAATCAGACCTTTTAGCCCCCAAATCAGCCCCTCTCACTCTGAATCACAAATCAGGTCCTTTAATCTGCAAATAAGCCCCTTTCACCCCAAACATCCTCACACTGTACACATACAGATGAGAAAGGGAGAGAGTGGGAGAGAAAGGGGGTGAGAGTGGTGACAAGGGGGGAGAGAGGGGCAGGAGAGAAGGGGTAAAGGGAGAGAGGGGAAAGTGAGGAGAAAAAGTGGGTTGGGATGGAGGGGGAAGAGGTGAAAGGGAAAGGGGGACAGTGAGAGGGAGATGAGAAGGGTGTAGAGGGGGAAGTATGGAGAGGGAGAAGGACTAGTGGCAATGGGTGGAGGAGGAGAGAGGGGGGGAGAGACAGAGTCCTGCTCTGCCTGTATTGCCCAGATCCTTCCAGCAGCTCCTCAGTCCTTCCTCCCTGTCCCAGCAGCTCCACATGTCACAGCCAGCATGCATGTGGTCTGGAGCATGTGAGTGAGCAAGGGACTGATAGTAGGAGGCAGAGTGGGGAGGAGATGTCACTGCAGACCACCCCCACACTGCCACTGATTGGAGTGTTTCTCACTCACACGCAGCCTGCGCGTGAGTGAAGAAATCATTTCAGCCAGGGTCCGAGGTGAGGCAGCCATGTGTCTGGGTGGCAGGTGATCCCAAACCCGGACACATGACTCGAAAAGCGGACAGTCCAGGTCAAAACCGGACGGGTGGGAACCCTAAACACAAGCTGTGCAGCTCAGGACCTCAGACTGGGGAAACCGAGGAATTGAATATTAGCATCTCTGCAACTGTGAAAGCAAAACACACTCATGCTCGTTTACACACTCACCCACTGACTCACACGCTCACCCTGACTCTCTCATACACAGACTCACTCACTCATCCACTGACACATTCACTTGCTCTCTTTCATGGTTTGCATACTCACTGTCTCAAAGTCCCTCACACAGTCAATCCCTCTCACACTCTTTCTTGTACTGTCTGTCTCTTGTGTGCGCTCTCTCTCACTGCGCCTTTTCTTGTGATTTCTCTGCTTTATCTTACTGTCTTTCTCTCTTTACCATTTCTTGCTGTGTCTCTGTTCTTTTCTTTGTTGTACCTCTCACTGCTGTCTCTTTTTCTCCCTGTGTGTATGGATTTCTTTCCTTCCCTGTCTCTGCAGTAGCTGAGGGTGAAAGTTCAGCCCCGTCCTCCCCTCAGCTCACAGGACAGGAGGAAGGAGGAGCAACTCAATCGCACATGCTCAGTGCGTTTTTATGTATACTTAGGTATACACACTGATTGGTTAGCTTAAAGTGCCTCATGAGGTGGGCATAGAAAACGGCAAGAAAGAAAAGCAGGTAAATATGAAAAAATATCATATTTACTTGCGTTTTATGTCTGCCGAATGAGGCTACTGACTCATTCAAAAGGCAAAGCATGTTTTTAAAAGCACACTAGCAAAGCATGCATTTCTCTTTAAGGTGAGAATATCACATTGGTCATTGAGATAAATGCACTGTTAACGCTTGAGGAGCTATTCCACTCCACCACTTCCTTTAGTCATTTTGCTGCTCTGAGGGCAATGCACTACAGAGGGAAAATGAGTACGAGTTGCGTGATTGGCCTCTGGGCATATCAGGTATGCATACAGGTTCGTTAGTACTGATAAAAAATTTGTAGTAGTGAAAATAATTTTTATTTTTACTTTTTGTAGACAATTTAATTGTCCTTGACATATGAAATTTCATCTGAAAAGTTAATTCCATTTTTAGGTGATTTTGGCTATTATTGTGCCACATTACAATCTCCACTCTAAAACGGGTCAGTAGGGAGAAAAAACTGCGCCCATAGTTTTCTCCTTACCGCCCCCGTTTTAGCGTGGAAACCATCACCATGGCAACCGTTGGTAACAAAGTTCCTAAGCGTTAGTTACCACACATGAACACCATGTGTTACATCCTAGTTACGATTCGGTGTCGCTCAAACAGACATGTGCATTAAAATTTTTAAAACTAAATAAAGAAGGAAAAATCAGATGATCCCCAACCACATGAACTGACAACCAGAGAAACAGATTTCCATGACCCCAGCATGCTATGTGCTATGTGTGGTAACTAACACTTGGGAACGTTGTTACCAGCGGTTTTCAAGGTGATGGTTTCCTCGTGGAGAAGGGTCGTTTTGATGTCATCACTATCCGGCGACTTTCAGGCGTGCCGACGGCACTGGTCTAGGGGAGCACAATAATCAGTGTGTAGGTAACGTTTTCTTATAAAAATGTTTTGTGTGTATATATATTTGTTGTCCTGAGGAAAGCTTGCGG
Organism: Leptobrachium leishanense; assembly: GCA_009667805.1. Lineage (NCBI taxonomy): Eukaryota > Metazoa > Chordata > Amphibia > Anura > Megophryidae > Leptobrachium > Leptobrachium leishanense. Next base: position 139,814,820 of record CM019064.1, on the reverse strand, counting down.
TGACAGTGAGCGAGCTGAAATGTTGACGGTTTAACAATAAAGAATTACCTTTTGAGAAGACCCAGAGTGCTGCCGTTTTATGAACTGTCTGTATGACTTGGCGTCGTACCTGGCGTGAAATTTTGGACCCGTGAGTGCTGGATCTTCACTAGATATATATATATATATTTTTTTTTTAATAAAAGTGCGATAGAGATTTGTGTGCTCAACTGATGATATTTAATTAAGTACAGCCAACGCCATCTCTTTATATACACAAGACTTTTCATTGACTCTGTGTTTGCAGGATAAACAAATTGAAAGAGAGAGAGCGACATCCAAAATAGATGGAGGCTGCTGTGCACTGGTAGCTGTTTACTTGATGGGCAAGCTCTACGTCGCCAATGCTGGAGACAGCAGGTATGAGCTGTATTATACGCTAACAAATCTTGTGATTTACGGATCATACTTTATCACGGAAGCAATGGTCGCAGGGTTCAGATAAGGGTAATGCTCAAGAATATTTTAGGTCTTGAGAAATATTTTGAAAGTCGTTTCAGGCAAAACTAACTTTACAAACCTGTGTATTGAAGAGCAGAAGAAGCAGGTGGAAAGCGAGGTTGTCTTCAAGAAAAGGGGCCAGATGTTAAATTGTTTGGACCATCTTACTCAAATAATCCATTTATGTAGTTGATTATCCCAAATGTTTGCATACATTGCCCAGTAAAGACAGAGGGCTTTATTCCAAATTTTGTCTTGATTTAATTCGGCCTTACAATCAAAATCGGCAGCTTCTTCATCTGCATTTCTGCCATTTTTCAATTCGGGAGATTAGAATAAGGGTTTGTCGGCATTTACATAAGATCTCGGTTCGAATATCGGCACTCGCGCCTATACGTTTAAATGGAAAGTTTAGCTTCCGCAATTCAATTTGAAAATAATGGTCAGCTGATTTCCGGAAAAAAAATCAAGTCCTGAAAGGAGTTTATAAATGTAGTTTAAAGCAGTGAAACAGGGAAAACATTTGTAAACATTGTATTTTTAAAATAGGAACACTTACAGGGTTATTCAGAGAGATTCGAAAAGACACCGCACGTTCGGTGACCTTTCGTTCCTTACACTTCGGGGCGATTCTAGTTCGCCGACCCTGCAGTGTATTCAGCAAGCACCGCAGGGCCGCCGTAGTGCAGGTAAAACTCGCCGCAAGCCCACAGAACACACGCCAAACACTCACCGAACACTCACCGAAATCCCGCAGAACCTGCTGCAAAAATATACACGAACATGTCAGAAAAGCCGACGAGCCACTGATCACAGCGCAGAGCAGCCGCCTGAAAAAGCCGACATGCAGACGAACGGGATAAAAACCCCCCCCAAAAAAGCAGTATGCTTGAAAGTTTGAAATTTGAAACGCCGTTTGCAAAAAAACTACTGAACGAAAATGTCTGGAATTTACACATAAGATCCTATGAATGATAATAAAAAGGGCAGTTACAGAAAAATGAAAAAAATTATTAAAAAAAAAGAAGAATTATTTTTGACAAAAAAATGCCTAAAACATCCTAAAAAAATCTAAGAATAAAGAGACATTTTACAGCAGACTAAAATGATAAACGGTTTATTGAATTAAAACTGGAATATTTTTAACATTGAATCCTATTGGATTCATCTGAATAAACCTGACGAATGAAACCACCGAATGACAGGGCACTTCACTGGCATTCCTCAGCTGTTCGGTGTTCTCTGAATAATTAACCATTGCTTCTCTATGGGGGATTTCACTGCCCTCGAACAGGCACCGTACGTGCAGCCAATTCGCCAAAATCTGGCGAATTGCTGCTCTCTGAATAGCTGAATGGCCCCGAAATGGCACTGTACACTAAATTTCAGTGTCCGGTTACATTTCGGGGCCTGATCGGCTCTCTCTGAATAACCCCTATAATAGCAAAAAATTATTTGATGATGGCCGAAAATATGCTTTTCAGGCGTTTTACTAGCCCGCTTTTTTTCGGAAAGGTATAATTTTTCTATTTTCGGCTCTGGCCGAATTTTTTCAATGGAATCAGTCAGTAGTTTGGAAAAAATATTGATAGTTAATAACTGATTTTTTTATTTTAAATATCTGCCAATGGAATTGAATCAAGCTCCATGTTGATAACAGGGAGCCACTAAGGGAAAATATTGGCGCATGGTGATAACACCAAGCAGCTGTCATGCTTGGAGCCCTAGAACCTGCAGGAGGGCCAGCTATCCGGTGGTTGAGTCAATCTAGGATGGATCTTAGTCATGCCTTGCTCTTCCTGCTTCCAGTCCAGGAGTTTCTTTCAGGCATCAGCCCAGAATCCTCCTGTCCAGCAACTGCTTTAGCACGTGACTCCCAATAGGCTCTGTCATTCGGTTTCCAGCCCAGTCATGATTTCTAGTAGAAGCCCTCAACTTGTTCCTGAATATTTATGTTCTTGATCTTTCTGTTAGACCTCTGGCGAAGTATTGACGGTTCTGGTTTCTGCTCTTATCCCTGATTGGCTATTATACTGATTCTGTGTACTGACCCTGGCTATTGTATTTGGATTCTGGTTTGGCTCTTTTAACCCCTGGTCTGTTCATTATTCCATGTACCAAACTCAGCTAGTTCTCCTAACTATTCACTGTCTGTTAAACCCTGTTGTGCTGTATGCACCCCATGTACCGATCGTGTTATTCCTATTGACTACGTTTGTGCTTTAACCTTTGTGTTACCACATACCAATCTTTCTGTGTACCTGTCCTGGGTACTGTTATTGACTTGACTCTGTCTTTGCATAACCCTGCACCACCTTGTGTTACTTTTCAATTCTCTTCTCCTAGTATAGATCTGGCCACTATAAGGACTGGCTTGTCAGACTAGGAATTTCTAATTTAGTTGTTTAAGTGCAGAAAGTCACTGCGCAGCCTAGTTGTTTCTTCACCTTCTGCCTGCCACTATACTGTTTGTCTGCATTCAGCCAATGATGTTTTCTGCTCTTTGGGCTTTTAACTTCGTATATAGTATAACAGATCTCAGAACCCCAACTAGAAACATAGAAACATAGAAAAATGTCGGCAGATAAGAACCTTTCGGCCCATCTAGTCTGCCCAACTGCAAACTGGGCCACATCTGCTAATGCCGCTCCCTTACAAGACATCCATCCTCCCACCAGGGATCATTCATGCCATCTCCAGCCCTTAGCCAAAGCTTAAAGACAGGTACAATGAAAGAGTGGTTATAGCATTCCCCAGAAATGAGGCAGCACCCAGAACTTGGGGTCAACCAGACAGACAGATCTTAATGAAACATGTGCAGCAAATATACACAGTGCAAGGAGGGACCTGGAGACCAATGGAAGATGACACCCTGATGCCTCCTCCAGTTAGTTAATCCCTAGCCATAGCCCATTTTAATCTCACATTAGGGGATGTATTCCCTAGCATGATAGAAGCTGATGTGTTGGATTTATTGCCAGCATTTCATCATATCTTAGTGACATGCAGTGGCGGCCAGAGAGCTAATGAAATTAATCTTTTCCTCTCTCCTGTCACTCAGTCCCTGACGTAGCTTTTTACCACTTGCATATACCTCTACTATAAAGATCTGATTAACAGATGGACAGAGTGATTCTCCACCCACACACTTTTTTTTAAAGGGACACTACCACTATCATAAGCTGTAACTAGATTCTGTGTGAGCTACAAACAAAAACAACAACATCAACATTATAAAATGCATGCTACTGATTTTTTTTTATTTTAAGTCATTGCATTTAAAAAGGAAAAAATAAATGTAGGTTTCATCTCCTGTTTCCATCTTGTAGATTTTTCCCATGATGCAACATTTACCAAAATCTATACATACACTATATTGCCAAAAGTATTTGCTCACCTGCCCTGACTTGCATATGGATGGGTGAGCGAATACTTTTGGCAATATAGTGTAAGTTCTACTTTACTGCTGCGGTTTAGCTTCTACAGTATTTAAACAGTCAATGGAATTAAGGAGAGAATGCTTAGATGAGGCTGCAGAGGGCTATTGTGTTCTCTAGGCTCCCTGAGATAAGAGATGGCTGCTGATGGTAGTGTCCCTTTAAAGCAAATTTGTACATTCGTTACTACAACGTATAGACAGAATTAAGTGATCTGCCTACTAAATAGGTCATAGTGCACCTGTCCACAAGTTTTACATTTTTTCCTCTGCATTGAGGCAGAAGTACTGCACACACATATCTACTGTAGCTACATATGCACTTATGTCACCCTGAGGTAAAGAGGAAAGAGAAGGTTCAAAGACATTAATCTTGTATCACGTCACAATGAGATGACAACAAGAATCAAGCAGTGGTTGAGCACATCAGAGGCAGGAATGCATTTTATGTAGTAGTTAGGTTATTCTTTAACTGGTTTTGCAGTTGGAGATTGAGTGATCACAAACCTTATTAATTCTCTACCTAGAAAGCAATGTATAATGCGTGACGCACCAGAAAATGTAGAATAGCATTCCAGAATAGAATAGATTTGGGAACAGGCTCTTATCTAGCACAATAATCTACGAGGCTCTCTTAACGATAAACGGTGCTCAGCTAATCTGGGTCACAGTTGAATTTGTTTTTACCAACAGAATATGAAATAAACAAGCTCACAGAATCAGGGAAGAAGCTACATGGTTAATTTTAAGATAACATTAGGGATGGATATTGTCTTCTGCTATTTTATTTTCTTTTTGAGAAAGGATTTTGCCAGGAAGGATACTTTGAGATTTCTCTCATTTTCAAGTATATCCTGGGTGGCGAGTATGTACCGTTAGGTGTCTTGCCCAAGGACACTTACTGGAGAGGTGCTCTTGCCAGGATTCAAACCTGTCTCCATAGTCTCCACAGTCATAGAGCAGTGATGTTAACTCTACCCAGTCTTCTACTATCTGCTAGTTGTCTGTGTTATGAGCCTTCCCAGTAGATGGGTATAATTATTACTATATTTGAATATGTAATAGGGATAAACTGATATACTTTTTTCAGAGTCGATACCAATTAGCAGCAGCCTTTCTCACCGATAGCCGATACGGATTATCAGCAGCCTTTCTGGTTGATAGTCGATATGGATTATCAGCAGCCTCTCTGGCCGATAGTCGATACGGATTATCAGCAGTCTTTCTGGGCGATAGCTGATATCGATTTACAGCAGTCTTTCTGGCCTATAGCCGATACCGATTATCAGCAGTCTTTCTGGGCGATAGCTGATACTGATTTACAGCAGCCTTTCTGGCCTATAGCCGATACGGATTATCAGCAGCCTTTCTGGCCGATAGTCGATACGGATTATCAGCATCCTTTCTGTGTGATAGCTGATACCGATTTACAGCAGCCTTTCTGGCCTATAGACGATACCGATTATCAGAAGTCTTTCTGGCCGATAGCTGATACCGATTATCAGCAGCCTTTCTGGCCGATCGTCTATACGGATTATCAGCAGCCTTTCTGGGTGATAGCTGATACCGATTTACAGCAGCCTTTCTGTCCGATAGCCGATACCGATTATCAGCAGCCTTTCTGGCCGATAGCCGATATCTGGTGCCGATATTCTGTACATTTATTGAAAAAACAATAACAAACATATCTGACATTATGCCATTACCTGAATGTGTTTAACACAATTTTAAACATTGCACCGTGCTCGTTTAATTTATGCAATTTAATAAAAACAAATTATTTCTATTTAAGCTTTTATTTTTACAAACATGGTTATATCTAGTCTCTGCAGTGACACCTCATTGAACCCTGTATGTAAGGGTACAGCAACCTGGCCCTCCACAGACCCTATCACTTCCTTAGCCCTAGTGCTCACATAAGTGAGCATTGCCCCTAGGTTAATTGAGGTGATAGTGAACGGGAGGTGATCTGGCCATAACGCTAACGGGTTAAAAAATCCGTTAGCGCATTGGCATTAGTTCTTTTTACCAGAGCTTACTGTACTTTGCTCTCCCTATGCTTAACATGAGGAGCGTTAAGAGTAAGCAATCAGTAATTAGCGTTAGGTTCACAAAGTCCTAACGCTACTTACTAACCGCTGCAGCTACCTGAAAAGTTAACCACAGCTCTATGCTGTAGCTAATGTAGCTAACTGATTCTACTTCTGCGTTGTGGCTGCAGTTAGCCGCCTTGGCAAATTATTGTCAATATCAGCAAATAAAAGGCCGATATTGATTATGCAGTTTGCCAGTATTGGCTACCGATAATCCGCAAAGCCGATGATCAGTCTATACCTAATATTTAACAATATTTAAAGATCTCAGTTATACTTTCTTAAAAGGAATGGCAAATATTACAACTTATAATATCTTGGCAACACTCCTTCATAATTTGTTGTAAAACTGATGAACAGTATGACTGGATTGCAAAAAACTGACTTTTATATTTATTTATCATTTCTTCTATATTGTATTTAACCCTATACACATTATCAATGTGTAATATTAACTTCCTGCTTGCCATAATTACTCCAGATCATTGAATCGAATTTTTTTTTTAACACACAACTCAATAAAAGTAACTATCCTCCCTCTCCCTTATGTGATTACAGAGCCATAATTATTCGACAAGGAAAACCCATTCCGATGTCAGAAGAATTTACTCCGGAAACAGAAAGACAGAGGGTGCAGTTTCTTGTAAGAATATTGTGTATTTGTCAGAGCATTCGGAGGGATCAGGGCCGGATTAAGAGTATCATGGGCCTGGTGCTGAGGATTCTGTTGGGGTCCTTTTTATAGAAATAAAATTAAAAACGGAAAGCATTTTTTGTTAACTTAAACATTGGTCCATCTAAAACACAAGCCACTTCAACGCTCCGATGAGAGCGGGGATACTTTGGACCCTTGTATTTCCATTCTTTTACACCCCACAAAGTCACTTTAGGTGTCATTGGACAGGACAGAGTCTGGCGTTTCTAATAATACCAAACACGGCCACATAAAAAAAAAACACAAACATAAAATAATTTTTATATCTTTCATTTATTTTTTTGTTCCTAAGTGATGGCATTCTCCACCATTTGTCACATATAAAATGAGCAATACCACTGCTGTTACCTTCTCATTTTCCACGCCGTGAAAAATGAGAAGGTAACAGCAATGATATTGCTCATTTTATATGTGACAAATGGTTCCCATTTCTACATTATTATTTTTTAACATGAGTGCCCCATAGAATATATTAACACAAAGGTTTGGATGGTAAAATTGTTTGGGACTGGATCCTACAATAAAACATAATTTTAAATCGTGCCTATACATGATGAGCACAAAACAGTCAAAATTAGCTCAGCAAACTAGGGTGGTGGGTGAAATCAATGGCTCAGTAGTGCATGGGTTAACTAAGTGACATCCCGATTCCTACAAATTGCCAGGGTTTCTTTCTGCTCATGAGTCAAGACAAGGAATAATTATTTGAATTTCTATGGCCCCTTAAACTAGTTTAAATTCAATAGTGCTAAAAAATCAAGGGGATAATATGTATAGCAACATAGGTGAAAAACTTGGACATATAATAAGTTGAACATTAAGCAACGCCACATAAAGAATAAAGATGTGGCACAAGAAATATACATTTTATAAAGAAATATGTAAATTAATTTAATAAGTCATTTAATAAATAATAATGGATGTGATACAAGAACCCGCAAATGACTGAAGAATGAGAGTCCAAAGGAAACCAAGGTGCAATAGAAATTTAAGGTGGTTAACCTAGAGAGAGCATACACTGAAGAAAAGGAAATATTACAATAGTGAACAGAGGAGCTGAGAACAGGACAAGAGAACAAAACTCAAGGACATGTAGGCAGGGCTGGATTATCTGTCCCGGCCCTGGTGTCCTCCAACCTCAGGCAGCAGCAGGGATAGCTAGGTGATGGTCTCGCCGAGACTCTGATCTCCCTCCTCCAGGCTTCTGGCCGCACCGCAGCGACAACTGCACGTGACGTGACGTCACATGCGCGCCCCAGCCCCGAGAACCGTGCCGCCGGCGCAGCGTGCTGCGATAAGGAGGAGTTAGGGCCAGAATTCTCTGTCCTGCTCCTGTATGCACTAACTCGCCGCGGGCTGTGTGTGTGGCAGGCTAGTCGGGCGGCCAGACAGCGGCTCTTTCTCCACCGCGGCTGGATCTTCTCAGCTGAGCTGTGGGCCTACTTTCTGGTAGGGGTCTGGAGCGGCCGCTCCATCAGCCCCTACGTTAATCTGGCCCTGAGAGGGATGATTTGAGAAGGAACTTGAAATTTCTTTATATATAATCATTTTACTAATATGTACATGTTGAGTGTCCCTTGTCAGAAATTCTTTGTTCAAGAAGTGTTTTGGATGATGACATTTTTTGGATCTTAGAATATTACAATTAGAATAATGAGGTATCTTGGGGATGGGACCTAAGTCTAAACAAGAAATTCATGTATCTTTCATATACACGTTTTACACACAGCCTGATTGTATACAACATTTTTAATAATGTTGTCCGTGTCACATGAGGTTAGGTGTGGAGCTTTTCACTTGTGGTGTCACTCAAAAAACCTTAGGATATGACATATTTCAGAATCCTGGATAAAGGATACTTTATCTATGTATACACTGGCTAGCCACTTTATTAGGTACACCCACCTAGTAGCGTGTTGAGCCTCCTTGAGCCTTCAAAACAGCCAGACTTCATCGAGACATGGATTCAACAAGGTGCTGAAAGAGTTGAGGTATTGCGTACCTTGCAGACTTGAGGTCATCATGCAGTTCCTGATCATGTGACAGATGTGTAGGCGTAGAGCAAATATTAATTTCCAACTAATCCCACAAATGTAAAATCAGCTTGAGATCTGGGGACTGTGCAGGTCACTACAGCAAAGAAAAGTCATTGTCATGTTCCTGGAACCATTATGCTGCTGGAAGTGGCCATCTGCCTGAGGATAAACTGTCAACATGAATGGATGCACCTAGTCAGCAATGATGTTTATGTACGCTCTGGCATCCAGATGTGCATCCAGGAGTATCGATGGACCCAACATGTACCAGGAAAACATTTCCCACACAAAGACACTGCCCCCACCAGCTTCCACGGTTTTTCCAGACACAATGGGTACATGGATTCATGTTGTGCCAAATTCTGAGTTGATCATCAGCATGATGCACCAGGAACTTCAACTCATCAGACCAAGCAACCTTTTTCCAGTGTTCAATGGCCCAGTGCCGGTGTTGCTGTGCCCACGTGAGACATAGTTTACTGTTCTTCTCTGATAACAGCTGTGTTTGATATGGCCAATGGCTGTTGTACAAAGTACCACAAATAATTTAGCTGTTCTGCACACTGGAAATACTATGGGTGCTTTCTCATAAATGAGGCTGTTGTACCCCATCCCCAACAGGGTGCGTCTATTGGTGTGTTGCGACATGGTGTTCTGAGCACCAAGGTTGAATTCTGACGTCACTTGGGCAACAGAGGCCCGTCTGTTGGCTTGCACAAGTCTAGCCATCCTCCCACCGTCATCAACAAATGATTTGTTTACACACAAGTGCTATTGACTCAATGTCGTTTATTCCTTGCACCATTCTAGATACACCCTTGAGATTGTTGTATAAGAAAAATTCAGGAGAACTGAGGAGTCCAGCACATCTTGCACCTACGATCATGCCACTTTCAAAGTCTATTAGATCTTTGCCCTTTTCCATTATCGCTGTGGTTTGTAGTCTAAATTGATAACAAGAAGGTTGTTCTGCTGTATTTATACCCAAAACTGGCCACGGGAAGTGAAACAAACCATTTGTGCGCATAGCTAGCTAATAAAGTGGCCGTACAATATATATCCTAAATGATACCGCATTCACTCATTATAGGTAAATTTGATTTATTTATATATATATATATATATATATATATAACCTGACAATTAATACATTTTCAGCACATTCCTGTCATATGTTTCCATATGATAATTTTCTAGTTCCATAAACAGTTTTTACATTACATATGTATATACGTGTTTGTATGGACAAAAAGGGACATTGTGTGCTTGAACATTCATATATGATAAAGGTTTGTCTTGCAAAGACACTTGACACTTTAGAGCAACATACTGAACAGCACACACTGTAACACAACTATAAAGTCTATAAAAACCCTTTTTAAAGTAAAATAATGGGGATTTAATTATTAACTATGATTATACTTTGCATAAGCCTGCTAGGTCAATGTACTCATCCTTCGCAGCAGTTTACATTACAGACTTCAATAGGAGGTTTGTATACACAACATATGACATAAACCTGCAAATTACAAGAATGTGTTATAGTAAAAGCAGGTAATTGTATTTTATATTCTTTCAATTCAGGGTTTTCTGAAACCAGAGCTCTTAGGAAATGAGTTTACCTATCTAGAGTTTCCACGGAGAATCCAGCAGAAGGAACTCAAGAAAAGGATGCTTTATCGCGATCACACGATGACAGGCTGGTAAGTTATTGTTCTGTTTAAATCTAACTATTCAACAGTAGACTTGCAATACCAATGCCTGTCACCAAAACTGGAAATCTAACGGGCTCTATTAACTGCTTCACGCAAAAGCTCACGCACAGCGCTATTTTTTTTGCACGCTGCGTTAAATGTTAACGCGCCTAAATTAACACTGGTATTAAAATCCGAGCGCATTTTTTCCTCCGTCAAAAAGTAACGTGCGTTAAAAAGACGCGCAAAAATGCGCGCGCTTTAACACTGCTCGCAGAAAGTGGTAGGCGGACTGTTTTTTCACGTGATTCAGCCAATCAGAATTAAGAACCACAATTGTCTCCCGTTAAGTTTTTGTGCCTGTCAAAATCAATCTGAGTATATATGTTGCAGCAATAATAAAAACACGCACAACTTCTCAATTTTATTGTTTGGGTATGTGTAGAATGTGTAACTATACTGTGCTGTATTTAATTTTTTGGGCTGGTGTATTTGGTTTCAGCCAGGACGTTCAGATTTGCCTTTAACACCAGCTTCTCAAAGACGTTAAAATTATGCGCTCAAACGTACGTTAAAATTTGCGCATCGATTTTAATACCATCAGCGCACAAACGCATTTGCGCTCACAATGTTAAGTATAAGACGCGCAACGTACATTACGCTCGCGCAGCGTTCGCGCAGGTTCACCCATGGTAGACGTTAACGCGCATTTTTTGAGCGGACATTGTAATACGAGGTTCTGCGCAAAGGGTTTTTCCCCTCACGTTAATGCGTTTTTGCGCACGTGTTAACGTTTGCACGAAGACGTTAATAGAGCCCAATGTCTGTGAGCATTGCAGTTGGGAGTCCCATGACCTGTGGTGTGTATTTACAGTATGTCCAATTTCGGGAATGCAATCTGTCCTGCCATGTGTGTACCATGATAGGAGGGGCGGCAGTGAGCACTTGACGCACTGCCCAAACCCCAATCAGCTTCTGCCCTACCCCGATCAGCTTTGAGGCTAACTTGCAGCTCGGATAAGCTTTGAGGCAAACCAGCTCTTTTCGATGGATGCCCCCTCCTCGATCAGCTGCGAGGATGCCTCATCACGTCTGTTTGAACGCTCTCACCAATGAGCCCTCTCTCTGTTCACGTAGGCCTTATCGTTCTTTTATTAAAATAATAAAAGTACAGCTTAACCTAATTCATTGCTTTGTAACTGACCTTGTAGTTGGTGAACCTGCTAACAAAATACATTTTGCTGTTTAACAGGGCGTACAAAACTATTGTTGAGGATGATACGAAGTTTCCGCTTATTTACGGAGAAGGGAAAAAGGTACGAAATGACAAAAAGTTTCAGTCACATCGTGACCAAAGCCACGCCCTGCTTCAAAGGGATATAGATGACCCGTAACATTTAAGCGATTAACAACGATGTGAAAATTTTATGGATTTGTAAACACAGACGTAAAAAGAAGCCTTATATTAAAAGAAATGTCTACAAAACAATTTATGACTGATGTGTGGAAGAGTCTAGTCGGAAGAACATTTCCGTAAACAATGGATTCCCAGGATTCAATTGAATACGTAGATGGGATATTGTACAGACATCTAAAAAGTGATTTTTTTTTTAGTCATTAGTATTTTATTACCAGAGTCAAAAATGACGAGACATTATTTAGAACTCGCTATGAGCAGGCGTCACCTTGTGGTCAATTATGTTACAACTACTTCATTGATTTCTGAACAATTTATTCTACATGGGAAGTGTGTAAATGATGCTTAACACAGAGGAGGTGAGACAAAAAGAAATGATTTGTAAAGAGAGGGCATGATCGCCACTTTTATTCTGGAAAAGGATTATAATGAAGGATTCAAGTAGTTATTTGTAATGTAATTGTGACCTGTCAGTGCAGACTTGAGTCTAAATTTATATTTTTTGGTGACATAAATCTGCAGTGGTTTGTGTTTTTTACCTCACTTTAAGGCTAATGTCAGACGAATGCAGTCAGAGCGCACTCTGCTTGCTTGCATAACGGACAGACGTACTGACGGAAGATACTGTAGACACCACACGGTCCATTTTTGTTGACGGATGTAGGAAAAAAAGGGAATTATGGGAAATAAAATTAATATGAAAAATGATAAAAATTTGAAAATTATATGAAAACCCATTTTATGCGTCAAGGTGCTGGACGTCGCAAATGCGCTCCGTCTGACATCTCACCACAGAACGCTATGCGGACGTGGCGCACTCTGCACGTCCGTCTAGCGGTTTTACGTTCTTGCCTAACCTGCGTCTGTTTGCCACATGCGTTGTGCGTGCGCAGTTCAGTGCGCATGTACTTCGTGTGTGGGTCTCTATTACTCATGATTCTATGCTACAACGGACGTTAAACTGAGCAGCAACACGGACGTGATCACTGCGTTCGCCTGACCCCGGCCTAAACCGTGGTTTGTTGAGGATCCCAATTATGTCTTACTTTACTCTGGACTTCACCCTTTTCAAAACATAGAAACATAGAATATGTCGGCAGATAAGAACCTTTTGGCCCATCTAGTCTGCCCAATTACATGGATACTTTACCTGGATTTATCTTTTGTTTAGGATAGCCTTATGCCTATCCCATGCTTGCTTAAATTCAATTACTGTTTTGGCCTCTACCACTTCTACTGGAAGGCTGTTCCATGTATCCACCACCCTCTCAGTAAAATAATGCTTCCTGATGTTACTTTTAAACCTTTGCCCCTCTAATCTAAGACTATGTCCTCTTGTTTTGCTACTTTGTTTCCTTTTAAATATACTCCCTTCCTCTACCTTGTGGATTCCCTTTACGTATTTAAATGTTTCTATCATATCTCCTCTGTCTCGTCTTTTTTCCAAGCTATACATGTTAAGATCATTAAGCCTTTCCTGGTAACTTTTCTCCTTCAAGCCGTACACCAATTTAGTAGACCTCTCAATATGTTTTTCCTGGCCATCTCTGCTCAGCTCTTTATTGACAGGCCTTTTTTTTTATTATTATTATCATCATCATCTATATAGCGCTAACACTTTCTACAGTGCTTTACAATACAGAATGGGAAATTAAACTAACAAAAAAATACCAAAAACATGCAGGGCTATTCAAAGAGGTGAAAACCTTGCGAATTGGCAGGAAAAGAGAACAATCTAGACCAAATAACCGATTTGGAAAGTGAGATAAATGGGAGAATTTTTCTGGGTTGACTATTTTGACCTAGAAGTTTCAATTCTCCAGTCTTTCTCAAGGTTTTCACCTCTCTCTGAATAGCCCTGTTAGGAAGCAGAGACTAGGGGCACTATTTCTTGTTAACGCTAAAATGGGGACAGTAATGGGAGAAAATCCCATTGAGTGAGTGAGATTCCAGGGCAGGAGTTTCCTCAGCACCTTGACCCAGAACGCAGCGCTAACCTGTGGGATACTCAACTTAGCACTACTGCATTGTTTTGACTATACTGTTTTGAATGATAATTTCTTGCCTGCTACAGACTTCTAAACGCTTGATTTAATTCTATGGGCCAATTGTTTCGAAAACAATATCTGCTGATTCAGTGGAAAAAATTCAGTCCAAGCCAATGCAGAAAAATGTCCCAGAATGGGCTCTAGTCCTCCCTTGGTGTAAACTTAACCAGTGCTGTTGAAAATGTCCCAGCACCAGAATAGTCTATGGACTTGGTAAATTTACAACAGCCCAGGTTACAATTACACCAGGGTTGGAATACAACCCAGTATAAAGCCCAAAAAACAGAGTGTAAATACGTGTGCATGGATGCACATTCCGTGTGTCACTGCCTTGCTGTAAAAACAGAACTTGTGCATTTTAGCCACAGAGATGCAGCGACTTTCAGGTACTCAGTGCTTACAACCTCTCAGTCAAGGAAGATTTATTGAGCTTGTATCAGTAGACAGAACAACAGTTTGACTCTACATTAGTCTTTATAAAGTTTTGATAAGGATTCAACTAGAGTCAAAATGTTGTTCTATCTATGACATACGCGCCACCCAGGACATACTTGAATACGAGAGAAATCTCAATATATATCCTTCCTGGTAAAATCCTTTAATAAATAAATAAATAAATAAAAATGTTGTTCTATCTGATGCAAGCTCAATTAATGTGCCTTGCCGGAGAGGTTTGGAGTGCCCAAGTCTTCTTTTTCTCTGGGTAAGTATGGTTGGAGTTTTCCTTCCAGATACATACTGGCACCCTTCTTGTATTGATGAAAGTCCTTTTGTCGTTAGTTGCCACTTATTCTTTACCTTGTTGAAGAACTTGTTTCTTTTTTGAACTAGGCTAGAGTTATGGCCACTATCGGAGTCACAAGGGGACTTGGAGACCATGATCTTAAGGTGTACAATTCCAACATCTACATCAAGCCGTTTCTGTCGTGTGTCCCAGGTGTACGTATCCTTTTGCTGTTGCTTTGTAATTGTATTACTACAAGGTTATTAATTTTTCAAACTATCAAAGCATTGTCTGGCACATTTAAGATAATGTTAAAACCACACAAACTGGAGATACATAGAAACATAGAAAATGTCGGCAGATAAGAACCTTTCGGCCCATCTAGTCTGCCCAATTACATGGATACTTTACCTGGGTTTATCTTTTGTTTAGGATCGCCTTATGCCTATCCCATGCTTGCTTAAATTCAATTACTGTTTTGGCTTCTACCACTTCAACTGGAAGACTGTTCCATGTATCCACCACCTTCTCAGTAAAATAATGCTTCCTGATGTTACTTTTAAACCTTTGCCCCTCTAATCTAAGACTATGTCCTCTTGTTTTGCTACTTTGTTTCCTTTTAAATATACTCCCTTCCTCTACCTTGTGGATTCCCTTTACGTATTTAAATGTTTCTATCATATCTCCTCTGTCTCGTCTTTTTTCCAAGCTGTACATGTTAAGATCATTAAGCCTTTCCTGGTAACTTTTCTCCTTCAAGCCGTACACCATTTTAGTAGCCCTTCTCTGAACTCTCTCTAAGGTGTCTATATCCTTCTGGAGATACGGTCTCCAGTACTGCACACAGTACTCCAAGTGAGGTCTCACCAGTGCTCTGTACAGTGGCATGAGCACTTCCCTTTTCCTACTGCTAATACCTCTCCCTACACAACCAAGCATTCTGCCAGCATTTCCTGCTGCTCTATTACATTGACTACTTACCCTTAGATCCTCTGCAATAATAACCCCTAAATCCCTTTCCTCAGATGTTGAGGTTAGGACTGTATCAAATATTCTATATTCAGCCCTTGGGTTTTTACGTCCCAGGTGCATTATCTTGCACTTATCCACATTAAAACTCAATTGCCACAGCTCCGACCATTTTTTTAGTTTACCTAAATCATTTGTCATTTGGCTGATCCCTCCAGGAACGTCAACCCTGTTGCAAATCTTTGTGTCATCGGCAAAAAGACATACTTTACCAATAATACCTTCTGCAATATCACTAATAAAAATATTAAAGAGAATGGATCCAAGTACTGACCCCTGAGGTACCCCACTGGTAACAAGATACAGATATGTTGATCCTTTAACATCACATGTTATTAAGTTCATCAAGAGAAAATTCTGTTTATTCTGTGTACTTATCCTTGGCTGTGGATGCAGAAATAGTGCTACTACAGAAAGACTATGTCCCATGTGATATAATAACTGGAAATTATGGCTTTGCAGGTAAGAGTTTATGACCTAACAAAATTTGAACATGATGCTAATGATGTCCTGGTGATGGGCACAGATGGACTGTGGGATGTCATCAAAGATGAAGAAGTAGCTGATACTGTTCAAACAATTTTTGCATCCCATGATAATAAACAACAAAATAGGTAAGTGCCGAATAAGATAAGATTCACAAGTGCGCCATTTTGCCCTAACACTTCATTCATTTCACTATCAGGGTTATTCAAAGAGATTCGAAAAATCACTGCACGTTCGGTGACTTTTCTTTCCCCGCACTTCGGGGCGATTCGGCGATCCTAGTTCGCTGACCCTGCGGTGTATTCAGCAAGCACCACAGGGCACCCCGTAGTGCAGGGAAAACTCACCGCAAACCTGCAGAACTCACACCGCAAACCCTTCGTTACACTCACCGAAACCCGCAGAAACAGCTGGATTAACCCCGCCGAACACGCCGGAGAAACCCGACTAGCCGGTGATCACAGCGCAGAGCAGCCGCTGGAAAAAGCCGACACGCAGACGAACGAGGTGAAAAAAAAAACCAGTACGCTTGAAAGTTTGAAATTTGAAACGATGTTTGCAAAAAAACTACTGAACGAAAATGGCTGCAATTTACATATAAGATCCAGTGAATGATAATAAAAAGGTCTGTTACAGAAAAAAGAAAAATCGATGTAAAAAAACAAACAGAAAAAAGTTTGCCTAAAAGATCCTAAAATATAAAGAGTCTTGTTACTGCAGAATAAAATAATAAACTGTTTATTAGATATTGAATTAAAACTGGAATATTTTTATCATTGAAGCCCATGCGATTCTCCTGAATAAAACTGCCGTATAAAACCACCGAATAAAACCTCCGAACAGCAGGGCATTCGGCAACTTTTCCCTGCTGTTTTGTGTTCTCTGAATAGACGAAGCATTGCTTCTCTATGGGGGAATTCACTGTCTTCGAACAGGCAACGTACGTGCAGGCAATTCACCAAAATTTGGCGAACTGCCTGCTCTCTGAATAGCCAAATGGCCAGGAAATGTAGTCGTATGCTGAATTTCAGCGCCCGGTTACATTTCGGGGCCAGATCGGCTCTCTTTGAATAACCCTGTATTTATCTGTTTAAAAGGTGTGATATTAATACTCTAGGCGCCTTTACCTGTGACCCAATGTGACATAAGTAATATAAGTTATGTAGGAGTAAAGAGGCACAAATATGGTGCAGAAAGGCAAAAATTCGAGTTGAAAAAGCAAAAATCGGGTACAGGGGTGTGGCTCAAATATATTTAAAGAGCCACACATGGTTGTATTTGTGACACACAAATGAAAAGTAGGGAATAAAGTGCAAATGAAGGATGACGAGAGGGACAAACAGAGGCAGATTAGAACAGGTAGTATTGCAGTCCTAAGAGAAAGGTGAGGTACATGTGCATCTGTGTTTGATTATGTGTGTAAAGGATATTAGAGAGACACAAGCGCAATGACTTTGTTACTTGATGTTTGAGAATTATATCCACCTTATTCAATGTTAAGGCTTGTCATGAGACATGCAATGTTAATTATGACAGCAACTTTAATTTACTTTTTGGTAATAACTGCCAGTCGTCTGAATTGTTTTCGTTTTAGGCTAGTTTTAGTCGACTAACGGTCACAAGATTTTAGTCGACTAAATCTAGAGTAGATTTAACTAAAATCTAACAGGGTTACAGTGTATTATGCAATATTTAAGCATTTCTCTAGAATTTCAGCACTCATTATATACTCCTGGAGCAACATCTTCTCTGAATATCTCATGAGAATAGTTCTGATTGGATCTTCCCAGATATTCCGTCTAACATTTTCGTCTAGTTTTTATTAGTGGACTAAAATGTCAATGGGTTTTCGTCCTAGTTTTAGTCGTCATAGCTTAGCCTTTATTTAGTTTTAGTTACAAGAACAATATAGTCAACTAACAGGTCTACTCAGTAAAAGGTGAGACTCAGGAGAATTGGCAGGAGAAGAGAACAATCTAGACCAAATAGCCAATTTGGAAAGTGAGATAAATGGGAGAATTGTTCCGGTATAACTATTTTGACCGAGTATTTTCACTTCTCCTGCCAGGTCTCCTGAGTTTCACCTTTATTGAATAGACCTCTAAGTCTTTTACGAAAAATTATAGTTGACGAGATTAACACTGGGGACATAATATTTTTTTTAAAAAAATTACTGCATTAGAGAATGAGAATACATTGGTGGGATAATGTAAGGAGTGATGGGAGATGGGAATGAGAAGGTCGAGATCCCTCATCCAAGTTGACATATAAGTGCAGACATGGCAGAGAATTGTAAGAATAGAGATTTAAATAGATGAATTGTGTCATCTTTGGGATGCATTAGAATAGTGGAGAAAGTGGGCCAGGCCTAGCACTCCTTCCTATTTTATGGGAGCATAGAGTATTCAAGATTGTTTGCAGACCCAAATAAGTTTATCGACACATTATTGTAAGTATGTAATATCTGGAGGGTGTATAGGAATTGGGGGGTGTTTGGACCATGTAAAGGAATCTGTGATCTAGGTAAGAGGGTCATTCTTAAGATCTAAGGTTTTGCCAAATGATCAGTGTGTGACGATAATTCATAAGATAAGAGTGTGATTGTTAGAAATCTACAAGGAAACCCAAACACTTTAGGAGTTATTCAGAGAGAACCGAAACGTCACTGACATTCCAGTGCTCTCTCGTTCCCTGCACTTCGGGGAATCAAATTTCCGGACCCAAATTTTCCTGGAGTGTGGGGAAAAGCCGCCGAATCTGAAAAAACAAAAGACTCAAAACCGCCAAAATTATCAGATCCGATTCTTTCGATGGGTCCAGCATATTATTGAATCGGATTCTATTTGTTAAAGTGCCGGGAACCCGCTGAAAGTATCGGATTCGATCATCTTGGTGGTTTTGCGGCCTTTTTTTTAAATGCACAGGAAATATTGGATGCGATCTGATAAGATACATTTTCGGATTAGATCTGATCCGATGATCTGCCAAACCCGTCATGTAAAAGCCAACGATCTGCCAAACACAGTGACGACCAGTGGCCGGGAAAAGCCGACAATCTGACGAACGTGGTATAAAAAAAAAAACAATTGAAAGTTTCAAAATGTAAACGCTGTTTGCAAAAAAACTACTGAACGAAAATGTCTGGAATTAACATATAAGGTCCTATGAATAATAAAAGGGTCTGTTACAGAAAAAAGAAAAAAATGCTTTTAAAAAAAAACGCAAAGAAATTTTGCCCGAAACATGCCTAAAAGATCAACAAAAAAAGAGACTTTTTGTTGCAGATTAAAAGTCTAAACTGTTTATTAGATATTGAATAAAAACGGGAAAAAATTTTTAACACTGAAGCCTATGGGATTTGCCTGATTAAACCTGCCAAATGAAACCATCGAACATCAGGGTATTTCTCGGACATTTCTCTGCTGTACGTTGTTCTCTGAATAGATTAACCATTACTTCTCTATGAGGATTTCCCTGCCATCGAACAGGCACCATATTTGCTGGCAATTTGGCAAAATGTGGTGAACTACCTGCTTTCTGAATAGCCGAATTGCGCCGAAAATGCAAACATACGGGGAAATTCACTGTTCGGTGCCATTTTGGGGCCAGATCAGCTCTCTCTGAATAACCCTGTTTAAGTCATGAGTGCAAACTTAATGGGGGAATGAAGTGGTCAGAGTTTCCAATGTAGGAGGTTGAAGCTGACGTTGTCCCTAGAGCATACGTGCTAAAATAATGTACTGTGTCGAACCTATTACTAAGGTCCAATTGTGATTGCAGACTGTGTAGTGAATGTGTTTTTAAAGAGCTATTTCTCTTTCAGGTATAGTCTGGTGGCCAAAGAACTTGTCCTTCAAACCAGAGGAGTCCCAAAGGAAAATAATTGGAGACTTCCCAGTGGTTCACAAGCTTCTGTAGATGATATTTCAGTGTTTGTTATCCCCTTAGCTGGACTTCGAAGCTGATGATATGCCCCTGTTAATAGAAACATCATCTTACCTAGCTATGAAGACATGCCAATTAAAGTTCTACTTTTGAGTCACTCCAAGCTAAAAGCACCTTAACATAGGACACAGAGACTTTTTTTTTGTTATAAGTGTATATTTTGTTATTTAAAGATATACTGGTTCGTATTTTTAATATTTTTGTAAAAAACGTTTAACACGTCTTTCACTCTGATCTTATTCTAAATGATATTGTACAGATTCTGATTTAATTATAGATAAATTTAAATTCCATTCAAACAAATAGTTTTTGATTAATTTGTTTGGACTTTGATAAGCGATACTATATTGAGTTTTACAGGTTGATGCTTTAAATGGTGAATAGAACTTTTGGGTTTCACTCAGAGGTGTATCTACTGCAAGGCAGACTGGGCGTTTGCCCACTGCCATCAGAGTGTGATTGTTCACTGAACACAAAGACATTCCACACATTGGTAATAAATTGGCAGCTTTCACAGTATTTTGACAAGTTGAGGATTTAACTCTCTCCTAGATCCTGCTTGTGCCTCCCTCCCTGGGACTTGTTTATTCGATACTTTAGATAAGGCCCCGTCTGGCTTTCCCATCCTGTCACTTCGTGCTAGCATCTGCCCGGATCTCGTTAACTTAATTGCTCTGACTGTTAGTTATTATTATTATTATTATTCTTTATTTATAAAGCGCCAGCATATTCCGCAGCGCTGTACAATAAGCACAGTATAGACAGGGTTACAATACATTGAACAACATTTGACAAACAGTACAGGAGGAGATGAGGGCCCTATTCCCGTAGGAACTCACAATCTAGGAGGGTTGGGGTTGGAAACAGGAGGAGAGGACTGTAAGGTGAGAGTGATTGATGGTTGTGTCAGTGAGTTGGGTGGTAGGCTTCCCTAAATAGGAATGTTTTAAGGGAGCGTTTGAAGGAAGAGAAGTTAGGGGAAAGTCTGACAGTACGAGGGAGAGCGTTCCAGAGAGTGGGGGCTGCGTGTGAGAAATCCTGCAGTCTATCATGGGAGTTTAAAACATTCCAGAGATTCTATGCAAGCTAAACCTAATTGAGCTAATATCTGCTATTTACATTCACGTGAACCAAAGTTCTGAACAAGATGGCCGCCTGGCTCAAGATGGCGGCCTGATCCTGGCCTGAGTCCCTTACAATATTAGGGGTGAATCATGGACATGAAATGGCGGGAATAGACATGCAGTGTAAGGGGTGAATCATGGAGATGAAATGTAGGGGTATGAATGTAAATTAAATAGGGGGGATGGACATGAAATATGGGGGAATGGATATGACATTTTTCATAGATCTATAAAGCCCTGCATAAGCTAAAAAGCAAGATTACTGTGATATCACTATTTACCGTGAGGCAGGGGCGTCGCAAGAGGGGGCGGGGGGAGCAGCCTGCACCGGGTGACACCACCCCCTAGGATGACACCCTAAAAAGAAAAAAAAAATTTTACACAAATATTTTACCAGGAAGGATACATTGAGAATTCTCTCATTTTCAAGTACGTCCTGGGTAGGCAAGGCCTAGGCTGGCACTTTCCAAGGGGTGGCAAAAAAAACACCACAAAGAGGATATTCACAGAGCACCGAAATGACGCAGACATTTCAGTGTTCTGTTGTTCTCCGCACTTTGGGGAATCAAATTTCCCCAGTGAATTCACCACAGGGTCCCTGAAGTGCAGGGAATCAGCCACCGAATGCTGCCGCAAACCTGTCGCCTGCTGTTTTAAAAAGAACTACTGAACGAAAAGGTCTGGAATTAAAATACAGTATAAGTTCCTATGAATGATAATAAAAAGGTCTGTTACAGAAAAAAAAGAAAAATTAAAATGGATTTTTTTTTGAAAAATGCCTAAAAGATACTAAAAAAATAAAATCAGGGGGGGCATGGCTTGGACGCGATCCGGAATGGCCGCTTGATCCTGGAGCTCTTCACCCGGGCACCTTCATAGCATTAAATATCGGCAGACCGGAATCCTTATGGGGCCCAAAAAGAAGCTCTTGACCCCGATGAGCCGCCCGAGCATCCCTGCGCTGACTTCTATTTTGCCTATGCGGCACTACTTAAGCAGAGTGGCTACCCCAGCACGAGCAGGCCGCTATTTCAAGATGGCGGCGGAAATGGATGATCCGATCGGCCCGGAAAGCCCTGCAATATCGGCTGGCAGCACAGAGGACACTGAGGTGAGGGAGGCTTTGAAATTGCTGCCTACTAAATCTGACTTGGAAACTCTTTTTAATTGCCTGGAGCCAAAATTCGATGCACGCTTTGAAGAGCTGGGCGCTGATGTCCTTTGATTCCCCAAATTGCGGAGAACAACAGACCTGGGTAACAGAGTGCAGGATTTGGAGGAGAATAGACGCCATAACGCAGGCCCAACATTTTGAAACTCGCTTAGACAAGCAGGCAACCCAGATTTTATCTTTATTCCGCTGGGTTGATGATCTAGACAACTGGGGGCGACGTAACAATATACGTATAAGGGGTCTCCCTGAACCCGTTAAGGGGGAAGCTGAAAATCTGGAGACTGTGCTGCAAATGCAGTTCAACGGACTGCTACAACGAACCCCTGACACTACATTTCAGCTGGACCGAGCACATAGGGCTCTGCGGGCCAGAGGTGCACCTTCTGCTTCTCCCAGAGATGTTATATGTCAAGTACACCATTTTCCTTTAAAAGAAGAGGTACTAAAAGCAGCACGGAATCTGCCTACAATAGTTTTCGATGATCACACCGTGGAATTGTTACAGGATATATCTAGATCTACCCTCCTGGCTAGGAGAGAGCTTAAGCCGGTGACTGACCAACTGACAGCGCACTCCATACGTTACCGTTGGGGATACCCGTTTTCCCTTCATGTCAGAATGGACAATAAAACTTTACGTATTACTACGCCAGAAGACGTACCCGACTTCCTCCAAGCACTGGACCTCGCACCAGTATCTGTCCGAGGATGGTTTGGGGGAGACCCATCTGCCCCCCTCCCTCCATTACCACAGCGCCCTCCGTGGCGCTCTGCTCAACGGGACCGTCGGAGCCGCCCGAATGATCCTATAGGAGCAGATCGAAGTTCCAATGATCCCCCATGAGACGAATGGCAAATTCTTCTTTCTTCAAATACTTCTTCTTGGTGTACAACCGAAAATTTGAAGCGGATCACTGCTCTTTCACAGAGGGTGCTTCAGAGGGATATTCCCTCCTAATTACGTGAGCAATACCTTTACGTTCACTTTATGGCCTTTGCACTACACCATTTTTGTTTTCCAGCGAAGAACTTTCCTGTCTGATATTTCAGACCTGCTGAATGTTTATTTTGAATCCGCTTTCATTTGATTGCCCGGGTGACTTGTTCTGTTGATTGATGTTTATTCCGAAGTTTACTACAGACTTGTATTACAGTTTGAATGTATTTATACTGTTTTTTTTGCCGGTTCTGTGCCGCCTCCCCATGGGCTGCAGTGCTACCTTTGTTTTTTTGCAGTGGGTGTACTCCCCCCGCCTTGACTTCTATCCTAGCGTACCCTGTATGGGACTTAGCCCTCTTCAGGCTTTTGCACCAATGTATAATGTCTGTCTCTCACTTTTTTATTGATTTGGTTATCTTTTTTGCTTTTGTTTTTTTCATTAGTTTGTATAGTTATGTGGTCACACTTTATCGCACTAAAAATGTCATCTGTCTTCATGTGAGAGTCTTCAAATATGCTCGCTGTTTTATCCCCTGCAATCCAGCTTTGTCCTGGACTTTGGTCCACGGAGTTTTTAGCCATGACTGATTTACAAATTATCACTCTTAACGTCAGAGGCCTTAATCATCCCGCTAAGCGGCGACTAGCCCTCTCTGACTTACAGCGGATGGGGGCGAAATAGTGTTTCTACAGGAAACGCAGGAAGAATTGGATTCCAAAGAACCCAAAAGGAAGGTGGGAACAAATGATTAAAATTCTAAACCTTTATTGAACTTCTGAGAAAAAACATACACACCCACAAAATGTATAAAATACACACAAAAAAGGTCATAGATTAGAGACCATAACTCAAGGTCAATGACCAATCACAAAAAGCATCTAATGCAGGGTGAGGTCTCTGTGACAACAATTGTATGTCAAAAACTGAGAACCACCACCTGAAAAAAATAATCAGCAAGAGATGCCTAAGGATCCCCTCAGAAAAGTATGCACACGTTAGAGTATACTTAAATGCTTAAAGACATGTGCCACCAAATTGGTTATTGTAGTTAGCATGCACCACTCAAAAGCGTCACGATGAGGTGCAAACATAAGTGGTCC
The DNA here is from genome assembly GCA_009667805.1 of Leptobrachium leishanense. Classification (NCBI taxonomy): domain Eukaryota; kingdom Metazoa; phylum Chordata; class Amphibia; order Anura; family Megophryidae; genus Leptobrachium; species Leptobrachium leishanense. The sequence goes on along the minus strand of CM019064.1, from coordinate 139,790,378 downwards.
ATGTCACGGAATACAACTGGTTAATATAGAGACAAGGAGTGAGCCTGGTAGCTACAATTTGCAATGCACTGATCGAGAAATCACAATAAAGTGCAAGCAGTAGCAATCACCCAGTCTAAAGTGTATTCCTAAAAGAAAAGAAAAAAAATGTGCATACGTTGGAGTATACTTAAATGCTTAAAGACATATGCCACCAAATTTGTTGTTGTAATTAGCATGCACCACTCAAAAGCATCACGATGAGGTGCAAACATAAATGGTCCACGTCATGGAATACAGCTGGTAAATATAAAGACAAGGGGGTAAACCTGGTAGCTACAATTTGCATGCACTGATCGAGAAATCACAATAAAGTGCAAGCAGTAGCAATCTCCCAGCCAAAAGTGTATTCCTCAGCAAGAAAATTCATATAATACATACAGGGGATCATGAGATTAAAAATCCATCTCCACATTGAACATGCTACAATGTTGCTGAACAGTTATGGGCAATCAGTCATAGCCCAAACAGATTGTGCTGTAATGGTATTGTTCTCTATGAAATATAGATGCGTCCAGCTCAGGCATGCAACGAGAGGAAAACCTTAAATGGGTTAATAGAGCATGTCCAACGCGGCGTTTCGCTTGTGTCTGCTCCTCAGGGACGTGGAAAGACAAATAAACATATGATCTCTTTTAAAGATTGTGCCATCTGGTATCAGGTGGTCACATGGGAGAATTCGGCCAATCGTACCATTGTAAGAATAGACCGCTGTGGTTGGTCCGCGGGTGTCATGTGAAAACATTGGTCCAATTATAGCCTTGCTTGAGTAAACCATTGATCAAGCCTGATCCAAAAAAAAATAATTCCCCAAAAACCCCGGTAATAAAGCACAATGTAGGCATGACACCATTGGGAGATCTGATTGTATTCTGTAATACCTAAATCCCTAGTAGTACTGATTACTGTATATACCCAGAGAGTCTATGAAATAGATGAATACCCTCGGTAAAGGAAATATCAGGATTACAGCAATGACGTATAAAAGTATACAGTATATCACGTGTGAAACAAAAATTGATGAAAAATAAATTCCCATGTGAATAAATAATCGGTTGTAAAAGAAACGTTAACAATGCTTGAACTAAATGCTTGAATTAAACGTTGAAATGTATACTCAGAGGATAGCCCCAATACGGCTATATAGTGATATAATCATGATAATTACCAATAGAGTTATATGATGGCAAAATATATGCAGTTATAGGAATGAGGTATAATTGTGGATTATTCCAGCCTTGGTGTTAGAATAATCTTAATTTTAATAAAGACAGGAGGCGAATATTTTGCATTCTCTTTTCTTTACTAAAACATCAGCAGCAAGGAAAGTTTACATAGCAACAGCAGTAACCAATAAACAACAAGAGTGTAGTAAGTCCTTAGCCACGCCCTCTTTTCTTGTATGCTGAACGAGCAGGAGATCCGTGATGTAGAAATTCCAGAAATCCAAGAAGTAGGAAGAACCCGGAAACTGAAGAGGCGAAAGCCAAGACTAGGTAGGAGTCAACAAGATGGTCAGTTGCAGAACCGGAAGCCAACGGGCGTCCGAAACGATGGGAGACCAACAGGGCCGCAGAAGCAAATCAAGCTACGGAGAAAGCAGAGGATACGTGAAAGTACCATGTGATGGAGGCTTGCCAATCAACAGTTAACTAACTGACCAGTCAAAGCGAAGAATTATCAATAGTTAAATCAATTATGAGACAGTAGCCGTAGGCTAGGCCAATGAGACATGCAAACCCTACTAAGGGGAATGAAAAATAGTTAGACAATAATGGACAAAAGTCGAAGAAGTGTAGATATGTAAATTACATCCTTTATTCAAAATCTATTTATTTATTATAAAAAAAATTTTTATCGAATATAGCAGTAAATCCGGTACAATGTGAGCAATCCCGGGTATGGGCGGGCGGGCGGGAAAAATATTCGCCTCCTGTCTTTATTAAAATTAAGATTATTCTAACACCAAGGCTGGAATAATCCACAATTTTATATCAAGTCAGGAGGCTTCATATTTTGCAGTTTTAAAGCTGCACCAGAGCCCCAGATGCATGAGAACGAGGGCGAAAATAAAAGGTACGAAAGGTGACCGCCCTAGAACAATCAGCAGCCGCTAGTATGTCGGACAGGGAGCCGCCGGCGACCGCAACAGAAGAAGCCACTGCACCCTGCACAGAGTGAGCGCCGAAGTGAGGAGCAACACCCGCTAGGGAGAGCAGCCAGGGGACCCCTCTAGAAAGTGTAGGCGAGGAAACAGGATTGTAAGTGGAAACATAGGAGACCAAGAGCTGGCCAACCGGAGGGGAGCGCAAAGAGCCTAAGTGGGAGAGGTAGTTCGTAACGCACCTAGCGACATAGGGTAGAAAACCTTAGAAAAAAGGGGTTTTTGTACATCTAGTAAGCGTGAAAAAACGACTCCCTCAGGAGAGAAAACCATAGTGTGCGCATCGAAGGCTCTAGCATCCAAAACACGTCTAAAGTACCCCAAACACAAAATGATGGTTAGAATACATCAAGAGCTGACGCAGGAACAGCGAGTAGTATCTGGCCAGTTACGCAGGAACTCCAAAACAAGCGCCACATCCCAAAGTGAGTATATTTGGGGCCGGCGGGCAAGCGAACCTAACGCCCTTGAGGAGACGACACACAGAAACGCCACCCAGGGGAGCGTGAGCCACCGAGATGGTCGAGCGGAACCAGGTGATGATAGGACTTGCCGGCCGTGGAAAGGCTCGCCAACAAATTAGAGGGGCTGTAGCAGGATCAGGCACACACCAACCACACCAATTTCCCCAGGCGTAACATTTTTGCGTGCCAGAAGTCCAGGATTCCCATAATAGGGAGCAAGCCGCATCTGATAAGCCTGGTAGCATGCAGGGTCCCCGGAAATTGTCCAAGCCACCAGTGAAAGATTGCCCTCCAATACCAATGGATTAGGGTTGCCTTGAGGGTCCAGAAGAATGGATGGAAAGGACGGCAGCAGCGGGCAGGAGTAGACAAGGGAGCTGTAGCGTCAGTGGCAACCAGCTCTGTGCGTGCCTTAGAGGCGTGAGTAGAAGTCTAAACCATCCATCTGCGGACTTCTTGAAGCGTGCACGTGAGCATCGTGAACGGGGAAACAGTGTAGGCTCCTCGATGGGGCCATGGTGGGAGGAAAGCATCCACCGCTGCCGCCTGCAGGTCCGTAAGCCAACTGAAGCCGGTCTGCATCTGGTGGTTCAAGCGGGAAGTAAACAGGTTGACCCAAAGGAGTAGAGGGCAGATGATGCAAAGCAGCTGTTCCTCTGGCGTCCATGCCCCACCCATGGATACAGGTCCGCAAGTCGCTCCCCAGCCCGATTGGCTGGCGTCCGATTCCGATACGAAGTCCGGTAGAGAGCCAAAAATGGCCCACCCATTCCAGGCTTCCATGAGGTGCAGCCACCACAGGAGTTCCACTCGAACCTCAGGAGTGATAGGGACCAGCTGGTCGTAGGAGGGATTGATACTGAGGCACGTGGTTTTCTGACGTTGCATCGCCCGATAATGCAGTGGGCCAGGGAGAAGGGTGATGACTTGGGCTGGGCGACAAGCTGACTTGTCCATGTTGGTAATGAACCAGAGGTCTTACAGGAGAGTAAGCACTAGGGCCGTGTGACGGGAAAAACAGGACCGGATCTTGAGCCAGTACGAAGATATTGTCCAGGTATATGAGAGACCTGATGCCCTGTGAATGTATGGAGGCCATGCCCAGTTAGAGGAGCTTCATTGAAGCACCATGGTGCGGAGCTGAGGCCGAAAGGTAGGCAGGTGAACTGTCGGTGGTGCAGGATGGATAGGAGACCCCTGAGTAGATGTGTGCTCTCCATTGTGAAGTGTCGATAGTCTTCAATCCCTTCTTGTCCTATCAGGTTTAAGACCGGGCGAAGGTCCCCAGACTTCTTGTGTACCAGAACACATTGTACGGGGAAAACAGACTGGAAGGGAACCTGGGAAAAGTCTATCAAGAAACCAGATACGATTCGTAGGACCCAAGAGTCGGAAGGTTGGTATAGATGTTAACCTTATGATTCGATTCTTTTAAGAAGAGGTCCCCAAAAAAACAATCCCTTGGCCGCAGGACCCAATTCTTTGGAGCACATACTTGTTAAATTAGCGTCAAAGCGAAAAAGCGCCTCATTGAGGCGTGCAGAAGAGATGCTGACATTGGCGTTACCTAAAGACAGAGGGCACGCTGTGCCCATTCATGGACCATTGCAGGGCCGAGCAGGGTAGGCATAAGGCTATCCTAAACAAAAGATAAATCCAGGTAAAGTATCCATGTAATTGGGCAGACTAGATGGGCCGAAAGGTTCTTATCTGCCGACATATTTCTATGTTTCCAGAAGGTAGTGCTTCGTCCACCGTGATCGGGCCTGAAACCTCCAGCATTTGTCCTGGGCGATGCGGAAGCCCTGTTCCAGACTTCGACAAGGATCCCTGCCAACCTTGCCCAGAAAGGAGACGAAATCCACGTCAAACTCTGGCGTAAGAGATACCTTGTCAGGCAGCGTCGGGCAAGGGCATCCTGCCCACAGACGCGCCCTGGAAATTTTAACTAAGGGACCGCGTAGCCAGAAGAGCAGAAACTCCGCTGTGTGGTCAGGCGGGAGCCAGCCGAAGACCTGGGGGGTGGGTGGTAGTGCATGGATCGAAAAAAAGGGGGGCTCCTCTAGCGTCGAGGAGTGGCGCCGGGGTATCTGAGGACACCAAGGAGCGAGGCGGTGTTGGAGAGGTAGAGAAGGGCACGATCGCTAAGCTATCAGAACGGGGCTCACCCGTCGAGCTTGCAGTAGTCGGTGGATCACCGGTGGTATTGGCTCCCTCGGGTAGTGAGCCTGGTAAATATCCATGTCATAATAATCGTCCCCTTCTTTGGGGACAGAAGTGCGGGAGGAGTTTGTAGCAGGGCCCTTACCCTAGCCAGCGGACTCAGATTAACCCTTCCAAAGTATTTTACGAGATGGCACGGCAGCCTCAGAATGAACCGAATGGGAGCCCTCAGAAAGGGCCGGTGACTGGGCCCTAGAAAGGACCGGAGGTTCTGGCTGGGGAAGCGGGGCATGGCTGCCAAGCTATGGGCAGTGTTTCTGAAATGGCAGCTAAAAGCCAGGCCGAAAGCTCCTCTGGATTGGTGGGGAGCTGAGGAGGATCCATGGAAAACAGAATAACAGGACTCACCTGTTGAGGTAATATATATATTAAAATTTATAGGGATATATATCGGGGCTCACCCGATGTTTAGTGTGGCCAAACAGAAAAATCCTGTACTAGCCGTCAGGAAGGTAATAATATATTTATTATAAATTGATGTGTTGTGGCTCACCCGATGCCTTTGTGGGACAGACAGATCCCGCCAGAATAATAATATACTTATATATATATAAGCTTATCAGGGCTCACCGGATGTCTTTGTGGGACAGATATCCCGCCAGATAAATAATATATTTGTTTATATACATAAGCTTATCAGGGCTCACCCGATGCCGTCGTGGGACAGATATCCCGTCAGATAAATAATATATTTGTTTATATACATAATCTTATCAGGGCTCACCCGATGCCATCGTGGGACAGATATCCCGCCAGATAAATAATATATTTGTTTATATACATAAGCTTATCAGGGCTCACCCGATGCCTTCGTGGGACAGAAGATATCCCGCCAGATAAATAATATATTTGTTTGTATACATAAGCTTATCAGGGCTCACCCGATGCCGTCGTGGGACAGATATCCCGTCAGAAAATTTTATTTATATATATATATATATATATATATATATATATATATATATATATACTTACTTACTTATCGGGGCTCATCTGATGCTTTCGTGGGACAGATCCCACCAGAAAAAATAATATTTATTTGTATATTTACAGAATAAGCGTATCGGGGCTTACCCGATGCTTACGTTGGGCAGACAGAAATCCCACCAAAAATAATAATTTATTTATATAAATAGAAGCGGAGGCCGTTTAACATGTAAGTGCTGACCTGCTAGTTTGCATCTGGACGCGAAGACGCGATGTCCCGAATGGCGGCAATTGCTGGTTAGAACTAAGATGGCCGCCGGAGTGCGCACGGACGAACGCCATACTATCCTGAGGAGAAAGTTTAGTCGCGCACTCGCGGGAAGGCGGCGGGCCGCGCAAAACACAAAGAAAGGGGGGGAAAAAACCTTAAGGAGAAAACAGAGCTGTTAAAACAAAGTAAATTACGATAGGGCGCCGCAAGTCGCGCAACGCGAGCAAAGCGCACCTGCAGGCGGGAGAGTGCCCACACAGCAGGGAGGAAACCTAGGAAAAAAACAATCAGGTGCACAGTACATATAATAAATCTGAGTATAAAATTACATAATAAACCTAACAGTGACAAATTACACCTAAATTAAAGCCTGGCAACCAGGAGCTGTTTTGAAAACGTCTCACCTGGTCGCCAGCAGCAAGAAAAGAGGGCGTGGCTAATGACTTACTACACTCTTGTTGTTTATTGGTTACTGCTGTTGCTATGTAAACTTTCCTTGCTGCTGATGTTTTAGTAAAGAAAAGAGAATGCAAAATATGAAGCCTCCTGACTTGATATAAAATTGAATTCTTCATTCAAACCCGCAGGGTATTGGGTGTTCAATCTAAAGATCCACCTCGCTTCATTTTGTCTAAGCCTTAGATCGAAATCACCTTTCCTGGGGCCTAAGGTTATTCTTTCTATAACCTGAAAAGAGAGACACGAGGGGTCGCCATTGTGATGGCAATGTACATGTCTGGAAATTGGTGTGTCAGTCTCATTGTTGACACTGCCAATGTGTTGCAGGATGCGCCTACGCCATTGCTGATATGTTTTACCCACGTATTGTTTGGAACACGTGCACGTGATTAAATATATCACCATAGTGGATGAACAGTTGGCAAATTGTTTCATAAGGTATGTTTTTTGAGTAGTGTTGCTATTGAAAGTTTTGGATTTCATAACAAAGCCACAGGCCTTGCAATGTCCACATTTGAAAGTGCAATATGGTTTGGCTAGCCATGTTTCCATTCTTGGAGCCGGGTTAGGATAACTATGGACCAAAATATCACGTAGATTCTTGGACCTCCTGGCAACAAACGAAGGTACTGATGGTAGTATTTCCGCCAGCGATTTATCGAGGCGTAATAGAGGCCAATATTTGCTGCAAATGTTCTTAATAGGGCCCCATCCCTTATTGAAGGTGGCTACAAACCTAACTGTTCGTATCTTATCATTCTTAGGTTTGGGAATGAGTAGTGTTTCTCTATCCGCTTCTATCGCACGTTTATATGCACGTTTCAAACAACGATTGGGATATCCCTTTTCGTGGAACATAGTTCTTAATTTGGAGGCTTCCTTCTGGAAGTCCTCAATATTGGAGCAATTTCTCCGTGCTCACAAATATTGGCCAATAGGGATCCCTTTCTTTTGAGGACTTGGATGATGACTTTGCCAGTTTAAAAAATTATTGGAGGAGGTCTCTTTGCGATGTAAGTCAGTGATAAGTTGTCCATCCGGGCCCTTAGATATAGTTAGGTCCAGAAATTGTAGGTGGTTAGGGTCTTTGACCATAGTAAGTGACAGCCCAATGCTATTGGTATTAAGTACATTCAACCACTCATGGAGCAGTGTATCCGATCCTTCCCAAATACAAAACACAAAACAACCGGACATGTACTGGCTTAAGCAGGTAGGCACATCTTGCACTGCAGGATTTGAGTCCCTGGCGGCGTAGTGTGTTACTGATGGTAAAGGCCTTTGTTACTTTGGTCTCAGCTCTCTGCAGGTCATTCACTAGGTCCCCCCGTGTGGTTCTGGGATTTTTGCTCACCGTTCTTGTGATCATTTTGACCCCACGAGGTGAGATCTTGAGTGGAGCCCCAGATCGATAGAAATTATCAGTGGTCTTGTATGTCTTCCATTTTCTAATGATTGCTCCCACAGTTGATTTCTTCGCACCAAGCTGCTTGCCTATTGCAGATTCAGTATTTCCAGCCTGGTGCAGGTCTACAATTTTGTGTCTGGTGTCCTTCGACAGCTCTTTGGTCTTGACCATAGTGGAGTGTGTCCGTTTGAGGTTGTGGACAGGTGTCTTTTATACTGATAACAAGTTCAAACAGGTGCCATTCATACAGGTAACTAGTGGAGGACAGAGGAGCCTCTTAAAGAAGACGTTACAGGTCTGTGAGAGCCAGAAATCTTGCTTGTTTGTACTGTACTGTAGGTGACCAAATACTTATTTTCCACCATAATTTGCAAATAAATTCTTTAAAAATCAGACAATGTGATTTTCTGGATTTGTTTTCTCATTTTGTCTCTCATAGTTGAAGTGTACCTATGATGACAATTACAGGCCTCTCTCATCTTTTTAAGTGGGAGAACCTGCACAATTGGTGGCTGACTAAATACTTTTTTGCCCCACTGTATGTTTGTAAATAATGTTGGGGTCATATAAGAGTGAGAAGGGAGGGGTCTTACCTTTTCTGATTCTTCCAGCGTGGTTAACACATCAGAAATTTCTCCTGTCATTTGTTCCTTGAGTCCTGTAATTACAGAAAGGGTTAATGGCTGGAGTGGATGTGGCAGATCTGCTGGCCCAGCTGCGGGCTCATGCTGCGGCGCAAGGAATGTCGGTGGCTACTCCGGTGGATACCCCAGCTGCACAGAGGCCACCCCGCGAGGAGAGAGTGGAAAGGCGAGGGCAGGTCCAGGCTCCCGGTTCGTTTGCACCCCAGCTCGACCCAGTGACGAGCGGTGAGGATGGCCGGAGCGTTACCACCAGGACCGGATAAAATCCTGCATCCAGGTCGGCCTCCTCGGAGGGCTCCGTGGTTCCAGACTCGCCGCCGGTAAGTTCTATGGTGACAAGAGCCGGCGGTCAGCATGGATCCCAAGATGGCGGGGCTCGTGTGAGCAAAGATGGCAGCGTTCTCAGAGCCCACGCTCTCCCCCTGCTTCCGAGGTGAGTGTCCGCCCTGTTGTGATGCGGCAGGCGAGCTCCGCCCTCAGGCACCGGCCAACACAGCGTCATCCTGTGCGATGGGGTGAGCAGCCAATCAGAACGTTTCCCACCAACAAGACAGCAGCGCCCATGGTCGGGGTCAGGAAACTGGCCTCAGACTCCAAAATACACCGACGATTGCTCTGAGGTTGACCACGGACGTCAGGGGGTCGCGTGGAGGTGGCCCCCTGGACCGGGAAGTGCCCCTGCATGACATGGATCAGCTGGAGTTGGCCGGGAGCCTCGATCTGCCCTCGCTCCTCCACTCTCTCCTCGCGGGGTGGCCTCTGTCCGGCAGTGCAGCTGGGGTATCCACCGGAGTTGGCTCTTGAATGGTGGTTGCGGCAGCTCCGGAGATTGGACCAGCGGCGGGAGTGCATCAGCGGGGCAGTGACCTGGGGACCAGCTCATTGGCGGCGGATCAAGCATCTTCGCAGCTCCTCTCGGCCCATGAGTCTGACTTGGCTGCGCTCGCGAGACAGGGTGGCGCGCCGGCTGGTGGGCTGCATCTGGGGGTGATGCTGCGCTGCCGGATGGCGTTATAGATGCGGTGGTGGCGGCGATGATGCGATGGCAGCAAGCGTCGGGGTCAGTTCCCAGAGCGCCAATTGTGGGCCAAACCGGGCCTCAGCCCGTAGTCGTGGCTGCGATACAGATGGAGGAAGCGTCAGGGACAGGCGCGGTTGAGGCAGCAGGAGCTGGCCCGGGGCAAGGCGCTGCATCGACGGGGGGGTCGTCGGAGTCGACTCCAGACAACTGTCAGCGTATAACCTTTCGCCGCTGGGCATGCAGGCTTCCCAGGAGAAAAAATATGAAAAGGGGAGTATGTTGACGTATTGACGTTAGTGGCAGATGATAGGGAGATGATAGATCGCCCTAAGACGTTTGATGACAAGGTTAAGGACAAGGATAAGTGAAAGGGTTTGCCGCCCACTTTTGTCAATTGGCTGCAGGGGTTCCAGGCATACTGGCCCATATTGTGTGAAAGACAGCCGGAAAAATGTATTCCGCTATTTACGTATCTAGACCTTATCTGGGGGGGCGTATAAGACGTACGGTGGGCAGTGCTGGTACAAATACAATCAGCAGTTCCGTCAAAAAATGGCTTTACGCCCGCGAATGCGTTTTGACGTTCAGGATGCTAATTTGTGGCTGCTGATCATGACACCGGCGCGTCCATTAGTCAAGCCCTTTCATGGGGCCGCTGGCACCACCTCTCCTGCGGTGTCAGCGGTTGCGCGATGGGGTAGTTGTTGACTCTACAACGAGTCCTCGTGTCGTTGGGACTCAGCGTGCAGATTTCGTCATGACTGCGCACAGTGTGGGGGAGGCCATCCTGCCTTCCAATGTTTCCAGAGAGGTAGAGGTGGCACATTTAGGTCCGGGACTCGGGACGTACCTCGGGGTGGGGGCCACCCCGGTGCACATTCACACGATGCTCCCTTGGCTTGGTCGGCACCCCAATAGGAGGGCGGCCGCTGTTTTATCGTCGGGTTTTCTGTATGGTTTTCGTATTCCGTTTGCGCATTCAGAATTCCCGATGTTTTCCAATAATTTGCCTTCAGCGAAGCAGCGTGAGGGTGTCTTGGCTAAAAAACTGGCGGCGGAGTTGCAGTTGGGTCAGATGGCGGGGCCTTTTCTGTGCTTTTTGAGGGTTTCCAATTTGAGGGTTTCGCCTTAGTGCTTGGTACCGAAGAGGGAGGGTAAGTTTAGGATGATTCACCATCTGTCCTACCCGGCGGGGGCGTCTGTCAATGATGGGATTTTGAAGGAGGAATGCAGGGTGCGCTATGCGTCTTTTGACGAGGCGCTGTGGCTGGTTAGGACAGATGGTGAGGGGTGCTTGTTGGAGAAGGTGGATGTAGAGGCTGCTTTTCGGCTGCTTCCGGTCCACCTGGACTGTCATCACCTATTGGGTTGTGGCTTCAAAGGGGAATACTATTTCGACATGTGTCTGCCAATGGGATGTTCGATATCTTGTTCTCTTTTTGAGCTCTTTGCCAGTTTTTTGCATTGGATTGTTTGCAAGCGAGCGGGTCGGGACGATTTCTTGTTCGTTGATCCGAGGGATTCTCTCGTGTTTGCGGAACTGCTTCGGGCCTTTCGGGAAGTGGCGGTGGAGTTCGGGGTCCCATTGGCGGAACAGAAAACGAAAGGGCCTTGTCGAACTCTGTCTTTTTTGGGTATCGAAATCGTTACCGACAAACAGGTTTTTCGGCTGCCAACCGGGAAGCTGGAGGTCCTGGAGCGGCTGGTAGCTAGGGTATTGGGGGTTAGTAAGTTGCGGTTACAGGAGGTCCAGTCGTTGTTAGGCCATTTGGTTTTTGCCTGCTGTGTAATGCCGATGGGCCGGGTTTTTTTGTCGGCAGTTGTCTCTGGCTGCCGCTGGTATCCGGGTGCCTTTTAATTTTGTGCGGATGATGCGGGCCATCAAGGCGGTTCTGGTCGTGTGGCAGTCATTCCTGGCCAGGTATAACGGCTGTACATATTGGCAGGAAGCGGAGGCGAATAACTTGGCCTTGGAGTTATTCATTGGCGCGGTGGGGGCGCACAGCTTTGGTGCTTATTTTTGTGGGCGTTGTTGCGCGCAGGCGTGGCCGCCAGATTGGGAGGGTTCTGACTTGCTTCGGGACCAGACCTTTTTGGAATTTTTTCCCATGGTGGTGTCACTGGAACTGTGGGGAGAGAGTCTAGCGAATCGTAGAGTTGTCTCCTGGAAGGACAACATGAGTGTGGTGCAGGTGGTTAATTGAATGTCCTCCAGGTCGTTGCCGGTGTTGTGTCGGTTTGTGTTGCGCTGCTTGGACTGCAATATATGGTTCCGAGCACTGCACGTTCCGGGAATTGACAATGTGATCACTGACTCTCTCTCCTGGTTCCAGTGGAGCCGTTTCTGGCAGGTCGCTCCGGGGACAGAATGGACCGGGATCTCCTTTCCTGCTGGGCTATGGAACCTCGCTTCTCCAGCCTGAGACAGCAGATGTTATCCTCATTTGCTGAATCCACGTGGAGGTTGTATGTTCAGATTTGGAGGTCATGAGGAACGGTTGCCACTGCTGAGCGGGGTTGGGGGGATGTGACCGGTCGCCGTTGGGCTACATGGGTGTTTATGGAGGACTTAAAATCTCGTGGGCTAACGGCAGCATCTGCGGCAAAAGCCTCAACGGCCCTGTTGTTTTTGTGCCGACTATTGGAGTGGGAATATGTGTCTAAGGAGGGGTTGTTGAAGCGGGTCGTGGCGGGTTGGAGGAAGGGTTCCGTACCTGACACGAGACATCCGGTGTTTTCGTCAGTGTTGGAGTCTGTGCTTGGGGTTCTCCCGGGTGTTTAAAAGGACGCATATGAGGTCTGCTTATTTCGTACTGCATTTTCTTTTTGTTTTTATGAAGCCCTTCGCATTGGGGAGTTGGTGTCATGGGGTTCGTCACTTCCCTCGGGGTTGTTTTGGGATCAGGTTATCGTTGGAGCTCAGGATGTACAGCTGTGGGTGGCGCATTCCAAGACAGATCAGATGGGCAGGGGTACCAGAGTGATGTTGGACCGGATCAGTGGTGTGTGTTGTCCGCATGGGTTGGCCAGTGCTTTTTTGGACATGCGACCGCAGATCGAGAACCCCTTTTTTGTCCACGCGTCGGGGCGGCTGCTGACTCGGTATCATTTTTCGGCCATCCTTAAGCGCAGTGTGGGGGTGTTGGGATTGGATCCGGGGTTCTTTTCTACGCATTCGTTTAGGATTGGGCGGCCACGGAAGCGGCAGGACTGGGGGCTTCCGTGGAGATGTTAGGTAGGATCGGCAGGTGGCGTTCTACTCGTTACCGGTCGTACATCCGTCCTCATTTACTTTGATTTTTTCCAGGTGCTCCTCCACGCCTCGTTTGGATCTTGGGACATTCGTTTATTCACTGGGCCGCATGGAGGGCGGAGGCTCGGGTTGGTGGTAGGTGCCTCGGTTTTTCTGCAGAGGTGGCGCGGATCCGCTGGTTAGGTGTTCGGGGGCTACGGTGGAAGCAAGTTTATGCTGAATGTTTTAGGCTTTCCCAGCGGGCTCCGGACCGTGTAGTATTGGTTATTCATGCGGGGGGAAATTATCTGGGGCTCCTCTGGTCGTTGACCTGCTTCACTTTATAAAACAAGACTTTGGCAAGGTGTTTTGCCTTGTTTTGGGGGTTAATGCTGGTTTGGTCCGAAATTATTCCCAGACCGATTTGGGCGTCTTTCGTGGCGCCAAAGGCTTTGGAGCGGTCGAGGCGCCAGGTCAATAAAGAGGTGTCACGGTTTGTCGTTGGTCTGGGTGGTTTGGTTGTCCGGCACAGGGAACTGGAAGGGGACAACAGGGATGTTGTCTGGCCTGGCGGGGTTCATTTGACGGACATCGGCCTTGATATTTTCCTGATGGGCCTTGTGGAAGGCATTGAGAGGGCGCTGGCTGCGGGGGGAGTGCAGGGGCGGCCATGAAGGGGATGGCAGCCCCTCACGTTGGCGGAAAGAACCCTGGCCAGCGTAAGATAAGATGTAAAGGTAAGCCGCCGAATGGTGGGCTCTGGAGAGACGTGCCTGGTGGCTGGCTGATGGCGCCACAGGTAGCGAGCTCATGGTTTATGCGCGATGATGTCAGTTAACCGGGAACCCCCTAGCTGCAAAGGGATTTCCTATGGAAATCCCTTGCAGGAGATAGGGGGGTTCTTTGAACCCCTTTATCTCCTGATCGGTGGCAGCTAGGGGGTCATGGCTGCTATTGCTGGAAAGGCCAGAGCATGGCCTTTCCAATGATATCAAACATGACCATGGTAAAAGTAAAATAAAAGTGTAAAAAAAGTAAAAATAAAAATAATAAAAAAATAATAAATTAAATAATAAAAAAATAATAAATATAATAATAAAAAAAATGTTGTTTTTTTTAATGCAGCACTATTGTTCACATTTCAATTATAATGTGAACAATGATGCTTCACTAATGTTTTTTTTTTGGGGGGGGTTTAGCTAAAATCACGCAATTTCTCCCCAAACAAAAAATGGGTTCCCCGTTCTAATTTTTTTACAAATCTACCCAATAGAATATGACCGCAGAGCCTCGGATAATAAAATTTAAAAAAAAAAACACTTTACACACTGTGGAAGATTGAAATTTTATTGAAAATTCACATTTTTTTACATTTTTTGTTATAGCATTTTGGCAGGGCATGACATATACATATAATAATGATATATTATTAATCTGCCGAGTCTGACGGAAAGAACGATATATAATTTGTCTGGGTGGTATAAGAATACGTGACTTAAAAATGGTCAAAATGAGCTCAGCAAACTTCTACTTCCGAAACAGCGCCGAAGTTGTAAAATTACTCCCGTCCTTAAGGGGTTAAGCATGAAATATAATGTTATTAAAATAAAGCTGTGGCCTGTGCCCTTCCAAACTAAGAAATGTTGTTGTGTGTTTTGTTAATGGTGGGCATGGGCATGTATGACAGATCACAGACATCAGCAGTCATGGAAAAAAAAAATCATCTCTCAAGGACTATGAGATTAAGAGGAAAGGTATATATATAAGTGTGGAAATGTTCAACAACTTCCAGCAAGACGCAAGCAGAGGAAGCTCAAGAAAATTTCCGGATAAACACTTTTTATGTCATTTGTGACAACTTGTTTGCTGAGTTTGAGAGAAGAAAAACTGCATAAGACTCTTTCTTTGGAAAGTTTAAATTCATCACGGATTTATCAAAAATTGAGCCATCAGCAATACCACAGCATGCAAATAAGCTGTGTACTTCCTACAGCAAAGACTTGGAACAGGAGTGCTTTGCTAATGAGTGTGTCCACTTTCGTTCACATCTCATAGGTTTTTCTGCAGAACTTACCTCTGTTCTAGCTATGTCCTGAATGATAAGACAGAGAGGATTGCAAATTATTTATCTGAATGTGGATATTGCTTTAAGAATGTTTTTGTGCACAGCAGCAACTAATTGCTCAGCTGAGCGTTCTTTCTCGACTATGAAGTGCACAAAAAACTACTTGCGATCCAGAATGGGACAGGAAAGATTGAACTCTATGACTGTGTTAGCAATTGAGTCTGAACTCACACAATCTTTGGCCTATGATGAGCTTATCAACAGCTTTGAAACAAAATAGATATCCTGCACAGTTTTAAAAAAGGGTGCTCATCTGCAAAAAGGACTCCTCAAGGTCCTATAAATGTGTAACCAAACCACAAGAAATCAAGGTGGCACGACCATGAAATAATATATGCCAAAAGTATGATTAAAAAAAATATCATTATTAACCCTTTCGCTGCTGAGCCATTTCACGTCTGTGTGCGTGAGCTAATATTTACCGGTTTCGCTCATCATGTTTAAATGCAATTTGAAGCCACATTTTATCATACGACCCAGACAAAATATATATATCGTTCTTTCCGGAAGACTCGGCAGATTCATAATATATCATTATTATATGTATACGTCATGTCCTGCCTGAATATTATTACAAAAAATGCAATAAAATTAGAATTTTCAATCATCAACAGTGTGTAAAATGTTTTTTTTCACATATTATCATATGAGCCTTTGCGGTTATATTTTCTATGGGGTGCGCTTGTTAAAAAAATTAGAAATGGGGACTCGTTAATTTTTTTGGGGGGGGAATTACATGATTTTTAACGCCTCCATAGAAAAAATCGTTAGTGCAGCATCATTGTTCACATTATAATTGAAATGGGAACAATATTGCTGCATTAATAAAAGAAAAATGTTTTTTTGTTAATTTTTTATTTATATTTTTATTTTTAATAATTTAATTCTTTACATTTAACATGGTCATGTTTGATATCATTGGAAAGGCCATATGCAGGTCATTAACATTAACCCATAGCTGTCACGGATCGGGAGATAGGGGGTTGCAATGAACCCCCTATCTCCACCATAGGTGGCAGCTAGGGGTTAACTCCCGAACTGACATCATCGCGTCGGAGATCCCGGACTCTTGGCCGACATCCAAGATGTCGGCCACCTCCGGGAGAGGACTGCGATCCGGCCCCTAAGGGGTTAAAGGCAGCCACCTCTTGGAAGGGCAGGCTGTGCCCAGAGTCGTAGCTAGCTCCTTTTGCACCCGAGGCAAACACAGAAAATTGTGCCCCCCCCACATAATTTTAAAAATCAGAGTCCCCGACCAGTGGCGCATTGCTAAGCTCCTGGATGCTCCCCGCGACCAGAAGCATTGGATCGGACCACCCTTTGCGCTGTGGGATGAGAGGCAAGTATGTGATTTTTGGGGGGTTCCAGCTGGTGCTGACTGATTCTGCAGAAGCGGCATCACTTAGCACCAGCGTCTAGCTGTGGGTAACTTTTGCAGCCATGACGGGACGGTAATTAGCGTTAGGACTTTGTAATCCAAACGCTATTTACTCTTTGCGCTCCCCATGTTAAGTATAGGGAGCGCAAAGTACAGTAACCTCGCGCTGAAAAGCACAATCTCATGGATTTTTTAACCTGTTACCGTTCGGATTGTAATATGAGGGTCCTGTGCTAGGATGTGATATGGGCAGCATGCAGTAACCTCATTTAACCTAGCACCAACGCTCACATGTGTGAGTGCTAGCGTTAAGGAGGTGATGGGGCCCTACATATATAGTGCACACACAGTACATGTACAAATACAGTACACACAGAATACATGCACGTATAGCAAAAGAACATTTAGCATAATACACCACCCCCAGAATAATATACACAGCACTGAGCCCCAGACTATTTTCCCCAGTTCACATGGATATAATTGCCCCCAGTTCACATGGATATTATTGACCCAGTTCATATGGGTATATATTGCCCAGTTCACATGGATATGGCCCAGCTCATGGATATGCCCCCCCAGCTCTCATGGATATTGCCCCAGCTCTCATGGATAATGCCCCCAGGTCTCATGGATATGCCCCAGGTCTCATGGATAATGCCCCCAGGTCTCATGGATAATGCCCCCAGGTCTCATGGATAATGCCCCCAGGTCTCATCATGGATATGCCCCAGGTCTCATGGATATTGCCCCCAGGTCTCATGGATATGCCCCAGCTCTCATGGATATGCCCCAGCTCTCATGGATAATGCCCCCCAGGTCTCATGGAAATGCCCCCCCAGGTCTCATGGATATGCCCCCAGGTCTCTTCATGGATATGCCCCCGGTCTCATGGATATTGCCCCCAGGTCTCATGGATATGCCCCCAGGTCTCATGGATAATGCCCCCAGGTCTCATGGATAGTGCCCCCAGGTCTCATGGATATTGCCCCCAGGTCTCATGGATAGTGCCCCCAGGTCTCATGGATATTGCCCCCAGGTCTCATGGATATTGCCCCCAGGTCTCATGGATAGTGCCCCCAGCTCTCATGGATAGTGCCCCCAGCTCTCATGGATAATGCCCCCAGGTCTCATGGATATTGCCCCCGCTCTCATGGATAGTGCCCCCAGGTCTCATGGACAATGCCCCCAGGTCTCATGGATAGTGCCTCCAGGTCTCATGGACAATGCCCCCAGGTCTCATGGATAGTGCCCCCAGGTCTCATGGATAGTGTCCCCAGCTCTCATGGATAATGCTCACGGCCGTGTGCTTCCTGCTAGAACGGCCGCTGACAGGAAGTGCAGCCGCTCTCCTGGGATCGATGAAACAGCCTGCCGCGATCTCGCAGCTGGCTGTTAGATCCCAGGCGAGCGGCTGCACTTCCTGTCAGCAGCCGTTCTAGCAGGAAGCACACGGCTGCCGGCAATTGTTCCCCTAGAACTCGAGCCATGGCTGCGCCCCTTCACAGCTGTGCCCGAGGCACGTGCCTCGCCCTTCCTACGGCCCTGGCTGTGCCCTTCAAAGTGGTGCCTGCCTTTTTTTTCTGCCCCAAACAGATGGGGAGGGAGAGAGGTCCAAAGGACTTCCTCCCCTTCAGGCACCTTCCCTGCACTGGCCGGGGGGTCCCCGGGATAGACATCATCGCGTCCAGCGTGACGACTCTATTTATGCGGTCGGAGTCCCGGAGGCTGGGCTGACGTCCAAGATGTCAGCCCGCACCAGGATGCTGCAGCAAAGAGGTTAAAAGAAAAAAAGGGGGTTAAAATTTGAGTAGAGTGCCCATTTAACCTCTTGCTGCCCTACACCAATATTTAGTTTCCTACCTGTACCTCACGATGCTGCCAATACGCCCGCTGTCATTCTAACTTTGTGGAGTGCAGGTAGCAGATAATAAATATAATGTGACGATTCTAGGAGCAATACCAGCCTTTTGGATGCAGCATAAAGGGGGCAACGCCGGACTGCAACAAGGACACAGGCACAGAATTTTACGCACAGCAGCCTGTTTAAAGACAAATACATGCATTTACACACACAGCCATACGTTCACATACATATCCATATATCCACTACACCACGAGGGTATGTAGTAATAAAACTCACAGTAATGTGTGCTGTGTATGAACGTATCACAGAACTCCACAGCAATAAAACTCACTGTAACATACTGATAGTTTATTCAACCCCCAGTATATCAATTGTCATCCTATTACCCCAGTATATCAATTGTATTTTCCCCCCTCCCCAGCATATCAATTGTATATCCTACCCTCCTCAGTATATCAATTGAATTTCCTCCCCTCCCTAGTATATCAATTGTATTCCCCCCTCCCCAGTATATCAGTTGTATTCCCCCTCCCCAGTATGTCAATTGTATTTCCCCCCTCCCCAGCATATCAATTGTATTTTCCTCCTCCCCAACATATCAATTGTTTTTGCCCCCTCCCTCCCCAGCATTTCAATTGTATTTCCCCCTCCCCTCCCCAGCATGTCAATTGTATTCCCCCTCCCCAGCATATCAATTGCATTTCCCCCTCCCTCCGTAGCATATCAATTGTATTCCCCCCTCCATCCCAGCATATCGATTGTATTTCCCCCCCCCCCCGGTCGCTCTGCTCACCGGCATTCATTGAAAAAAATCTTCTGTGGGCAGTGGAAGCAGCTTCAGCAGGCTGGCTGGCTGGACCCCATCCACCTTGTCTGTTCTCTCTCTTCTGCTGCCATGTGACCTGCGTGAATCACGTGAGGGGGCGGAGCCAATGCACTGTGCTTGCTGCAGCACTGCTGCAAGGATATCAGAGCGCGCCGCTGGGCCAAACCGGTGGGGCCCAGTGTGCCTGCGCAAACCGGGCCCCTACCGACCCGCGGGCCCTGATGGGTCAGTTCATCCCTGAACAAGAGTAATAGTATCACAATGCCAAATGTTACATATAGTTACAGCACACCTACATGCAGCATATAGTAAGGCAGCCCCACAGGCTGTCTCGTCAAAAATAAACACAAGAAAAACCAAATACCTGAACCATATGAAATATGCAATATTAGAGAAAGCACAAATCAAAAAGCAGCAGAAACATAAAGTGTACCCCCAATGTTTTGGCGATCTATCGTCTTTCTCAAGGGATGCCATATATTTTTAATGTAAAGAATGAAATAGAACCCCAAATGGGTTTAGTGTGAAAGGCGCTACAAAAATTAGTACAAAGGTAGTATACCTTAAAGCAGCTCACTAGTTAAGTGTATCCTTCACTTCAAAGATAGAATTTAAGGGAAAAACACCTTACGGTGTAAAGGAGCGCATAAAAAATAAACAATACCACAAATAAAGGACAATAACAATTCTTTTTCTTTCAATACAGTCCCAGATCTGTCTGTTTTTGACCATCAATCTCTGGAAAAAACAGAAAAAAGGTCTCATTGCGTAGTATTTGATTACACCAAAAAATGATGAAAGGTAAAAGATAGAGGTTCCACTCACAAACAAGGAGTCTACAAGACTCTAGATGTATGCCTTTAAGCCTCTTCAGGGGGGCTCCTCCCATCAATGAAAAAAGACCTTGATTGCTTCAAGCCTGGATATATACTTCAGACCGGAGGGTGTATTATGATCTCAAAACAGAGAAGAGCATAGTATAATTCTGTGGATTATTCACAAATAAAGGTCAAAGAAAAAATACACTCACGTGTTTAAGAGCCTCCAATTATGGTGGCTCTGTACAGGTGCCTAGGACCTCTTATATGAGGGGGTCCCACCTCGTCTTTTCACTGGCCACTGGATTCCGTCTTCGTTTTGAAGAATGTAGACCAAATATACCGAAGTGACATAAAAAATTAATTTATTATAAAAGGTACAAACAAGCACCAGTAATATATAAAAAGTGGTACAAGAACCGAGACGCGTTTCGCTTACTGCTGTAGGCTTTATCAATCGTATTTGCCCCCTAAGGAACGTCTTTCACCTTATATGGTCTCTCTTCATTTGATTAGAAACCGCATGTATCCGGCGTGCGGTTCATCTGCGTTCCACGTACGGTTGGTTGGTCCCAGTATGACGCGCTTCCGTTTCCGGAAGTCCGTACACAGACGGATCTCCCCAACCGGATGTTTACAGTTCCACTTTCGTTTTTGACATAAAGCCACTCAAACCTCGGACCCCAGCGTCATAACAACGTGCGCTCGAAAAATCATCAGAGGGACATTAGATAAACACACAGCAGAATCGTCTCTTAAAACCCACATATTTCGGCGTACCGCTTAACTATATTCTACACATAATTGATTGATCCTTATACAGCGATCTTCCGTTTCCGGAAGTATGGACGTAGATCTCCCTTACCGGACATTTACAATTCTGCTTTCATTTTCAGAATGGACCTATTCAAATCTCCGACCTTAACATCGTAATTATATATATTAAAAGTAGCACACAGCGAAATTGTTCTAGCTTGGGTAAATCACATTACAGAGACGATCCCCCAACCAGAGAAGGGTAAAAGGTCAATAATTTGACAGATCTTCTAATATCATTGCCTGGATCTCTTTCATGGTTTTCCCTCAAATTCATTGTATAAAGGAAGCAGATATATATATATACACTCTATTTCTCACATGTTAAAATTAATACAACTAAAACATCTATAAAACTCTAAGTCATAAAAAGTGGCAAACTTCAAAGTCTACATTCATTCCTCTAGGGGTCATAGTGTCCAGTACAAAAATCCACCTCATCTCTGTTTTAATTAATTTCTCAATCAAATTATCTCCTCGGCAGTTCCTTTTAATTTTCTCTATTGCCCAAAATGTAATCCCTCTTGGGTTGCATTGATGGGTGTCCCTAAAATGTACAGACACACTATGTTTTGCATATCCTCTCACAATATTGCATAAGTGTTCGTTAATCCTAATATAAAGGGCCCTCGAGGTCTGTCCTACGTACTGTAGCCCACATGAAAGAGATCCAGGCATAAAAATCATTTCTAAAATGTAATAAGGCTTTGCAATACAAGTTTCGCTGGTGCTTGCCCAGATGCAACTTTTGGATCTGGGCAAGCACCAGCGAAACTTGTATTGCAAAGCCTTATTGCATTTTAGAAATGATTTTTATTTTCCTTTTATTTCAGTAAAGCTGCTTTGAGAATAAATCCTCTTTTATTGGTATCCCCGTGTCCTGTATTACATTGGCAAAGGAGTGTACATCTGCACAGGAATCCCAGCACCCACTGCACAGTACAAAGTTTATTCTACAGTATTTTTTACTGTAATTTTTTTTTATTTTTGAATTTGCCGCCTGGTCCCGCCCCCCTGCGTCATGTGGCTCGCAGGGAGCAGAACCAGGAAGCAAAGTCGCCGGCTGCCGCGATCACACTGCGGTGACTGCGGAGACGGCGAGGGAGCGAAGGATGCCGTGAGTATGCATCCATCCCGAGTGTGGCTCGGGGTTACCGATCGCGGTACCGAAATTTAACCCCGAGTCACACTTGGGAATACCGCCAGGCAGGTTAAGCGCCGAGCCACTATATAGTGTATATAGGTATTATTATATTGTGTTAATATTATTGGGAGCTGCATTGCAAATAATCTCATTATGGTCACTGCAAATCCCTATAAACTCTGACCATTTTTATTATCTATTTTTATCATATTTACTCTTATTTGAATCAAAGGCCACTTCTGCTTGTATGCTGATAATACAGACCCCATGTGAAAGTGTGTAAGATAAGGGAAACCATTTAGAGTTCAAAACCATTCATTCCAACAATATTTCTGTATAGGATAAACAAATTAAAATTTAGCAAATTTTGATTGTTTTAACTATCTCAGAACAACAATTCTGTGTGAAACGTTTATTTTACTGTATTTTTAATTGTTAACTTCACAATCACGTTAGAAAAAATATCACAACATTTATTTCAAACAAAAGGCGTTTGGTAGTGAAACGGTTAACTGATTCAGGTGGAATAATACCGATTCAGACTCATTCCTTATTCACATGTTCCCACTCTTTATATGCTTCCTATGCAAAGTATAGTAAGTAGCCATAAAAGGCAACCGGTAACAGAAATCACCGCTGATGTTTGTGAGTGAGCCATCAACTATTCCATGTCCACTATTACAAGTCGAACATTTGCAGTAATGTGTAAACTAATGCCTACATTTCCACTTCCACGGATGAGTACACTGAAGGAAAAAAAAAAGTATCATAGGTCAAATTAGATAAACAAACAACAATTAGAAGTGAATGTAGCCATAAAACATGGAAGTAAAATTACTCTGATAAATAATTTGATTTCAAGCTTAGGCTTTATTTTGATATGATAAGATGTGGGGTTATTTCATTCACTCAAGAGCTCCTAACTAGCATACCTCGGTACAGAATACACCTGTAAACATGTAACATAGTAACTATATTACTTACATATTTATTTTCCGTATTAATCTGTATATTTGTGTTTTGTTCTTAATATTTTGCATTTATTACTTTGTATTTCTGTAGCGACTGTAAAATTTCAATGCTCTTGAACACAGGACTTACTTGAAAACGAGAGAAATCTCAATGTATCCTTCCTGGTAAAATCCTTTACAAATAAATAAATAAATAAATAATTTATAAGCGGAGACCAGGGGCGTGTGGAATTTTTTTTATTTGAGAGTTACAATGTTTTTAATTCTAGAGAGGTGACCAGCGGTATGTTGGATTATTTGAACATGAGATCCAGTGGCATTTTGTAAGATTTTCTTTCACGGCTGATATAAAGTAGTTAATGAACTCCACCCATAATTTTTTTGTTATAATAAATGGGTTTGGGTCGAAATCCCGACAACCAGGTTCCCGAATGCCAACATCCCGACAGCCAACTTCCTGACAGAACAAGTGCCCGACCTACCAAGTTCCTGACACAGACAACTCCCCACTACAAACATCCCGACATCCAATATCCCGATGGACCAAGTGCCCAATGGCCAACTTGGCGACAAACAAAATCCCGAGGATTAACCCTCACCCTCTAACTCTGACTCCCTAACCCTCTAACCCCAACTCCCTAACCTTAACTCCCGAACCCTAATCGTCTGAGATTTTGGATGTCGGGCACTTGGTCCATTGGGATATTGGATGTCAGGAAGTTGGTCGTCAGGGAGTTGTCTCTGTCGGGAGCTTGGTATGTCGGAAAGTTGGCCATCGGGATGTTGGCATTCGGGAACCTGATTGTCAGAATTTTGTCTGGCACCCATAATAAACAATCATCACACACTACAGGAGTGGAGCTTCTTAACCCCTTCACTACCATGATATAGTTTCAAATGCTCCTGCAAAAGCCCAAGATTGATTTGTCTTGTTCTGGAGCCATGCAAAGAAATTTTGTTTATTGGCTTCAGAAAGTGCCCCTGAAATTTCAGCATTGCTAAGATGGGAGTTGAATTGTTGAAATGTTCGGAACAGCTGGGCTTTTTGTGTCAAACACAGAGCCCCAACTCATTTACAACTGCAAAAATACTATTTGGCCAGGAGATGGCACCCACTGTTAAATAGGGTATAATGAGAGTAAAAATACATTGTAGAGAAAAACCACTCAGTCCTGTTTGTGGAATACCACTTGGTAGTGTAGTGGTTACAAGAGAAAGAATAAAAAAAATATATGATAATAAAGATGATAACTGCATATTATAATTGATAGATTATTATATTACCATTTTATTAGTAGCTGTAAACCTTTCCCAGATGCTCGCAGAGATTCTTGAACTTTCTACTTTATCGACCAAAAGCATCTAATGGAGAAAGGGTAGGAGCAAAGATAGTGATGAAGAAAAGAGATGTGGGTCTTGTGCAGGATCTTGTGAAAGTTACCTTGCATTTGTAGCCATGGTTATGTTTTTTTGTTGAACATTATGGGCATGCCATATAGAAAAGACATAGAAAAATCTCGGCAGATAAGAACCTTTCGGCCCATCTAGTCTTCCCAATTACATGGATACTTTACCTGGATTTATCTTTTGTTTAGGATAGCCTTATGCCTATCCCATGCCTGCTTAAATTCAATTACTGTTTTGGCCTCTACCACTTCAACTGGAAGGCTGTTCCATGTATCCACCACCCTCTCAGTAAAATAATGCTTCCTGATGTTACGTTTAAACCTTTGCCCCTCTAATCTAAGACTATGTCCTCTTGTTTTGCTACTTTGTTTCCGTTTAAATATACTCCCTTCCTCTACCTTGTGGATTCCCTTTACGTATTTAAATGTTTCTATCATATCTCCTCTGTCTCGTCTTTTTTCCAAGCTGTACATGTTAAGATCATTAAGCCTTTCCTGGTAACTTTTCTCCTTCAAGCCGTACACCATTTTAGTAGCCCTTCTCTGAACTCTCTCTAAGATATGTATAATGGTCATCAATTAACCTACTTCAAGTTCTAGGTTTTCCATCTAATTGTAAAAATGGCATTTTGTTAGATGTTCACAACTCTGCAATTTAGCTTTGTGCAGATATGGGGTTCTATTCCACTTGGAGTGGTAATCTGCAAGCATTACCTGACATGATTCCATTCTTACAGTGTAGTACAGAGCTAGAGCACCTGTAGATGAGCTAAGCCAGGCTGGCTCTTACACTTACCTGGCCCATCCATTCAGCCCAGGACTTCCCTGCTATTCAGACCAGCAGACCTATATAGCACCGACCCACTCCTTATTTAAGGGCAGTACTCTATTCTAGCAATGCTCTGCCTCACCCAACCTCTGTGAGTCCAACCTGGTTCCTGTGGTGTCCAGCTGCTCAGCAGATCCTCGTCTAGACCCTGCATCACCTCAGTTCATGTTCTGCCTTCCTATGGTGTTCACCTGCTCAGCAGATCTTCATCTAGACCCTGCAGCACCTCTGTTTGTGCTCTGCCTTCCTGCATTGCCCAGCTGCACAGCAGATCTTTTCCTATGGCTCATGCCATCTTTTCCATGGCTCATGCCGGGCGCCACACTGACACTAAGGGGGTTATTCAAAGAACACCGAATTGGCCATGAAATTGCACTGAACAGTGAAGTTCCCCGTAGGTTGCAATTTCGTGGCCATTCAGCTATTCAAAAAGCTGGCAATTCGCCAAATATTGGCGAATTGCCAGTGAAATATCGTGATCTTTGGCAGCATTGAAATCCCCACAGAGGAACAATGGTTAATCTATTCAGAGAACACCGAACAGCAGTGAAATGTCAGTGAAATGCCCTGATGTTCGGGGGGTTTAGTTAGACCGTTTTAAGCAGGTAAATCCCATAGGTTTATTTCTTTTTTTAGGCATTTTTCGAGATTTTTTAAATAACTTTTTTGTTCTGTAACAACTTGCTGCACCATAGTTGTCTTTTTTTTCTTCTTTTTTTCCTTGTTGGAATGGAGTTGAATATTTTTGCAAATGATGAGAGACACCTAGCCTCAATCGGCATTTATTTGCACTGTACCAGGTCATATATGTATTCTTTGTTCTGGTTGAAGGGAAACCACTGTATACTGGTACTATAGCATTTAAGGACTTGTGGTGGTGAGAATGTATTGTGTGGCGCTGTACTATATCTAATACTGTACTAATATACCTTTGTTATAGGTCATTACCTCATTCCAAGACGGTGTGTTTGACCAGAACTATGTTAGAGATACGCACCCGAGAGATGAGATCGTCAGTGTGCATTCTACAGGTGGAGCGCGAAAAGAAGGAACAGCTGCAGGAGGAGAAAGAGGAAGGAAAAAAGCCTCATGTGGACTATGTCAATGGGGACAGAGGGACTTTTTATATTATTGATAATTTTATCCTGGTTAAGTTGGCTTTGACAAACGAAACGTGTTACTTTTTTTATTATTAAAAAAATTCACCCAGGGTTATTCAGAGAAAGGTGAAAACCAGGAGAACTGGCAAGAGAAGAAATCAATCTAGACCAAATAGCCAATTTGGAAAGTGAGATAAATGGGAGAATTTCAGGGCTATTCAGAGACAGGTGACAACCTTGATCATGATTGGAGAATTGAAAATTCTAGGTCAAAATAGTCAAACCAGAAAATTCTCCCATTTATCTCACTTTCCAAATTGGCTATTTGGTCTAGATTGTTCATTCTCCTGCCAATTCTCAAGGTTTTCACCTCTCTCTGAATAGCCCTGCTATTCTGGTCTAGCTATTTTGAACTAGAATTTTCATTCTCCAGTCATTCTCCTCGTTTTCACCTCTCTCTGAATAATCCTGTAAGTTTGGATTTGATTCTGCTGCATCTGCCTCCATTGCTGTTGCTGCTGCTTTTGTCATCATCGCTGCTGCTTATGCATATGAGCATTCACTGCTGTTGTGGTGTCCGGCACCTGCATATACCAAGAGGGGTACCATCTATTTATGGTAAGTACTATTATATTATGATCTTGTGAGTGCATTTCTGCAGGTGGCTATTATACATACCTCTGATATACAGTATTACGCTATGGTTTGTCTATTTTTTGTTTTATGTTTCATATAGATTTACTCTAATCTATTCTATTACATGTCGTCAGAAGAAGACGAATCAAGAGTATTCAGATACGAATATTCGTGCGATTTTATTCCCTATCACTTGGAGATACGGTTTGTTTTGGTGTTGTTTGCTCCTATACAATGTATAGAAGCCATTGATGTAAAGCAAACAGCAACTAATTTCAAGCTGCAAGCAAAGCTAGATGCAAGGCTCAAACCATGAAGTTAATGTCTGGAGACGCTAATTTAACAGCAGAGTCAGACTAGGGCCCCTCATTTTCTGTATTTAAGAAATAATGGCGTTTGGCAAAAAAAAAAACTCTGAGGAGTGAGACCTACACAACAACAATGTTTTTTTTTCTCTCATCAGCCAGTACTTTACTTTAAAACATTTGCAAAAGTAAGAAGTAATGTGAGAAAGGACTATATTTAGTCTAATGTAGAGAAAGGTCTGGTTTGTTTCATACAATAGATGCAGTATGTAAATCATTGTATTTGTAAAGCAGACTGACAAAAACTGCAGGCTTTATTAAATTTATTAAGAGCATATATCATTTCTAAATACACATCTTTAGTAGAATTGGTTTAGGATCTTGGTATGCTTTCAAAAGCTGGAGACACCATCATCAGTCACTTTCCATGTGTCTTACCATACGACATCAACATAAAACTGTCATGTTCAGAATGCGTATATTGTATAGTCTTGGAAATGCGAATGGGATAGTACATGATATAGTGTGCGGAGACACATTGCTTATGTGCATTTTTTTAGGTTCACATCATCTTTGGGAGCCTCAACAGTGCCTTCCTAGATACTCTTCAGTATCAAGGCCCAAGCTACTAGCCAGGCCTTAAGAGTTACTTGCCACTAGTTGCCCCACCTAACCCCTTATCCTGCCCTGCCTCTGCATTCCCACTCGCCCACATGTAATTTCCACTCGCCAAATGCGAGCAGGCGAGTGGAAATTTTGAGGCCTGATGTAGAGGATATCATTGGAGGTAAATATATCTGGACACTGGATTATGCTATACGTAGAGCGCTGTGCCCTATTTTTTCAGCATTTGTGTTGTTGGTAGGAACCGCACTTTGGGACTAACAGCGATCCGTTTTTATTTGCATTAATTGATCGCCTTGACCGAACTTTTTCTTCCTTCACAAATTAAGAACATTTCATTTTTTTGATGATAGTGGGCCTTTAAGGAGGCGCAACCAAAAGGCCTTTCACTAGTGCCATTGCTTGTTCTGTGTCCTCTATAAACCTGTTTTTATTCTCCGTGAAAATATAAATATGTTGAATTACAACAATGATTGGGAAGCCAGAGAAAATGTTCAAAGCTGAATATATTTATACATAAAATGTACTTTATTGTCAACATTCAAATAATATATAGAAACATAGAAACATAGAAAAATGTCGGCAGATAAGAACCTTTCGGCCCATCTAGTCTGCTCAATTACATAGATATAATACATATATATTATACACACACCATCCATTGTATACATCTACTATAGTTTACAACGCTCATCCAAATGTTATTATATTCATAGCAGGACTATAGAAAATAATATATATTACAGAATAAAAAAACAGAAACACAGCTAAGCGCCGCCGCAAGCATCCACTCGCGAGATCCAGCAGGTCAGCGAAGTGATCTGCAGGGAGAGACTGGGGGACTTTTTCCCCCAGAGTCTCCCTCGGTTCCCGGCGACAGAGGAGGTGGATGGAGCCGCCTTCCTCGCCACGGGATAGGAGGTGAGTGTCTGACTATTTTTTATTTGGCTGGTGCTAACGGATTCTGCACTAGCGGAATCTGTTAGCACCAGGTACAGGCTGTGGTTAACTTTTTGCTAACCACAGCCGGACGTTAATCAGCGTTGGGACTTTGTAATCCAGCACTGATTAACACTTTGCGCTCCCCATGTTAAGTATAGGGAGCGCAAAGTACAGTAACCTCGCGCTGAAAAGCGCAAGGTACCAAACGGTACGGGTTACTTAACCCATTAGCGTTTGGATTGTAATGTGCGGTGGCCTCCAGGGCTAACGTTAACACTCACGCAGGTGTATATTATTCACGCAGGTGTATATATAAATTATTTTATTTGTAATAATGTCAAATTATTTGTTTTTGTTGTTTCTGACATTATGTAATATTCAGTGTAGACTGACATTAAAAAAAAGGATCAAAATAATTTCAGAATGGACAGCTGATCATACTTGCTGCTCTAGAAGTAAGAATTGCTTGTACCACCATTCCCCATGCTCATACTTAAGCGTACACAAACATCCAGCCAATATCACATGTCAGATTATTCGGTTTACCTGCACTCTTCAGCTTCAGCTCTTCAGCTGATGTGTGAATTCGTAGAAGTCGGAGTACGTGCCCAGAGCTAGCAAGGCAGTAGTTTGTCTAGTTATCTCCATGGGCAAACACCACTGCCCCCTAACTATACAAACTACTACCTCAGCCAGACAGCTGAGCCAGGCCCATGCGAAGCCTTCGGGTCTGAAGAGGTTCAAGATGGAAGAACTGTGTTTTGTCTTCTAATGCTGTACAAAATAAAAATTGCAATCAGATTAAAAAAGTACAATATGTACAACGAAAATGGCCAGCACACTTCAGTGTACCACTTATTGAAATGGAGACATAAGGGGCTATATTACATAGTTGGTGCTAACTTAACCAGAGCTGTTGTAAGCTTCCCAGAGCCATTATAGCCTATGGAGGTTTTAAGTTTACAACAGCTCTGGTTAAGTTAGCACCAACATTGTAATACTGCCCAAAGTGGGGTGTATTCAATAACCAGCTACAGAAACTACACTACGAAGCCTCCTGCGGCTGAGATGTTGCAGCCACTTACTGTAACTTCAAGCCTCCTACACTTTGTATTGGAGACCTGAATTTGCACCACCCTAGAGAATGAGCATTACAACCTAGCTTGTTCTCCTTTAAACCAGACAGTATTCAATAACTGAATATTCATTTTTAAATCCTGGTGTTAAGGGTTTTGCTTTTTCCAAATCACTTAATACCTCCATTTAACCCCAGCAATAAATTCTATCCTCATATCAGGTCACGCGGCGCAGAGGGCAACTCAATCCAACAGTTCCTCTAGCCACAAGCAGAGTAAGATTGGGAACAAATAATTCTCATATCCCTCCACATCTCCTTCTGTGGCAACTGCATAATCGAACTCGTGCAAGGCTCCATGGATTCCTACGGACTCCAGGAGCAGACATCCACGGCAGCACTGCAGGGACTCAGAATTATTCCGAACCCAGCCACAAATAATGCGGCTGGGTTGAAATAACATCGATAACAGGGACACAGTATGGGAGTCACCAGGGCCAGCCCGACCATGGAGTGGTTCGGAGCAACCGATCCAGGCGGCAGATTTTGGGGGAGCCGCAGATTTTGCTGCCGATCCCCTGCACTGTTTGCTAATTCAGCACCGCTGTGCCGGCATCTCATGGAGGCTGACGCAGTGGCTGTTCCGCGCTGAGTTTCCAGACTAGCTCCCTGTCTGGGCGCTGCCTGTTGTCATCACCGGACCATTGCATGCTGGGAAGTGTAGTTCTAGCCTGGTTTACTACATATTGCAGAGAACCAGTTTAGATCTACATATTCCGGCATGCAATGCTCCAGTGATGCCACCAGGTGGCGCCCAGACAGGGAGTTAACCCGGACGTTCGGCTCTGAATTTCACAGATGGGGGGGGAACAGCGCTGTGAAGGGAGAGAAGCAGGTGCTGGGCAGCATATGGAGGCAGACAGAGCCTGCTGGTAAGTATAAGTCTCTCTCTCTCCTTCCTACACTCCCATCACGCCCCCTCCCTCCTGCACTCACATTCATCCATCCATGTGTGTCTGAGTGTGTGACTGATTGACTGTGTGTGTGTGCTGGGTATGTGACACTGGGCTCTGCTAGGTATGGGACACTGGGCTCTGCTGGGTATGTCAAATTCTGGGCTCAGTCATATACACCTCACATTACTGTATCACAGAGCTCCACAGCAATAAAATTAGAATGTACGGTGTGTATGAGTGTTTTTGAATTTTATTGCTGTGGCGCACTGTGATACACTCATACACACT
Source organism: Leptobrachium leishanense (assembly GCA_009667805.1). NCBI lineage: Eukaryota > Metazoa > Chordata > Amphibia > Anura > Megophryidae > Leptobrachium > Leptobrachium leishanense. The sequence continues at coordinate 139,759,420 of CM019064.1, read as the reverse complement.
GTGCGGGTTTTTGGGGGGGAGGGGGCAGCATTTCATCCTTCGCTCCAGGCAGCACAATGTCTTGGGCCGGCCCTCGGAGTTACTATGCAAATATTGTCCCTTAGCATCGCACTGTTTGTGCCAGGAGGAAATCGGGCCCCTGGTCAGACCTGTATCCACATGACGCCACGAGGCATCAATTCCATCTATCCTGGGAAAGCCATAGTTTGAGGTTTATAATAGTAGTGAGAACCTATCACTGAGAGAATCAGAAATTGCAAAAGATACTTTTGCTTCTTGTGTGTGCATCCGTTTTATTAACGGTGTCATCTTGTATCCAAGAACTAAAGGAAATTGCCAACTCGCTAAATTGACAGTTATAAGACACAATAGCTGCAACCAAATCCTCTCACCAGTCAGAATGGATCCAAATCCCAGATCCTTCATGTAGAAAACACTTAAGGGGTTATTCAGAGAGAGCCGATTTGGCCCCAAAATGTCACCAAACAGGGAATTTCCCATTACAGTGCCATTTCGGGGCCATTCAGCTATACAGAGAGAATTTTGGCGAACTGCCAGCAAGTACTTTATTTTTTTCTATATAGTGGCTTTTTTCTGTAACAGACCTTTTTATTATCATTCATAGGACCTTATATGTAAAATTCCAGACATTTTCGTTCAGTAGTTTTTTTGCAAACAGCGTTTCAATTTTGACACTTTGAATCGTATTGTTTTTTTTTTTACCCGTTCGGCGGCTTGTCGGCTTTCTCCTGCGGCTGCTCGGCGCTGTGCTCGGCAGCTGCGTTTGGTGGCTATCCGGTGCATTTGCGGCGGATGTTGGGCGGCCAATTCTCTGCACTTCTGGGACCCTGCTGTGTTTGCTGAATTCACCGCAGGGTGGGGATATTTGATTCCCAGAAGTGCAGGCAACGAGAGTGCACCGAATGTCGCCTACTTTTCGGTGCTCTCGGAGTAATTCCCATCGTACTGACTCTTCTGATTTACACAGTGAAATTGGTTTATTTCCTCAGCTGTAATGGACAATGTTTCGTCCAATGCAGGTCTTTGTCATCAAGTGATACCATACGTAAAGTGTGTTCAAATAGTGGCAAAATCAATAATAATTAAGTGCAAATGCGTGTCAATTAAGTAGGGCTGCAACTAAAGATTATTTTCATAAATCGATTAGTTGGCCGATTAATCGGATAAAAAACACAAATGTTTACATAAAAGGAGCACTATGTAAAAATCAATCCCTCCTACCTTTTCCCCCACTTTTTCTTACGCAATTTGCACAGTATACATTATGTACATTATGCAAATTGTGTATCTCGTTTAACTTGTGTATTTTTTGCATACAAGGTACACAAGCACCTAGTCAAAGTGATGAATTGATGTTGCGTGCGCAGTTCTAGTCCATGCCTGTTCTCTCCCCGAATGAATGCTGCTACGAGTTCTCGGATAGGCAGGATTATGTCAGTATGCAAAGTGGGGGGGGCACTCCATACAGTCTTACAATTTTAATACACAAACATCATCAAGTGCGTAGCGTGTCCCTTTAAAATAATATCATGAACAAACTGAGTGGGGAGGGACCGGAATTGGAAGGGAGGGAGGGAGGGAGTTTAGGCAAGGGACCAAATCACGAGTGTGAGAGGGAGTTTGGGGGAATGGACCAGACTGGAGAGACAGAGGCGGGGTGGTGGCACAGGACTCCAGCTCAAGTAAGGATAAAACGCCGGCAGTACAGCACCAACCACCCAAACTGGTTATATTTGGCCTAACCCTAGAACTAAATCATACAGAGTAAAGCAGCAGCCCGTCTTGTCCAATCAACTCCAATTTAGAGTCTGATTCTAAACCGTGTGTGCACAGACCAATTAATCTATGAAAATAGTTGTCAACTATTTTCATTAAATCGATTAGTTGTTTCAGCCTTACAATTAAGGCAACCGCATTAACTCCTTCATAATCAATACAATCGCATACAAGGAAGGATGATTAGTAATAGTGGCATTACATTTATTTACAAAGAAATATCTGTGCATCAATAAACATAAGAACATTAAAATCAAAAAGATCATCATTAATATTCGTATCTTGGATAAAACATCTCTCTATTGCAGTGGTGATAAAGAATGCCTATAGATGTTATCACCACTGAAATAGATAATTGAATAGAGAGATGTTTTATCCAAGATACGAATATCAATGATGATCTTTTTAATTTTAATGTTCTTATGTATATTGATGTATATATTTCTACATAGATAATTATAATGTCACTATTACTAATCATTCTTCCTTATATGTGATTGTATTGATTATGAAGGAGTTAATGCGGTTGCCTTAATTGACAAGCATTTGCTCTTAATTATTATTGATGATGTCACTAATTGAACACACTTTATGATATGGTATCACTTGATGACTAATTCAGACTTGACAAAGACCTGTATAGGTCGAAACGTTGTCCATTACAGCTGAGGAAATAAACAGATAGTACTGCCTCTTCTGATTTACGCAGTGATATGTGTTTTCTGCCAAATTGACAGTGACATAAATCTGAAATTCCATAGAACAAAGCTCGTTAAAAGACAGATCCCCATATGTTTGAAGAACTACAACTCTCACAATGCTTTATTCACCTGAAGACTGGGAAAGCAATATAGGATAGTAGTTCTACATGTGAACTGTAATCTACCGTATGGCCAGCGCCGTCATAAAAATCTGGAGGATTGTGAATTTGGAATCTGCCCATCATGGTTAAAGAACATATATGTTTATTGTTGGCCTTGATAGCAAAGCGTTGGATATAAGTCATCGGTGTGATCATACAACGAATTGTGCTTTGATACCATGCAGGATACGCAGGGGTTATTCTCTAAAATCGAATCGACAAAGAAATTACAAATATTAGTCCAAAATGGCCGACCTGGGAGTATTACCTAATTTAGCTGCGAAGCCAAGCTTGTAATTCCTGTCACAAGTCCCAGTCCGTATCGGGATAATCACGAAACCATACATTTGTGGAGAATTGCAACAGAATTTGACATCTTAAAGCTGAAAAAGGGAGAAGGGGGGGGGGAGAGAAAAAAATAGTCAAACATGTATAAGTAATTTAAAATTTGTATTCCTTGCAATTCTCCAATAGATTTTCATCAATATCTCTAATTACGTACGTATTATCGGTTTGTATCCGACCGTTAACGAAACGGCGGGTGCTGTAAGGGGTGCAAAGGGTTAAAGAGCGCACCCCACTGTGGCTCAGCCACCCTTACTGCAAAGGGGAAAGGTGCTGCTGTTAGACAGCCGGGCCAGCCAATGACAGAACTCTTCTCCTTCAAACTTCAGATTCTCAGCCAGTAAACACAGGAGGGCGTTATGGAGTCCGGGTTAGGTTGTCTCTTGCTCTGCCACGCGTTCACCCATCAGATCGGATGCTTCTGCAGCACACCAGGCCTAGAAAGTGCACGGGATTAATGGAAGCATGGGTTATTACAGTTACATGCAGCATGGATGCCAGAACAATGCCCGTCACGCCAAAAAAACCCACAGAAACAGTAGAATAAACATGTAGAAAAGGTGCATTACACTGGAGGTACAGGACGCACAATATAAACACTGTGCCAAATTAACTGGGACGCATAATGCGCGGTGTGCGTCTCGCATAGTAATACACACACACATATATATATATATATATAAACACACACACAAAAAAATATAGCTTAGTCAGGGCATACTACAAAATTATAAACAATCAGATATATATAATTTAACAGACTGGCACAAAATGAGTACAGGATCTGCCTGCGGACTTCAATTAAGAAAAACCTCCCATATTTATACAGAGCGCCATGACAGATGCTTTGAGACGATATACATGTAATACATCAAAGATCAGCCACACACATTAAAATGACGTCAAATAAAACAAATGTAACACGCAATCCATTTCAATGAGTTCACAAGGGTTATATATGTGGGTACAATGCAAGAAGAGCTTACACTCTATTTGCACGTGGTAGGTGGGATCTGCCACGAAGGGGCCAAGGTCACGCAGAGAAAGATGTGACCATCTCAACAAGGTCCAAATCAAACATTAAACATACATACAGTTCTAAAGGATATTGGAGTGTACATAAAGGGTCTCTGTGGTAGGCAGGCAGATTGCATCATGGAAGGCTCCTCTGAGTCAGGAACCATGGAGATGGCTTTGGAGGGCCCCTGGATCACCCATGTAACACGTGGGCACTGCAGATCTCTTCATGCATTTATTGTGGCAGCATTGTTGCTCTTGGAACACGTGTTAAAATGCAGCAGCGAAATGCTGTGTGCCAAGGCTGGTAGAGTACATGGGCATATACCATAAGGTGCTATGGGTGGCAGGATTACACTCACCTATTTCTGGTTTTGGAGATCTGGCTGCTGCAGGTGTGCTGTAGGTGCTTGCATGCTGTCCTTTGGAATGACCTCTCTCTCTCTCCCTCTCTTCCAGTGCATTTTCCTCCCCCTCCTTACAGGCATGTCAGCTTCCTCAAAGGCATGAGCAAGCTTTTTTTTTTTGGGTGGATCTGATGTAACCCACCCCCTTTTTCCTGAGAAATGATGCCGCATGTCCAATACCTTGGGTGAAATCCTACAGACAACGAAAGGTCCTTCCATGAAGTCAAATGCAAAAGGCTTATTAGAAGATCTGCTCACACTCCCCCCTACCTCCCCATGCTGCACACACACACACACACAGAATCACATTCCCAGCCCTGTGATGCAATATGGCACCGAACCAATAGTAGGAGGCTACACTTTTTTTTCCTTTCTTTCTTAAAGGGAAATATTCATTTCTGGCTGAGTAGTTGCCTATGAATATAGAAAAATTCTTCAATCACTAAAAAACGTATTATTCACTAGGTTCCTTGCTGCTGTGATCCCTCACCTCCTAGAAATCCCTGATGAGTAGTTTGGGACTCCTAAATTCACCATATTCTCCTGAGCACCTCTCATTATTATTTCATCATTTATATAGTGCAAACAGTTTCCACAGAGCTTTACAATAACCAATGGGAACGAGATACACAGGGTTATTCAAAGAGAATCGAAAAGTCACCACAGGTTTGGTTTATGCACAAGCTACCGTATTTTTCGCTCCATAAGACGCACTTTTTCCCCAAAAAAGTGTGGGGAAAAGTGTGTGCGTCTTATGGAGCGAATACTGCAAAGAAGTGCACGTTGGGGCAGTGGCGTCGCAAGGTGGGGGCGGGGGGTGCGGCCCGCACCAGGTGACACCCGCCCTTAGGGTGACACCGTCACCCTAAGCGCAGGTGTCTCACCCTGCGACGCAGTGTTCGGCTCCCTGCGAGTGTCCGAAGCTATGGAGCTTCGGCGCTCGCCTGGGGGAACCACGTCACCAGCAGAGTTCTCGCGAGATCGCGGCTGGTCACATGGCTCCCCCAGGCGAGCGCCCAAGCTCCATGCCACCGGACGCTCAGAGGGAGCCGAACACGTGGCGGCAGGAGGTGAGCTGGAGCCTGGGGCAGTATCCATGAGAGGAGCTGGGGCATGTCCATGAGAGGAACTGGGGCATATCCATGAGAGCAGCTGGGGCATATCCATAAGAGCTGCTGGGGCATATCCATGAGAGCTGCTGGGGCATATCCATGAGAGCAGCTGGGGAATATCCATGAGAGCAGCTGGGGCATATCCATGAGAGCTGCTGGGGCATATCCATGAGAGCAGCTGGGGCATATCCATGAGAGCTGCTGGGGCATATCCATGAGAGGAGCTGGGGCATATCCATGAGAGGAGCTGGGGCATATCCATGAGAGCAGCTGGGGCATATCCATGAGACCTGCTGGGGCATATCCATGAGAGCAGCTGGGGCATATCCATGAGAGGAGCTGGGGCATATCCATATATCCATGAGAGCTACTGGGACATATTCATGAGAGCTGCTGGGGCATATCCATGCGAGCAGCTGGGGCATATCCATGAGAGCTCCTGGGGCATATCCATGAGAGCAGCTGGGGCATATCCATGAGAGCAGCTGGGGCATATCCATGAGAGCTTCTGGGGCATATCCATGAGAGCAGCTGGGGCATATCCATGAGAGCAGCTGGGGCATATCCATGAGAGCTGCTGGGGCATATCCATGAGAGGAGTTGGGGCATATCCATGAGAGGAGCTGGGGCATATCCATGAGAGGAGCCGGGGCATATCCATGAGCGCTGCCGGGGCATATCCATGAGAGCAGCTGGGGCATATCCATGAGAGCTGCTGGGGCATATCCATGAGAGCAGCTGGGGCATGTCCATGAGAGCAGCTGGGGCATATCCATGAGAGAATCTGGGGCATATCCATGAGAGGAGCTGGGGCATATCCATGAGAGCTTCTGGGGCATATCCATGAGAGCTGCTGGGGCATGTCCATGAGAGCGGCTGGGGCATATCCATGAGAGGAGCTGGGGCATATCCATGAGAGGAGCTGGGGCATATCCATGAGAGCAGCTGGGGCATATCCATGAGAGCTCCTGGGGCATATCCATGAGCGCTGCTGGGGCATATCCATGAGGGCATAACCATTATTATTATTTGATTCAGAATATTTTTTTCACTGTTTTCCTCCTCTAAAAACTAGGTGCGTCTTATGGTCAGGTGCGTCTTATGGAGCGTAAAATACGGTATATTAGAAACCTCTCCCATAATACAGTTATCAGTACAGAGGCACAATGCATAACGCTATTATAATATATAAACGTATTCATATATTTCTACTGTATTAATTAAGTCATTACTACAATTTTTATATTGAAAATAATCATTTTGAATAAGATAAATAATGTATGATTACATTATTACAAGATTACAGCAAATCTGTTGTTCCATCCATTGTATTAATTGAAAGAGTTTAATTTATTTATTTATAAAGTATTTTACCAGGAAGGATACATTGCGATTTCTCTCGTTTTCAAGTATGTCCTGGGTTCAAGAACATTGAAATGTTACAGTTGTTACAGAAATACAAAGTAATAAAATGCAAGATATTAAAAAAAAAACACATATATACAGATTAACAGAAAATAAATATGTAGGAAATAATGTCATTATGTTACAGGTTTACAGGTGCATTCCGTATTGAGGTATGTTAATAGGGAGCTCGAGTGACTTAAGGCTGGGGGAAGATTTGATGGCATCTGGGAGGTTATTCCATAACTGCGGTGCTCTGAGGATTGAGCCACTTTCTTTTTGTATTTTGGTATTGTAAGTAAGGTGCTGGTCCTGGATCGGAGGTTATAAGATGAGGGAACTGCTGGGGGAAGCAGTCTATTCAGGTAGTGTGGCAGCTTCCCAGAAAAGCTCTTAAACACCAGGTTGGAAAGGTGAAGGGTGCGTTTAGACTCCAGCGATGGCCAGTTTAGCGCTTTTAACATGTCACAATGGTGGGTCAAGTAGTTACATTCATGGCCGGATTAACATAGGGGCGGATGGAGCGGTCGCTCCAGGCCCCCTTCTAAAAATAGGCCCACAGCCGGCCAGCTGATAGTGAGTGCCGAGTGCACCCAGCCCAGGCCTTTGATCAGCCCTGCAGCAGAACCCGGCGCTTAGATAATAGAAACGCAGCATTTCCTTTGGGCAGAGGCTGAGGGGCGGAGCTGTTCTTTGAAGCCACGTGCTGCCCCTTTCCCTGCACAGCGTGAAGGTGATGAAGATCCGGCTCGGGAGATAAGAGAAGGACACACTGCTTTGTAAATATCTCCCCCTTCTTATTTAAACACTGGCCCACTAGTTCCAGGATGGGAGGGGGGGCCCTACCTAACAGGCATCCAGGTTGCTTAGAGATAGCAGCTTCAATTTAAGCTGAAAAGCAGCCTGATTAGGTGTAAACACTGCTTTACTTGAATTTTACCACTTCTGCTGCTGCTCTGATAAAGTAATAATTTTGTGTGTGTGGTGTATACATGTGTCACTCTGGTGTATATGTGTGGTGTGTATTAATATTATACATATGTCACTCTGGTGTATATATGTGCAAGTGTGTGCCATGTATGTAGCTGAGTGTGTGTGTGTGTATAGCTGAGTGTGTGTGTGTGTGTGTATAGCTGTATATAGCTGAGTGTGTGTGTGTGTATAGCTGAGTGTGTGTGTGTGTATAGCTGAGTGTGTGTGTGTGTATAGCTGAGTGTGTGTGTATAGCTGAGTGTGTGTGTGTATATGGCTGAGTGTGTGTGTGTAGCTGAGTGTGTGTGTGTAGCTGTGTGTGTGTGTGTAGCTGTGTGTGTGTGTAGCTGAGTGTGTGTGTGTAGCTGTGTGTGTGTATATAGCTGAGTGTGTGTGTGTAGCTGAGTGTGTCAGGGTTATCCAAAGAGATTCGAAAAGTCACCGCACGTTCGGTGACTTTTCGTTCTCTTCAATTCGGTTCCTTTTGCCGATTGCATTTCGGTGACCCTGCGGTGTATTCAGCAAACACCACAGGGTCCCCGAATTGCAGGGAATAGCTGCCGTAAACTCACCGAAAACTAACCGAATGCACGCTGAAAACAAGCAAAAACATCTGGATTAACCTTCGAAGAGGAGCCGAACAGGAGCCGAAAAGGAGCCGAATCACACAGAGCCGAAGCAGCTGTGACGTAGAGGAGGCAGTGAATAAATTAGAAAAACCATTTGTATGAATCTGGGAAAAAGAAACGCTGTTTGCAAAGAAAACTACTGAGCGAAAATGTCTGAAATTTTCACAGGAGGTCCAGGGAATGATAATAAAGAGGGCTGTTACAAAAAAAATAAGCAAACTGAAAAAAAAAAAAAAAAAAACGGACTTTTAATTTTTTTTTAAAAAATTCAGAAAAATGCTTAAAGTATCCTAAAAAATCTATAAATAAAGAGACTTTTTGCTGCAGAATTTTATAATGAACGGTTTATTAGATATTGAATTAAAACGGGAATATTTTTAACATTGAAGTCTATGGGATTCTCCTGAATAAATTTGCCGAATTAAACCACCGAATGACAGGGCATTAGGGGAACCTTTCACTGCTGGTTTGTGTTCTCTGAATAGCCGAAGCAGTGCTTTTTGATGGGGATTTCACTGCCCTCGAACAGGGACCGAACAGGCACCGTATGTGCAGGCAATTCGCCAGGATTTGGAGAATTGCCTGCTCTCTGGATAGCCGAATGGCCAGGAAAGGTAACCGAACGCTGATTTTCAGCGTTCGGTTACCTTTCTCAAGCAATTCGAATCTCTTTGGATAACCCTGTGTGTGTGTAGCTGAGTGTGTGTGTAGCTGAGTGTGTGTGTGTAGCTGTGTGTGTGTGTATATAGCTGAGTGTGTGTGTATATAGCTGAGTGTGTGTGTATATAGCTGAGTGTGTGTGTATATAGCTGAGTGTGTGTGTGTGTATATGGCTGAGTGTGTGTGTGTAGCTGTGTGTGTGTATATAGCTGAGAGAGTGTGTGTGTGTATATAGCTGAGTGTGTGTGTGTATATAGCTGAGTGTGTATATGGCTGAGTGTGTGTGTGTATATAGCTGAGTGTGTATATGGCTGAGTGTGTGTGTATATAGCTGAGTGTGTGTGTATATAGCTGAGTGTGTGTGTATATAGCTGAGTGTGTGTGTGTATATAGCTGAGTGTGTGTGTATATAGCTGAGTGTGTGTGTATATAGCTGAGTGTGTATATGGCTGAGTGTGTGTGTGTGTAGCTGAGTGTGTGTGTGTAGCTGAGTGTGTGTGTGTAGCTGAGAGAGTGTGTGTGTATATAGCTGAGAGTGTGTGTGTATATAGCTGTGTGTATATAGCTGTGTGTGTGTATATAGCTGTGTGTGTGTATATAGCTGTGCGTGTATATATAGCTGTGCTTGTGTTTGTGTATATAGCTGAGTGTGTGTGTGTGTATATAGCTGTGTGTGTAGCGGAGTGTGTGTTTGTGTATATTGCCGTGTGTGTGTATATAGCTGAGAGTGTGTGTGTATATAGCTGTGTGTGTATAGCTGAGTTTGTGTATATAGCCGTGTGTGTGTATATAGCTGAGTGTGTATGTATATAGCTGTGTGTCTGTTTGTGTGTATATAGCTGAGTGTGTGTGTAGCGGAGTGTGTGTTTGTGTATAGCTGTGTGTGTGCATATAGGTGAGAGTGTGTGTATATAGCTGTGTGTGTGTGTGTGTGTGGCTGAGTGTGTGTGTAGCTGAGTGTTTGTGTATATAGCTGTGTGTCTGTTTGTGTATATAGCTGTGTGTGTATATAGCTGAATGTGTGTATATGTGTGCTCTGTATATAGCAGAGTGTATGTGTGCTCTGTATATAGCAGAGTGTATGTGTGCTCTGTATATAGCAGAGTGTATGTGTGCTCTGTATATAGCAGAGTGTATGTGTGCTCTGTATATAGCAGAGTGTGTGTGTATGTGTGCTCTGTATATAATGGAGTGTGTGTGTGTATGTGTGCTCTGTATTATAGCGGAGTGTGTGCGTGCCTCAGTATTTATAAAAAGGCCCACCGAAATCTTCAGCACCAGGCCCATGATGCTCTTAATCCGGCCCTGGTTACATTGTAGCGCAAAGCGGCAGAATGAGTTATACAATGTGGTAAGTTTCTGAAGGTGTGTTTGAGGGGCCGCTGCGTACACTACATCTCCGCAATCAATAGCCGGCATAAGCATTTGGTGTACAATTTGCTTTCTTACCGTGGGGTTCAGGCAGGATTTGTTTCTGTACAGGGCATCTAGTTTGGGGTAAAGTTTAGATGAGAGTTTTCCGATGTGGGGGCCAAAGGATAGATTTGGGTCTAACCACATACCTAGATATTTGAGAGCAGTGACATAGTGGGATGTAGGAGTGTGAAGTCTTGTAGGTAGTTTATTCCTAGTGACTCATGACACATTAATAGGTATTTATGAGATTAAGCAGAAGAGGTAGAACATGAAAACCATATTTGGAATCATAGTAGCTTTACTAGCTCTACTACTTAAAGGGATACTCTAGGGCAGAGGTGGGGAAAGTCAGCCCGCAAAGCTGTATAAGGCACATAAAACCATTATGTCTGGCCCGCCCCACAGGCTCTGAGTGCCTGCTCTTTGCTGTCTGAAGTGCAGATCGGAAAACCCAATCGCACTTCAGCTCAGGCATGTACTGGCCATCGGGACTACCAGGAGGTACCTAAGGATCGCCTCGCTGCTGGCCGAGTTTGGGGATCGCCTGGGCCTTGCCACAGGTCGAGCCTGGGGATAGCCTTGGCATGGCTGCCGGTCGGGCCTGGGTATCACCTGGGCTTGCCTGTCGACCGAGCTTGGGGATGCCTTTATTGTTTTTTAAGACAGCATTTTTTTTTTTTTTAAAAGATCTTTTTGTATTTTATTAGACTGTGTTTTTTCTATTTTTAAAAGACTTTTTAATTCTGTAATGGATCTTTTTATTGTTTTTTTAGTAGACCTTTTTATTATTTAGACACATTTTTATTGATTTAAGCTGCGATTAGGAGAATAGGAGACTTTTTTTCAGTACAGAGAAATTTTCTGATGTCAATTGGGCGCGATTCAGTGGTTACTGTAACACTTCAATGTTCTTGAACCCAGGACATACTTGAAAACGAGAGAAATCTCAATGTATCCTGCCTGGTAAAATCCTTTATAAATAAATAAATAAATATTGGCGCAATTCGGCAGTTTTCGCTGACGGACGATAACTGTTTCGGTGACTCCATTTTCAGCAAAACACGGTGAACATTCACTAAATAGTGAATTCACTGTATTTTTAGCTAAATGGATTCACTGAAGAGAGGCAAAACACGAAGCACATTAAATGCCTAAAAACTAAACAAAATCCAGGGCCGATTTATTTATTTATTTTGTCCCAGTCCAGCCCTGCTTCAAGTGAAGCCAAAACCGATTTGTCCAATTTTGGAAGAGCTTTGGCTTCCTCCGATCACTGACGCATGCGCGCCATGCAGTGGCGACTCTAGGAACAATATTTAGGGGGGGGCACATAAGATACTGCAGTCAAAACTGGGGGGGGCACTAATAAGTTTCACCACTAAATCATACCACTGAATAAAATGAAAGGGCCCTATCACCTGGTGTGAGGTAAAACGCCATCGCTAAAGGAAAAAGTTAGCGTGAGTCGCTAAAACTTAGTTAAAGGCAGGGCTCGAGTCGAGCGGGAACGCGCGGGAACGGCGTTCCCGCACTTCTCCGACAGCGGGAACGCTGCGGGAACGCAGCGTTCCCGCTGTGGCCCGAGCCCGAACGCTTAACAGGCGGCCGCCGCACATTGGCGGCGGCCGCGTGCTTCCTATTCTAGCGGCCGGTGACCGGAAGTGGAGCCGCTCGCCTGGCTGTTTCCTAGATCCCAGGCGAGCGGCTGCACTTCCTGTCAGCGGCCGCTGAGCAGGAAACACGTGGCCGCCGCAGTGTGCGGCGGCGGCAGCAGCAGCAGCAGCAGTGGTAAGTTGGGTTGGGGGCATTATCCATGAGACCAGGGGGCACTATCCATGAGACCAGGGGGCATATCCATGAGACCAGGGGGCATATCCATGAGACCAGGGGGCATATCCATGAGACCAGGGGGCATATCCATGAGACCAGGGGGCATATCCATGAGACCAGGGGCATATCCATGAGACCAGGGGCATATCCATGAGACCAGGGGCATTATCCATGAGACCTGGGGGCATATCCATGAGACCTGGGGGCATATCCATGAGACCAGGGGGCAGTATCCATGAGACCAGGGGGCAGTATCCATGAGACCAGGGGGCATATCCATGAGAACCAGGGGGCATATCCATGAGACCAGGGGCATATCCATGAGACCAGGGGCATATCCATGAGACCAGGGGCATTATCCATGAGACCTGGGGGCATATCCATGAGACCAGGGGCAGTATCCATGAGACCAGGGGCATATCCATGAGACCAGGGGCATATCCATGAGACCAGGGGCATAATCCATGAGACCTGGGGGCATATCCATGAGACCAGGGGCAGTATCCATGAGACCAGGGGCAGTATCCATGAGACCAGGGGCATATCCATGAGACCAGGGGCATATCCATGAGACCAGGGGCATATCCATGAGACCAGGGGCATTATCCATGAGAGTTGGGGCATTATCCATGAGAGTTGGGGGCATTATCCATGAGACCTGGGGGCATTATCCATGAGACCAGGGGCAGTATCCATGAGACCAGGGGCATATCCATGAGACCAGGGGCATATCCATGAGACCAGGGGCATTATCCATGAGAGTTGGGGCATTATCCATGAGAGTTGGGGGCATTATCCATGAGACCTGGGGGCATTATCCATGAGACCAGGGGGCAGTATCCATGAGAGTTGGGGGCATTATCCATGAGACCAGGGGCATTATCCATGAGACCAGGGGCAGTATCCATGAGACCAGGGGCATTATCCATGAGACCTGGGGGCATTATCCATGAGACCAGGGGCAGTATCCATGAGACCAGGGGCATATCCATGAGACCAGGGGCATATCCATGAGACCAGGGGGCATTATCCATGAGACCAGGGGGCATTATCCATGAGACCAGGGGGCATTATCCATGAGACCAGGGGCATATCCATGAGACCAGGGGCATATCCATGAGACCAGGGGGCAGTATCCATGAGACCAGGGGGCATTATCCATGAGAGTTGGGGGCATTATCCATGAGACCTGGGGCATTTATATCCATGAGAGCTGGGGGGCAATTATATCCATGTGAACTGGGGAAAATATATCCATATAACCAGTGCTGTGCATATTATTCTTGGGGTTCAGTGCTGTGCATATTATTCTTGGGGTTCAGTGCTGTGTATATTATTATGGGGGCTCTGTGCTGTGCATGTTATTATGTTATTGTTGGGGCTCAGTGCTGTGTATATTATACTGGAGGCTCAGTGCTGTGTATATTATTCTGGGGGCTCAGCGCTGTGTATGTTATTCTGGGGGCTCAGCGCTGTGTATGTTATTCTGGGGGCTCAGTGCTGTGTATATTATTCTGGGGGCTGAGCGCTGTGTATATTATTATGGGGGCTCTGTGCTGTGCATGTTATTATGTTATTGTTGGGGCTCAGTGCTGTGTATATTATACTGGAGGCTCAGTGCTGTGTATATTATTCTGGAGGCTCAGTGCTGTGTATATTATTCTGGAGGCTCAGTGCTGTGTATATTATTCTGGGGGTTCAGCACTGTGTATATTATTCTGGGGGCTCAGTGATGTGTATGTTATTCTGGGGGCTCAGCGCTGTGTATATTATTCTGGGGGCTCAGTGCTGTGTATGTTATTCTGGGGGCTCAGTGCTGTGTATGTTATTCTGGGGGCTCAGTGCTGTGTATATTATTCTGGGGGTCTGTGCCTGGAGATATATATATATATAATGCGTTAGTCCAGTTGCCAAAATCACGAGTATACCTGTACGTAGTGATACCTTTCACTGATCAGTATAGTTTCCAGTTTACACTCTTGAAAGTTTGTCTTTTAAATGTAAAGTTAACCCAATAAAAATGGTATCACCGGCTCGTCCGGCTATACTCGTGATATATATATATATTTTCTTAAGGTAATGGGGGTTGTGGAATTCGTGGGTGAGTTCCCTCACTTTTTTTCCCAGGACTTGACCCCTGGTTAAAGGTATAGTGAAGCACCCACCAGAACAGTGACTAATCACATACGCTACACGTTGGTTCCTCTAAAAACCCAAAATGTTAAGCGTATAGAAAAGACCACATACTGTAGCGCCAATCTAAGACTGGTATATGCGATTAGGCACCACACATGTCCATCAATGTTTGTTCTCTTCTCTTCTAGAATTCACTCCTTGTATATGTGGGTCTAGGTCAGATATACTACAAGAGAAGATAGAGACCACCAATTGCGCAGTACGTCAATTCAATAAAAAAGAGAAGCAAAGCAGATGTCCAACTCACATTTTTCTGAGCCTAGGACCTGGCTCTAGGATGGATTGCGTTATGGGTCTTTAAAAAAATTTTTCAGGCGCCCATTCACCCCAGGTGCACTTGTTGTCTTCAGCCGGTTTCCCCTGCAGTGGGTAACAAGAAAATACCAAGGCACTCCCCTAGTATAATACCGTAGGGTACAATATACAGATGGATAGGTGCTGATGTAACACTCACATATTTTTGAACCGCAATTGGCTTCAAGGATAGCGCACAGGAATTATAAGGTAATTCCAAAAACCTTCTTTAAATCAGTTCCAGGAAGCAGCAGTAGTTAAAATACATTTAATACAAACATTAAGTTTAAAACAATATTACCAGAACGCGTTTCGCCCCCATAGGGCTTCTTCAGCTGGTATCACTGGTCTTGTGCCTGCTACTTCCTTATATAATGCTCAAAAAGTCCCATCAAGTCCTTTAGTTAATCAATTTAAAACAATTAAAAACGATTCAAAACACATGCGGACCGTTCCCCAATCCGCCATCTTTGCGCATGCGCATTTGCACCAATATCCACCGTGACACGCGGAAGTAAAGTTCATAGTCCGCCATGACACGTGGTCATGGGACAAACCGCGTCCGCCATCTTGGCGTCTTTTGCCACTACGATGCGCTGCATCTTATAATTATCTCCGCCATCTTAGCGCCTGCGCATGGGTTTTGGGTTCCAAGCCTATGGGGGCGAAACTCGTTCTGGTAATATTGTTTTAAACTTAATGTTGGTATTAAATGTATTTTAACTACTGCTGCTTCCTGGAACTGATTTAAAGAAGGTTTTTGGAATTACCTTATAATTCCTGTGCGCTATCCTTGAAGCCAATTGCGTTTTGTTAGGGGCGCATAATTTCTTTTGAAATTATGCGCCCCTAAAACTTGTGGCCCGATTGACCCACCGGGCCCTCGGGCGCCGCCGAAGGGCCCGCGGGTTGAGGCGACCCAGATGCCGGGCAGCGGGAGTGCCTGCCGGCTGCCCGGTCCTGAACAGTGAGTCCGTCCTGTTGATTGAAGGGGAGGCGGCTGCGTGCAGGCGCAGGTCACGTGGTCCGTCTAATCAGGTGGTACTGAGTCTCTGTACCACCTGACTGGCCGGACCGCGTGACCTGCGCACACACGCAGCCGACTCCCCTTCAACAGGATGGACTCGCACGCTGTTCAGGACCGGGGCGGGCAGGCACTCCCGCTGCCCGGGAGCTGGGGCAATATCCAGGTGAGAGCTGGGGCATATCCATGAGCTGGGGCAAATCCATGAGCTGGGGCAAATCCATGTGCTGGGGCAAATCCATGTGCTGGGGCATATCCATGTGCTGGGGCAAATCTATGTGCTGGGGCAAATCCATGAGCTGGGGCAAATCCATGAGCTGGGGCAAATCCATGTGCTGGGGCAAATCCATGTGCTGGGGCAAATCCATGAGGTGCTGGGGCAAATCCGTGTGCTGGGGCAAATCCATGAGCTGGGGAAAATCCATGAGCTGGGGCATATCCATGTGCTGGGGCAAATCCATGTGCTGGGGCAAATCCATGAGGTGCTGGGGCAAATCCGTGTGCTGGGGCAAATGTGTGAGCTGGGGCAAATCCGTGAGCTGGGGCAAATCCATGAGCTGGGGCAAATCCATGTGTGAGCTGGGGCAAATCCATGAGCTGGGGCAAATCCATGTGTAAGCTGGGGCAAATCCATGTGTGAGCTGGGGCAAATCCATGTGTGAGCTGGGGCAATATCGATAACGTGTCCACAGGTTGGGGGGGGGGGCGCACAATTCTTGGTTGGCCCCGGGTGCTGACAACCCACGCTACGCCACTGCCCATGGATCAACGCTATGTTTGGAGGAGGAAGAACAAGGCCTATGAAGAAAAGAACACCTTGCCTACTGTGAAGCATGGCGGGGGTCAATCATGCTTTGGGGCTGTTTTGCTTCTGCAGGTACAGGGAAGCTTCAGCGTGTGCAAGGTACCATGAATTCTCTTCAGTACCAGGAGATATTGGATGACAATGTGATGCAGTCCGTCACAAACCTGAGACTTGGGAGACGTTGGACCTTTCAACAGGACAATGATCCCAAGCATACCTCCAAGTCCACTAGAGCATGGTTGCAGATTAAAGGCTGGAACATTTTGGAGTGGCCATCGCAGTCACCTGACTTAAATCCGATTGAGAACCTCTGGTGGGACTTAAAGAAAGCAGTTGCAGTGCGCAAGCCTAAGAATGTGACTGAACTGGAGGCTTTTGCCCATGACGAATGGGCGAAGATACCCGTAGATCGCTGCAAGACACTTGTGTCAAGCTATGCTTCACGTTTAAAAGCTGTTATAACTGTAAAAGGATGTTGTACTAAGTACTAAGATTGAATGTCACTTGGGGGTTGAATAAAACTGATAATGATGTGAGCACAGAAAAGACATTTGTGGTTATTTCATTATAAATGTTATGTTATATTTGTCTGACCTACACGTGCCTCTTTGATTTAATTGTAAGCAAGATGACTGAATGATCAAAATCTATGTCAAACTGGCCAAAACACTCAATTTCAGTGGGGATTGAATAATTTTGAACACAACTGTATATGCTACTGTAGCGCTGTGTTTAAATCCTTGTCGTGGCAGTACCTATTTTTGGCCACCGGAGGGAGACAAGCGTGATGAGAGACACTGAACTTTGCATTGGGACTACATTTCCCGGCATGCTTTGCGGGCGGACACAGGAAGTGGGTGGGACACACAGGGTTACATCCTGAGCCTCGTGGAGATAGCTGGCAGAGCGCGCCAGGGAGTGAGTGAGACAAGACACAGTGCTGCAGAACGCAAGAGTGACTAGGCCGGAGCGCAGGTGCGGCCTATCAGAGTTCCAGATCGGGTTGTTCAGCCTTATAAGAGGGAGACCCAGCGATCCACCATCTTATCCAAGCTGCTATTAAGGAAACCGGAGGACCCCGAGTTAGGCGTACCGCAGGTCGATCGGATTGGGAGAGCAGGCGGTAAACTGGACAAGTCACGGCCGGAGCAGAGAGAGCCAGACAACGGATCCAGTAGCCGGCACCCCAGTCAAAATCGAGCGGAGAGACGTCCTGGGTCAGCGGAGCCTTAAGAATCTGGCGGATGGGTGAGAGGCCTCCAAGGCCGTTTGTGATTAACGAAAGCACGCTGCTGTTGTTTCTAAAACCCACAGGGCCCCAACTTGACTAGTCGAAGACACCGTTTAAGCAATTCACTGGCCAGTTGAATAGTACCCGGGTACCACAATACACACACATTCCGGGACTTAACCTGTGTGGGACTCACTTCCTAATCTCCGAAAGGGATTAAAGATTCGTTTCTCATTTCTTTTTCCGATACGCGTTTCTCGAATTACGAAGCATTGTATTTTTTTCTGTTTCCGCTGCGCGTCTCTCGAATTTCGAAGCATTATATTTTCTGTTCCGATGCGCGTTTTCCCGAAATACGAAGCCTCGTATTTCTTTTCCGCTGCGCATTTCCCGAAATACGAAATACTGTAAATATATCTACGAACACCGTGTTATCTATTATATGCCATTCATTTTAGTAAACTATATAATTTATAAAATCCACAACGGTGCCGGAGTATATTTATTCCCTAGTGCGGGGAGACTGACCCGAGGTTCAATTTCAGCGGCTCCTCCGGGAGTGAGCGCTACACGTGGGGGCTCGTTTCCGGGATCCAGTCTCTGGAAAAACCGCATCTAAAGGGTTAAATATGGATCCAGACACTGTTGCCGAATGGTGTGAGGAGCACAGTAGTCAGTTAGAATGTTGTATAGTCATGGATATTCCCGCAGACACTTGGGCGAAGATCAGATTCGCCAGGCCGTGGCCGCGCTGACACCAGATCATCGGGGGTAATCCTGGACATTAAAAAGAACACAGATACCTCTCACACGTATGTTCTTTTGAATGGAGAAAGGGTGTTCCAGTGTGTTTTCAGGGCGCGAGCGTGAAGCTGACCGATGAGGTGGAAGTCCAACTGATTCAGCCAAGTGCGCCACGTGGCGAATTCGCAAGTGTTCCGCGCCCAGTCCGTTGGCCATGATCGGGCCTGAATTCATAGTGGCTATTGGAGATTTGCTGGCTAATGTCAGAGAACAAGCCCTCCGCACACTAACTTCGGTTATCGACGGTTGAGAAATTTTACAGGAAACGTACCGACTCCGGCGGGAGAAGAAACCTTTGAAGAATGGGTGGAACAGGCGATGCAGGCTCTGGATGGAGGGACATCCCTGAAGCCCAGAAAAAGCAAAGGATCACCGAGAGTTTAAAGGGACCTGCGTCAGAGAGCGGTGAGAAACCTGAAACTGAGTAGGAAAGACTGTACTGCTTTAGATTATTTAAACGTTCTGGAGGAAGTTTTGGGCGAACAGAAAAGGCTGCAGAGCTTGTATATCAGTATGAACACACCTACCAGTGGAGAGGTGAGAGAATGACCGAATACATGAGGCGCCTAGATAAGATTCTGCACCAGATACTCCTCAAGAAAGGGGCCGAACCGGCCGAAGTGGATAAGATTCAAATAAAACAGATCCTGAGGGGCTCTCAACCTCTAGATCCAGTGATGCTGCAGCTGAGAAGCAGAGCAGGTAATCAAGAACTGAAGTACCTAGAACTGATCCGAGCTGTCAAGAGGAGGAGGCTTTGCTGGAAGAAAAATCCTTCAGGCGAGGGAAAGAGCTTACGCACAACCTGTGAGCATAACGACGGTTTGCAGCCTGAAAGCGACTCTCTGGATACTTACGGATCCGACGGGGACGAGCAAGAGCATCTGATTACTTTTAAATCCACAGAGAGGGCTGCCAAAGAATTAAACCTCTCTGAACGTGGTGAGTTGCACAAAACTGTTAAGAAAGAACAAGAAGATCAAGCTGAATTGCAACAGGCGCACGCGGAACTGTGCCGAGTATTGATGAAGGTGACAGAGATGCAAGCAGAGATGCAGAAGTTCCTAATAGGCATGCAGACAACCGGAGTTGCTGTGACGTCTAGCCAAGGTCCTTTAACCGAATCACAGCAGGCGACTGCGTCTCCACTTTCTAAGAAGAGATGTTTCGGTTGTGGAGAAATGGGCCACTTCCGCGCACAATGCAAAGGCCGAAAGCCTGAAGGGAATAGAGTTGAGGAGCTGTTAAAATCCTTAGAAGGACTGTTATCTACCTCACCGGCGGAAAACGCCAGAGGGCACAAGTGAAGGAGCAACCTAGGTGCCCGAAGGTTGAAACCCGTTCCAAAAATCAAGCCAGGACTAAGAGTGCGAGAGGGCCCAAAGTCGGGCCAACTGCTGAACCTGCCAGGACTGAAAGAGTCACTCCCTTAGCATCCGGACCTACGTCATGGGGAAGCAATGCACACCCAAAGCCTACACGGGCCAAGAAAAAGGCTAGGGTACAGCAAACTGGGTCTAAGTGTCCGGATACCGCCACCAAGTTCCTGACCAACTGATAGGTCCTTCTCCTATTGGCTAATCCAAGGGAGAGTCTACACTAAAGCCCTGTTGGATTCAGGGGCTCAGGTGACATTGATCTACCGAGACTTCTACGAGAAACACTTGAAGCACATTCCTCTACAGAAATTGAAGGATCTGGAAATCTGGGGTATCGGAACTGAGAAACTCCTTATGACGGGTATCTACAGGTGAAGTTGGAGATCGGATCCGAAGTCATCGGACAGTCCGGAGCCTGTGATGCATTGGCCATTGTGTGTCCTCGACCCTCAGGTGCCAACAGAAGTCCATGATAGTGGGGACGAATACTGATTTGGTGCGGCATCTCCTGACACCCATCGTATTGGAAGAAGGTTCTACTCAAGGAGTACACCCAATGTTACTTCCAGTCTATCAGAGGATGGTCGAAGAACAGAAGGCACTGCCGAAGGGCGCCTATGGAGATTAGAAGGAACAGAGAAGGTTCTGCAAGCTGGAGAAGTGGCGAGCTTCCGGGCTTCAGTCAAGTTGAACGGATCGCAACCAGGCCCCTATGTGGTGCTGGAAACCGATTTTAATCATGGGAGTGAAACCGGAGTCGAAGTAATCCCTGAAATAATCTCCACTAAAGCTCTGAAAAGAACACGAGGAAGAGTCTCAGTCAGCGTGTGCAATGTGTCTGATTCTCCAGTAGTCCTTAAAGCACGAATGCCTATCGGGCAAGTAGCGTCCGCTACGCCCTCTCTCCTACCGATTTAGGAGGGGGAGTGGATAAAGAGATTCCAGATGAAGATTCTACCCCAAGGACGCTCCCATTTCATCCGAGTGGAAGAAACGTCTTCAGTCTCAAGTTCTAAAGTGGAGAGAATTGTTCTCGAAAGATGAGTTCAATGTAGGCCTAGCTAAAAGTACTGAGCACCGCATTCGATTACAAGAAGACAAGCCGGTTCCGTGAAAGGTCAAGGCGAGTTCTGCTGGGAGACTTGGATGATCTGCGAGAAAACAGCTGAATGAATTGCAAAGAACCAAGGTGATTCAAGAGTCCAGGAGCCCATACGCATCTCCAATAGTGATGGGTCCGGGAAGAAGAATGGTTCTGTCCGCCTATGCATAGACTATCGCACGCTGAATCGGAGAACCATCCCAGACCAATACGCTACTTCTCCTCGGATAGAAGATGCCTTACAGTGTTTGTCTGGAGCAAAATGGTTTAGTGTACTAGACCTGCGAAGCGGGTATCACCAGATACCAATGCATCCCGAAGACAAAGAGAAAACTGCGTTCATCTGTCCACTGGGGTTCTTTGAATTCAACCGAATGCCTCAAGGCCTTACGGGGGCTCCAGCCACGTTCCAACGGTTAATGGAGAAGACTGTCCGGGGACATGAATCTGATCGAAGTGTTAGTGTACTGGATGACATAATAGTGTTCGGGAAGACTCTGGAAGAACACGAGCAACGTTTGGAGAGGCTTTGAAGAGGCTCCATGAAGAGGGATTGAAACTGTCTCTGGAGAAATGCCAATTCTGTCTGCCGTCCGTTACATATCTGGGACATGTGGTCTCAGCAGAAGGTGTTTCGACAGATCCTCGGAAGTTGGAAGGCCGTAGCTTCCTGGCCTAGACCTCGAAACGTCACTGAACTTAGATCTTTCTTGGGGTTCTGTTCATATTATCGAAGATTTGTAGGAGGATTCGCGAAAATAGCTCAACCACTGAACAAACTCCTACAGAAGGAAAGTACCGAAGAAGGCTGCAAGGCCTCTGACCGAAACCCGTCCGCTCCAGGACCAAGGAAAGCTCGAGAGTCCATACAGGGCGAATGGACTAGTCAATGTGAAGGTGCTTTTTGAAGCTGAAAGAGAGTCTAACTCAAGCTCTGTCTTGCCTACGCGGACCCTCACAAGCCGTATGAGTTACATGTGGATGCCAGCAGAGAAGGTTTAGGAGGAGTCCTGTATCAGGAGTATGGTGGACTACTGAGGCCTGTAGCGTACGTGAGCCGGAGCCTTACGCCTTCAGAGAAGAACTATCCTACCACAAGTTGGAGTTCCTAGCCTTAAAGTGGGCAGTGGTAGACAAGTTAAAGGACTATCTGTATGGAGCCGAGTTTGTGATAAAGACGGATAACAATCCTCTTACCTACATCCTTACTACTGCGAAACTGGACGCAACGGGACACCGGTGGTTGGCCGCTCTGTCAAGGTTTCGGTTCAGCCTGAAGTATCGCCCTGGGGTGAATAATCAAGATGCTGATGCTTTATCGAGAAGACCCTACACTACATAATGGACTCAGTTGACTCCAGACGGGGTGCAAGCTTTGGGTCAAGGAGCAGAGCGCCGGGTCAAGGGAGGGATTGAAGCAGAGGCCATAGGAGTCATGGCTGCGGCTGTTCCTGAGTTCTACTACAATCCTACGCAATTGAGGGATGAAAGTCTACCTACCTTTTCCAAACAGGACCTGAAAGCGGATCAGGCCAGAGACCCTTTAATTGCATTGACCATAAAGGCCCTAACTGCGAACCAGCGGGAAATTCTGCTGACAAATTCCCCAGATGGAGCCAGATTGGTCTACAAAGAGTGGGAACGGTTGAAGATGTTGGATGGGGTGGTCTACCGAAGGGGCCCCTCAACTAACGCTGTTAGACCCAACAGTTGTTCCTTCCCACTAAGCATAGAGAGAGTGTGCTGCGATCACTACACGATGAGCATGGACATTTGGGTGCTGAAAGAACTTTTAAGCTGGTGCGAGACAGGTTCTATTGGCCGTGCATGAGAGCTGAAGTGGAAAGTTATTGTCATTCATGTCTGAGGTGTATTCAGAGGAAGACCCTACTGACCGAACCGCTCCAATGAGCCATCTGCAGAGTCAGGGACCATGGATTTGGTGTGCATTGACTTCCTGTGCTTAGAGCCGGATGCTAGTGGGCAGGGAATATTCTAATAGTGACTGATCACTTCACACGTTACGCCCAAGCTTTCCACAAGAGACCAACGCGCTCCGACAGTGGCCAAGGTTCTGATGGAGAAGTTCTTTGTTCACTACGGCCTACCAAGGAGAATACACTCTGATCAGGGTAGAGACTTTGAAAGCCGACTTGTTGGACAATTGTTGGAACTATTGGGAATCCAAAAGACCCGAACTACACCATATCACCCTCAAGGTGATGCTCAGCCTGAAAGGTTTAATCGCACGCTGCTAAATATGCTGGGGACATTGTCAAACATAGAGAAGCAGAGTTGGAGTCGCCATATAGCTACTCTGGTGCATGCATATAACAGTACGGAGAGTGATGCCACTGGATACTCACCGTACCGTTATGTTCGGAAGAGAAGCTCGACTGCCGGTTGATTTGGCGTTTCGGTTATCTCTAGACCAGACGTCGTTAGCTTCCCATAGAAATTACGTGGATCGACTTCGAAAGAACCTGGCCTCTGCGTTTGAACAGGCCCGTTTGACCTCAGGAAACAGGGAGCAGAGGAACAAAAGGAACTATGACTTAAAAGTTCGGATACAAGATCTGCAACCCGGTGATAGGGTTTTGTTGAAGAACTTGGGTGCTGCTGCGAGGCAAAAGTTGGCGGATAGATGGAGTTCTCAAGTATACACTTGTCTGCAAGCAACTGCCGGGTCTGCCGGTGTATCAAATCCGGCCGGATGGGAAGGCTGGGCCTCTTAAGAACTGGCACCGAAATCATTTGTTTCCTTTGAGAGAGGCTGTGAGGATACCAGTTGGGGACGAACTTTCTCTGCCGAATCCGCCTGCTCCGCGTCTGCCTCCTGTTACTCCGGTCTCAGCAGACCGGATTGTCGAAGAGAGCGAAAGGGACAGTGAGGAAGAGAGTTTTTGTTTGGACTGGATGCGTTCACCGGAGCTGAAAGGTTGTCTCAGTTCCTGAACGGTGGGAAAGTAGTTTGAGGCCTGAAGCTCCTGAATTTCAGTTAGAAGTCCTGAGACTGTTGAATCCCTGTAGCTCCTGAAGCCGAATCTTATGACTACAGTTCTGCCTTCACTGGAGGGATCATACTCCGAAGAGATGTCTGCTCCAGTGGCAGAATGAAGGACTGAGCAGCACCTATAGTACTTCCACCTGAAGAGGAACTGATTGATCCAGAACCAAAACGCTCTGTTCGCGCCGCCCAGCGACTCACCTACGACTCACCAGGACATAGCACTGAAGAGGCCGTCACCACAGTGCGAAGGTTGCCCGAAGTGTCTGCTATGTTAGCTGAGGTAGCCCAAAGCATGAGTCAACTTGAAGAAGTGTATCTAACCCACTGTATGTTTGCTGCTGAACCTGTATATGTTATCTAAACTGTGTTGAAATGTAATGCAACTGTTGTACCTCCTTGGAGAGACCCAAGAGTTCTAGGAGGGGGAGAGTGTAGCGCTGTGTTTAAATCCTTGTCGTGGCAGTACCTATTTTTGGCCACCGGAGGGAGACAAGCGTGATGAGAGACACTGAACTTTGCATTGGGACTACATTTCCCGGCATGCTTTGCGGGCGGACACAGGAAGTGGGTGGGACACACAGGGTTACATCCTGAGCCTCGTGGAGATAGCTGGCAGAGCGCGCCAGGGAGTGAGTGAGACAAGACACAGTGCTGCAGAACGCAAGAGTGACTAGGCCGGAGCGCAGGTGCGGCCTATCAGAGTTCCAGATCGGGTTGTTCAGCCTTATAAGAGGGAGACCCAGCGATCCACCATCTTATCCAAGCTGCTATTAAGGAAACCGGAGGACCCCGAGTTAGGCGTACTGCAGGTCGATCGGATTGGGAAAGCAGGCGGTAAGCTGGACAAGTCACGGCCGGAGCAGAGAGAGCCAGACAACGGATCCAGTAGCCGGCACCCCACCAGTCAAATCGAGCGGAGAGACGTCCTGGGTCAGCGGAGCCTTAAGAATCTGGCGGATGGGTGAGAGGCCTCCAAGGCCGTTTGTGATTAACGAAAGCACGCTGCTGTTGTTTCTAAAACCCACAGGGCCCCAACTTGACTAGTCGAAGACACCGTTTAAGCAATTCACTGGCCAGTTGAATAGTACCCGGTACCACAATACACACACACATGTACATTCCGGGACTTAACCTGTGCGGGACTCACTTCCTAATCTCCGAAAGGGATTAAAGATTCGTTTCTCATTTCTTTTTCCGATACGCGTTTCTCGAATTACGAAGCATTGTATTTTTTGTTTCCGCTGCGCGTCTCTCGAATTTCGAAGCATTATATTTTCTGTTCCGATGCGCGTTTTCCCGAAATACGAAGCCTCGTATTTCTTTTCCGCTGCGCGTTTCCCGAAATAAAAATACTGTAAATATATCTACGAACACACGTGTTATCTATTATATGCCATTCAGTTTAGTAAACTATATAATTTATAAAAATCCACAACGGTGCCGGAGTATATTTATTCCCTAGTGCGGGGAGACTGACCCGTGGTTCAATTTCAGCGGCTCCTCCGGGAGTGAGCGCTACACTACATTATAAATGATATCAATATCTTGTACTTTTAGACTGGGGATTTAGGGAAAAGCTAAATAAATATTTAAAATAATATATTATTGATGTAGAAAGAAAGCACTGGAACAAGTGAAAAAAGCGACTGACATTACGAAATCAGCAACGGAACCGAAACGGACTTGAAACGATATTACGGAATTAGCAATGAAACCGAAACGGACTCGAAACGATACGAAAATATGATGTCCGAAATTAACCGAAACGGACCCGAAATCGTGAATAGAACGAAAATGAATTGCGATTTTCACGTTACAAATTTCACGTTCATACGAAATAACGAAATTATTTTGTTTCGTATTGGAAATTATTTCGGAAAGTGTGTATTTCGTTTCCGATCCAATTTGGAACATCCAACGAATTCGAAGCACCTAATCGGCCTGTTTGGTAAAAAAACAAATCGGTACGAAACGAAATGCACATCCCTAACACCTAGTCGTAAATAAAACTTAACTTCAAATCACGTTTAAACATGATGAGCACATACCGGTCAAAATGAGCTCAGCCGAAGGAGGTGAAATGGCTCGGTAGTGAAGGGGTTAAATACCTCTGACCTATTATTAAGTCTTCAGTACTATTCCATATATTCCATTTTACACTGTAATATAGCTATAGCAGCACTACAGGGGTTATTCAATAACCTCAAATATTGGCTCTGAAATTGCACCGTACGGTGAATATCACTGGAGGTTGAACTTCAGGACAATTCATCTATTCACAAAGCTGTCCATTCACCAAATACAGGCTAGTTGACAGTGTAAAACTGTGCAATTAGGCTGCGTTCGACGGCACTAAATTTGTCCCATAGAAGACTATCACGTCTTCTATTCCCAGAATGGAATTTCTTTTCTACTTTTTTAAAACCTTTTTGTTCCAGGACTCGAGTAGTGCAGGAATGTGTGGGAATGGCATTCCTGTACTTCTCCCGCAGCGGGAACGTAGTTCCAGTTAAGGCATTTCATTAGCCCTAGAAGCACCCGTGGTGCGATTGCAGATCTCTTGTGATCACGGCCATTCTGGACCTCCCGACCGACACTCCTTTTGACTTGCGTGTGGTCGTTCGGTAGGCCAGAGGACAGAGTGATGTGCCCGGCTGCATGCCCAGCAGCAGGCGCCAGGCCCGGACTGGCCATTGGGCAAATGCCCAGTAAGTCGCTGGCCTTCCAGGTCAATCAGCTGCTGTAGAGCAGGCCACCTCCAACGTTCTTGCCAGCAAGGCTGCCTGAGAAACACAGGCACACAAGTGTTTCCTAGGCTGCAGTCTAGGCCCGGGAGGACTTCAACATGGTGGCCGACCATCCGTTTCGCCTGTGTCCCAATCAGAGGGAGCCAGCCGGCCCCCTCTGATTATGTCACAGGGCACGCTGCGTGACGTTACACGGCGCGCCCTGTGGCCTAATCAGATCATATTGAATGACTTGGCCAAAAAGGGAGAAGATGGAGCTGACCAGGGGTCCACCTGTCATGTAAGGAGACTCCTGGTTCAGTTGCCCATATCACCCCCCCCACAGACTTGCATCATTTGCCTACCCACTATTTACCCCCCCCCCCATTCAGTATTCCCCAGAAGGTCCCTCGAAGTGCGCTGAAGGGACCCGCCGAACAGACTGCCGAACGCAGCCAACAATCCACCGAACGCAGCCATAAACCGTCGATCAGCCACCGAACAGGGGTAAATATATGAGGAGAAAAAAAAAATTATACATGGAAATAATAAGTAAGGTCCTATGAATAATAATAAAAAAGTCTGTTAAAGAATTTAAAAAAATCAGAATCAAAAAAATCCAGAGAATGCCAAAAAATTAATTAATAGACCTTTTGCTGCAAATGAAAAGAATAAATGGTTGAATAAAAAATAAATAAAAATGGGGAATTTATATTACATTGAAACCTATGGGATTTGCCTGTTTAAACCTGTCGAACGAAACCACAGAAAATCAGGGCATTTCTTCAACTTTTAGGTGCTGTTCATCATCCTCTGAATTGATTAACCATTACTTCTCTTTGGGTAATTTCAATACCGCCGAATTGCAAAGTATTTTGCTGGTAATTCGCCAATATTTGGCGAATTACCAGCTTTCTGAATAGCTGAATTGCCACGAAATTGTGCCGTACAGGGAAATTCACCGTTCGGTGCAATTCGGTGGCAAATTTGTCTCTGTGAATAACCCCTTTAGTTTGCCTTCTCCAAGCCACCCCACCCCAAAAAAAAGGATTTATATTACATACCCCTTAGAGGGGGGAAGAGATTTGCCCAATTTTTTTGTACAAGGCATTATTTTTCTTTTTCTATTCTGTAACAGACCTTTTTATTATTTTTAAATGGCCTTTTTTAGGTGCTACCCCCACCACCTAAAAAAAAAAAAGAATTTGCTCGTATGTCTGTGTGTGTATATATATCGTATATATACACACACAGACATACGAGCAAATGCTTTTTTTTTTTTCAGGTGGTGGGGTAGTTTATTTTCAGCAAAAATGGAACAGATTAGAACTGAAATCTCCACAATGCCATCTTCACCCATGCAGGAAGATGCTAACCATGTCTATCCTCACATGTTTAACTCATTCCCTTCAGCTACTGAACAAGAGGTCCTTTTTTTTTTTCGTATTTGAAATTTTTTATTTCAGAGAAGTAAACATACATCAATAAACATAAAAATGTTACAAGAAAGGGAAAAATCAGGCACATGTCGCAGGGAAACGTCACGGTGGTCATCGCGTACCCTAGAAGAAAAATCAAGAAGGACCGCCCATAAATGAAAGGGGGAGGTGGAGAAAAAAAAAGAAGGGGAACCCAGGATGCCATTGTATTGACTTACTCGTCTCACTCCCATTGACCCGCAGGTCCATAGGTGGCCATAGTAGAGGTCTTTAGGCCAGGGGACACTAGGGCCAAACATGCAGACAGAGCCATGGTGGGTGCCGGTCCAGCTTGCCTAATGCAAACCCCTATTTACCAGGGTCCCATTAAAAAATTTTTAAGAAAATTGGGGGGGTGGTGGGGGAGTAAGCGCATCCTCAGTCCAGCAAACCGGGGAGCGACCAAACCGATACAGCAAGTCCCAACAAAGTCAGCAGGGGGTGGGGGGAAATCAACATATTCCAGGTAATATCAAACTTGAAGAGGTAGCAACCAGGAGCAGCCGGGAGCGACCAACGGATCAGCGAAGGAAGAGCCGGTCAGCCAGGATCCAGCAGCTGGGCATGAGAGGCCCTCGAAGGCACAGGGATCCCCAGATGAGACAACACTGCATGCGCCTCCAATAAAGTCGCTGCCGTATGGGTCCCAACATCTATGGACACAATCAGGGAGCCCGAAGCTCCCCAGCAGTACCTAACGCCATGCTCACGAAGCAAAATTGTGACCTTCAGCAGCTGGGAGTGTACAGTCACGTTGTCAGGGTCCGCTCTTGGGTACTTGCTGATGTGCCTGTATTGCACACCTGGCTCTAAGAACTTTGCCCTGGATCACTTTTTCTTGGATTCCATTCTGGGTTTTACCCAGGCTCAGCACCTTGACCAGGCTCCTGGAGATCCAGCCTGGGTTTCCTTTTCCAGCCCTGGAGTTCCATCTGAGGCCCATCTGTGATTAAGCCTCCTTAAATGGCAGAGAGACCCAGCTAGCAGTGGTTCTGCATTGTGCTCCCTGACTGAGGTCACTTGGATGTGTGCAGACCTGCTCTACCTGAACCAGCTTATCTTGTTGCTGTACAGTATAGCCAGCATATTCCAGTGTAACCATTACCCATCTCGCTACCTTGTTATTCCTGGAGAAATTTCCTTCAGTTCCTGGGACTTTCAGCGATTTCCACCAGCGGTTTATCTACGGTCTGTGGTCAAGACCTCCAGGTCACTGCTCAAGTGGGTACTCCCAACCGTGTAGCCCACTATCCCCTGTGTCTGGAGACCTACCTGTGGATTTACAGTTTTTCACCACCGTCTCTCAACCAGTGATCAAGGTACCTCTGCCAGCTGTCCAGTGTTATTCCTAGTGGACCCTGTCTGCAGTCTGGGACTGCATAGCCCACTATCCTGACTCTCCATCCAAGACCACTTCCTGGACTGTATATACTGTGTGCCAAACTTTTGCTTAGGAATACCTCACCTCTCAACCAGTCGTCAGCCACGACCGCTTGTTATGGACTATAACCACGTCTTTGCCTGTGCGTTCCAGAAGTGCATTTCCCTGTTCTTTCCATTGCCTGCTGTCAAGGCCCATTTATGTTCAATTAAAGTTATCTTCATTGCTTGATACTTGTCTGGCCTCCCCTCTGTGTCGCCGCCTGCCGGGCTCATACCCGAACCGCACATGCCACGTGACACACGTCCCTTGTTACCACAATGATATCCCGTGGGGCCGCTGCCGGGGTGGTGGCCACTCGATGGATGCATACAGCCGACAGGATTAACAGTCCCGCCGATCCATCGCAATTTGGCAGGAGGTGAGTCACCAGACCCAGTACATACGTATAAAGTCACATAGTCTGCACAAACTCGGGAACCCCCCCCCCCCGCAAACTAAGGTTCCGGCGACGGTGTCGGGCCTCCAGGGCCATCACTGACGGGTCACTGGAGATCATCCACTCTGGCGTCTGTGGCCAACCGCACCTTCTCTGCCTCCAGGGAACGAGCATGCACCTCATCTATCTGGAGCTGTAAGGAGTCTGAAGCAGAGCGCACCTCCTGTTGATCCTGGCACCAGAGGCTCTGGAAGTCTTCCATGAACTTATGAAGGTCTGCTGCGGTAAGAGGCTGCGGTGGTGAATCCGCTGCCGCCGTGACAGGCCGAGGCGTCCCCTCAGAGGAAAGCGGAGTGCCACTACTCCGACATCGCATCCCACCGTCCTGCACCACACCAAGGGAGACCCTGATGTCCGGGAGACGGGGGCCCTCTGCTCCGTCAGATGTCTTCATCTTCTTACCCATGTAGGTGAGTATACGCCACAAGGGAGGGGTAAAGCAGGAGGCCTCAAGTGTAGGCCGAAAAATGGCTGCCATCCGCAATGACAGGCCGCAGGGGAATCCGATCCAGTCAATATGGAGCTCCGTGGCTGTAGCCTCCAGAGCAATCCCAAGTGATCCTGGGTAGTACAGCAGGCAAGCCAAGGAGAGAGCGCCGAAATCCGATCAGCAAAAACGGCCGTGTGTTCCCTTTTTCGGAGACACAGTCCGGAGCACAGCAAAAAGGCGTCTTCTCTCCTTAGCAGTTAGACACGCCACCCCAAACAAGAGGTTCTTAAACTACTACGATCCTCTCATCCCACTACCTGCCCCCACGACCCCGTTCCCTCACATCTTGCCAAAACACTGTTTCATCCTTGACCCATACCTTTAATCTGTCTTTAACCTCTGGGATCTTTCCTGCTCCCCTCAAACATGCCACAGTAGTCCCAATCCTAAAAAAACCATCTCTGGATCCGACTGCTCCCTCCAACTACCGTCCCGTTTCCCTACTCCCTTTTGCCTCCAAACTCCTCAAAAAGCTTGTGTATGCCCGTCTGATTGACTACCTCAACACCCACTCTCTCCTTGACCCTCTGCAATCTGGCTTTCGCTCACTGCACTCAACAGAAACAGCTCTTGCGAAACTGACCAATGACCTTGCAAGTGCAACTGTTAATCCAATGGGTGCTACTCACTGCTGATCCTTCTCAACCTCTCTGCCGCCTTTGATACAGTTGACCACTCAATCCTCCTTCAAACTCTTAGTGATATAGGCCTTCAAGGTTCTGTTCTTTCATGGTTCGCTTCCTACCTGTCCCAACGATCGTTTAGTGTCTCATTTGCTGGAAGCACCTGACATAGAACTGACATAGTGCTCCCCGCATCCGACCCCAAGACTTTTATTTTCCTGTCAAAAACCCCAAAAGACACAGACATTTGCTTTGGGAAAGACTTTATGTTCATTTATATTGTGTGGTTTTAAATGTATTGTACATTGCTTGGTTTTAGTTTAAATGTAGTGAACATTACTTAGCTTTAGTTTTAAGCATACTTTTATTTCTTTATGTAAATGTGCACTTGGAGAGTTTTTTTTTTAACAGATGCAACCTGCAGCTAGTTTCAAATGCTTTCTTTTGTGTAGCAGGTAAACCAGTTTGAGTAACGTGTGATTGTGCAAAAAGGCTATCTAATTTATCTATTTACATGTCTGAGAGGTTGGGAGTCACCATTGTCTCAGCCACCCACGATCTGATTTACTTATCAATAGATTATGTAAATGATGTGTGATATGAAGGCTAAGGAATGTTTATCGTAAATATCTAACTCACATAATGTAATTAGAGTTTTAGTGGGTAAATGTTCGTCATTTGGATTATGCATATTATGGCTGTTGGACCTGGGCATAAATAGTGGCGTTTTTCAATAAAGGTCTGAGATTCCTGTTTGAACATACGTCTTGTCTGGTGTCTGATTCAGTGTACCCACTCTCACCCTCAGAAGGCACAGACTGGCCTTTCTGGAAATTCAAAGAGGCTCCAAGGCAGAGGATCAGAACAAGCAGGTCTGGAGCTGCAGATCAGGCTGCTCGAGGCACTGAGTTCCGAGCAACTTAGTGGCCAGGCTGATCAGTAAGGGGGAGAGCCAGGATGGGCGGAACGAGAGGGGTTTCCATCATAGTACCTCCTCCCGGCAGCCTGTCTCTGTTGGGGTGCCCCAAGGTTCAGTTGGGCCCTCTACTTTTTTCAGTCTACACTGCCTCTCTAGGAAAACTGATCAGCTCCTTTGGATTCCAGTACCACCTATACGCTGATGACACTCAAATTTATCTCTCCTCCCCTGATCTCTCTCCAGGTCTCCTGGATCGAGTCACTGACTGTCTCTTTGCTGTCTCAAATTGGATGGCGTCCCGCTTCCTTAAACTCAATCTTGCCAGAACTGAAATTCTCGTCATTCCTCCCTCCAAGAAGAACTCAATACCACCTATCTCTCTACGAGTAAATGGAACGCCCATTAGCCCAACACCCCAAGCTCGCTGCCTTGGTGTCACTTTTGACTTTGACCTAACGTTCTCTCCCCACATCCAAACAGTGACCAAATCCTGTTACTTTCAACTCAAAAACATGGCCCGTGTCCGCCCCTTTCTGACACAAGATACCGCAAAAGTGCTGGTTCATAGTCTTGTCATTTCACGACTTGACTACTGCAACTCGCTCCTTATTGGCCTCCCCAACTCCCGTATTGCCACTTTGCAATCTGTAATGAATGCAGGGGCCAGACTTATTTTTTTCACTAAACGTACCTCACGTACCTCCCCACTCTGCCGGTTCCTCCATTGGCTTCCTGTACATTCCAGGATACAGTTTAAACTGATGCTCACGTTCAAATCACTCAATAACTCAACCCCTCCCTACATGTCTTTGTTACTCCGCAAGCACGTCCCATCTAGACAACTCCGTTCAGCAGGTGATCTCCACCTGTCATCGGTCTACACACGCACGGCCAACTCTCGCCTCTAAGACTTCTCAAGGGCAGCACCAGTCCTGTGGAATGACTTGCCTCGCCCTATTAAACTCTCCCGACATTCAGGCCTTCAAGAAATCCCTCAAAACCTATCTCTTCAGATTAGCATACCACATCACTGATGCAACTCATCCCTCTGCTCACCTACTCACTTGATTGAAGCAGCTTCTATGGCCCCATAGTTCCCAAACCACTGGCACTATTGATCCGGCTATCGAGTAAAATTCCTCTTGTCTTACTCAACCCCAATCCCTCTAGACTGTAAGTTCCTATGAGCAGGGCCCTCTACACCTCTTGTTTCCATCTTATGTCCATTTATATGTATTTCGTTCCCTTTGGTTATTGTAAAGCGCTGTGGAAACTGTTGGCGCTATATAAATGATGACAATAATAATAATACAATTGGGTGAGTTACTGACTTTTATTCATATAAATATGACTTGTATATCTTGTACCTGTATCCTTGATAAAGGCTCTAATGGGGCCGAAACGTCAGGCAAGTTCACAGGAACATTTTTAATGTATACCTATTAAAGTTTTTTGGATTTTACTTATTCAAGACCTCAAGTGCATCCCTTCCTTTGTTTTTGCTGTATATTCTCCATGGGATTTTTGCACTGAGGCGACTGTGCATTTTGGCTTGCGGTTTTAGGCAATTTATTGGGATGCATATATTATTTATATATATATATAACACTGAAGTTGTCCCATAGAAGACTAATGTTTCTTCTAGTCACAGAACGCCGAACCAAGCTGCACCAGATTGTCAGCGAAATGCCCTGATTTTCAAGGTTTCAGTTCCACAAGTTTAAACAGGCGAATCCCATAGGATTCAATGGAAGAACTTAATATCTTTATTTTTTTTTTAAAGACCATTTATTCTTTTAAGTTTCAGCAAAAAAACTTTTTATTTATTTATTTTTATTACCCCCAGATTTATTGGGGGTGTTTTTAGGGGGTGCTAAATGATTTAGCACCAGCTTTTAGCAGTAGCTAAAAATTTGCCTTGCGCATTGGTTTTGTTTTTAGCACTAGGACCTTGTTATAACTTAATTATTCAAACACTAACAGGGTTATTCAAAGAGATCCGAATTATGTCCGAAAGGTAACCGAACAGTGAAATTCAGTGTACGGTTACCTTTCCTGGCCATTCGGCTATCCAGAGAGCAGGCAGTTTGCGGGGTTAATCCAGATGTTTTTGCGGATTTCGGTGTGCGTTCGCTGGGTTTTGCAGTGAGTTTTCGTTGGGTTTGCGGCGGCTTTTCCCTGCAATACAATGGCCCTGTGGTGCTTGCTGAATACACCGCAGAGTCGCCGAAATGGGATCGCCAAATAGCACCAAATTGAAGAGAACGAAAAGTCATCGAACGTGCAGTGACTTTTCGATTCTCTTTGAATAACCCTGAATTTATTGATTGCCCTTCCCACGTTAAGTATAGGACAACATACAACTTGCGCAAGCTAGCGCAATCACTGATGCCCTAAATGATTTTTGACAGGTTTAGCTTTAGGGATGTAATATGGGGGGCATGTGTTAAACTATATGGCCCCTATTACACGCTTCGCGCAAATGCGCTCGCGCAGCTTTTTTTTCTGCGCACGCAAAAAACCTTTATCGCGCGAAAATTAACACGCATTCCGATCCGAGCGCATTTTTTTCAGCCTTCATGTTTTTTCGTGCGCAAATCCTACACGCAAATTTGTGCGCAAATGAACGTTGCGTGCAGGAATCTGTGGGCAGACGGCTTTTTCACGGGATTCAGCCAATCATAATTAAGAACCACCATTTTTTAAAGTTAGGTTGTTGCGCCTGTCAAAGTAAGTCTGCGTATATGTGCTGCAGCAAAAAAAGTTTTTGACAAATTATTAATTTTTTATGTCTGGGTATGTGTAGAATGTGTAACTGTACTGTGCTGTATTTTTTTTTATTGCTGAGTTATTTCGTTTCGGCCACAACTATCATATTTGCAGTTAACACCAAGTTTTCAAAGACGTTACGAAAAATCGCGTAAACGTCGCTCGTACGACTATGCGCAAAGATTGTAATACCATCCGCACTAACGCATTTGCGCTCACAATGTTAAGTATAGGATGCACGCACGAACTTGCGCTCGTGCTGGGTTCGTGCAGGGTCAATCGCGGTAGACGATTATGTGCATCGTTTGCGCGAACGTCGTACTACGACGTTCCGCGCAAATGGTTTTGTCGGCAAATGCGCTGCGCGTAGTGTGTAATAGGGGCCATCATACACGCCTCGTTTTTTTTTCCAGGTGGTGGAGGTAGTGGAAATATTCGGTGAGTTCCCTTACTTTTTTTCCCCAGAGCTTGATCCCTAATTTATTCTGTCCCTTTTCATCAAAAACACTCTTTTTTTTTCTTTTTTTTAGTTTTTAAAGACCTTTTTGTAATTTTATAAAAGCCTTTATTATTTTTAAGGGACTTTTTTTATTATTTGGACACATTTTTACTACATTTTTCTTGAGTTAAGCTCCTTTTAGGAGAATATGAGATTTCCTTTATTTTTCAGTTCGGTGGAATTCACTGATGTCAATAGGGCGGTTTTCGCTGACGTCTGGTAACTGCTTTGACAACTCCAATTTTGGCAAAATACAGTAACCGTTCGCTAAATAGTGAATTCACTGTATCGCTGAAGTGTGCCGAAATGCTGCGAAAAGTTTTGTGAATAGACACTTAATATTGATTACGGGCCCTATTACATTCTTCGCGCAAACGTTTGCGTGCGCGCAAAAATGCATTAACACGAGGGGCAAAACCCTTTGCGCAGAACATCGTATTACAATCAGGGTTATCCAAAGAGATTCGAAAAGTCACCGCATGTTCGGTGACTTTTCGTTCTCTTCAATTCGGTTCCTTTTGCCGATTGCATTTCGGTGACCCTGCGGTCTATTCAGCAAACACCACAGGGTCCCCGAATTGCAGGGAAAAGCTGCCGCAAACCTGACGAAAACTAACCGAATGCACGCTGAAAACAAGCAAAAACATCTGGATTAACCTTTGAAAAACCCGAACAGGAGCCGAACAGGAGCCGAAAAGGAGCCGAATCACACAGAGCCGAAGCAGCTGTGACGTAGAGGAGGCAGTGAATAAATTAGAAAAACCATTTGTATGAATCTGGGAAAAAGAAACGCTGTTTGCAAAGAAACTACAAAGCGAAAATGTCAGAAATTTTCACAGGAGGTCCAGGGAATGATAATAAAGAGGGCTGTTACAAAAAAAATAAGCAAACTGAAAAAAAAATCAAAAAAAAAAAAATCGGACTTTTAATTTTTTTTTTAAAAATTCAGAAAAATGCTTAAAGTATCCTAAAAAATCTATAAATAAAGAGACTTTTTGCTGCAGAATTTTATAATGAACGGTTTATTAGATATTGAATTAAAACGGGAATATTTTTAACATTGAAGCCTATGGGAATCTCCTGAATAAATTTGCCGAATTAAACCACCGAATGGCAGGACATTAGGGGAACCTTTCACTGCTGGTTTGTGTTCTCTGAATAGCCGAAGCATTGCTTCTCTATGGGGATTTCACTGCCCTCGAACAGGCACCGAACAGGCACCGTATGTTCAGGCAATTCGACAGGATTTGGCGAATTGCCTGCTCTCTGGATAGCCGAATGGCCAAGAAAGGTAACCGAACGCTGATTTTCAGCGTTCGGTTACCTTTCTCAAGCAATTCGAATCTCTTTGGATAACCCTGTATGTCAGCGCAACAATTTGCGTATATGTCTACTGCGGGTGAACGCTGCGCGAGCTTACTGTACTTTGCGCGTCCTATACTTAACATTATGAGCGCAAATGCGTTTGTGCGCTGGTATGCGGATGGTATTACAATCTATGCGCAGTTTGTAACGCACAGCCTTTGCGCGTATAATTTTAGCAACTCCTAAAAGCTGGTGTTAATGGCAAAATCTATCAACCTGGCCGAAACCAAATACACCAGCCCATAAAAAAAATACACAGCAAAGTATAGTTCCACATTCTACTCATACCAAACCAATAAATTTGAGAAGTTGTGCGTGTTTTTTTTATTGATGCAGCATATATGCGCAGATTGACTTTGACAGGCGCAAAAACTTAACGTGAGACAATTGAGGTTCTTAATTCTGATTGGCTGAATCGCGTGAAAAAAACAGTCCGCACACTGATTTCTGCTCGCAACGTTAATGCGCGCGCGTTTTTGCTCGTCCATATTACACGCGTTATTTTTCGAAGGATGAAAAAATGCGAGAGGATTGTAATACCAGTGTTGTTTTACGCTCGTTAATGTTTAACGCTTCACGCAAAAATTCACGCGTTCTGCATGCGTTTTTGCGTTAAGAATGTAATAGGGCTCTACATTTGTTAAGCTATAAGGCTAGGGTCAGACGAAACGCATTTTTATGTTGTCTGTGAAAAAGTGCGTTCGAACGAATGGACGCATTTTTTCACGGAATACGTGATAGCGGTCATACTATGCGCATTTTCGTCCGTGATTTTGTACGGATCATCAATAAAACACTTTGTGCATCTGGACGTTATATAGGCTGGACATTAGTAGCGTCTGACGTCTCCTAATCACGCACACACGCCGCTATGCGGCCGCAGCGCACTCTGTACGTCCGTACTAGCGGTTTCACGTCCTCGAAAAAATGCGTTCATTTTCCACTTGCGTTGCGCAGCCGGACTTTTGTGCGACCGTACTTCGTATATTGGCCGTCATTGCCCGGCATCTGCTGCTAGTGCGGCCGTGATTAAGTGCGCCAGAACGCGCGTTCGCACTGCCTCAGTCTGACCCTAGCCTTATACGTGTCCTGTTTTGCCATGCTCATTCTGCTGTTTGCTCATCCAATCTCTTGTCGAACAAAGTCCATCCAATGATCACATTCTGTAGCTGGGTCAGTACAGGAGTCCAAGCAGTTGTCTTCTCATATGCGTGGTCGGCAGCTTGGGTGCTCTCACTGACCTATGATTCCATCTGTGAGTAAGTTGGTAGCAGGTGGAGTACGGTTGCAATCAACTTCTTATGCAATTCTTTTTATCTCATCTTGCAGACTTTAACAGAACCCTAAACTCACTGCAGTTATTCAATAGGCTATTGCAGACATTATTGTCAATAATGAGTGGGGCCTGGTTGACTACCTGGTCCAGCAACTGCTGCCATTGGTGGCAGCAAACCTAAAATTTCAATCTAGGCTAATCTGCTTCTCCTGCCAATCTATAGGTGATGCAGAGGAATGTGTAATCATGACTGTGTTCAACAGAACAATTTTGTGGTTCCTTTGGATTCTCATGACACAATTTGTCGGGGATTTTTTTTTTTTTAAACTTCAATGTGGGTCAGGGGGTTGGTGCACAAGTGCTGTCGCCAAAGGAATTTTTATTCTAACTGATTGTACGCTGAAGCCTGGACATGAGAATCGAATAGAACATCCATCATTTATTTTCTCTCAACTTTTTTTCTGCATTAGCTTTTGCTACCCTAACTTAAATTTCCGGAGAAAAAAAGGGGGTCCGTCACTTGGAAAATGCTGAACAGGCTACCCATTTAGCTGCCCTGACTTTACAATAAGGATACATATAGAAGACGCCATAGGGTGCAAAATCTGTGCCCAAACTTGGACCAGACAGCATGCAAGCAAACACTTGACTACACCGATATAAGAAAATATCTGTGATGGAAAGGGATATTTATGCAATGATCAACTGTACCCCATATACTGTATATAATCAAACCGTCAGCACAATAAAAACTAAAATCATATATTTATATGGTGATATATCAACCGCATTATTAAAATACATTTAATGCTACATAAAATATATATATATAATAATACAATAACACGCAAAATAATTAAGCAAATAAAAAGGATAAGGTGTTGTCCGTAGCTACATTGATCCCATTCTATATATAGAAGAAGACAGAATATATTGCATTAAATATGTTAATGAATTTTCATGTATAAAGGGTTATTCAGAGAGCACCTAAATGTCACCGACATTTCGATACTCTCGTTCTCCGAACATCGGAGAATCAAATTCCCCGACCCTGCGGTGAATTCTGCATTCACCGCAGGGTCCCCAAAGTGCAGGCAAAAGCCGTTGCAAAACCACCGATCTCAAAAAATGCCGTTGAAATTATCGGATCTGATAATTTCGGCAGGTCTGCCGGATTATCGAATGAAATTTGATTTGATAATCCGGCAGCCTGCCAAAATGATCAGATCCGATAATCAATGCGAAATTTTAAAAAAAATTAAAAAATGCTGCAAAACCGCTGAAATTATCGGATCCGATAATTTTGGCATGGTCCTGACAGTTTATTGGATCCGGTAATTTCGCTGGTTTTGCGGCGCGTGTTTCTTTTTGTTTTTTAAATTTCACAGATTATCGGATCCGATAAGCTGCCGCAAACCCGCCATCCACGTCTGGGAAAAGCCGACGATCTGCCGAACACAGCGGTGACCAGCCGCCAGAACAAGCCGACGAACGGGGTAAAAAAAAATTAAAAACCGATTGAAGGTGTCAAATTTGAAATTCTGTTTGCAAAAAAAAACACTGGACAAAAATGCCTGGAATAAACATTTAAAGTCCTATGAATAATAATAAAAACGTCTGTTACAGAATAAATAAAAAACGCTATTTAAAAAAACCCATCTCTTCTCGCCATGGCCACATAAATAAAACCTTCAACATGAAGCATAGCGTTTATATGAAACCTATATGTTTATGCGCGGAACGAAGGAGTCAACACAGTTCCACAGCAATAAAACTCACAGTAATGTGTGGCAGAGGCGTAGCAAGGTCATAAGGCGCCCGGGGGCAAGTGCCCCCCCCCATTTTTAGATGAAATAATGCATAGTAACGCATTATGCCATCACTTTCAAATTTGCTCAGTGTGGGAAAGGAGA
Organism: Leptobrachium leishanense; assembly: GCA_009667805.1. Classification (NCBI taxonomy): domain Eukaryota; kingdom Metazoa; phylum Chordata; class Amphibia; order Anura; family Megophryidae; genus Leptobrachium; species Leptobrachium leishanense. The sequence continues at coordinate 139,719,186 of CM019064.1, read as the reverse complement.
AGGTGAATTAGTGCAGTGAAACTGCGTTATAAACGAATAATGAGACTGCCTTAGAACAGAAAAAAAGAGGTTTTGCAATTGGTTTTTTTTTTTCACTTTTTTTATTTTTACACATTATATAGTCATGTTTGGTATCAACGATAAGACTCTATCCTTTTCAATTACACTTTGCTTGACCTGGTGGGGTGTACATAATGGCGATACAGGGGTCCATTGGACTCCAGCCTTTCCCTGCACCAGTACAGTGGCTTTTGTTTTAGATAAAATGTGTAATGATGCAGACTCTGTGTCACGTATCCCTCTACAAACATGATGCAAGTCCCTTAAGACAGTCCCTATCTACCCCTCCGATCCTTTAAGTGGTCGGTAAACTAACTACCGCTTAGGAACACAAACAGAAATATATGTATAGGTATGCACAGGACAGGATACCAGATACAGTAAACAAAATGAGTGGGAAATGTTTTACCAACAACGAGTGGGAAATGTTTTACCAACGAGTGGGAAATGGTTTACCAACAACGTGTGGGAAATGTTTTACCAAAAACGAGTGGGAAATTTTTTACCAACACAGGACAAGGTATACCTGAATATCCAGATGGAACACATATATCACTGGTAAACGATATACAGAGGACAGGGTACAATGGAGAAGGCTGAAACTAGCCAGAAACATAGAAACATAGAAAATGTCGGCAGATAAGAACCTTTCGGCCCATCTAGTCTGCCCAATTACATGGATACTTTACCTGGATTTATCTTTTGTTTAGGATAGCCTTATGCCTATCCCATGCTTGCTTAAATTCAATTACTGTTTTGGCCTCTACCACTTCAACTGGAAGACTGTTCCATGTATCCACCACCCTCTCAGTAAAATAATGCTTTCTGATGTTACTTTTAAACCTTTGCCCCTCTAATCTAAGACTATGTCCTCTTGTTTTGCTACTTTGTTTCCTTTTAAATATACTCCCTTCCTCTACCTTGTGGATTCCCTTTACGTACTTAAATGTTTCTATCATATCTCCTCTGTCTTGTCTTTTTTCCAAGCTGTACATGTTAAGATCATTAAGCCTTTCCTGGTAACTTTTCTCCTTCAAGCAGTACACCATTTTAGTAGCCCTTCTCTGAACTCTCTCTAAGAATGTTTTACTATTTGGATGATCTCTAGCTCAATGGCACAAACAAAAGCCAAATATGCCAGCCCCCATGAGATGGCAAGAGGGGGGGAGTGCTGCCAGCGCGTGTGAGCCAGCCCGAAGAAGTGTGTGGGGGCCGGAGCAGGGTCCCCTCAGATTGTAAACTCTGGAGCAGGGTCCCCTCCCCTCTTAGATTGTAAACTCTGAAGCAGGGTCCCCTCCCCTCTTAGATTGTAAGCTCTGGAGCAGGGTCCCCTCCCCTCTTAGATTGTAAGCTCTGGGGCAGGGTTCCCTCTCCTCTTAGATTGTAAGCTCTGGAGCAGTGTCCCCTCCCCTCTTAGATTGTAAGCTCTGGAGAAGGGTCCCCTCTCCTCTTAGATTGTAAGCTCTGGGGCAGGGTCCCCTCTCCTCTTAGATTGTAAACTCTGGAGCAGTGTCCCCTCTCCGCTTAGATTGTAATCTCTGGAGCAAAATCCTCATCCCCACTGCCCAGGCAAGACCCTGCCTAGAATATTGTCCTGGCCTGTACCTCATGCAAGCTCTGTGAGTTTAACAAAGGCCCCACCAGATTACTACTAATCATTTTGTGTCTCTCCTCCCCCTCATAAAGAAAGACAATGGCATCATGCTTAATAAAAAATGAATTAATTTTAAAATCATAACCTTTTTTCTTCTGTGCAAGATCCCAGGACCATAAGAACAGCTGCACCTGCATCTCAGCCCTGCCTTTCCCAGCGTGAAAAGTGAGTGGGAGCGCGTGGTGGATTGGAGGTGGAGTGGGGATGTGATGTTGGTGCAGCCTAGTGGAGAGCCCAGGAACTGCAGCATTGCAGTTAATAAATTACCATAATTTAAGTTCTGTAAAGAGTGCCTTATGGTGCCCCCCTCCCTGACAGGCACCTGGGGGGCAAGTGCCCCATTGCTACGCCACTGATGTGTGGTGTGTATGAGCGTATCTGTTACGTTCACACTTGATAACAGTGGTTTGGATCCCTATCGACAGACCTCTAAGCCCTCCGATCCTTGTGTGGTCGGGACCGCTAACCCTATCACTCCCAGCCGGGAAAAACAAACACACCAGTAACAATGTATCAGTACTTGTCATCGCTCTGCACCCCACCCCCTGATCAGCCACAAGCATGCCGGGCACCGCATGAGCTCCTGGCACTCAGCCAGCCAGTGGCATTGTGCGCCCGGGACCCCCCTGAGATCCCCCAGGTGTGACAAAACCCCCACTTACAGGCGGCCACTGGACGACAACCAGGGGCAGAGGGATGGGCAGCATGGAACTGGCATACCAAACGAGGCACATGGATTTCACTGGCTGGTAGACAATCCCTATCCTCGGGACCATAACCCTCCCAATTCATCCAGGTACTGTACAACACCCCTGACCACACGGGACTTCAGAATGGCATGGACCTCATATTCCTCTTCACCTTGGGACTGAATAGGTGGAGGAGGCACGTTAACCCTGGTATACCTGTTGCACGTGAGAGGCTTGTGGAGGCTAACATGGAACACATTGTGTATATGCAAGTAGTGCCAAGGCATAGGACACAGGATTCACACTGCACACGACTTTATAAGGACCAATGTACCTGGGGGCCATCTTCACAGACCTTATCTCCCACCGTATATACTGGGGCAGACCTATGTCTGTCTGCTTTCTCCTTTTGTTTTTTGATACAGGTCTCCATGACCTCTTTCACTTTTGCCCATGTCCCTTTTAACGATGCTCATCCAGAGCAGGCAAGGTGGTGTTCTGAAAACTAAAGGAAAGCACAGGAGGATCGAAACCATACACTGTATGAAAAGACAAATGACCCATGGTTTCACTGACTGCATTATTCAGAGCGTATTCTGCCAATGGCAAGAGGTCACACCACTCATTCTGTTTTTCAGATACAAAGCATCGTAGGTACTGTTCGACATTTTGATTGGCCCTCTCAGCTGCCCCATTAGTCTGGGGATGATAGGCAGAGGAGAAACTTAATTGTATACCCAGATTTTCACAGAACCCTCTCCAGAACCGGGACGGAAATTGAGTGCCTCTATCAGACACTATACCCAGAGGGACCCCATGAAGCCTAACAACACTCTGGATAAAGACTGGCACCAACTCCATGGCAGAGGGCACCTTGTCAAGCGGCACGAAATGAACCATCTTGGAAAACCTATCAACAATAGTGAGTATAACTGTATTACCATGTGAGAGGGAGATCTGTGATAAAATCCATGGGCAATTGTCACTGCTGTATTTTGGCCTAGGCCGACTAGGCCCAGGCCTAGGGCGGCACTTTCCAGGGGGTGGCGGCCCGCACTGGGTGGCCCCACCCCTAAAAAAAAAAAAAAAAATTTTTTTTTTTTTTTTACTTTTGCAAAGTATTTTACCAGGAAGGATACATTGAGATTTCACTAATTTGCACTTTCAATTTCACTTTCCAGGGGGCAGCAAAAAACCTCACCACTAAATGGGTTACTCACAGAGCACCGAAATTACGCCAACTTTTTGGTGTTCTGTAGTTCCCTGCACTTAGGAGAATAAAATTTCCCCACCCTGCAGCGAATTCACCATTCACCGCAGGGTCCCCAAAGTGCATGGAGTCGGCCGCTGAATGCTGCCACCGCAAATCCGCAGCCTGCTGTTTTCAAAAGAACTACTGGACGAAAATGTCTGGAATTTACATGTAAGATCCTATGATTGATAATAAAAAGTTCTGTTACAGAAAAAAGAAAAACTGCTATTAAAAAAAAGGGGGGGAATTTTGCCAAAAAAAATCTGAAAAATTACTAAAAGGTACTAAAAAAAAAATCAATAAGTAAAGACTTTTTACTGCAGATTAAAATAATAAATGATTTATTAGATATTGCATAAAAACGGGAATATTTTTAACATTGAAACCTATGGGGTTCGCCTGAATAAACCTGCTGATTAAAACCACCGAACATCAGGGCATTTCACTGCCATTTCTCTGAGTCTCAGTACCACATGACTGGCTGAACCACGTGAAACGCACGCGCGCAGCTGCCCACCCTTTCGTTAACACAGACTCTATTCTGGACTGAACACCCACCGGGAAGGGAATCAAAGCTACAGTGCACCCTCTGGCAGTGGCACCCCACTGCTGACAAGATGGCTCCACAGCATAATTGCTGTGTGCTCATATACACTCGGTTTGCTGGGAGTTTTACTGCAGTGGATTCTGATGCACTCATACACACCGCACATTGCATTGCTGGGAGTTTTATTGCTGTGGATTCTGATACGCTGACACACACCACACATTGCATTGCTGTGAGTTTTATTGCTGTGAATTCTGATGCACTCATACACACCGCACATTGCATTGCTGGGAGTTTTATTGCTGTGGATTCTGATACGCTGACACACACCACACATTGCATTGCTGTGAGTTTTATTGCTGTGAATTCTGATGCACTCATACACACCGCACATTGCATTGCTGGGAGTTTTATTGCTGTGGATTCTGATACGCTGACACACACCAAACATTGCATTGCTGGGAGTTTTATTGCTGTGGATTCTGTGATACACACTGCATATTACTGTGAGTTTTATTGCCCTGGAGCTCTGGGATACGCTCATACACACTGCACATTACTGTGAGTTTTATTGCTGTGCAGTTCTGTGATATGCTCATACACACTGCACATTTCTGTGGGTTTTATTGCTGTGCAGCTCTGATATGCTCATACACAGTGCCCATTTCTGTGGGTTTTATTGCTGTGCAGCTCTGTGATACGCTCATATGCAGTGCACGTTTCTGTGGATTTTATTGTTCAACCAATTAGAGCGGCTGTGATCCCGCTTACTTGACATGCGTGGCTGTTCTTTGTAAAAATGCTTGAATTTAAACATTTCATAATTTTCTTTATCTCAATAGATACATTTGAAATGGTATACAAAATATACAAGTAGGCACTTCTTATCCACTTTTAATATAAAGAGAGGAAAAGGCGGAGCTCTAAGAGGAAAAGGTGGAGCTTAAAGAGGAAGGGTGGGGATTATCCAGGAAGAGGTGTGCCCTTGACAGGAAGGGGTGTGTCAAATTTAAATTAGGGGGTGCACGAGTTTAGTCAGGCCTAGGGCAGCACAAAACCTAAATACACCACTGGCAATTGTGCCCATGGTCTCTGAGGAACAGGCAAAGGCTGGAGTAATCCAATGGGCAAGGATTTGGGGGTTTTGCTTCTGCAGCATACCTCACATGTAGCAATGTAATCAATAAAATTTTTTCGCATCCCTGGCCACCAGAATTGTTTTTCTTATGTAGCCATGGTTTTTGTTATCCCCATATGTCCAAAAGGTTTGGTATCATTGTAAACTGACATAACCTGTACTCTTTCCTCTTCAGGAACGAAGAGTTTACATGGTGGCTTATCAGCTGGAGCGGTACCTTGAACAGACTGCAATCTGTCAAGCAATGGAGAAGACACAGTAATCAGTGGTAGCAAGAATCCTCTCTTGAGGAACAATCGGCCTTTGGTCAAAGACATGATGCTCGTACGTTTCATACTGCCTGGACAAGGCATCTGCCTTGGTATTCTTGGAACCAGGACGATAGGTAACTACGAAGTTGAAACTGGACAGCAAAAGAGACCACCTTGCCTGCCTAGCATTTAGGCGTTTGGCGTCACCAATGTAAATCAGATTCTTATGATCAGTGATTATGATTATGGGGTCTTTAGAACCCTCTAGCAGATATCGCCATTCTGCCAGGGCTGAAACAACTGCAAGTAATTCCCTGTTACCTATATCATAGCTTTTCTCTGCAGATGTCAGTTTCCTGGAGAAGAAAACACAGGACTCTCCTCTCTCTGGGATAGGACTGCGCCTATGCCAATCTCAGAGGCATCTACCTCCAACTGAAATGGCAAACCTGGCTCGGGATGTAGCAGGACTGGTGCCATGATGAATGCCTCTTTGAGCTTATCAAAAGCCTGCATGGCTTGAGTGCTCCATTTTTGGTTCTGAGCACCCTTTTTTGTCATGGCTGTAATGGGAGAAACCACAGAGGAATTTTTTTTTATGAATCTCCTGTAATAGTTAGTGAACCCCAGAAACCTCTGTATTGCCTTTAACCCCTGTGGTAGTGGCCAATCTTTGATAGAGAGTTTCTGAGGGTCCATTTAAAATCCGTCGGGGGTGATGATGTAACTCAGAAAATTAACAGATGGTTATATCAAACAAACATTTTTCAAGTTTGCAGTACAGCCCATTTTCCAGTAACCTTTTTAATACTGTGCATACATGAACATGATGTGTCTCCATATCAGGAGAGTAGATAAGGATATCATCCAGATAGACAATAACAAACACTTGCAAGAAGTCCCGTAGGACATCATTAATGAAATCTTGAAAAACTGCCGTCGCATTACACAGACCAAATGGCATGACTAAGTATTTGTAGTGTCCGCTTCTTGTGTTAAAGGCAGTTTTCCATTTATGATCTTTCTTAATTCGAACCAAATTATATGCCCCACGCAGGTCTAATTTTGTGTATATCTTAGCACCTTTAAGGCGATCAAACAGTTCAGATCTCAAAGGAATGGGGTAAGCATTATGCACGGTTATTCTGTTAAGACCTCTGTAGTCAATACATGGTCTCAGATCACCTCATCTCTTTTTTAGACACAAAGAAAAATTCTGCCCCAGCAGGGGAGGAGGAACGGCGTATAAACCCACAGGCAAGGTTGTCATGAATACACTCCTCCATTATCTTGTTCTCCTTCTGAGAAAAAGGATAGAAATGACCCCTCGGGGGCATGGTACCAGGCAAGAGGTCTATCGCACAGTCATATGGGCGATGAGGAGGCAGAATCTCAGATTTCTTTTTATCAAAAACCTCCTTGAGGGTTCTGTACCACTTTGGCACTTCAGTAGACAAAGGAGGTGCAGTAGCCACATACAAGCTACCTACGATTCTGCTTATACCTAGACATTTGGACCAGCATTGAGGGCTCCATGAACCCAACTCCCCCTCAGTCCAGTTCATGACTAGATTATGTTTTGCCAACCAGTGATAACCCAGAACAATAGGTACCATAGGAGATTCAATTATTTGAAATTGTATCATTTCCCCATGTAGGATACCTGTGTGGAAAGATAGACGGATGGTGTCGTGGATAACATGTGGTCATAACAGTTTTCTGCCATCTATAAATTCGATGATGAGAGGAGTCTCTCTCTTGACCAAAGGCAGTTGGTGTATGGCAGCAAAACCAGAGTCCAGGAAGTTCCCTGCTGAACCAGAATCAATAAGTGTCTCAGTGTCTAGCGTGATGTTCTCCCACGCAACAGACACTGGAACCACAACACGTGACCTCTTTCTCTTTTTTGACACGAGAGACAGTGGTCATGCCTAGAACCTGTCTGTCAGGGGATTCTAGACACGCTCGTTTCCCGACATTGAAGACCTCTTGGGTCATCTGGGACACTGTAAACAGAAATGACCCTTATCAGCACAATATAGACATAAGCCCTCTCTGAGACGGTGTTGTCTCTCCTCACCAGATATACTAGAAGGACCCAATTGCATAGGTTCAGGGGCTACTTGTTCAACCCTAGGAGGTGAGCGAGCACGAAGCACCCAAGGAGTGGAATGAGGTACCTGAGGTTTGCGAGGTTTGTCATGACCAGACCTCCTTTCATGAATCTGGTCATCGAGTGCAATACAGAATTCAATGAGGTCATCTAGATCCTCTGGTAATGACGAAGGAGCTAGTTCATACATTAGTATATCGTTAACACCTTCTAAGAACGCAGTCGTGAATGCATCATTAGGCCATTGTAATTCTGCTGCCACGGTTTTAAATTCAATAGCATAATCAGCTACCCAGCGATTACCCTGCTTAATGCGCCACAAGACCCTGGCAGCACCAGTCGCACGCCTGGCAGGATCAAAAGTGCGCCTAAGGTCCTTCATATATTCATCATACTTAGATATCACAGGTTTCTTTAGTTCCCACAAAGGAATTGCCCACAGTAAAGCTTTGATTACGTACCCCACATTAGCTCTATCAGTCGTACACATACCAGGATTTAATTCAAACATAATCTCCATTTGCATGATAAATCCCCTGCATATACCAGAAGTACCATCAAAGCTTATGGGAGACTTCAGACTGACATGCTGCTTTTCAGCAGTAGGAGGAGAAGAAACATTTCCCACAGGAGGAGGCGGTGGCGAAGCTTTGCTAGACTGATTCATCAGTAAGCCCAAAGCCTGAGCAAATTGATCCATGCAGTAATCTTGCTCCTCTTGTTTAGTAATAATATCACCGAGTTTAGACATCAACACAGACAAGTCTGTCAGATCCATATATGGCCTTGACGTAATGTCACATTCACACTCGATAACCGTGGTTTGGATCCCTATCGACAGACCTCTAAGCCCTCCGATCCTTGTGTGGTCGGGACCGCTAACCCTATCACTCTCAGCCAGGGAAAACAAACACACCAGTAACAATGAGTATAATTTTGAGATTTTGGCATTTGAGATTTTGTTCATACTGAGCATACACTGGGGTGAAAGGGGTTAACCTCATCGTCAGATGAGGAATTTCTTGCGTTAGGCCTGTGCTGGTTGTTTATATAACACGAGCCAGAAACAACTTGGTCACTATCACAATCCGGGTCGGCAACAGAGAGTGTTCATTTACAAGCAGGGTTGGCAACAGAAGAGGTACTCATACAGACTGAATCGGCAACAGAGCGGGTTCGTATACAAGCAGTGTTGGCAATAGATATGTAACCTGAGTCAGCTTGTGGCAGAATCAGCAATCGTTCTGAGGCTGCTCTGGGGTAAACCATACATCCAGGCTGAGTAGAATAGAGATAGAATCGTCAATAAGCAGTCCAGGTCAGTAAGAGAGAGGGTCCTTGTACAATCAGAATCGGCAACAGAGTGACTGAATCAAAGAAATAACGAAACAGTGAATCGAATACACGAAACACTCAGCAATGTGGGAAAATGACTCCACGTCAAGGCAATGACTCAGGGCGCGTGCTCTTTACTTAAAGACTGGCGGCTATGCGTCATCACGCCTTCCCCACCCCCTGATCAGCCGCAAGCATGTCGGGCCCCGCCGGAGTTCCTGCCACTCAGCCAGCCAGCGGCGTCGTGCGCCCAGGACCCCCCTGAGACCCACAGGTGTGACAGTATCACAGAGCTCCACAGCAATAATACTCACAGTAATGTGCGGTGTGTATTAGCGTATCACAGAGCTCCACGGCAATAAAACTCACAGTAATATGCAGTGTGTATGAGCGTATCACAGAGCTCCACAGCAATAAAACTCACAGTAATGTGCAGTGTGTATGAATGTATCACAAAGCTCCACAGCAATACAACTCACAGTAATGTGCTGTCTGTATGATGGCCTTTGGGCTTGGCTGGGCCCTGGCCTGGGCATTGGGGCTTGGTAGGGCCCTGGGGTTTGGCTGGGGTCTGGCTGGGCCCTGGGGGTCTGGCTGGACCTTGGGGTCTGGCTGTGCCTTGGGGTCTGGCTGGGCCCTGGGGGTCTGGCTGAGGCTTGGGGGTCTGGCTGGGCCCTATGGTCTGGCTGGGATCTGGCTGGGCCTTGGGGTCTGGCTGGGCTCTGAGAGTTTGGCTGGGCTTTGGGGTGTGGCTGGGCCCTGGGGGTCTGACTGGTCCTTGTGGGTCAGGCTGTGAGTCTGGCTGGGCCTTGGGGTTCTGGCTAGGCCCTAGGGTCTGGCTGGGATCTGGCTGGGCCTTGGGGTCTGGCTGGGCCCTGGCTGAGCCTTGGAGTCTGGCTGGGCCCTGGAGGTCTGGCTGTACCTTGGGGTCTGGCTGGGCCCTGGCTGGACCTTGCGGTCTGGCTGGGCCCTGACTGGACCTTGGGGTCTGGCTGGGCCCTGGAGGTCTGGCTGGGCCCTGTGGGTCTGGCTGGGCCCTGTGGGTCTGGCTGGGCCCTGGCTGGACCTTGGGGTCTGGCTGTGCCCTGGGGGTCTGGCTGGGCCCTGGGGGTCTGGCTGGGCCCTGGCTGGACCTTGGGGACTGGCTGGGCCTGGGGGTCTGGCTGGGCTTTGGGGGTCTGGCTGGGCCCTGGCTGAGCCTTGGAATCTGGCTGGGCCCTGACTGGGACATGGGGGTCTGGCTGGGCCCTGGGGGTCTGGCTGGGCATTGGGGTCTGGCTGGGCATTGGGGTCTGGCTGGACCTTGGGTTCTGGCTGGGCCCTGGGGGTCTGGCTGGGCCCTGGGGGTCTGGCTTGGAGTTGGGGTATGGCTGGGCCCTGGGGGTCTGGCTTGGAGTTGGGGTATGACTGGGCCCTGACTGGACCTTGAGGTCTGGCTGGGCCTGGGGGACTGGCTGGGCCCTGGGGGTCTGGCTGGGGCTTGGGGGTCTGGCTGGGCCCTAGGGTCTGGCTGGGATCTGGCTGGACCTTGGGGTCTGGCTGGGCCCTGGAGGTCTGGCTGGGCCCTGTGGGTCTGGCTGGGCCCCGGCTGGACCTTGGGGTCTGGCTGTGCCCTGGGGGTCTGGCTGGGCCCTGGGGGTCTGGCTGGACCTTGAGGTCTGGCTGGGCCTGGGGGTCTGGATGGGCCTTGAGGTCCAGGTGGGCCCTGGAGGTCTGGCTGGGCTTTGGGGGTCTGGCTGGGCACTGGCTGAGCCTTGGAATCTGTCTGGGCCCTGACTGGGCCTTGGGGTCTGGCTGGGCCCTGGGGGTCTGGCTGGGCCCTGGGGGTCTGGCTGGGCATTGGGGTCTGGCTGGACCTTGGGTTCTGGCTGGGCCCTGGGGGTCTGGCTGGGCCTTGGGGTATGGCTGGGCCCTGGGGGTCTGGCTTGGAGTTGGGGTCTGACTGGGCCTTGACTGGACCTTGGGGTCTGGCTGGGCCTTGGGGTATGGCTGGGCCCTGGGGGTCTGGTTGGGCCCTGTCTGGACCTTGGGGTCTGGCTGAGCCCTGGGGGTCTGGCTGGGCCCTGGCTGGACCTTGGGGTCTGGCTGGGGCCTGGGGGTCTGGCCGGGCCATGGGGGGTCTGGCTGGGCCTTGGGGTCTGACTGGGTCCTGGGGGTCTGGCTGGGCCCTGGCTCACCGCTCCGCTGTCCCGGTCCTCTGCTTCTCTTCTCTTCTTCCTTCTCCTCTCTTATTCCTTCTTTTCTTCTCTCTTCTTCCTTCTTCTCACGGGCCCTCCGTCTTCTCCCAAACTGGTCCTCCGTCGCAGGCAGCTTCTCGAGTGTGACACGTGCGTCACACACATGACTGGAGGGGCGGCACCAAAGCAGTGTGCTTGGGAGGCCCACGCATGCTGCTTGGCCCACCCAGCCAGTAGGCCTGCTTGGCTGGGCCCTGGCCTGGGCACTGGGGCTTGGTAGGACCCTGGGGTTTGGCTGGGCTCTGGGAGTCTGGCTGGGCCTTGGGGTCTGGCTGTGCCTTGGGGTCTGGCTAGGCCCTAGGGTCTGGCTGTGAGTCTGGCTGGGCCTTTGGTTCTGGCTAGGCCCTAGAGTCTGGCTGGGATCTGGCTGGGCCTTGGGGTCTGGCTGGGCCCTGGAGGTCTGGCTGGACCTTGGGGTCTGACTGGGCCCTGAGGGTCTGGCTGGCCCCTGACTGGACCTTGGGGTCTGGCTGGGCCCTGAGGGTCTGGCTGGGCCCTAGGAGTCTGGCTGGGCATTGGAGTCTGGCTGGGCCCTGGCTGGACCTTGGGGTCTGGCTGGGCCCTGGGGGTCTGGTTGGGCCCTGGCTGGACCTTGGAGTCTGGCTGGGCCCTGGGGTTCTGGCTGGGCCCTGGCTGGACCATGGGGTCTGGCTGGGCCTGGGGGTCTGGCTTGGCCTTGGGGGTCTGGCTGGGCCCTAGGGTCTGACTGGGATCTGGCTTGGCCTTGGGGTCTGGCTGGGCCTTGGGCCCTGGCTGGACCTTGGGGTCTGGCTGGGCATTGGGGTCTGGCCAGACCTTGGGTTCTGGCTGGGCCTTGGGGGTCTGACTGGACCTTGGGGTATGGCTGGGCCCTGGGGGTCTGGCTTGGAGTTGGGGTCTGGCTGGGCCCTGGCTGGACCTTGGGGGTCTGGCTGGGCCCTGGGGGTCTGACTGGGCCCTGACTGGACCTTGGGGTCTGGCTGGACCTTGGGTTATGACTGGGCCCTGGGGGTCTGGCTGGGTCTTGGGGTCTGGTTGGGCCCTGTCTGGACCTTGGGGTCTGGCTGGGCCTTGGGTTATGGCTGGGCCCTGGGGAGTCTGGCTGGGCCTTGGGGTCTGACTGGGCCCCGGGGGCTGGCTGGGCCCTGGCTCACCACTCCGCTGTCTTCTGTCCCGGTCCTCTGCTCCTCCTTCTCTTCTTCCTTCTCCTCTTCTTCCTTCTTTTCTTCTCTCTTCTTCCTTCTTCTCCTGGGCCCTCCGTCTTCTCCCGGTCGGGCCCTCCGTCGCAGGCAGCTTCTCGAGTGTGACACGTGCGTCACACACATGACTGGAGGGGGCGGCACCAAAGCAGTGTGCTTGGGAGGCCCACGCATGCTGCTTGGCCCGCCCAGCCAGTAGGCCTGCCAGGAGCCCGGGAAACACTGTCAGCTCTGGATTCGGACTCATGGAGTCCAATACTGGAGCTGTTAAAAAGGGCGCCGCCACTGCCAACGGGGCCCCGGGCCCCATACGGCAGCATGGGGCGTAGTGCCTTGATGGCGGCCCTGGGTATGAAGTCTAAAGCCAGGGTCAGACGAACGTCTTTGAGAGCAGAAGTATTGTCCGTGAGAGTGGACATCCGTCCACTCTGACGCCCGTCTGGCCACCTCGCTGAGTGCAGTTAGTGCGCTCAGCGCTGCAAGGCTCGATCCCCGTATGGAGAATCGCGCTTTGCAGCCCCGTCCAACGCGCATCTAGCGTTTTGACGGGGAGATTTTCTGCACGTCCGCTTGTAGCGTGTGACTGGCCCCATCGAAGTATCATGACATTGTGACGGATGCTGGGAGGTATCTAGTGCGCTAGTCTGACCCCGGCCTAAATGAGAATTCCCATTTTCAGAATGAAGATCATCAATCCTGCACTACAAAGGAGTGTAGGTGAAAGTTGTACAGCGCTATATTTTGCTTGTTTCAATGGAAAAAAATATGTATACACAGTTTGGGTGTGAAGGAGTTAAGCTTACATTGTCATTGTGAGTAGAGTGGGTCTCTTTTGTGATGCTTATGTACATAGTGTGTGTTGAAAAAAAATCAGGTTCTTTACAGACACTTCTGTCCTGGGCAGCTTTATAGTTCATTTTTACAGGAATGAGTTTAACAATAAAAGACAAATACAACTTCCTTGATCAGTAACAAAAATTATACACAAAAATGAAATGAATACAAGACGTGCACTTATAGGTTTTGGTTGCAGAAATAAAAGATTAGTAGTACAAAAATTATTATATTTGCTTTTTTTCTTTCCAAAACACAAAGAGTCAACACTTAAAAAAAGCTTTATATCCGGTGATGCTGACAGGATTGCAAAATCTAATCTTTCTCAAACCCAAGTGTCTAAACACTCAACAACCACAGATGTTATTGAGCAACACTTGCTTTTACTGTATACAACTGTTTTTTAATAGCTATTTATAGCTGTGTTTGGCTTGTGTCTGAAATGTGGCATGTTTTGCAGAATTGTAATAAAAAGTTAAGGGCAGTATTACAAAGTTGGTGCTAACTTAACCAGAACTGTTGTAAACTTAAAACCTCCATAGGCTATAATGGCTCTGGTAAGTTTACAACAGCTCTGGTTAAGTTAGCACCAACTATGTAATACGGCCCTAAGTCTTTAGAAATGTCAGAATTTGTAATTTATTTTCAGTAAGCAAAGAAAAATCTCAGTGTATCCTTCCTGGTAAAATACTTTATAAATAATGTGACACATTGCATGGATGGGTCTGTGTATTCCCCTTGGGCCACATTACATTCTTAATGCAAAAATCCTCGCACAAAGTGCAAGTCTTTGCGCCAAGTTTTAAAGTTTTGCGCGTGCAAATCACCCACGCAAACAGGACGCGCCCAAATGCACGTGCAGTACTGTCTCGTGCAAAAATCTTTGCGCGCGTAGTCTTTTTTCGAGATCCAGCCAATCAGAATTAAGAACCACACCTGTCTCATGTTAACAAATTGCATCTGCCACTGTCAAGCTGATCATATATGCTGCAGCAATAATACAAGCACACACAACTTCATCCATTGTATTGGTTTGGTATGAGTTGAATGGGCCACTGTGCTTTGGTGCATTCCTTTTAATGGGCTTGGATATTTGGGGTTTGACAGGTTGTTCGAATTTGCCATTAGCACCAGCTTTTAGGAGTTGCTAAAATTATGCACGCAAAGGCATACGGTAATTACCGCGAAATAGATTGTAATACCATACTCGTACCAGAGCACTTTTCCAATTGAGCTCGACATGTTAAGTATAGGACGCGCAAAGTACAGTAAGTTCGCGCATGGTTCGCGCAGGTTCACACGCGGTAGACGATTGCGCGCGGTTGTTGCGCTTAGTATGTAATACGGAATTCGGCGCAAATGGTTTTACCCCACGCGTTAATGATTACTTCTGCCGGCGCAAACGTTTGCATCAAGATTGTAATGTAGCACCTTGTGTTTTGTTTAAAGGTGTAGGTATTAACCCCCAGGAGGGAATGTGTTTTGGTTTTGCTGCAGGTGTCCCTGCAGTTAAGGGATTAAATAGCGCCTGCCTGAGGGAAGACAGATGAGATGAGACACACACAGCGGAAGGCCCTAGAGAGAGGAGAGACTCCGAGTTTCGAGAAGCACAGCACAGTGCTACTTCTGAGTGGGAGAGTCTGCAATTGATGCAGCAGACAGTCTGCAGTGGGTGCAGCACAAGATACCAAAGGTTGGTGTAACTTTTGGGTAGGATCCCTGCTAATGAGAGAGGGACGTTCAAGTGAGTCAGTGTTCAGGTGAACCAGGATTTTGTTTGTGTTATGTTTTATTTGATGTCACTGCAATAAAGGGTGCAAGATTTCACCGTTTAAAGAGACTGTGCGTGTCATAATTTGCCCTAGAGGACCGCGCTATAGCGCCCCCCCTGTGACAATAAATAAATAAATATTTTCTCAAATCAATCCGGTCTATTACTGTACATAATTCTATATGTAAGTCATGCTCAAAATGCTAGAATATGATTTCTAACTCATGAAGATGACCGCTTTATTATTGCAACTTCAATTACAAAGTATGCATGCAGACAGATGAGACATACATGGTCAAATAGATATGAACGCAGGCCCGTAACATATAATAGGAAACATTCTCTCCATCTATAGCATGATCAAGATGTTCTTCTATTAACATTTTTGGAAGAAGTTAACTGTAAGATTGCACAAACATAATTTGTTGCTACACCTTCAGGTGATTGGGTGTCCACTGGATCCGTATTCGCGCGACAACGACATCGCACAAAATCGTCTGTGTCGTCAGACCAATCCAACAACACTACTGTGATTGTACCGTCATCCATTGCGTCAGACTTACGACTTTTGAAGTCTGCTGCAGACTAGCGATCAGACCAAAAATTTTGGAAATATCGCACAAGGAACTCAGACAGCCAGACGATCAGGGAAGGAGATGGATGCTGAGAAGTTGAATAGTGGAGTTACAAACGCTATTATAAATCAATTTTCTGATATTTAAATGTATATTTTGTATATGGGAGATGGGTGGAACTAGCCATGTTTGGGTAGGGGACAGGGTGAATGAATTTTAGGTCCTTTTTCAGCTGCTCAAAGGGATTCAAATTCACACACCGAACTAGGGCATCCTGGTCCACCATATCCATAGTCGCACACAAAGGACTGCAGTGCTTCCAAAGGCAGAATGCAATATGCAATAGTCTCAGAAAAAAAGAAAACAAAAATAAACTGTTAATAGTCGTCCATAGTCGCTGATCGCTAGTCTGATGCAGTGGACGGATGACCCTCGTCAGACCAAGTTGCGCGACCAATATCATTCCTAGTCTGATGACCAAATCGGTCGCACGACTACGGATCCAGTGGACGTCCAGCCTAAAGCAGAGACCCCCAACAGATAATGATGGGATCAATGCATTCTTTAAACTTATGCCAGGGATCAGCAAACTTGGCTCTCCAGACATTTTGGATCTACATCAAGATGCTCAGCCAACCTAATGAGTGACTGAGCATCATAGGAGACACAGTTCCAAATCATATGGAGGACCCCTGATATATGCTATTGGTTCCAAGTCCAGGGGTATTTTTAGGGTACGCTGTCCTAGTCGATCCAAATTCTGCACCCCCCTCACCTAGTCTCAAATAAATATGAACATGCAGTGGCGGCTGTCTAATTAGGCGGCCGACTAAGGTCTTACATCTATCGGAGGCTTTGCAGCCGTCTAACTTGTCTGCCACTATTGTTAGCGCGGGTGGGAGATGCATGGCACCCGAATGTTCTCATGCCAGGTCGGGTGTCTGTCCTATCCACTGCAGCGTTGTGGACTCCAGATGGACAATGTGTAGGAGGATGGGGGGCAGCGAGTAGGTGTCGCTCACCAGCTTCTGAGCGAGACAACTTCTGGCTGCTCCTCCCATCCTGCTGCACGACTTCCTGTCCCCAGGTCATGTGGAAGAAAGGAGTGTAGAGGAGGAAGAGGCTGTAGAAGCAGCAGCTCGGGGAATACCTCTTAGGTAAGATCACCCCCCCAGCAGCCCTCACTCTGATCTGCAGATCTAACTCCTCACTGGAGAGGGGGAGAGGACATGCAGGGGTCAGAGAGAGGGGAGACACAGAGGCGTAGCAAGGTGATGAGGCGCCCAGGGCAAGTCCTCCCATAGCACACACCCCCATGTTTTAGATGAAATTATGCATAGTAACGGATTATGCCATCACTTTAAAATTTGCTGATGGTGTGGGAAATGAGAAAGTGAATTAGTGCAGCGACATTGTTTGCATTATAAGTGAATAATGCCACTGCCTTAAAACCGAAGGTAAAAAGGACATTTCAAAATAGTTTTTCTCCACTCTATCCTTTCCAGTGACACTTCACTTGACCTTGTTAGGAGTACATTATGGTGATGCAGCGGTCCAAAGGACACCCTGTGCTCTTCGCAGCAGATTAAGGGGTATTCAGAGAGATCCGAAATGTAACCGGACACTAAAATTCAGCGTACGGGGACATTTCGGGGCCATTCAGCTATTCAGAGAGCAGGCAATTCGCCAAATTGTGCCTGTTCGAGGGCAGTGAAATCCCCCATAGAGAAGCAATGGTTCAGCTATTCAGACACAACAAACAGCAGTTAAAACATAAGAAGGGAAAAAAGTGCCATCTGCGCTCGTTTCTATGTATTCCATGTACAACAAAACACTATGAGGTTTTTTTTGTTTCAATGGCCATTGCAACGTAAGCTCACTCGCCACTTCAAGGCACCTCTTTATAGAGTGAGTACCTAACCAATGTAACCAAAAAGCCGCTCTACTGAGCAGCTCCAAGCCCCTCCTGCTGCTTTTCAGCTAAGGAGAGGCAGAGAAATGGTGGGTTTTATTTATACACACACCAAACACTTCCCATTTGGGATTAAAAAACAAAAACATGGAAAGAGGAACAGCAGCAAAACGACAAACTGGAGTTACAAGCATAATATACATACATACAGAAAAAATGGTGTCGCGCCCATACTCATGTTTTATACATTAACTGGGCTGTTACTCCTTGCTGTTGCAGCCACTCCGGTGAGTATGGGTGCGACGCCATTTTTTCTGAATAAACTGCAGTTAAAAGATGCCGAAATGCCCTGCTGTTCGGTGGTTTCAGTGGTCAGGTTTATTCAGGAGAATCCCATAGGCTTCAATGTTAAAAATATTCCAGTTTTAATTCAATACCTAATAAACCGGTTTATTATTATATTCTGCAGTAAAAAGTCTCTTTATTCATAGATTTTCTTTAGGATCTTATAGGCATTTTTTTTACATTGATTTTTCTTTTTTCTGTAGCAGACCTTTTTATCATTCATTGGATCTTATATGTAAATTCCAGACATTTTCGTTCAGTAGTTTTTTGCAAACAGCATTTAAATTTTCAAACTTTCAAGCGTACTGGTTTTTTTTTCTTAACCTCGTTCGTCTGCGTGTTGGCTTTTTCTGGCGGCTGCTCTGCGGTGTGATCGGGCGGTAGTCGTGGTTAATCCAGCTGTTTCTGCGGGTTTTGGTGAGTGTTTGGCAGGTATGCGGTGAGTACTCGGTCTGTTTGCGGCGAGTTTTCCCTGCACTACAGGGGGCCCTGCTGTGCTTGCTGAATACACCGCAGGATCGGCGAACTCGGATCGCCGAATCGCCCCGTAGTGGCAATTTAGGGAGGGACGCTGCAAGGCTCTGTTAAATTCTTCCAGCGGTCCGTGAATTTACCTCACGGACTGCCAGCTTTATACTACTGTAGCGTTCACTCCCGGAGGAGCAGGAGGGAACCCAGTAGTTGTGGTAACATCGGGAACATTTGCGTGATCACCACGAGGCGTACTTGGCTGGACCAGTCGAACTTCCACACCGTCGGTCAGCTTCACACTCGCGCCCTGAAAACACACTGGAACACCCTTTCTCCACTCAAAAAGAACATACGTGTGAGAGGTATCTGGGTTCTCTTTAATGTCCAGGATTAACCCCCGATGATCTGGTGTCAGCGTGGCCACGGCCTGGCGAATCTGATCTACGGCCCAAGTGTCTGCAGGAATATCCATGACTATACACAATTCTATCTGACTACTGTGCTCCTCACACCATTTGGCAGCAGTGTCTGGATCCATATTTAACCCTTTAAATGCGTTTTTTCCAGAGACTGGATCCCGGACGAGCCCCCACGTGTAGCGCTCACTCCCGGAGGAGCCGCTGAATTTGAACCTCGGGTCAGTCTCCCCGCACTAGGGAATAAATATACTCCAGCACCGTCGTGGATTTTATAAATTATATAGTTTACTGAATAAACGGGCATATAATGAGTAACACGGTATATGTATATATTTTTACAGTACTTTGTAATACGAGAAACACGCAGCAGAAAAGGGAAAATACAGCACTTCGTAATGCGACAAAAGGTGCAGCGGAAAAGGAAAAATACAGCACTTCGTAATGCGAGAAACGCACAGCGGAAAAGGAAAAAAAAGTATTTTTAACCCCTTAATGGTTGGAGTGTGAGTCTCGTACAGGTTATTTCCCAAGGAATGTATGTGTATGCGTGTGTTGGTACATGGGATACCTGATTATCGATAGTTGTTGGAACATTGTGAAAATTGAGAAACTACAGAACTGTGTGTAGCGCTCACTCCCGGAGGAGCCGCTGAAATTGAACCTCGGGTCAGTCTCCCCGCACTAGGGAATAAATATACCGGTACTCCAGCACCGTCGTGGATTTTATAAATTATATAGTTTACTAGAATAAATGGCATATAATGAATAACACGGTATATGTATATATATTTACAGTACTTCGTAATGCGGGAAACGCGCAGCGGAAAAGAATACAATGCTTCGTAATTCGAGAAACGCGCAGCGGAAAAGGAAAAAATATCTTTTAACCCCTTTGTGGTTGGGGAGTGAGTCCTGTACAGGTTATGTCCCAAGAATGTAGGTGTGTGTGTGTGATGGTACCCGGGTACAATATTCAACTGGCCAGTGAATTATTTAGGAGGTATCTTCGACTAGTCACGTTGAGCCCTGTAGGTTTTGGAACAAACTGTAGTGTGCTTTAGTATTTCACAGTGGCCTGGAAGGCCTCTCACCCATCCGCCAGATACTCGGTGCTCCGCTTGACCCAGGACGTCTCTCCGCTCGATTTTGACTGGGGTTCTCTGTGTCACCGGATCCGCTGTCTTGCTCCTCTGTATCGGCCACAAGATGTCCAGCTCACCGCCTGCACTCCCTGTTAAATCGTCTGCGGTTCTCCTCACTCGGGGGTCCTTCAGCTTACTCTGTCTCAGCGTGGGTTACTGGGTCTTCGTTAAATAGGAAGGAAAAGCCCGATCTCAAGCTCCGCTAGGCCGCACCTGCGCTCTGGCCTGGTCGAGATCACTTTCTGCTACACTACGTCTTGCTCCTCTCACTCCTCGGCGCGCTCTGCCAGCTCTTTCCACGAGGCTGCGGATATCAGTCTCTCTCTCCCACCCACTTCCTGTTCCTGCCCGCAAAGCATGCTGGAAAATGTAATCCCAATGTTCAGTGTCTTACATCGCGCTTGTCTCCCTCCGGTGGCCAAAAACAAGTACTACAACGACAGGGAATTTAAAACCAGCGCTACACTCTCCCCCTCCTAGAACTCTTGGGTCTCTCCAAGGAGGTACAACAGTTGCATTACATTTTTCACATATATTAGGCAACATATACAGGCTCAGCAGCAAGCATACAATGGGTTAGATACACTTCCTCAAGTTGACTCATGCTTTGGACTACCTCAGCTAACATAGCAGACACTTCGGGCAACCTTCGCACTGTGGTGACGGCCTCTTCAGTGCTATGTCCTGGTGAGTCGTAGGTGAGTTGCTGGGGCGGTCGAACAGAGAGCTTTGGTTCTGGCTCAATCAGTTCCTCTTCAGGTGGAAGTACTATAGGTGCGGGTTCAATTCTTCTTTCTACCACTGGAGCAGACATCTCTTCGGAGTATGATCCTTCCAGTGAAGGCATAGAACTGTAGTCATAAGATTCGGCTTCAGGAACTACAGGGATTTCAAAAGCCTCGGGGACTTCTAACTGAAATTCAGGAGCCTCAGGCCTCAAATTACTTTCCCACCGTTCAGGAACCAAGATAACCTCTTCAGGCTCAGGTGAGCGCATCCATTCCAGACAAAAACTTTCTTCTTCACTGTCCCTTTCGCTCTCTTCGATAGCCCGGGTCTGCTGAGACCGAGTAACGGGAGGCAAACGTGGAGCAGGCGGATTCGGCAGAGAAAGTTCATCCCCAACTGGTATCCTCACAGCCTCTCTCAAAGGTAATAAATGACTCCGGTGCCAGTTCTTAAGAGGCCCAGCCTTTCCATCCGGCCGGATTTGATACTTTCCACAATGAGGCATCTTGGGTAGAGGCTCCATTCACTGAAGCACACACCCCATACTCAGTCAGTGTTTGCAACAGGCCCTTGCAGATTGAAGCTCATTCCTATCATCCAGCTGGACTTTCCACAATGAGGCATCTTGGGTAGAGGCTCCATTCACTGAAGCACACACCCCATACTCAGTCAGTGTTTGCAACAGGCCCTTGCAGATTGAAGCTCATTCCTATCATCCAGCTGGACTTTCCACAATGAGTTATCTTGGGTAGAGGCTCCATTCACTGAAGCACACACCCCATACTCAGTCAGTGTTTGCAACAGGCCCTTGCAGATTGAAGCTCATTCCTATCATCCAGCTGGACTTTCCACAATGGGGCATCTTGGGTAGAGGCTCCATTCACTGAAGCACACACCCCATACTCAGTCAGTGTTTGCAACAGGCCCTTGCAGATTGAAGCTCATTCCTATCATCCAGCTGGACTTTCCACAATGGGGCATCTTGGGTAGAGGCTCCATTCACTGAAGGTGATCTTACATTTCTACTTCACATAGCCTAATGTATTTTTTTTTTATGTATATTTGTTAACTCTGTAATATCACTGTATATGTGTTTGTGTGTGATTGATTGATATATATATATATATATATATATCAATGTACGTATGTATGTGTATGGCACACAAGTGTATCTTTAGATATATTTGAATTGTTGCAATGCTATCTGAATTCTGCATTCCTCTCCCGTCTACATTTTCTACCCATTTGCTCTAAATCTGCAATTCTGCCCAAATGTCCTGTTCAACGAACCTTAACTTTTATTGCCCCCTACAAACTCCCCCCTAAGTTCCTGGACAATCTCAACCCAATCTGATGCTATTTGCAAATCTTGATTTCTCTTCCAGCACACACCCCATACTCAGTCAGTGTTTGCAACAGGCCCTTGCAGATTGAAGCTCATTCCTATCATCCAGCTGGACTTTGCTCCCGCCCACCCTCCCCTCACCCACCCACCCCAAGGTTTTCATTTGTTATATACCCAACTAATTGATCATGTGATATCGCAGCAACCTACACCATTTACTCTGGTACCTCTCTATTTCCTGTTTACTCATCTCCAACACCTTTCACTATAATGTTTATCCCACTATTGCTTCTCTTTTCTTTATCATCCCTTCTCTCTAAAACTACTCTCTCCTTCTATACACCTTTCCAATTGCCCCAGGATGGAAAACCAGTGCCAATACACCACAGCCTGCTCAGTTCTTTTAATCTATCAGCTGAGTGCTGGTGGAGAGTGTTAAAATCCAGCCCTCCTACCCCCACACAAAGATTAAAACTCTGCAACCACATTATTATCAAAAGAAAACTCTGTCCAAATTCCTATTTATTCTGCTACTTTCCCTGGCAAACGATGTGGAAACTAACCCTGGTCCTATAGCTGACACAACCTTTAGTCTCCCCACTAATAAAGGCCTCTCATTTGTGCACTGTAACATCCGAAGTTTACTCCCTAAATTGGATGAGCTTCAGGCTTGGTGTTGCTATTACAAACCCAAAATCATTGTGCTCACAGAGTCATGGTTAACCCCAAAAGTACCAGACTCTGCCATATCAATACAGGGATATTCATGTTATAGAAAAGACAGAGCAAAGAGAGGAGGGGGAATTGTTATTTATGTTGAGGAGTCCATAAAGTTCACCCCCTTACAGACTTCTACCTCTCCTGTCACCTTTGATTTCCTCTCTGGTATAATTGAGATCCCATTCAGTAAATCAATCATTGTTGCTGGGTTCTATCGTCCACCGAGCTCTCCAGTGCACTCCCTCTCTGACATATCTCAAATCCTTAATAACCTACTTGCCCAAAACCAAAAAAGTGAACTGCTGGTACTCGGCGATTTTAATACAGATTGGCTAAATCCTAAAAACAATAAACACTGCTCGCTGTTTAAAACTTTGCAGCTAACTCAATTAATCTCCTCCCCCACTCGCATTAATATGAAAAGCCCTAACCATACCTTGTTGGACTGGATTCTCTCCTCATCTCCTGATAGAATACAGGAGGCAGGTGTTCTTGCTAATAGCTTTAGTGACCATTGTCTAGTGTACTGCGTGCGCAAAATTAAGGCCTTGAAATCTCCCCCAAAGGTAATAACCACCAGGTCTTTCAAGAAATTTATTCTTGAATCCTTCCTAAGTGATCTCAAACAGCTCCCCTGGTACAGGCTAAACCTAATCCCAGACCTAGACTGTGCAGTTGAATACTTTCAGTCTGAGCTCCTGCAAGTCTGGAATTCCCATGCCCCGCTGCGTAAAGTGCGAGTAAAAGGGACTCATCTCCCCTGGGTTACAGCTGATCTTACACTAATGTACCAGCTTAGAGATTCACGGTGGTCAAATTTCAAGAGTACTGGTTCCATGAACGATCACTACGAATACCGAAAATGCCGGAATGAATGCACAAAACAAACAAAAATGGCCAAAGCCCATTACTTCAATGAAAATCTAAACAATAACATATCAAAACCTAGAAACTTTTGGAGAACCATAAGTAACATACAAGCACCCCCAGTCCACTCCCAGCCAGCTGCTGTCAAAGTAAACACCAAACCCTGCAACACCCCCTAGATGTAGCAAATGCCTTTAATGATTATTTTGTTGGATGTGCCACCACTTTGATTGCCAAGCTAGGAAATGACATGCAATCAGAGAGGCCTCATGCAGGTCAGGCCCCCCCCAACTGTGCAAAGTCCCTGTATAAGACAGGAATTCAGTTTTAGACCAGTGCCTGTCAGTGTCATTACTAAACTTCTCCGTAAGCAAAAAATGAAATACCAGTCTGGACCTGATCAAATACCAGCAATGCTGCTGAAAATCAGTGCACCTGCAATTGCAAATCCTGTTGCAACCCTAATAAATGAGTCACTGGCGACTGGATACATACCCAAGCTCTGGAAGACTGCGAGAGTGGTACCTATCCATAAAAGTGGTGACATTACTTTGGTATCCAACTACCGTCCAATATCGTTGCTCCCTGTAATGTCAAAAGTCTTGGAAAAATGTGTCTACACACAATTACGTGATTATTATCAATATTGGAACTACTTAACCCCGGATCAATCAGGCTTTCGTCCAAATCACTCAACTACAACCGCCCTTCTAAAAGTCTGAATTGATATCCAGGCTGGGATGGAACAAGGAACTAACTGGAGCCATCTTCCTTGATTTTGCAAGGCTTTGAACACGGGTAAGACCATGGCATCTTGTTAGAAAACTTAAAACCTGGCATTGGGGCGTGGCTAACCGCCGATCGAGATGGCGGCTTAACTGAGGAGCTCCACAACCAGACCTCACAATAAGCGTCATAAAGCACACCTAAAGCGTTCGTTCTTGGCTTAAAACGTCTGGACAGGGTGGGTGAGATGTCCCAGGGTAAGGCCAAAGCATCGGCAACCAAAACCGAGTTCTTTACTCCACGCACCGGCCCGAAAAAATCGGCGGCCGGAATCCAAGATGGCGCCGGCCACTCGAGCCCGGAACCGCACGCAGCTCCACCGGCAGATAATCAGGCACTGGGAATTGAGATGAAGACCCTGACCCAAACGCTGGAAGGTATGATAACCACTATGTCCACTGACTTGAAATCACAACTCAAAGAAGTAGCGAGGGAAATCAGAGCCGATATCCAAAGCCTGGCTGACCGCACTTCCCACATTGAAGACAAAATGGGGGAATACGCAGATGCACAGAATAACCTAGCCGATAAGGTACAAGATCTTGAAGATTCACTGGAAAGCTGCTTGGCCAAACTTACTGATCTGGAAAACCGGTCCCGCAGACACAATGTGAAAATCCGCGGCATTCCTGAAAGCGTTAAACCCCAACAGTTAGCTGCTTATGTCACTGACTTTTTCTCTCAATTGGTTCCTGATCTGACCCCAGAGTCTTTATTAATGGACCGCATACATCGCCTTCCTAGGCCTCCGGCCTTACCAGCGGACTCCACACGCGACGTCATCCTGCGCCTACATTATTTCAGACCCAGGGAACTTATCTTCCTGGCGCTGCGAAAATCCCAGGCCATACCTTCTGAATATGACCACCTACAGGTTTTCCCGGATCTAGCAAAACGCACTCTGGACTTTCGACGCTCCTTACATGAGGTGACTACTACACTCCGACAGCACGAAATATTGTATCGATGGGGCTTCCCACAGAGCTTGCTGATTACACATGAAGGCTCGCAACGTGTGGTTACGACGCTGGAACAAGGCCGGAAATTCCTGTCAGAAAAAGATCTATCCCCAGCCTCTCCTAACCGTCAATCCTCAAATGCACCTCAAAAGCTGCCTAAGGAGTGGAAGAAAGTACGCAAGGGGAAACCGGGATGAACGTGGTCTCCTTTGTCTTGTCCTGATTGAAGAATTCCAAAGGGCCTAGCTTGAAGGCTGCCGCGGCCACGTTGTGGTCTGAAATGCTTCTCCTGGGATGGACCACTTGCCAACTTACCGCAAGAAGTTTCAGCGATAATGTATGTCACTATGGTCTGGTGGCTCCGTCAAGTTGAGAGAAATTCTCTCCCACGTTCCCCCTCTTTTTTCCTCCCTCTCATGATGAGAGCTGTGGCTCAACAACGGGTTTGTTGCCACGAAGGAGATCCACAATCTCTTTATTTTATTGTATATATGTTTTTTTCTTGCGCTTATTTTTCTCTGTTTTTTTTTTTTCCTTTCTCCTTTTTTCTTTCCTTTTTTATTTTTTTCCAGGAACCATATATCTTGATGTCGTACGTCACGGGACACTTGCCTCCATATCCACACCCTCGAGTTGTGGCTCTGAGGGGCAATGCGCCACTCGAACTTTGGGACATTCCGATGCTTTTTTCATTTGGTGGTCACGATCACCTGTGGGATTGGGTAAATATTGGATGCAGTATTGTAATCATTTCACCTATGTTATGCCTCTGTTTAACCTCTTCCCATGGTAAAAATCACATCATATAATGTCCAGGGCCTAAACATTCCATACAAGCGACGGACGCTCTACAAGGAGCTAGACTCTGGTGGGGCGGACGTCGTTTGCCTTCAAGAAACACATTTTAGGAGACTGTCCCATCCCCCGCTAAAATGGCCGAGCTTCACGACTCAATTCCATTCCACGGGCCCAACTAAATCCAAAGGAGTTTCCATTCTGATTAGGAACAGAGTTGTATTTGAATTGCATCGTAAACTCTCAGATCCGAATGGCAGATACCTGATTTTAGTTTGTTCACTGAATCACAAGGTTTACACTATTCTAAATCTCTACGCTCCCAATGAAAATCAAGTAGACTATGTGGCTTCGATACTCGCTAAACTGTCTTTGGTAATGACTGGCACTCTGCTCGTTTGTGGGGATTTTAATTTTAGTCTCGACCCTCTGAAAGACACTTCGGGGTTTGGATCCCGTCCTCTAGTGGGGAAACGCAAAAAGCAGGTAGACAAATTTCAATCCCTGATAGGCACCTACGGTCTGTATGACACATGGCGCCTTTTTCACCCTAACGAAGTGGATTACACATTTTTCTCCAAAGTACATAAGACACACACTCGGATTGATTATATAATGACTCAAAGCCAATTGCTCCCAGGGGTAGAAAGCTGCTCGATAGGCACGATCTCGTGCTCCGACCATGCCCCCGTCACCTTGACCCTTAGAGACGAATATAAAACATTCGGACAGTCGCCTTGGCGATTGAATGACATGGTACTGTCGGACGAGACAGCTAAAAGAGATCTAGCTTCTCAACTAGAATCTTATTTTGAATTAAATACCTGCGAAGACCTTCCTGCCACAACCATATGGGAGGCTCACAAAGCGGTACTGAGGGGACACTGCATTAAATGGGCATCCCGTTTTAAAAAATCCAAAGAGGCCGCTCGCCTTCTCCTCTTGCAAAAACTCGACTCCCTATATCGCTCACACAAGATCTCCCCGTCAGATGCCACGTCTCGCCTCCTAAGTGAAGCACATGACGAACTGCACATTTTAGACAGGCAGTCCCATTTTTCTCATCTACAGCGCCTCAAGACGCGTTTTTATGCATACGGCAATAAACCTAGTAGACTACTGGCACAAAGACTCCGTACACTTGTACCCAAACAACGAATAGATAAGCTTGTCTCCCCTGGCAAAACTGCGATATACAAGCCCTCTGAAATAGCAGAAGAGTTTGCATCCTACTACTCATCTCTCTATAATTTGTCGGACAATGATACCATGTCACACCCCACAATCGCAGACATCGATGCGTATCTCCTACACCTTAACCTCCCTGCTTTGTCACACTTACAGACGGAACAATTGTCCTCACCTTTTACAATTATGGAAATAACGAAAATCATATCCTCCTTACCACATGGTAAAGCACCAGGACCGGACGGGTTCCCCTCCGCCTATTATAAAGCGTTTACACACCTTTTATCCCCACACTTACATAAGGTGTTTACACAGGCATCCTCTGAAGGCAGGTTTCCTAAAGAAATGTTAAAAGCAACAATCGTCACGTTGCCAAAACCGGGCAAACCCCCGACCTCCTGCCCTAATTTTCGACCCATCTCCTTATTAAACACAGATATAAAAATCTACGCTAAATTATTGGCCCTCCGGTTGAATGACATCCTCCTACTTTAATCGGGCGAGATCAAGTTGGGTTTATCAAAGGCAGGCAAGGGACAGAAAACTCTAAGAAATTATTGGCCCTGATGGAATACCAATCTAATCATGGAATCCCCTGTTTATGGCTTTCGCTCGACGCAGAAAAAGCGTTTGATAGGGTTCACTGGAAATTCATGGATAGAGTTCTAACTAAATTTGGGTTCACTAAAGATCTCATTAAGTCCATTATGGCATTATATGCCTCTCCTTCCGCTAGGGTGTTAAATAGTGGCTTTCTCTCTAAAACTTTTAATATCACTAACGGCACGCGCCAAGGCTGCCCCCTTTCCCCGCTGCTTTACGCTTTAGTTTTGGAACCACTGGCGCAGGCCATAAGACAAAACGACCTCATCCGCGGGGTCCAAATAGGCCCCCAGACGTTTAAATTAAATCTTTTCGCGGACGACATTCTTATAACGATCACTGAACCCCTGGACTCTCTGCCCTCTTTACACACAGCACTAACAGAATATGGCCTAGTCTCATACCACTCCCTTAACCTTCCGAAAACGCAAGCACTAGCGTGGGGACTTCACCCCACGGACCTGAGGTCCATAAAAACCCGCTACTCCTTTGCGTGGAACGACCAAGGTATAAAATATCTAGGTATAACACTTCCAAGTAGGTTTGACGACATAATTACTGCAAATCACAAGAAGGTGTTTGCTGAAACTAGATCGTTGCTGTTGCGGTGGAGGTCAGTGAGATTATCCTGGCTGGGCAGAGCGGCAGCTGTTAAGATGACGATTTTACCTAAACTGTTATACGTATTTCGCATGTTACCTATTCTCGTCCCAAAACCCCTACTTAGTGCAGTTCAACGCGACATTTCCTCTTTTATATGGAACGGTAAACGACCACGCACCCCGTTTAAGGTCTTATCAGCCTCACTGGTAGATGGAGGACTTAAATTCCCACAAATATTGACATATCACAAGGCAGCAATTATAGCTTCCCTGAGCGAATCCCTACTGCTACACCAGCCGTTATGGACATATATTCAATCAATAGCAATACCAGGCCACTCTTTCTCCAGTTTGCTTTTTACTCCTTCTAAATCCAGGCCAGCTCTCCCAACAGCTTTACAGATCACTAGATGGTACCTCACGGTTTGGGATAGAAATGTTCATGCTTGCACTTCTCTCCACCCTTTATCCCTTGCCACCCCAGTAAATGCACTGACCTATGTAATCCCCTTTTTCAATCCTAAAGCATGGACTCAACATGGAGTCAGATATGTGTTCCAATTCTTCAGGAACTCCTCCGTTCTCTCCTTCGCACATATGCAGACTACACATGGCATACCCTCTCAAGCGTTTTTGTCTTATCTTCAAATATTATCATACATGAAAACATTGGGAACGATATCTTTTGTTTTAACAAACGAACCTCTACTCACACCATTTGAGTCTTTCGTAACACGCCCTACTCAGTCCATAAAACTCCTGTCCCTTTGTTATTCTCAATTGATGTCCGGTATGGGAAGGTCTAAGCGCACTTTTCAAAAGGCTTGGGAAACTGAGTTAAATACGCACCTCACACTAGAACAGTGGACACATGTGTTTTTATTGGATAAGAGTGCATCTAGGTGTATTTCGATTTTTGAAACGCGCCGCAAGGTGCTATATAGATGGTATTTAGTTCCTGTTAGGGAATGTCACTTTAACAAAAATGTTCCCGACACATGCTGGCGCTGCCAAACAGCACGAGGGTCGATGTTACACGTATGGTGGTCCTGCCCAACACTGCAACCGTTTTGGACCCAAGTGGCGTTGTTTGTCGAGGAGGTCCTGGGTATCAAAGTTCCTTTCTCTCCACTGCATTACCTTCTTGGACTCCTCCCAGATGATGTGAGGAGAATGTCGAGACAACGTAAAATGTTTTGTATAATTATATCCTGCTGCTTCCTTCTTATCGCTAGACTCTGGAAGAAAACGATAATTCCTTCCCTACCCTCCTTGACTAAAATGATTTCTGACTTGGCATTTTCTGAGGACTTGGCTCGATCGCACTTTAATCTCGCCTCTCCGGCACAAGACCCTTGGTCGCTGTGGCAAGCTCACCTAATATATCAAACCACTAGACCCAGAGACACGTAAGTCTCATCTTGTTCTACTAACACTTACTCTCCCGGCCCTACACCTTTAAGAACGGAGGCTCCTATTGGCCCCTCCTAACTGGTTCCTCTCCCCCCCCCCTTTTAAATATTCCCTTTTTTTTTTTTTTCTTTTCTTTTTTTCTTTCTTTCTTTTTCTCCTTCCTTACTGTCCCCTATAAATCTCTTTTCTGGGACAGGTTCGGTTGGTTGTCCTTTGACCTGATGTGATGCTTTCATATCCTTGCCATTTTGTAGAGCAATTGTACCTCCTGTCTTTTCTGCAACTCAATATCACGGTTTAATTTTTGTCGCTATGGTAAAATGTACCGAATTTTCCCCTTTTGTGTATGTTATTGTTTTTCCCCCTGTTTTCTTCTGTATCCCATTTTTTGATTGAAATAATAAAACATTTAAATATAAAAAAAAAAAAAAAAAAAAACTTCTGGGCATTGGTGATCGCACGCTAACCTGGGTTTCATCATATGTTATCCGGACGATCCACAATATGTGTCAATATTCTGGCAGCTTCCTCCTCCCACTCCCCAGTCACTTGCGGTGTACCCCAAGGCTCAATACTAGCCCCCTGCTATTCACAATATTCATAAACTGATCTGCCCAAGTCTGCAAAGCCTCAACTGTACATATGTACGCAGACGAACTGTGATCTATACCAGCAAAACCAAATCTCCCAGCCAGCTGGAGCCCGTGCTGCAAGAACAATTCACAGAGGTAGAAAAGTGGATCAAAACAACAAACTTTTTTTAAATACTGACAAAACTGTAACGATGCTCTTTGGAACAGCACCTAAACTACACAAATTGCAAAATCCCATCTATGTGTTGGGACAAAATCAAATGGCACGCTGACCACAGTCACATCTCTCAAATATCTAGGTATGTGGTTGGACCCTAATCTATCCTTTGGCCCCACATCGAAAATCTCAACTAAACTTTACCCCAAACTAGGTGCCCTGTACAGAAACAAATCCTGCCTGAGTCCCGCGGTAAGAAAGCAGATTGTACAGCAAATGCTTATGCCGGCTATTGATTACGGAGATGTAGTGTATGCAGCCGCCCCGCAAACACACCTTCATAAACTTTACTACATTGTATAACTCATTCTGCCGCTTTGCGCACAATGTAACTACATGACCCACCATTGTGACATGTTAAAAGAGCTAAACTGGCCGTCGCTGGAATCCAGACGCACCCTTCACCTTTCCAGCCTGGTGTTTAAGAGCATCTCTGGGAAGCTGCCACCCTACCTGAATAGACTGCTTCCCCCAGCAGCTCCCTCATCCTATAACCTCCGATCCAGGACCAGCACCTTACTTGCTATAACCACAATACAAAAAGACAGTGGCTCGGTCCTCATTTTCCTACAGAGCACCACAATTATGGAATAACCTCCCAGACATCATCAAATCTTCCCCAGTCTTAAGTCACTCAAAAGCTCCTTACTAACATACCTCAATACAGAATGCACCTGTAAACATGTAACCTAGTGACTATATTTCCTACATATT
The DNA here is from genome assembly GCA_009667805.1 of Leptobrachium leishanense. NCBI lineage: Eukaryota > Metazoa > Chordata > Amphibia > Anura > Megophryidae > Leptobrachium > Leptobrachium leishanense. The sequence continues at coordinate 139,687,732 of CM019064.1, read as the reverse complement.
TTTTCTGTTAATCTGTATATTTGTGGTTTTTTTTTTTTAATATCTTGCATTGTATTACTTTGTATTTCTGTAACTGTAACACTTCAATGTTCTTGAACCCAGGACATGCTTGAAAACGAGAGAAATCTCAATGTATCCTTCCTGGTAAAATCCTTTATAAATAAATAAATAAATAAATAAATACACCGGCAGACCCGGCAGTTGCTTGCAGACAATGTAGACCTGAGAACTCCATCTATCCACTAACTTGTGCCTTGCAGCAGCACCCAAGTTCTTCAACAAAACCCTATCACCGGGTTGTAGATCCTGTATCCGAACTTTCAAGTCATAGTTCCGTTTATTCCTTTGTTCCCTGTTTCCTGAGGTCAAACGGGCCTGTTCAAACGCAGAGGCCAGATTCTTTCGAAGTCTATCCACGTAATTTCTATGGGAAGCTACCGACGTCTGGTCCAGAGATAGCCCAAACGCCAAATCAACCGGCAGTCGAGCTTCTTTTCCCGAACATAAGACGGTACGGTGAGTATCCTGTGGCGTCACTCTCCGTACTGTTATATGCATGTACTAGCGTAGCTATGTGACGACTCCAGCTCTGCTTCTCTGTGTTTGATAGTGTCCCCAGCATATTTAGTAGTGTGCGATTGAACCTTTCGGGCTGAGCATCACCTTGAGGGTGATATGGTGTAGTTCGGGTCTTTTGGATTCCCAGCAGTTCCAGTAATTGCCCAGCAAGCCGGCTTTCAAAGTCTCTACCCTGATCAGAATGTATTCTCCTTGGTAGGCCGTAGTGAAAAAAGAACTTTTCCATCAGAACCTTCGCCACTGTCGGAGCGCGTTGGTCTTTTGTAGAAAAGGCTTGGGCGTAACGTGTGAAGTGATCAGTCACTATTAGAATATTTCCCTACCCACTAGCATCCGGCTGTAAGCACAGGAAGTCAATGCACACCAAATCCATGGGTCCTTGACTTTGCAGATGGCTCATTGGAGCGGTTCGGGTCGGTAGGGTCTTCCTTTGAATACACCTCAGACATGAATGGCAGTAACTTTCCACTTCAGCTCTCATGCAAGGCCAATAGAATCTGTCTCGCACCAGCTTAAAAGTCCTTTCTGCGCCCAAATGTCCATGCTCATCATGTAGCGATCACAGTACACTCTCCCTATGTTTAGTGGGAAGGAACAACTGTTGGGTCTCTTCAGCATTGGTTGAGGGGCCCCTTCGGTAGACCACCCCATCCAACATCTTCAACCGTTCCCACTCTTTGTAGACCAATCTGGCTCCATCTGGGGAATTGGTCAGCAGAATTTCCCGCTGGTTCGCAGTTAGGGCCTTTATGGTTAACGCAATTAAAGGGTCTCTAGCCTGATCAGCTTTCAGGTCCTGTTTTGAAAAGGTAGGCAGACTTTCATCCCTCAACTGCGTAGGGTTGCAGTAGAACTCCGGAACAGCTGCAGCCATGACTCCTATGGCCTCCGCTTCAATCCCTCCCTTGACCTGGCGCTCTGCCCCTTGACACAAAGCTTGTACCCCGTCTGGAGTTAACTGAGTCCATTCTGTAGTGTAGGGTCTTCTCGACAAAGCATCAGCATCTCGATTATTCACCCCAGGGCGATACTTCAGGCTGAACCGAAACCCTGACAGAGCGGCCAACCACCGATGTCCCGTTGTGTCCAGTTTTGCAGTAGTAGGGATGTAGGTAAGAGGATTGTTATCCGTCTTTATCACAAACTCGGCCCCATACAGATAGTCCTTTAGCTTGTCTACCACTGCCCACTTTAAGGCTAGGAACTCCAACTTGTGGGTAGGATAGTTCTTTTCTGAAGGCGTAAGGCTCTGGCTCACATACGCTACAGGCCTCAGCAATCCACCATACTCTTGATACAGGACTCCTCCTAGACCTTCTCTGCTGGCATCCACATGTAGCTGTAACGGCTTGTGAGGGTCCGCATAGGCCAAGACAGGAGCTCGAGTTAAACTCTCTTTCAGCTTCGTAAAAGCACCTTCGCATTGACTGGTCCATTCTCCCTGGATGGACTCTCGAGCTTTCCTTGGCCCTGGAGCTGACGGATTTCGGTCAGAGACCTTGTGGCCTTCTTCTGTGCTTTCCTTCTGTAGGAGCTTGTTCAGTGGTTGAGCTATTTTTGCGAATCCTCCTACGAATCTTCGATAATAAGAGCAGAACCCCAAGAAAGATCTAAGTTCAGTAACATTTCGGGGTCTAGGCCAAGAAGCTACGGCCTCCAACTTCCGAGGATCTGTCGAAACGCCTTCTGCTGAGACCACATGTCCCAGATACGTAACAGACGGTAAACAGAATTGACATTTCTCCAGAGATAGTTTCAATCCCTCTTCATGGAGCCTCTTCAAGACCTTCTCCAAACGTTGTTCATGTTCTTCCAGAGTCTTCCCGAACAAAATTATGTCATCCAGGTACACTAATACTTCGATCAGATTCATGTCCCCGACTGTCTTCTCCATTAACCGTTGGAACGTGGCTGGAGCCCCCGTAAGGCATTCTGTTGAATTCGAAGAACCCCAATGGGCAGATGAACGCAGTCTTCTCTTTGTCTTCAGGATGCATTGGTATCTGGTGATACCCACTTCGCAGGTCTAGTACACTAAACCATTTTGCTCCAGACAAACACTGTAAGGCATCTTCTATCCGAGGAGTAGCATATTGATCTGGGATGGTTCTCCGATTCAGCGTGCGATAATCTATGCATAGGCGGACAGAACCATTCTTCTTCCGACCATTACTATTGGAGATGCATATGGGCTCCTGGACTCTTGGATCACCTTGGTTCTTTGCAGTTCATTCAGCTGTTCTCGTAGATCATCCAAGTCTCCCAGCGGAACTAGTCTTGTCTTTTCACGAAACGGCTTGTCCTCTTGTAATCGAATACGGTGCTCAGTACTTTTAGCTAGGCCCACGTCGAACTCATCTTTCGAGAACAAGTCTCTCCACTTCAGAACTTGGGACTGAAGACGTTTCTTCCATTCAGGTGAAATGGGAGCGTTTCTTGCGGTAGAACCTTTCATCTGGAATCTCTTTATCCACTCCCCCTCCTAAATCGGTAGGAGAGAGGGGCGTAGCGGACGCTACTTGCCCGATAGGCATTCGTGCTTTAAGGACTACTGGAGAATCAGACACATTGCACACGCTGACTGAGACTCTTCCTCGTGTTCTTTTCAAAGCTTTAGTGGAGATCATTTCAGGGATTACTTCTACTCCGGCTTCACTCCCATGATTAAAATCGGTTTCCAGTACTACATAGGGCCCTGGTTGCGATCCGTTCAACTTGACTGAAGCCCGGAAACTCGTTACTTCTCCTGCTTCTCGTTACTGAAACTCGTTACTTCTCTGTTCCTTCCAACCTCCACAGGCGCCCCACTTCAGCAGGTGCCTTCTGTTCTTCGACCATTCTCTGATAGACTGGACGTAACATTGGGTGTACTCCTTTAGTAGAACCTTCTTCCAGTACGATAGGTGTCAGGAGACGTCGCACCAAATCAGTATTCGTCCCCACTATCATGGAACTCCTGTTTGCCCCTGAAGGCCGAGGACACACAATGGCCAATGCATCACAACCTCCGGACTGTCCAATGACTTCGGATCCCATCTCCAACTTCACCTGTAGATACCCATCATAGGGGAGTTTCTCAGTTCCAGATTTCCAGATCCTTCAATTTCTGTAGAGGTATGTGCTTCAAGTGTCTCTCATAGAAATCTCTGTAAATCAATGTCACTTGAGCCCCTGAGTCCAACAGAGCTTTAGTGTAGACTCCCTCCACTTGGATTGGCACAATAGGGGAAGGACCTATCAGCTGGTCAAGAAACTTGGTGGTGGCAACAGGAACTTTAGACCCCGTTTGTTGTACCCTGGCCTTCTTCTTGGCCCGTGTAGGTTTTGGGTGTGCATTGCTTCCCCATGACGTGGGACCGGATGCCAAGGGAGTGACTCTCTCAGTCCTGGTAGGCTCAGCAGTTGGCAAGACTCTGGACCCTCTCGGCCTTTCATTTCTGACTTGAAAATTTGAGCGTTTTCTTTTAGCCGGGCGCCTGGTTTGCTCCCTTACCAGGGCCCTCTGGAGTTTCCCGCCTGCAGGGTGGACAACAGTTTCTCCACAGCCTTTAGGAGTTCTTCGACCGGTTTCTTTTCAGCCCTCCCTTGTGGGCATTGAGCCCTGAAATGGCCGATTTCCCCGCAGCCAAAACATTTCTTTCTCGGGAGTGTGAGCATATTTCCTTCTTGCGGTTCACTTGCAGGGTTATCCAAAGAGATTCGAATTGCTTGAGAAAGGTAACCGAACGCTGAAAATCAGGGTTTGGTTACCTTTCCTGGCCATTCGGCTATCCAGAGAGCAGGCAATTCGCCAAATCCTGTCGAATTGCCTGCACATACGGTGCCTGTTCGGTGCCTGTTCGAGGGCAGTGAAATCCCCATCAAAAAGCACTGCTTCGGCTATTCAGAGAACACAAACCAGCAGTGAAAGGTTCCCCTAATGTCCTGCCATTCGGTGGTTTAATTCGGCAAATTTATTCAGGAGAATCCCATAGGCTTCAATGTTAAAAATATTCCCGTTTTAATTCAATATCTAATAAACCGTTCATTATAAAATTCTGCAGCAAAAAGTCTCTTTATTTATAGATTTTTTAGGATACTTTAAGCATTTTTCTGAATTTTTAAAAAAAAAAATTAAAAGTCCGATTTTTTTTTTGATTTTTTTTCAGTTTGCTTATTTTTTTTGTAACAGCCCTCTTTATTATCATTCCCTGGACCTCCTGTGAAAATTTCAGACATTTTCGCTCAGTAGTTTCTTTGCAAACAGCGTTTCTTTTTCCCAGATTCATACAAATGGTTTTTCTAATTTATTCACTGCCTCCTCTACGTCACAGCTGCTTCGGCTCGGCTCCTTTTCGGCTCCTGTTCGGCTCCTCTTCGAAGGTTAATCCAGATGTTTTTGCTTGTTTTCAGCGTGCATTCGGTTAGTTTTCGTCAGGTTTTCGGCAGCTTTTCCCTGCAATTCGGGGACCCTGTGGTGTTTGCTGAATACACCGCAGGGTCACCGAAATGCAATCGGCAAAAGGAACCGAATTGAAGAGAACGAAAAGTCACCGAACGTGCGGTGACTTTTCGAATCTCTTTGGATAACCCTGTTGGAGACCCCCTGTTCAAGGCTACAGCAACCCCTTCAGTTCTGGTGTCCTTAGCCGACAGCAACGTCATTAACTCCATCATTTGCAACATCTGAGTTTTTAAAGCCAGCACTTCAGTCTGTATGTATGCTACACAGAGAGTTCCTACTTCTGCGGTGAAAACTGTGGGCGAAGCATTTGCAACCTTTTTAGCCTTAATCAAGGCCTCATCTTCTCGGATAGCTTTGACCAGTTTGGAATAGGTCAGTCTCGTGCTCTGGTATCTAGTCTGAAATTTCAACATTATGGGATCCAGTGGGAGTGCTCCTTTGAAAATTTGATCCATCAAAGCTTTGCTTGCATGACTCAGTTCCATGCCCCCTTTAAGAATGACCTGATGGATGATTTTATCCAGCCGCCAGACATATGTGGACAATTCTTCTCCTTCCTTTTGATAGGTGTGAGAGAACTTGTGGATAAGCTCGGCACAATCCTCCACTCCCCCGAAAATTTCCTGTAAAGCTTCTAGATACTCCGCAGCAGTGCAGCCGGGCTTGTCACTTTTTAGATTTCGAATGACATCTGAAGCAGGACCTTTTAGGCTCTCGATCAACCTTTGTCTCTCCACGGTGTCAGCAACTTCCCATTCTTCCACTGCTTGCACTGCCTGATCTATCCAAGTCTCAAAGTCCTCTTCTCCAGTTGGCACAGGGACCTTACCAGAATAAAACTGTAACTTGCGATATCCGTAATTGGGAGAAGCAGCAGAGGTTTTGGCTAGTGTTTCCACCAGTTTCCCCATAGTGGTGAAAAATGTAGCAGGAGGGAACCCTGTAGTTGGGGTAACATCCGGAACATTCGCGTGATCACCACGTGGCGTACTTGGCTGGACCAGTCGAACTTCCACATCGTCGGTCAGCTTCACACTCGCGCCCTGAAAACACACTGGAACACCCTTTCTCCACTCAAAAAGAACATATGTGTGAGAGGTATCTGGGTTCTCTTTAATGTCCAGTATTAACCCCCGATGATCTGGTGTCAGCGCGGCCACGGCCTGGCGAATCTGATCTACGGCCCAAGTGTCTGCAGGAATATCCATGACTATACACAATTCTATCTGACTACTGTGCTCCTCACACCATTTGGCAGCAGTGTCTGGATCCATATTTAACCCTTTAAATGCGTTTTTTCCAGAGACTGGATCCCGGACGAGCCCCCACGTGTAGCGCTCACTCCCGGAGGAGCCGCTGAATTTGAACCTCGGGTCAGTCTCCCCGCACTAGGGAATAAATATACTCCAGCACCGTCGTGGATTTTATAAATTATATAGTTTACTGAATAAACGGGCATATAAAGAGTAACACGGTATATGTATATATTTTTACAGTACTTCGTAATACGAGAAACACGCAGCAGAAAAGGGAAAATACAGCACTTCGTAATGCGAGAAAGGCGCAGCGGAAAAGGAAAAATACAGCACTTCGTAATGCGAGAAACGCGCAGCGGAAAAGGAAAAAAAAGTATTTTTAACCCCTTAGTGGTTGGAGTGTGAGTCTCGTACAGGTTATGTCCCAAGGAATGTATGTGTATGCGTGTGTTGGTACCCGGGTACAATATTCAACTGGCCAGTGAATTATTTAGGAGGTATCTTCGACTAGTCACATTGGGGCCCTGTAGGTTTTGGAACAAACTGTAGTGTGCTTTAGTATTTCACAGTGGCCTGGAAGGCCTCTCACCCATCCGCTAGATACTCGGTGCTCCGCTCGACCCAAGACGTCTTTCCGCTCGATTTTGACTGGGGTTCTCTGTGTCACCGGATCCGCTGTCTTGCTCCTCTGTATCGGCCACAAGATGTCCAGCTCACCGCCTGCACTCCCTGTTAAATCGTCTGCGGTTCTCCTCACTCGGGGGTCCTTCAGCTTACTCTGTCTCAGCGTGGGTTACTGGGTCTTCGTTAAATAGGAAGGAAAAGCCCGATCTCTAGCTCCGCTAGGCCGCACCTGCGCTCTGACCTGGTCGAGATCACTTTCTGCTACACTGCGTCTTGCTCCTCTCACTCCTCGGCGGGCTCTGCCAGCTCTTTCCACGAGGCTGCGGATATCAGTCTCTCTCTCCCACCCACTTCCTGTTCCCGCCCGCAAAGCATGCTGGAAAATGTAGTCCCAATGTTCAGTGTCTTACATCGCGCTTGTCTCCCTCCGGTGGCCAAAAACAAGTACTACAACGACAGGGAATTTAAAACCAGCGCTACACTACTAAAAGCACGCAAATTGCCTAGCGTGAGGCACTGCTTTACGGTTGGTGTCCAATCAGATGCCAAGCTTATTACAAGTCGCTGGCTGCTCGGCTCGCGCTGCCCTGCCGCACTGCCTGCGAAACATTGCAGAAAGTGCTAGAAGGGGAAAGGCTGAGTTAACTTTTGACCCCTTCCCTGTTTTCCCTATACTTACGGTCAAGGGGTAAATTCCCTAAGCTAAAAAGCTGAGTGAACTTTTGACCCCTTCCATTCCTTCCATACACATACAGCCGAGGGGTAATCCCCTTGGCTGCTCAGATTGTGTTTTAGGATTATTATTATTATATTATTATTATACTTTATTTATAAAGCACCATCATATTCCGCAGAGCTGAACAATGGGTATGACACAGACAGGGTTACAATACATTGAATAACATTTGATAAACTGATACATGAGGAAACGAGGGCCCTATTCCCGTGGGAACTCACAATCTAGAAGGGTTGGGGTGGAAACAAGAGGAGAGGACTGCAATGTGAGAGTGATGGACTGGTTGGGAAAAAATCATACATAACCTGCTTGGAATCGAACTCAGGACCTCCCTGCTCTCTAAGCAGGCGCTGCTACCATTTGAGCCACAGAGGCAAGACCTCTGAACCTGTGATAAATTGTAACGTGTAAATACCAGTCATGTGGCTTATTAGGTTGTCGGTGCCTGGTAGGCACACCCTGCCTCCAGTACCTGCATATACTGACCCTGAGCCACAAACAAGTGTCCTCCCTACACGGCAGTCGCTGCTGAACTCAAATCACCATATTTTTAAATTGTGAGAGTAATATCCCCCTATATCAGCTAGTCATAAGCATGTCGAGAGGACAAACATGTAATCCACTACCCCATGCCGACACACATGGTATTAAAAATATTCTCTAATAATGAAAGATACATAGAATAAACAGAAGGTGGCCCCACATTGTACATTGCACCAGGCCCCACAGCCGCTAGAGCCGCCCCCTGCTCTTTTTCTGAGACCGTAACCGATTGGAAAGGAATCATTTTATAATCCATATGGAAATGAAGCTTCAAAACTGCTTTCCTGTAAAGCTATAAATTATTAGATAATCTTAGTGAGGCCTTTACCTTCCATATTATAATGCTCTACTCTCTATGTGTATAGGCTGAAATCTGCTGCCTACATTTGACATCATAATAGACAGGTCAGTATAAAACCTGGTGCTCGCACTCACAGTCCTCAGTCAGAGGGGCAGCTCTCTGAGCGGCTCCCAGGGCAGGGCCCAGATGGTGGCTCTTGGGGCCAGGGGGTGGGTCCCGGGGCCAGGGGGAGTGGCTCCTGGGGCCCAGGAGGGGGGAGGCTTCCGGGGGGTGGTGGCTCCCAGGGCCAGGGCCCAGGGGGGTGGTGACTTCCAGGGCCCAGGGTGGTAGTGGCCAGGGGGTGGTGGCTCCTGCCCAGGGGGGTTGTGGCTCCCGGTGCCCAGGACGGTGGTGACTCCTGGGCTGGGGCCCAAGGGGGTGGTGGCTCCTGGGGCCCAAGGGGGTGGTGGCTCCCGGGGCCCACGGGGGTGGTGTGGCTCATGGGGACGGGGGAAGTGGCTCCCAGGGCCCAGGGTGGTGGTTCCCGGGACCCGGGTGGGGTGTGGTGGCTCCCAGGGCCATGGTCGAGGTGGCTCCCAGGGCCCAGGGGTGGTGCCTCCCGGTGCCCGAGTGGGGTGTGGTGGCTGCCAGGGCTGTGGTGGCTCCCAGGGCCCGGGGGGTGGCAGCTCCCGGGTCAGGGCCCTGGGGAGGTGGCTCCCAAGGCCAGGGCAGGGGTAGTGGCTCCCAGGGTCTGGACAGGGGGTGGCTTCTGGGGCCCGGGTTGGCTCCCAGGGCTGGGGCCTGGGAGGACCAGGCCTGGAGGTGGCTCCTAAGGGCCGGGGTATGGCAGCTCCCAGGGCCAGGGCCTGGGGGGCACAGCTCCTGGGGCCACATGAGGGCAACCATAGGGCTAGTAATTGCTTATAGGGAACACTGATTATCCCGAATTATATGGTCCCATATTGACTAGGAATACAATGCAATGTATGTATGAGTATATTTGGTTAATACAACTACAATATGATGGATACATAAGTGATTCAGTCAAACAAAGCACGGTATAATCTGGTGTGAGATTAACCCTTTCTAGTCATACTGATTACAGTGACTGTCTCATTACACAATTGTTCATGGTTTTTGTGATGTTTTCCACAACCGTGTTTATATTCTTACTTATTTGGTTGAGTTGTATAAAAACAGTCACTTACTTCCGTATAAGCAAGTTGTAGTTTATCGGTGTAGAACAGTTTCCTCACAGAGCTGCCTCATAACACTGTTCTGCTTCGGCTGCAATTTTACACCAGAAAATTCCCCCCAACTGACAGCAGGAAGTGAGTAATCACCTCAGAGCAGAACAGGAAGTAGGAAGGCAGAAAAGCAATACATCATTCACAACCAACAACAGTCGATACCTCGCACATACACCACCATATATTCTTACACAGTCTAACATCCCATACATCACATCTCCTTCCTTTCTCAACAAAAAAACCATTTTCTTAAAATAATAAAAATAAAGAAAATGGGTAAAAGTCAGCAACAATAAATGAACTGTAACATGTCTTCTCAATCTGTATCATTGTGTCCATCATCTTCCAGTGTTACCAGAATCTGCAAGGTTCACTCGGGACGAAGCCGGACCGGACACGAGCAAGGATTGTCTGAACACGAGTCTCTTCAGGAAAGGCAAACTTTATTTGTGTCGTCACACAATGCTCACACAGGATTAAATCGCAAAGAGTGAGCCCCGAACTCACCCCGACAAGGGGTTTTATACCCCGAATACATAATTAGGTGCATCCCAATTAGCCCACCTCCCGGTGACACTATCCCACCCCACGTGGGTTAGTACCTCCCTTGGTTAATTACAAAGGGATTCCATACATTGGCCGTAAATTGGCAAACTTCATGTTAGTCTGACAGTTCGTGATTTGTTGCGGCACTCAATCCGGTCCGTGCCCACCTCCCCAGAGCCTATGTTTATTTGTCACAGATAAGACATGGTCTGTTTTCTACGCTCTCTTTGTCTCTCTGCAGGCCTCTGTGACCTTGATGTATCCATTTGTCATCCTGTCCCTCCGTGCCAAGAGCAGCCCGGATCTTCCTCAATTTTAATTCTCACACACTGTAATGCAGGGTTTGGATCCCCTGTGAAGTGTGTGTATGGAACCCAATGGCAAGCTATGGATAAGGAAATCAGGAGGCGATGGAGAGTAAAGTAATCTTTTAGTGAACCATAAATAGTAGTAGAAGTCCAGAAAATAATACAGTCAATAAGGTTGGAGTGGAATTCGTAAAACAAAGTCCCAGGAAGAACAACGGATAATAACGAGGATGATGGCGTGGTCGATGGTACAATCCGGGTCGAAGAGTGTAGAAGGCGGCGTAGTAGGTGGCACAATCCGGGTCGAAGGGTTGAAGAAGGTGGCGTAGTCGATGGCACAATCCGGGTCGAAGGTTGAAGAAGGTAGCGTAGTCGGTGGCACAATCCGGGTCGAAGGGTTAAAGAAGGCAGCGTAGTCGGTGGCACAATCCGGGTCGAAGGGTTGAAGAAGATGGCGTAGTCGTTGGCACAATCCGGGTCGAAGGGTTGAAGAAGGTGGCGTAGTCGTTGGCACAATCCGGGTCGAAGGGTCAGAAGAAGATGGCGTAGTCGTTGGCACAATCCGGGTCGAAGGGTTGAAGAAGGTGGCGTAGTCGTTGGCACAATCCGGGTCGAAGGGTCAGAAGATACGTGATCAAGGAATACGAGGAACTCTAGGAAAACTGAGGCGGAAGGCACAGTAGAACCTGGATAATGTGCTGGGAAGGAAGGCGGATTAAATAGGGTTCATGGGATCATGAGAATATCTCTCACCTGGTTCTCGTAGGTGGAGTTGAGGTACCTGGATCTTTGATAGGTCAATGGGAGGCATTCGAGGATCTCCAGAGCAGGTGTCCCGCAGTACCCTTAATCGGCCAGCCGAGGGCGCCAGAGTACCTGATTTTACACTACACAGGAGGGTCTGTTCTCGCGCGTGCGCGCATTCCTTTACAGGGCTTGGATCCAGCCGGCGGCGTGGGGCGTCTCCTGGCTCTTCCTCTCCATCCTGCGGACCCGGAACTCGGAGCAACATGCCACGAGGGACCTCGGGTGAGTAGGAACCTCTCCCAGCATGGCGGTGTGGGCCGGGGAAGGCCGCGGAGCGGGCATGACAGGACCCCCCACCAAGGCGCGACCCCCGGGTGCGCCTCACTGATGGTTTGGAGGGGTAACGAAGATGAAAGGCACGAACCTTAGCTGGAGCATGAATATTGGTGCCAGGTTCCCAGGAGCGATCTTCCGGACCGTAACCTTTCCAGTGGACCAGGTATTCCAACTTGCCATAACGTAGTCGGGAATCCAGGATCCTTGAGACCTCGTATTCCTCTTCTCCGGACACCGACACGGGAGTGATCGGGTCGGCGTGTCGTCCAGGAAAAGGATTGTCACGCCAAGGCTTTAGGAGGGAGACATGGAAAACAGGGTGAATCCTGTAGGAGGAAGGAAGGGTTAAATGGGCTGCCACCGGATTGACCATTTTGAGGACCTGGAACGGGCCGATGAAGCGAGGCCCCAGTTTCTTAGACGGGCAGTCTAGTCGGAGATGAGCAGTGGACAGCAACACCTTGTCTCCGGGTGCGTATCGCAGAGCGGGTCTTCGGTTACGGTCTGCATACCTTTTTTGGGTGTCTTGAGCCTGTTGTAGTTGATGGCGTAATGTTCGTAGTTGGAGGCGTAAGGGTCTTAGACGGTTTGCCACTTCAGGAACCGGAGTGTTCAGAGGTATGTCGGGTAGAATATCGGGGTGGTATCCGTAGTTGGCATAGAAAGGAGAAAGACGTGTTGACGAATGTACCTGGTTGTTGTAGGCGAACTCAGCGAGT